>CM057727.1:3395869-4087369 GCA_030064385.1 Melaleuca quinquenervia | reverse complement strand
AAAGCGGTGGCGGGATCGGCGCGAGCTCTAGCAGCACAACAACGTGCCAAGACTGCGGGAATCAGGCGAAGAAAGACTGCAGCTATCGGAGATGCAGGACTTGTTGCAAAAGTCGGGGTTTCGATTGCGCCACTCACGTGAAGAGCACATGGGTGCCTGCCGCAAGGCGGCGGGAGCGCCAGCTTATGACATCTGTCGCCACAGCCGGCGGGACCGGCGGTTGTGTGTCCACTTCCGGAGCCAAGAAGCCGAGGCTCGTCGGCTCTCAGACGACCACCACTTCTCATACTTCGACCTCCAACACTACGCCGCCGAGGAGCTTCGACACGAGCTCGAGCCGCCAAGGTTCGGAATTTGAATCTTTACGGAATATATTCATTCGCCGGATACCGCGAAAAGCGACATGCTTTCCGCTGTTGTGAGCGTTGAGGACGTGTCTAGGGTTGTGGCACATGGTGTGTGTTTTTCTTGAAATAGGGTTTTGTGTGTTGCAGACGCGAGCTTCAAAGAGTCATTGCCGGGGCAAGTGCGTGCACCGGCGGTCTTCAAGTGCGTGCGGGTGACCTCGGTGGACGACGGGGAGGACGAGTACGCTTACCAGGCGGTGGTAAGGATTGGCGGTCATGTGTTCAAAGGGTTCTTGTATGACCGAGGCGTCGAGGGGAGGGATGACATTCTGAACTTGTCCGATCTGCATTTGGGCGGCGGAGGCGGAGATAGGAACGGGGCGTCATCGTCGTCTCCGATCATGGATCCTTCGGATGTTTATGCTGCTTCCGGGGGTGGATTGCTGGGAGGCGCAAGCTATGGTAACCCAATAAATTGAGACAATGCCATTTCTGGTTAAACTGAGGATTAGTTTATATTCATCCACTCATGGAATGACATTTGTAATATTGTTGTAATTGTTCACTTATTAATCGCTAATTAACTCTAACCTGGGGTTCTAGTGATTTGTTGCTAGGTCTTTCTACGGACCTCGTTCCCTATTAACACATGTCTATCTTCATTAGTCTCACCATAAATCTGAGTACTGTCTCCACCTGATCTTATTTCTGTAGGAGTTCCCTCTGTAATGATGGTTTTATTTGCTTTATGAGCATTTAAAATGTGGAAGATTAAGTTTTGTGCTTCCTTACCTAACTACAAAAATTTTAGTAATTTATTGAAGGGAAAGGAAATTCTTATTGTTGGCATTCTTTTTGTCATAATTGATCCTTTGCTTGGACTTTTTGCCCTTACTGTCGCTATTGTTGAATTTCCTTTTGTTAATTTGTTTTCTCCGTACAGGAGATTCCTTTGGCAAAGGCAAATTCTACAGTGTAAAAAAAAAATTTATAAGCTGTTGACATTTACTATTTTTCATACTGTTTTATATGTATATATATATATATATATATATATATACACGTACAATATAATACATGCTGAGTTCACTCATAACTGCAGTTGTTTTGTGCTTCTTTTCCCAATCTAATCGTCTCACTTTGTTCCTGCTTGTGATATGCTGTAGTTGTAGTTCCGACATTTTTTCCACTGTCCTGCATTGTTAGGTGTTGTTATAACTTGTTCTTGTGGGAGGTATATTAATGACGAGTTGAATTTGCATCCCTAGTCCCCTATGACTTTCTTTTTCTGTTATCTTTTTTCAGTATTTGTGGCCTGAAAATTCTCTTTAGGTGGGTAAAGTCCGAGCTTGTGAAGTACCTTAATGACCAAAAAGGCCAAGGACACGAGTTTGAGCCAGGGTGGGTGGTCTAACTACGAAATTGTTTGCACTAGTAGCGTGGAAAGTTGAACTTTGTGTTCTTTGCCTAGTTCACAAACCCAAGTATCTCTTGCTAAGCCAAAAGATCATTGCCCTAGACTTATGCATAGCGAGTGAGGTGTTGTGTCAACGTCACTTTTGATTCTCTCCTTGCAAATTAGAGAGACATTATTTGCTTACGCTTTGTCAACCCCTTTGCTCCTGTTTCTGCATCCCAAAGAAAACTGAAGTTGCATGATTTTATGGAAAAAATGCAATTTATTCCACATTCCACCCTTCATCCCAGCGTCAGGGAAGTTTCGCTTTGAAATATTCTTGCTGTGATTTTCGTCACCTGTTATAATATCACTGCGTAGTATGTGACTCTGCACTGTTTCAGGATTACTTACTAGATGATGGATTGGCACTGCTCATCCTCCCAAAGTTGCATCATGTCATAGCCTGCCATGCACAAAAAGTACTTTCTTTGAGACTAGAGTTAAGCCGTGATGGTTCCTCTCACCTTCTTGCTGATTCTTTATATTATGATACGAATGCTTTATTGTGGGGAAAAAATGTGCAAGAAAACATATGCATGTGCTGGATCCTCATGCAATGAATTAGCCACTATACTGATATCTTTATGTTGAGATTGTGTGCTCGCTGTCGGAGATTCTGATGGCTTGTGATGGGGGTGCCTTTAAATTATTCTTTGTGAAGCTTTGGACATACATAGCTGACTTGGATGGAATTGGGCATTGAGGGAATAAACAAAAAGACATATCAACTCAATGCCTTCTTCAAGACATCTTGTTTATGCCTCAACTGTCCTATTTGGAAGTCTGCTTTACGCAAATAGATTAATATATCATTGTAAGCGTAGCGTCGTTCGCTGTTTGCAGTCTGTCCAATTCAATGTATCTAGTCTGATCTTCGGAAAGGACACATTTGTACATTTGTTCTCATATCTGGGTTTATCCGAGTTTAGCTCTGTGGAGGTTCACAAACACCATTTGAATTTGATGATGTTCATTTAGACGGGCTTAATATTTAATCTTATCCACAAAACGTTAGAAACTGTGTTTCTGGTAGAGTTTTATGATATGAGACCAGAAACACATTTTCTGACATTTTGCATAGACAGTTTCTAATTTGTCAGTGATAAATGTTCCTTCAGCAAGTATAGCTGTATCACGGTGCATGCATATGCTATTCTTAGTTTCATGCGCTCACATGCATGCTAGGAGTGGTCATATCCATGTCAGGCAGTGAGCTGTCACAGTCAGCTGTTATACATCAACGTTTTTCTTGTGCATTGGCATGAATGGATGTCATCAATTATTAAGAAGCCTTTTGTGCATGCAAATTTCTGCGTACTTTGGTTGAACATGCATTTCCAACTTCCCCTCTCTTCAGGTTGATCTCACTCGCTTATTAATTGTTTTTGCTTCTGATTCTTAGTATGAATTTTATTACGCCATTTGTGCATGCAGGTCAATCGCTTCGCATGTTTGATTTTGTACATTTTTCTTGTGTGCATACTTTATTTTCCTGTCCCCAATCAGGATGCTTAGCCATGCATGCGGATAAATTGTGCTAAATTGTTTGGAATAGGTAAGAGAGTAGTTGGTTTTCCTTCGCCTATAACATTCACACTCTGTGTCAGGATCTTATTTGCTTTCCACTGCCTTTTACATTGAAGCATTGGGCAAACTGCCTTAATGAACTGGCTGTTTGACACCTGAAAACTACATCAAGGATAATTCTGAGGCTGCTCATCATCCAGTATCCGAGTTTCTATGCTCACTTTACTATTCCTTGTTCTCCCAAACTGTTTAATGATGTTCTCTTAAGTTCAATTGTGTTCTCCCCTTCCTGAGTACTCCTGAGTGGCAATCTTTTGAACTCGCATTTACTTGTGGCATGACTGCACACTCATTCTAGCAGTCATTAGGATGCTTGCGGTGGTGACTGTTTAATCGGGTCTCCGATTGTTTCATTTGGTATAAAGGCTTTGAACGTGTTGTGGTTCACAGGCAGATTATGCCTGAGAGTTGGAGAAACATGCATCAGCTTCAGGTTCAGGTGATTATGCTCGCCCATGATGGTTCATTTCCTTTGTTCATTTCATCGTGTGCCGTCTAGTTATGCTTTGCGATTGTTGTTCTCTGTTTAGATATAATATGGCTTTGTCTGCTATCGTTTTACTTGTATTGTCACATCACCGAACTTTGGAGTGGGTTTTTTACTCACACATCACCGTCGTCATTTCATTTGTGCTTATGAAGCTTGTAATCTCGCCGTCTCGATAACCCATCCTTTTCACGTTGTGACTGGCTTTTTGCATAAGAACAGAAGCACTCTCTCGCACAATACTGCAAGGGTTTCGATGTTGTGACATCCTTTGTTTAGTCTCGGAGTACAAAACACGTGGGTCTTGTCTGTCGATGATATTCAAATGGCAACTCTCAAGAGCGCACTACTAGTTGCTTATCGTTAGGATTATAATCTTACTTGAGTTAGTGAGGTTGGATCGGCTACATATAATGCAGATGGGAGTAATGTTACTATACCGAAGCTTTGTGTTATGTGTTGATTGGAATAATTTTGATGAAGTTATCTTGAGAATGCTACATTATAGTGACGCTAACTCGTGGTAGTAACAATGACAAATATCAATAAGCAAAGTTGGAGGCAAAGGTGACTTGTGTGTAGCTGGTGTTTGAATCATATCGTGCCTTACTCGTGGCGATACCATCAAGAGCCAACTCGACCCGGTACGAGCGAAGCAAGTCGGAATTCGGATGTTTTGAACTGCAGAAGGCAATAATGTAGGGTTTTGCAAGTACTGTTTTCTGATGAACATTCATGAATCCACGTCTCTCTTTCTCTCGTATGCTCGAGCCCCGACTCCCATTCTCTGGTCAGTGAGTCTTTCTTCTGTCAGAAGATTCAAGAAATCTGCGAGAAAATGCAACGTCCGTGCGAAAATGGACTGATCTTCATAAATTTTCCGATACCACGAGGAAAAATGACAGAACACGGACGTTAAAGTACTAAACGAGAGATGTACACCGAGCACCTTCTCCGCCGTCTTTCATTTTGCCATCAATACAGAAGTTTTGGCTGCGAGTAGACGATGCGCTCGGGGTAGGAGACTGACATATATACACAGAGAATTCCGTTTACTTCTCTCTCTCAGACTCTCGTACTGCACAATTCTGACATATATACAGAAGTGGCTCGGGATCAAGATATGCGTACATACAGATAATTACGATCGCATGATAATGGATATTATCTCTGATATTACTTTTTTCTCTTGCGTAATTTTGTCGAGTGTTCAATTGGTTGGGCCACATCTCCCATCGTGATTGGACAGAAGATGGGCCTCCAGAAAGGAGCAATGCATACATGATCCGTGAAGGTCGCGACCAATTCTACGTCCAGGAATACCATGTTCTTGCATGCATGCATGAAAGAAAAACACTAAGGGAGGTGAGGACAGTAAATGTACTCTCCCTCATTTATGACGTCATTCCTGAACCCTAAACATGGGTTTATGTGGAAATTATCTAGTGGGGGCACGGATGCTACTGGTTTGCCTCGCCTCTTATGTAAGAAGAGTCCCTTTTGCTTTTGCCTTTTTTTCTCTCTTCTTTTTATGGGTAAGTCATCAACCTTGAGTGAGATTTATTAATGATAATTATAATTAGTAATGAAAATGATCAGGCTTAATGAGTTCATAAATTACCATTCGGGCATTTTCCTGCTTGATTTAGAAAAAAAACGAAATCTCCCACCGTTGAGATCATTAACTTTATCATCATTATTTAAAAAAGCATTGGGGATGTGCAGGAAAAACTCGAAATCTCTAGTTGAAGAGATTATCAAGAGAAATGAGCTCAAATTCGAATCCATCTCAGTAGGAGCTGCTTCAGCTTGAGATTTCGAGATTAAAAATGACATGTCCTGTCGCTGAAAAACACGTCGCGAGTCGACCGACGCCACTTGTCGCGAGGGGGGCAGGACTTGGCCACGCGGGCATGCACGTGAAGAAATTAGCCCGCGTGAAAAAAATGGGCGCTTTCGAACCTTCCCACGTGACCCGATCTTACTCTGTTTCCGCTTTCGTCGGTCACCTACTACTTATTTAAATCATGAAATATTTATGAATCTTTTTATTCACGCCTTTCGGTCCCTCTCTTTTCAAACGGACCAATCTCCACCCATCTTCTTGAAATTTGAGCATTACTATTATTATTAATAATTATCTTATCATTATCATTATCATTTTTATTTTTAGTCTCTTAAATTCCATCAGAGGGTAGACACGCATAGGCAATTAGGCACGGGCACATTTCTTTCGCATTTACAATTATTTATCGGAACAATATTTACGCCTTTTTATTTATCCAATTGATCGATTATTTCTCGAATCCCATGCTTCTCTTTAGTTGGATAATTTTGTGCCCATAGCGAGCCTTCGATCCGCGTCGGTCATCACATTGTCTTCCGCACGACTCTACTTGATCGCTAAAAAGAGTGCACATGAGATTGTTGTTCTATATTTGCCCATCAAAATCTCTTGAGTTTAGATCACCCGTGCTCGCAGTCAAGCTATTGGTCTTGTTTTCTCCAATCGAAAGAAAATAATTTATACGCGAGTAAAATGATATGTTCCATAGTGAAAAGAGAAAAAAAAGAAAAAGAAAATAAATCTAGCATTCGAAATTAAGGACGGCCTTTTTTCGCTTATAGATAGTATAAAAATGAATAAAAAAGTTTGTAGATCATGAAGCCAGAGCATTGCAAAAGCTGTCTATCTTTGCCATTGTTTTTTAATCTAAATTTACAATTCCCAAAGTCAACTGCCTATTAATGTGTGATGAAGCCCAATTCAAGGAACGAGTAGAATTTCAACAAACAATAGCAAATAAAAAAAAACATAAATCTCAAAACCGATTAAATTTTAGATATCAGCATAACTACTTCCCCTTTAGTCCAAAATTTTTTCCCATTGGATGCCATATATAGAATTTACATAGTTAGATCATATAATAAGAAATTATTAGTATATTATTAGAATCAATAATACCCTGAAATTATTTTATGGAATCTCGAAATTCTAACCTCCATCTTCATTTCATGCAATGTAATATAGTGAGAAAAACGAAAGAAGTCAACTTAAAAAAAGAACCGAGTGAAGAACAACGACATTGCTCTTGCCTTAATCCGCGACCCCAACATGCGGAGACTACAGAGGACCGACTAGCAGAAGCTCCAGGCGTCGCTCCCTCCCGCTTCCTCAGCCGTCTTTCCCGACGACCGGCGGCTTCTTCTGCGAAGCTTGCCGAGAATCTGCGGCGGCGGCGGCGGAGGATGCATTCACCCCCGCTTTCCGAGACTCGTCGGACTTCTCGGTCGCGGCGGTGGCGCGACGTTCGCCGGGCTGGGTGAAGTCGGCGAGCGTGACCGGATCATCTCCGGCGATTATCTCCGGCCTTGCCGTCTATGACGCGACATCGATCATTTACTCTGTTTTGCAGAAAGAGAGAGAGAGGGGGGGGGGGGGGGGGGGGGGGGGAGAAGGAGGAGGAAGAGGAGGCGAGTCGGGCTGGATGATTGGGATGGGCTTTTAACCAGGAGGACGAGCGCGTGGGGAACTGCCCGACACGCGCGCGCAGTGCGAGTAAGTGTCGCGTTCGAGCTTTACACCAAACTTTAGATACCTTCGATCAGTCCACATTTTTAATTCGGTTCTTGATATATTCACGAAAAAATCCAACATCGTATCGTCGCTTCGGAGAAAATATGGTTTCGTCTGCACATGGATGGCCTCTGGTGTCGTTTTGTTTATAACTGAAAATTCGCATAAATAGACAAATTAACAATCTATAATATATATATATATATATACGTATATACTTAACTCATACCTATTTTCGTCGCGTTTTTTTTTTAATATCGTGCACTTTTCTCTATCCTTTCAAGAAATCAGATTCGATAAAAAAATGCCGAATTGTAAATGCTAGTCAGAAAATTACATTATTGATGATCGTAATTCACGTCTAGATAATTGCCCTATTCTTAAGAGGCAGGAGGATTATAATCACGTCATTAATCAACCTCCAAATCGGGTAACTTTTTGCATAATCGTGTCATTAAGTTACTTAAAAAAGTGCTTGTGGATGATGATGCTCTGACTTGTCATCGTCGATGCCCAGTGAGTACGATCGATTCCTCGTCCTACGAAAGTCGAATTTGTAAGTAATTCTCGAGCGTCGATCCAATTCAAGGAAATCTCGTGGGCACGTGGCGAAAGTCTGCAGCCCAGGACCCGTGGGGCCACCCGATCGAATGTTGAGTGGTGGACACGTGGGAAATGCTCTGTAAGATCGATGTGGTTTTGGCGTAGGATCATCCGCGCACGTTTTTCTTTTATACGGTCGGAGATTTTTTCCGAAGTGGGGTTGGGTTCTTCGATGCCCACAAATCTTCTATTGGACTTGGGCCCGCAACATTGGGCCCACAATGGTTTTATGCCTTTCTATTTTCCCAAATTTCGACTTTTTTTTTGGGCATATCAAATTTCGACCTTGAATTTATTGAAGATGTCTCTTTATCAAAAAAAGGCAGTCCTTCCGTTAAATACGGGGCCGTCCACGTCAGCACCCTGAGGAGAGGGACAGGTAGAGAAATTGGATGCATCGGAAAAGTTATTTAATCTCGATAAATCAATATACAATTGCAGGTTTATTCCAGTTTCGATCGAATTAGGTTGCTCGAACATAACAAAAAAAAATTCAGTAAATTGACGTGGAGGCCAAAATAAGAAACAAAAATGAAAAGAGAGAAGAGAAAATGATCCGCCTTTTGCCACCAAATCTAATTTGACTGTTGCTTATGTCAAAACTGTCTTCACCCAACTGCTGCCAAACAATCATGATCTCTCCCACCTTCACCATCCAACGCCAAGATCCTTCTCCCCCACTCCAGTTTGGGTTTGGTCCAACCTCCTTCCAATCCTTCTATCCACCTTTCCGAACCGTCCCAACACGCTTTTAAAGCCTAGAATGTCAAGCCCCACGATGCCAATCCAACCTCCAGATCCAATGGCCACCGGCTGCTTCCACCAGCAAAGAGCCCTCGAGGATGACTCAATCATCCTCTTCTCCACCTCGAACTCGCCGGAGGAGTCGACCAGCCCTTCCTCCTCCTTATCGCACTCGCCCCGCCGGCTTCCCCACCGCCCATCCGAACTGGCTCGCCACGACATAACTGTCAACAACCTCTCTTATCGCGTCCAACCGCGTGGTTCCCTGGCCGCTCCCTTGTCTTTCGGCCCGTTTCGCAATGCCGAGACGGTCGACATACTGAATTCAGTCTCGTTCGTGGCCAGGAGCGCCGAGATCCTAGCCGTTGTGGGCCCGAGCGGCACGGGGAAGTCCACCCTCATTCGGATCCTGGCGGGACGGGTCAAAGATCAGCACTTTGACCCAAAGTGCATCTCCATCAATCACGACCAAGTTACTAGTCCCGCTAAGCTGAGAAGGAAATGCGGCTTTGTGGCCCAGGAAGACAATCTGATTCCTCTTCTCACTGTGAAGGAGACTCTGATGTATAGTGCCAAGTTCAGGCTCAGAGGAATGCGCCAAAAGGAGAGAGAGGAGAGGGTCGAGAGCTTGATGCAGGAGCTCGGGCTGACCCATGCGGCGGACACTTTCGTCGGGGACGAAGAGAACAGGGGTATATCAGGCGGGGAGAGGAAACGGGTCTCGATTGGAGTCGACATGATCCATGACCCGCCGATCCTGCTCTTGGACGAGCCGACTTCAGGCCTAGACAGCAAGTCGGCGCTTCAGGTGATTGAATTGCTCTCCTCGATGGCAAAAGCCCATCGAAGGACCATTGTCATATCCATCCACCAACCCAGCTATCGGATTCTAGGATTCATCTCCAACTACCTGATTCTCTATCGTGGGTCAGTTGTCCATAGCGGCAGCATCGGATTGCTCGAGGAGAGGATCACTAAGCTAGGACTTCAGGTCCCGCTCCAATTGAACGTGCTAGAGTTCGCGATGGAGATTCTAAGCCCATTGGAAGTATCTTATCGCCAGGGTCACTTACCAGCCTTACTAGACAAGGAGACCCTGCCATACTCCTATCCAATGTGGCCAGGAGTTGAAATTAGACGGGTTCGAGAAAACAGCAATGAAAAGCAGGCGCATGATCACTATCTTCTCGATTTCTCTGAGATATTTGTCCTCTGCTCGAGGTTTTGGAAGATTATATACCGAACCAAGCAACTCCTATTGGCAAGGACAATGCAGGCCCTCGTTGGGGGTTTTGGCCTAGGAAGCGTCTACATAAACGTGAGAAAGAACGAAGGAGGGGTGACGGAGAGGCTAGGACTATTTGCGTTCAGTCTGAGCTTTCTCCTGTCGTCCACGGTCGAGGCCCTGCCAATTTACCTCCAAGAACGGCGTGTCCTGATGAAGGAGTCGTCGAGAGGAGCTTACAGGATCTCCTCCTACATGGTTGCCAACACCATCGTGTTCCTTCCCTTCCTGTTTGCTGTTGCTTTTCTCTTCGCAGTGCCCATCTACTGGATTGTTGGGCTCAATCCATCGATCAGTGCTTTCACATTCTTCACATTCATCGTCTGGGTCATTGTCCTGATGGCCAGCTCTCTGGTACTTTTCCTGAGCGCCGTGTCGCCAGACTTCATTTCCGGGAACTCACTCATTTGCACTGTCCTAGGAGCGTTTTTCCTGTTCTCAGGATACTTCATTCCTAAAGAGAGCATCCCAAAGTATTGGCTCTTCATGTACTACGTCTCGCTGTATCGCTACCCCCTGGATGCGCTTCTCACGAATGAGTACTGGAGCATGAGAAGTGAGTGTTTCTCTCAGCACAATCAGAATGACAAGTGCTTGCTCACCGGTGAAGATGTGTTGAAGAGCAGAGGACTTGATAAGGATTCCAGATGGATCAATGTGGGGATCATGTTTGGCTTCTTTGTGCTCTACCGCGTGCTTTGCTGGTTGATTCTCGTCCGAAGGGCTTTGAAAACTACAAAATAGGAGATGGTTGGTGTTGGATTGTTATATCTCAGACCTGCTGAAGAACGATAACCATAGATATTTCCTTCTAAAGTTAGAATTTTTCTATCGGATTCTACCAGAAACTGCAATCTTCTACAGTTGTATAACCAGAGAACACTGAGAAATTAGTTTGATTTAGATGATCTTCATCAGACTGCCTTGCAAAGCTCTAGCACTAGCTAGCTGATCCGAGCAGAGAATGGACTCTTCTGCAATGCAACCAGTTAGTCACAAACTTCAATTACAGTAGTCGCGTTGTGGCATGCAAAGCTAGTCATATGCCATTTATCAGTCTCTGAATTCGTTTCTTATGCAGCAAATAGCCTTTGTCAAAATCTTGACTTCAGGGGAAATTTGGTTGCCAACTGTGGGGTGTGATCTTGCGGAACAACTGATCAAAGAGGCAACATCAACTTATATCAGAAGTCGAACGGGAATCAGATCATTTAGATCCCTCAGATGATTGCAACTCTTTCATTTTTAAGTGCCAAGTGCCTAGTCACAAATATAAAGGAGAGCTTTAAGAGTGTTGCTTGCGGATACTAGTTAAGATTTTATAATTGGTCAGTGATGATAGTGATCCAATTATGACTAATGGATTCTTGGGTGTCATCATTCCGACTATCTAATGATTTCCAGCCGACATAATTGTACGGATACAGGGCCAAAATCTCAAAAGAAAAGAACTTGAAAAGATGCCCTTCTTTATTTTTGATCTTCAAATGGTTGGATGACGAGACAGAGCAGAGTTTTTGCCGAGGAAATTGTCGCCACATAGCGTGGACCTTGTCCTCGACCCTTTTCATCATAATTTACAGAAATTTAGCGGAAAAAATGGCGACTTTTCTCGGCTTCCACTTCTTGGAAAGTCTAGAAAAAAAGAACACAAACGACAAAGAGGGGGAAAAGAGAGAGAAGCAGAAAGTTGCGTCTTCCTGGTCAGCTCAGCTCGTGCTGTACACTTTCTTTAGCTTTTGGCTGCGCTAAAGCTTCGGGTAGACAAAAACAAAATCCCCCCAATACAACGCCCCCTTCTCTCCCTTCTCTCTCTCTCTCTCTCTCTCTCTCTCTCTCTCGATCGACTCTTAAGTCCCAAGCAAGAACCTCTGGAATTCTCTCTAGGTAAAGGGACGTGATTTGCTTTTGTATGTGAGATCTGATCTCACATTGACTCGCTCTTTCTTTGTCGCGATGTTGGTCTTCCTCCTTTTCCTCTGACTTTTTACGGCACATTCCCATTTGGCTCCGTTTGGATTTGTTCTATCGAGAATGCCCATGATGGAGAGGAAACATATGAGGCGGGTTTCGCCTCTCTACGTGGTTTTCGGGTTCGGATTTCTTTTCGCCGCTTATAATTTGGTGCATATGGTAATGCACTACAAGAGCCCGAACTTGGGGACTGCCGTGACCAACGGATTGGGGATGTCCGATCCCACAACCCAGTTGCCAGAAAAGGCGGAGAGAACGGGGAATCCTGGCTTGCGATATCATGTTGCTGTTACGGCGACCGGTGCTCCTTATAGTCAGTGGCAGTGCCGAATTATGTACTACTGGTACAAGAAGGTCAAAGACATGCCCAGATCGGACATGGGAAAGTTTACGAGAATTCTGCACTCGGGAAGTTCTGATAACTTGATGGAGGAAATACCGACTTTCGTGGTTGACCCTCTTCCTGAAGGCCTGGATCGAGTAAGAAATTCTGACATATTTCTTGATGCATTGTCTTTTTGTGAGTGTGATTTTCTAGGTTCTTCAGTGCATATGCGGGTTGCTGCTGCTTGTGCGCTTTGTTTTTTTTGCATTGTTCCATTTCAATCTAATCGTGGTGGTTCTCTTACTCTTAGTTATTAGAAGGATTACTTACTCTGACCCGGTAAACAATGCGTAACTTGGGTTTATCAATACCTATCATCATGCAGTTGCCTGTTTTTCTGTCCTTGACAACTACTTTATTGATCTGGGTGCACTGGACATCTACCTCAGGGTAATTAGCTAAGGGCAAATGGACCACTTTGGGTTGTTGATATAAGTTGTAACTAGACATAAGGATAATCCTCTCTTAGATTGGCAACAAGAAACTAGACATGAGAACTAATATGTGCATCACACAGAACAATTTGTGGATATTTGCTGTGAAAGCAGCTATTTTGGTACATCACTTTGACAATCCTTAATCATTGTTTCCGAGAATCTCGATATTTGAAACTTTCCAATATTTTTATTTGACATCTGTGATTTCCTTCAGGGTTATATTGTCTTAAACAGACCGTGGGCTTTTGTGCAATGGCTAGAAAGTGCAACTATTGAGGAAGAGTGAGTTCTTAAGGAGTTCCTATAGAAGATTTCAATTCATTCCTGTCATGAAATTTGGTGGTATTTTGAATTCCTGAATTTATACAGGTACATACTAATGGCTGAGCCGGACCACATATTTGTAAATCCTTTGCCTAACTTGGCAAAGGGAAGCCACCCAGCAGGATACCCATTCTTCTACATCAAACCGGCTGACAACAAAAAGATCATTAGGAAATTTTACCCAAAAGAGAAGGGTCCTGTGACTGATATTGATCCCATTGGCAATTCTCCAGTAATTATTCGAAAGGTTGGCTCTAAGAAAGAGGGTTTTGGTTGAGTGGAATTTAATTGACTGGGAAATTCTGACCTTATATTACCTCCTCACTTATTTTTTCTTTGTTATGTGAACCAAAAGCTGTGTTGATGAATTCTGTGGTATTTCCCAGAAGTCAGGACTTTACATGTTCCTCAAATTTTGTGTTCACTTAAATTTTGATCCAGTCTATTCTGGAGGAAATTGCACCTACATGGATGAATGTCTCTTTGAGAATGAAGGATGACCCCGAAACCGATAAGGCCTTTGGATGGGTGCTAGAAATGTGAGTAACAAAAAGTTGAACAATGTTGTCTCTATGCACTGCTTGGTCTTATATCTTGTGAATGCTGCTGCTTGACGTTTGTAGTTTTTAATTCTAGGTATGCTTATGCTGTAGCATCTGCTCTCCACAAGGTGAAGCATATTCTTCGGAAGGACTTCATGCTGCAGGTTGTTTTGATACTCTATAACAGCTTTGCTTTGCATTTGGTCTATGTAAAACAATATGTCAGACTCATAAGACTACTATGATTTTACCTGTTTTCAGCCACCGTGGGATCTAGAAGTTGGAAAGAGCTTCATAATCCATTACACTTATGGCTGTGACTATTCTATGAAGGTGAAGGGCTCTCTCTCTCTCTCTCTCTCTCTCTCTCTATATATATATATATATGTGTGTGTGTGTGTGTGTGCGCGCGCGCGCGCAATGCTTATCAGGTGTGACTTGCAACTTTACTATGTTGCATCTCTGTAACAAGTTGAAATCAAAAATCAACAATTGGGCCTATGTATTGATTTTTTTTCCTCAGAAACTCCACTGAGGTATCCTCTTTGAGTCCAATTTTAATTTCCAAGTTGTTGATATTTAGGGTCAGCTGACTTATGGGAAGATTGGAGAATGGCGCTTCGACAAGAGATCCTATCTTAGTGGTCCTCCTCCAAGAAATCTTTCTTTGCCTCCACCAGGTGTTCCTGAAAGTGTGGTAAGTCTCAATTGATTTCTACCCAACAAGAAGTTGTCTAGGATAGATTGTGGTTTATACTGTGCCTTTTGAGTTTTATAATTACTCTTCAACTGTGCGACACACTTAGTAGACGTTCTCGTTGATTGATAATCAAGAAGGCGACCTCTTGGCCTGATCATGAGCATTTGCCTGGACGCATGGCTTTCTGATTGAAAGCCATTTGGAGTTTACACCATTTAAAGTTTCTTCTGCTTCTGTTTGCCACTGCTAAATCTCTGTTCACATAGTGCTGGAATTTGTGTGCTATATTGTTCCTAGAGCTGAATTGCTTAAGGAGGGAATCAAACTATAGTTTTAATTGTCTGTGTCAATATTAGAAAATGTTCTTTGACTATAAATGTGAAAAAGTAGTAACTATTGGACTTTTCGCTCTTTGAAGGACCTTGGAATTAACTGCTAATATTGCATATGCAGTTTAATAAGCTAAAGACTTTCTGAAAAGGCTTTAAAACCAAAAATAGGCAATGGATGGCATGATTGCTGTGATCCTTATTGCTTCTTGGGATGATGAAGTCTTTTGGTGGAAGCCAATTTATCATTACTAATTGGCCTGTGATATTAAATATGGTGATATGGTTTGTGTTGTTCGGACTTAACATGTCACTCTTTGCGTCGTCTTTCTGGGTTGTGATCCGAAACAGCTGTGGAAGCTGGAATCATTCTCTACGTTGTGTAGACATGGTCTACATTTTCAACTATTAGATAATAAACTTGTGTGCATTAAGGTCTATATCCCACTTTTTAGAACAACTGGATGGGAAGGCGATACTCTCATGCTTTTTTTCCTCGTCTAATTTCCCCGCAGGTCCGGCTAGTGAAGATGGTGAATGAGGCCACTGCTAATATTCCTCGGTGGGAAATGCTGAATAGAAGCTAACCTGCGATGAGAAAATCATTACTGAACTGCACATATCCACTTTTTGCTATTTTTTGCCGGTGGTCTTGAGGAACTACTCTACGGTGATCTAACATCACAGAAAAGATTTGGGAGATTGGGCAGCTAAAAAAGAAGCTCAAGCTACAGAATAGATTTATTGAAAATGCTGGGACAGTTATACAATACTGGTTATTTTCCTTTTTCCGTACAAGACAGATGTAGCGCTAGTTGTGGCAAAAGTTTTGAGAGGCTCGGAGGGTTGTGTCAATGGAACCTTCTTGTTGGACAGAAGGCAGTATGGTTTGGTCATAAAGGGTCCCAGGGATGATCTGATGAATATTTGTAAGTTCCTGTGCAAAAACCAAGAAAAAAAGAGAATGACAAATAGCATGTAAATTATGTGCTATCACCTGTGCCATTGTGATGATGAAGCGGGAAACTAGCAAACAATAATCACCTTCCTCTGTTGATCATTTTTTTGTTACAGGTGAACTTTAGATTTTATTTATTCTTTTATACAATGCTCAAGCATTTCTGCTCTGCTAAAGTATGGGATCTGTAGTTCTGGGGGGAGTATGTCTTAGGGTTTTGATGGTTTTGTGGTGAGTGAAGGCCTCATCTTCACTATCTGCTCTCCATCAACACCCATTTTCTTGGCATAAAGACCCGCCTCGAAGAAGCTCTCGACTGCATTCTCCATGTACTCCTTCCCCTCTTTGACGGTCATCTCCTTCCCAAATCTCTCGGGGTAACTTGTGAAGATGTCATCACCTTTCAGCACTGCTGCGAGCTGCAAGAGCTCCTGCTGGAATTCGCTTGGCGTGGCATCTTCCTTAGCTTCGCCTTTCCTGATCTTGACCGGAGTCGGGAGTTGCACTGTCGGCATGTAAAATACAAATTACAAGTGTTTACTTTAAGGCACTACCAGGCCATTCATCAAATACTAGTTATGATGTAGTCTCCGAAATACTGTGTTTACGCATCAAGAAATCATTGCTATTGTGCATTTAACAGGTCCATGACTCGATCTTTGTTCTGATCGTATGGGAATGCTCAGTGCATTTGTCACCAAACCTGGACAGTCGGTTCTCGGTTGAGTGCGCGTTTGCACGATGCCCTCGAACGTGCCGGCCCATGCGTCTCTCTTAGTGAGGAAAGGCGCGCTGAGGTTGAAAAGCTTCTTGACCGTAGCAGGAATTGAGGAGTGCTCATACTGGGACGTCGGATAGGGCAACCCATTCGGCCCATGGACAACTGTAAAATTCTTTTTGTCACAAGAGCAGGTCAATAGTGAACAGAAAAGCTGTAAACTTCACTTATCAAGCATCGTAGTATAGATGATGGAAGCATCAACATATTGGCTAATGGAACAACTTTAGTGGCTTGAAAGCAGCAATAGGACCACCCACTTTTTTCTATAAAGTTCACTTCGGGAAGGGAAACCTCTTTCGGTAAACCCAAGTTCCGTTCACATTACAGATACAGAGATTTGTCAACAGAAATGAATTGACAAGACTTCAATAATGAGCATTTACTTTCTGCAAGTTGATATCCTCAGCAAATGGACCCAAGAAGAGAGAGAGAGAGAAGAAGCAGCTGGAAAAGAGGAAACCAGAGTCCATTAAACCACCAGCTCGCTACGTCTTTTACAAAGCAAAACCAGAAGCAAAAGGCTCGTGTGACTTGCGCACCATTCTTTTGTGAATTGTGTATCGTAGTGATCCATTAATGAGGTCAATCTCTTTCCCAGGCCTGTACTCCCGGCTTAAAGGCTGAATGTGATGACAGAAAAAGGTAACAGAAAGAAGAGGAAAAAAACGTAGACTTGGGATCATATGTGGAAACTGCAAAAGACAAACTGAAGCCATTGATCATGAGAAAATCAGTGGCCTAGCACCTCCATGGCACACATTAGGAAACTGGGTTTGGTGGTCCATGGAGAATTTATCACGTTTCGGTTGATGCTTGTTTGAATCCGACACCCTAATCACATACCATACCTCTGTAGAATGTCTTGAGCTCAACCCATTTGAGGACGTTAATGCGAGACCTTAAGATGTTTTCCGCCGTGATCTACGACTGGACGCTTACAGAACTGGCTATTCGGAAATTACTATCCAACGCATTCTAAGTTAGTGGGAGAGTGATGGGGAGGCGTACCAGTGCCCTTTTCGATCCAAGGCGAGACCGCAATGGTGGGGACCCTCACGCCCAGCCGGTCGAACCGGAAGTTGAATGGCTCGGGACCCACGATGCCGTCCGGGCTGGGCACCCCGCTGACCGGCGTCGGGACGTGATCGAAGTACCCGCCGTGCTCATCGTACGTGATCAGGAGCAGCGTCTGGTTCCACTGCGGGCTCGCCCTGAGCGTCTCGTACACCTCCTTCACGAACATCTGCCCCTGGTACACGTCGTGCGACGGGTGGTCGTCGTTGGCGGGCTCCAGCTTGGTGTCCATGTAGCGCTGCTCAATCACGGCGTAGTTCGGGAGTTTCCCCTTCCTCGCGTCCGCCGCGAAGGAGGTCCTGTAAGGGAGGAACTTGAAGAGGTACTTGAGCTTCCGGAGGCTGCGGTAGAAGAGCGTGGCGGGGATGTTCTGGTAGTAAATCCGGAAGGAGAGCCCGGCGTCGTCGAGGTTGTCGAAGATGGTGCGCTGCGGGTAGCCCTTGATGAGGAGGGCGGGGATGTTGCTGGTGGCGCCGGCCGACGTGCCGGAGTGCACATAGAGGCGGTTCGGCTGGGTCGACGACGGCACCGACGCGAACCACCTAGCAGTGCCCGTGTACAATTAACAAGCCAAATTGGTAAATATTTCCATCCGAAGACAACTCTATAGGCGATATGGTAATCAGAAAATTTGTGCAATTGAGGCTACATTAACGTACGAAAATCAAAATTTTCATATTTCTAGAGTATGTGAAACAATTATAGAGCTAATGCTCCCTCGAATTAAACAATGAAAGCTTTGATTAGAAACAGCCCACAACATGGATCTGACGGTGGGTAATTAAAGCTCTTTCTTTTTGCTGCCAATGTCTACCGTTAATCAAACATACGAAGATTCTTTGCCTAACTCGAATAATATCTCAGTTTAGCTTTCATCTTATAATAAAGTAAGTGCTAACTTCAACGCCATGGTCCCGCATCAAACCAAGCATATTCTCTCTCTCTCTCTCTCTCCCCCCATCCGCTTTAAGTTTTCATCAAAACACAAATAAATATTATTTCAATTGATGAAAATGATCGTTGTCTTCGACAACGTTATCAAAATTACTTATTTTCTACGAAACAGATTGAAGTCAAGGGATAGAGAATTACTAAAAGGCGATTTCAGATCGGAATTGATTACTCACCGTCATTAAATTAAATGGGTTCCACGTGAGGCCTGCCTCTTAATTTGGGTGCATGTGAATCGAGCCAACAACGCGAATTAAGATCTTTCCTAAGGTAAATGTGGAGCGATAACCCATGCGCCTCCGTTCGCGCCGATAAAATAGCAAAGGCACGGATGCGCAACAACATTGCATACGGTTTGTTGCACTAATCATAAACATATGTCGAATATGGACATTTGCGTTGGCAAGTAATTATTCTAAATTTTCTCGAGAAATTTTTAATTACGTTCTCATTGACTGATTTTGCTTTCACTTAAGTTGAAGCGAACGTAAATTTGCCAATTATGCACGGTCTGCATTATCGTATGACGCCGGAAAGACAGGAAAGAAAGAGAGAACCTGTCGAAGACGGCGAACTCGGAGACGAGGGACTTGTAGACGGCGACCTTGTCCGGGTCGAACCCGCTCATCACGTCCCTCGACATGTTCATGGACGGGTCCATCGAGTAGGCCTGCTGCGCGAACCCGTCCATCGGCGGCGGGTTCGCCGACGTGTCGTTGGACCCGAATATCTGCTCCCGGATCGCCTGGAAGGAGTGGCCCGGGTCCGGGTCCACGTAGTGGGAGTGGTCGTCGAAGTAGAACCTCTTGGAGTTGGGGTCGGAGGTGGAGAGCTGGTTGGACTCGGAGCCGTCGACACCGTCGATGGCCGGGTTGAGGCTCTTCATCCACCCCAGCATGTGGTCGAAGGAACGGTTCTCCATCACCAGGACGACCACCGTCTTGATGGGGCTCTGGGTGGTCGCTGCATGGGCGGGGGCGGGGGGGAGGAGGAGGGAGAGGAGGAAGAAGGCGGCGGCCAGCGGAGGCGAATTGCTTTTCTTCCCTTTAGACATTCTGGAAACAGAAGAGGGGGAACTTCTGCTTCGGGATTCGAAGTTCGAAGAGAGATCGAGAGGAGTTCTTCGAGCTGAGAAAATGCGGGGATCAAAGGAGGCAACTTTATAGTAACCTTCTCTTCTTCCTCTGTCCAGATTTCTTTTTTTTGTTGCTTGTTTTGTTTGGGAGAAGGAAGAGTGGGAATAGGTTGCGCGACGTAATGAAATGTCTTGATGGGGATGTGTGTAATAATCTGAGACCGTGTCTATTTTAATGGACAAGTTTTGACCTTTATTTTGCCTCCCTTGATTATTACAACAACAATATCAAGAACCGTCTAACCGAATCATGTCGATCCGTATCATTCTTTTTTCGATTGTTTAATGTTGTACATCTTTTATTTGTGATTTGAGATCTGTAAGATTTATGATCTGACAGCTCTAATGTGACAAGTTATAAGTTAAGGTCCCAAGTTTTTTTTTAATCATTGTATTATTGTTACAGTTGAGCGGAAAAGTTCTAAACGAAAAAAATGGAGGAAGAGGTTGCTGACGGCATAATTTCATCTGGACATACTTCGGGTCATCCCAAGCCTTAGCGAAAATGGATGATGCCGAGACCCTCAAGAGTGGGAAAACTACGAATTCTACAAGCAGGAGCAATCGAGTTTCGGAGAACCGACGTGCTTAAAAAGCGATGAAAGCATCTTAGTTAGTCGTCCACGATTTGCCGGTTCTAAATTTTTAAAGAAAGATGGACATGATCAAATATACTTATGAGTTAATAGCCGTCACGGTCTTGCTCCAATGGAAGGGAGATCGTTGGGGAAGGTGGGGCATTGTGGTGTAGCAATGTATGTAAGTGAATCTTATCGTACATCAATGACTTCAAAAGTTACCGAGACATGATCGAGATTCATTTTCTTGTGCATCTATGGTTACCGGGATCCGAATCCCCTGTAGAGGATCTTAGTTTAGGAACCGTCCGATTCAGATCGGACGGCCCAAATCCCCGTAAAGGCATTTACCTCTAAAATAGGTGATCCTTATCCTGGTTACCGACCGTCTTAGGATCCTGAGCTTCCGGGATCTGTGGAAGTGCCGATGAAAGGAATATGCCTTCCTGACATTGAGGATCGATGTGGTATCGAAGCTATTGAAGTTCTGACAATGGGAAACAGGGGTTGCCCAGTTCTCCCTCGCGTGCACGGAGACAGCGACGAGAGGGAAACGCAAATACTTCCCGAAAGGCAAAAGAGTGATCGTGACGAATTATTTAAGGATTTTGGGCCAATTCCAATGTTCTTTTCTTTCTTTTTTAAAGATCCGAATGGTTAACTCGAGGTTAGAAATCATTCTCTAGCAAGATTCAAATGGCCCGCCTTAAGAAAAGGTAATCATAAAATTTAATGGATTTGGAGTAAACAGAAAGAAATTATAAGAGAAGCTTTGAATTTATTGAATTTTATTTCTTATTCAACATACTCAATACCTTACACATGAAAGTGAATTGAGTTTCGAACATTTCAATCGTTTCATATAAATCCTAAATCTATTTGTTAAAGAGAAAAATGCAATCGGATGACAAACCTTTCGGTTAATTCAGTTAAGTCAACCTCGGTCTTTATTTTTAAAAAAAAAATGCTATTAAAGCTAAGACTAAGTTGAAAAGTGCAACTTCAAAACGTAACACAAGTATTTTTTTTTTGAGTGACACATAAATAATTTTAAGTATCGTCTATCAAAAAAGGACTCGACTAAAAATATGTTTCTTCATTGAACTAATCAAAAGATTTTAGACTTAATTATACTCGATACACAAGATTTGGGATTTTCGATATAAAAATTCCCAAATTTTCACTGCAAGATTTAAGATTTTCCTTACGAACTTTCCCCTTCGATTCATATGAGTTGTTCTCTTAAAAAAACGTAGACTCAAAAACCGATCACACACTTCATTTTGACGACTCCTAGCTCTTCTAGTCCAACGTTCTTCCACCCTCCACCCATCATCAAACAGCCACCGGCACCGCCGGACGCAACCGCATCTGCCGATTTCATGATCCGCACCGCCGCCTCCCTCATTTTCTTATTCCTCGAGTCGAGCAGCGAATCAGCATCGCAGCTCTCTTTGCTCTTCCCAGCCGACCGATTCATTTCCCGCGTCGAGTTTCTTTCGAAGGCTTACGGTGCGTCGCCTGATCAAGGATAGGAAGACGACCAGAGAAACCGAAGGTCAACTTGGCATTGTGCTCCACGATTTGGCGACGGCCCGTCTGCATGTATTGTGTCTATCCGTGTTTGTCGGGCTCGAAGCTTTGTTTTTCACTCGACTAAGTCGGACCAACTCTAGCTTTAGAGGAGCTAGTCCGAGGCATTCTTCCTGCTCAGCAAATGTCGCGGAACTCGTCTTACAAGAACTTCCGCCGATGACGTCCAAAGTTGTGGCTGAAACCAAATAGGAGTTTATTAAGTTTGCGCCCCAAAGAATTGTTGGAGGTTATAGGTTTGAGAAAGTGAAGAGTGTTTTGTTGCTTGAAGTATTACACCAAGAGACGTCAAGTTTGGAACGCTCAACAGTGTTACCTCCAGCGTAGGAAACCTTAAAGTCAATATAACGCTATTGGATAAACTTTCCTATTGGATAAGATTTACCTATTGGGCTTGTATGTGAACATATTATTTGATATATATAAATTCCTAATATATATCCAACAATCTCCTCCTATGTTCACCATACAGCACAATCCAATATGGTTGACAAAATAATGTTCAAACAAATATGAATCATCATTATTATGAATCTATTCCGAGATCATCGTACCAAAGTAAATATATCGAGTTTTAGATTCTATCTAAACTCATCAAAATTTCAACTTCTAAAATATATCTCAGAATTAGTTCACAATCAACATATGCATAAACGTCGAGTATAAATAGGCCACTCAAAATAGTCCAAGGCCTTACAAATACGAGAAATAACCATAATATGCTCACTAAGTCTCAAGTAAATGGACTTCATCAAAATTGACAATAGTAGGTGAACTGTCAAGTCCCCTCACATTCTAAACGCCAAATTTATTCATCAAGTAGGTCGTCTTCGTCAAGTTCCCACGCATTAAGCTTCTCCTCCATCTCTGCCATCCCTTGTAGAATATCAAATATGAATTTCATATTATTATGAATTCAATCGTTTGAATAATCTACTAAAATTGTCAAAATTCTATTAAGAAAATTAACATCATAACATCAGGCAGAAAAGAACAAATATTAATGTCATAAAGCATCATAATATCTTGTCCATAAGCATCAAGCTAATTTCATAAACATTATGAATAAAGCCTAAACAGTTTGATTTGCAAAGAGCCATAAATTTAAGTTTATTTATAAGAGAATAACTATTATCGAGTTTCAAAGAACAAGATCAATAGTCAAGTCACTTACAATAACCTAATCATGTAAAATCAAGTTTCAATTAAGAACAAGACAACGGGCTTCTTATGCAAACAACTATTTCTATGTATCAATTTGGAATGTCACAATTACCGATTCCTCAAAGTCAATCGATCTATCATCAAATTTGGAATGAGATCGTTTAACCAAAAGGATGGTCCAACCGAGTTAGATTGTATCATCAAATTTGGAATGACACAAACTTCCCAGATAGAACCGTTGAATCAGGTTAAAATCATCATCATCAATAATGGAATGAGACAACTCACCTTTTCCAAATTAGTCAGCAATCACGAACATCGATGAAACATATAAATTGTGCTTATCAATGGGGCGGTCGATGAATATCAATGGAACAAAGATGAGGATTTTTGTAGAGATTATTTGCTGACCTCTTTGAATCCTCGTCTAGCGATGACTTATAGTGAGTGCAAGACGGCGAAAGAGATATGGGATCACTTGAACGCTCAGTTCCAAAAACAAGAGGGGTTGTCTAAGACTCTCCTAGCGGAGAAGTTTTTTGATTTTAAATTCAATATGAATACAAGTATTACCTCTCAGTTGATTGAACTTGAGAACATGAGGAACAAGTTGAAAGAGGATAACTCTGCTATGTCTGATAATCTCTTTGTTGGTCTTGTGTTGAGTAAGCTACCTGCTGATTAGAGTTCTTTCAAGACTGAAATGCATAGACAGAAAGAACAGATGGGACTGGATGAATTAAAAAGGTATATTCACATTGAGGATCAAAATATTAAGAGAAAGAGTTTGGAACAAGTTAGCCAACAAAAGTCAGTTGCTAATTTTGTTTCACACTCTAATAAGCCTCATAAAAAATTCAAGTTTCCAAAAGGTGAATCCTATTCACAGTTAGAGGCCAAAAAGACTATCTTCAAAAGAAAGAAGAAGGGCAAGTGCCATAACTGTGGAAAGTGGGGTCACTGGGCAGCAGAGTGTAAGCTACCAAAGAAGCCAAAGAATGACACGCCACAAAGTGAGGCTAATTTACTAATTAGTCAACCTAAGCCTCAAGCTTTCATTGGAATGATGAATCACGGAAAGGCTAGTGTAACTTCTGAATGGTGGTTGGATAGTGGCGCTACTTGTCATGCTACTAATGACAAGAATCTACTCACTGAGGTCACAGAAGTAAAAGACACTGTGGAAAATTGCAATGGTGGTGAAGCAGAAGTGACTCATGTTGGAATTGCAAATTTGGTGCTTTCTTCAGGTAAGTTACTAACTCTGAAACATGTTAGAGTAGTACCTTTACTTAAAAAGAATTTAATTTCTTTGAGTTTACTTGATAAAGCTGGTATGTCCTTTTCAACTATGAATGGTAGAGTAACTTTATCTGTTAATTCATGTTATTTCGGTTGTGCATTCATGGTTAATGGTATGTATAGATTGAGTTTAGATACTGATAGCATAAATAACGTAAGTTCTACTTTAATAGATCCAAAGTTATTGCACAATAGACTTGGACATGTGAACTACAAGAAAATGCAACATTTAGCTAAAACTCAAAACATTCCATTGGACACTTCTATTCGATTTAATAAATGTGAAGTATGTGCACAGGCTAAAATTACTAGAAAACCTTTTAAGTCGGTTTCTAGAAGCACACAACTTCTTGAGATAATACATTCCGATATTTGTGATTTTAGAAATTACGTTACAAGAGGTGGTCGGAAGTATTTAATAACATTCATAGACGATTTTTCTAGATATTGTCATGTTTATTTGTTGAAATCGAAAGATGAAGCTTTTGAAAAGTTTAAGATTTTCAAATCTAGAGTAGAAAATCAACTCAACTTGAAAATTAAAAGGTTTAGGAGTGATAGAGGAGGAGAATATACAATGACAGTGTTTAAGGAATTTTGTGCTTTAGAGGGCATAATACTTGAAACTACTGCTCCTTACTCACCCCAATCAAATGGTGTTGCCGAGCGTAAGAATAGAACTTTAACTGAAATGTTAAATACCATGTTACTTACAGCTGGCATGCCTTCTTTCTATTGGGGAGAAGCAGTTCTAACTGCTAATAATATCTTGAACAAGTTACCACATTCTAAGTTGTCTATGACACCTTATGAGATATGGCATAAACATCCTTGTAGATATGATACTCTTAAAACTTGGGGTTGTATTGCTTATGTGAGGATACACGATCCTAAGAGGCCTAAGGTGGGACCTAGAACTATTACTTGTGTATATCTAGGTAGTGCAGAAGATAGTGCTGCAAATAGATTTTTGGATATTTCTACCAACACAATAATAGAATCTAGAGATGCAGAATTTTTTGAGAATAAATTTATTAAAGATCATGATTTGAATATTTCTAGATCTACAGATATGATTTCAGAATCTCCTGTAAAATCTCCTGATCCTAATCCCACACAACTGGATATTGAACCAGTTTCACTTAGAGTATCTACAAGAGAGAAAATTCCCAAAAGATTTGGTGAAGAATTTGTTACTTATCATCTAGAGGATGATCCATTCTCCTATCAAGAAGCAATGAGATCTAGAGAATCCTTACTTTGGGCAGATGCCATAGATGATGAAATGAGTTATCTATTGGAAAATCACACTTGGCAGCTAGTCAATTTGCCAAAAGGGGCTAAGGCTATAGGCTGTAAGTGGGTATTGAAGAAGAAACTAAATAGTGATGGATCAATAGCCAGGTATAAAGCACGTTTAGTAGCTAAAGGCTATAAACAACAGAGTGGAGTAGACTATTTTGATGTCTATTCACCTGTGTGTCATCTATCAACTATAAGAATTCTTCTTGCTTTGGCATCTATTGAACACTTTGTAGTGCATCAAATGGATGTAAAAACCGCTTTTCTAAACGGAGAGCTAAATGAGGAGATCTACATGGAACAACCGGAAGGGTATATCATGAAAGGTCTTGAAGACAAAGTTTGTAAATTAAACAAATCTTTGTATGGTCTTAAACAAGCACCTAAGATGTGGCATCTTAAATTTGACGAAGTGGTAAAGAGTTATGGTTTTCAGTCAAGTTATTCAGATAAATGCCTTTACTATCGTTTTATGTCAAATAAGATAGTCATTATTTGCTTGTATGTTGATGACATGTTAATTCTTGGTTCTGATCATTCTGTAGTGAGTGACGTAAAAGCTTCTTTAGCTAAAGAATTTGACATGAAAGATCTTGGTATTGTCAATACCATTCTTGGTATGAAAGTAAGCTTTGAAAGGCAAGTCATCTCCCTTAGCCAGACTCATTATATTGAGCAGTTACTTTCTACCTGGGGATACAGTAATTGCAAACCGAGTGAGACACCATATGATTATAACAAAAGACTAAGTCCTAATAAAGGGACTAGAGTTGATCAGTTAAATTACTCGAAACTAATTGGTAGTCTCATGTATATTATGAGTTGCACTAGACCAGACATAGCCTTTACAGTAGGCATGTTGAGTCGTTTTACTAGTAATCCTGGTAAAGAGCATTGGGATGCCCTCAGTAGGCTGATGAGATATCTGAACGGTACTAAAGATTATGCTCTATGTTATTCTGGTTTTCCTCCTATTGTGGATGGATATTCTGATGCTACATGGTGTTCAGAAATTAGAGAAAGTAAGTCTACTAGTGGATATGTATTCACTTTGGGTGGAGCTGCTATTACTTGGAAATCCAAAAGACAGACTTGTATTGCATTGTCGTATATGGAATCTGAACTTTTTGCTTTAGCCAAAGCCGGTGAAGAAGCAGAGTGGATAAAAGATTTGATTCTGGATATTCCTTTGACTAGGCTAAAGATTAATTCTTTAAGCTTGTTCTGTGATAATCAAGCAGCTGTTCAAATCGTCAAAAATACTCTTTTTAATTCAAAGAGAAGACACGTAAGATTGAGACATGCATTGTTGAATTATCTAAGAGAACATGGAGTTATCACCTTGATCGATGTGAGATCGAAGGATAACATGGCTGACGCTTTTACAAAAGGTCTGCCTAAAGATCGATTATTCAAAACAGTGGGGGAATTGGGGTTAAAGACTATTTAGACAAGTCTTAACTTCTATTTACTTATTTTGTTTTGTATGTTTTGAATTATCGAATCTTTCTTTTGTTTGCCCCATTGATAAGCACAATTTATATGTTTCATCGATGTTCGTCAAGTTTGGAACGCTCAACAGTGTTACCTCCAGCGTAGGAAACCTTAAAGTCAATATAACGCTATTGGATAAACTTTCCTATTGGATAAGATTTACCTATTGGGCTTGTATGTGAACATATTATTTGATATATATAAATTCCTAATATATATCCAACAAGAATTGTTCCCAATGACCTCTGAATTCTGAATGGCAGAGACCATGAACAGTCTGCCCCCCGGAGCTCCAACTCGAAGACTTTTACGTAGGATACCCTTCAGCATTTCCCTGGATGTACTTCTCCGTGCGACAAGAACTTCATTTTCAGAAGACAAATCTACGTCTTGGAATGTCTTCGGTTCCTTCAGTATGGCAACAAGCCGTGAAAGCAAAGTGGAGAGGGGTGCAATGTGATGGGTCTTTACTCCATCGGGACGGCATCAAATGTTGCGTTCCTCAAAGAGGGAAGAACTTAGGAGAGAGAAACAAAATAAGATGGCAAATATCTTTCTGATGTAGGGACGGCCATGAGTGAAAGTTTGAACATTTTAGTGTGAAAAGAGCTGAATTCCTCCCAGAGCAGAAGAATTATGCTGGGGGTGAAGATGGTCAATGAGGTTAACTTCACCAATCTATTTTTCTTGCAGGTCCGACTAGTGAAGATGGTAAATGAGGCCGCCGCTAATATTCCCAAGTGGGAATAGCTAAACAGAAGCTAAACCGCCATGCGAAAATCATTACAGAACTGCGCATATCCTCTTTTTGCTATTTTCTGCCAGCGGTCTTAAGGAACGACCCCCACGGTGATCTAATATCACAGAAAAGAATCAGCGGCTTTGGCAGCTAAACAAGAAGCTCAAGCCACGCAATAGATTCATTGAAAATGCTTGGACAGTGGTCATTTTCCTTCTTCTGTATAGAACAGTTGCAGCGCCGGTTGCAGCAGAAGTTTTGAAAGGTTCGGAGGGTTGTGTCAACCGAATGTTCTTATTGGACAATACATAGTATGGTTTGGTCGGACAGGAATGAAGTGATTAACATTTGAAAGCACCTGTGCAAAGCCTAAGAACAAAAGAGAACGACAAACAGCATGTAAAATATGTGCTATCGCCACCTGTGCAATTGTGATGAAGCAAGAAAACTTGCGTACAATAATCAGTTTTCCTGTGTTGCTCGCTTTTTCATTACAGATGAACTTCAGATTTTATTTACCTTATTTTTTCTTTTAACAATGCTCAAACATTTCTGTTCTGCAATTTACCAAAAAAAAAAAAAACATTTCTGTTCTGCTTTTGCATGGCATCTGTAGGTTGGAGCATTGTGTATTTTAGTGTTTCGATGGTCTTGTGGTGAGTGAAGGTCTCATCTTCACAATCTGCTCTCCATCAACGCCCATTTTCTTGGCATAAAGACCCGCCTCAAAGAAGCTCTTGACTGCATCCTCCATGTACTCCTTCCCTTCTTTGACGGTCATCTCCTCTCCGAATCTCTCAGGGTAACTTGTGAAGATGTGGTCACCTTTCAGCACTGCTGCGAGCTGCAAGAGCTCCTGCTGGAATTCGCTTGGCTTGGCGTCTTCCTTAGCCTCGCCTTTCCTGATCTTGACCGGAGTTGGGAGTTGCTCTGTCAGCAAGTAAAATCACAAATCACACGTGTTTACTTTAAGGCACTAGGCCATTATGATGTTGTTTCCCAAATTCCGAGCTTACGCTATCGTGCGTTTAACATATACAGATGACTTGATCTTTGTTCTGACTAATGTGGGAATAATCAGGGCATTTGTCAGCAAACCTGGACAGTCAGTTCTCGGTTGAGTGCGTGTTTGCACAATGCCCTCGAACGTGCCAGCCCATGCATCACGCTTAGTGAGGAAAGGCGCACTGAGGTTGAAAAGCTTCTTGACCGTAGCAGGGATTGAGGAGTGCTCGTACTCGGATGTCGGAAAGGGCGAGCCGCTGGGCCCATGGACAACTGCAATTTTCTCGTCGTAAGAGTATGAACAGCAGTGTACAAGAAAAACTGCAAACTTCCCTTATTCGGTTGCTTAATGAATGCTCCGGAAATTAGTCGTCGAGAAAGTGCTTTTATCATTATCAAACTGTGGGGCATAGATGATAGAATCATCCAGATGGCCTAAAAGACTGACGCTAGTGATTTCAGGACCACGCACTTTTCTATCAAGTTCACTTTAGGAAGGAAAATCTCTTTCATGAAAGTAAGCCCAAGTTCTGTTCACAGTTTAGTGATTTGTCAACAGAGACAAAGTGACAAAACTTCAATAATGAGCATTACTTTTGCAAGTTGAGCAAATGGACAAAGAAAGAAGAAGGCAGGAAAAGAGAAGGAGAGTTCATCGACCAGAGTCCAGAAAACCATCAGCTCACTATGTCTTTTTCAAAGCAAAACCGAAAGGAAAAGCCTTGGCGTGACTCACGCACCATTCTCTTGCAATTGTGGATTATAGCGACCCATTGATGACCTCAATCTCTTTCCTAGATCTGTCCTCCTGGTTTAAAGGCTAAATATAATGACAGAAAAAGGTGAAAGAAAGAAGAGGGGAAAAAAGAAAAGAAAAAGTAGAGTGTCGTATGACAAACTAGAGCTATTGATCATGAGAAAATATGCGATCCAGCACCTCCACGGAACACATTAGGAAACTGGGAGTGGTGGTCCATGGAGAAATTATCGGCGAAAGCTCCTTCGACTACGACGCGCTAACCACATTCTAAGAAGTAGGTGGATTCATGACGAACTCCACCAAACGCTAGATTTATCCGTCGCTCAATCATGAGTGTAAATTGAGTTTGAGCGCAACCTATCTGGAGACATTAATGCGAGATCTCGAGATATTTTTTGCTGTGATCTACAATCGGACGCTTTCAGAACTAATTACTCGGAAATTACTGTCCACACGCATTCTAATAGGTTGATGCACATTCAATCACGCTTCGTAGTCAATGGGAGAGTGATGGGAAGCGTACCAGTGCCCTTTTCGATCCAAGGCGATACCGCAATGGTGGGTACTCTCACGCCCAGCCGGTCGAACTGGAAGTTGAATGGCTCGGGACCCACGATGCCATCCGGGCTGGGGACCCCGCGGACCGGGGTGGGAACGTGATCGAAGAACCCGCCGTGCTCATCGTACGTGATCAGGAGCAGGGTCTGGTTCCACTGCGGGCTCGCCCTGAGCGTCTCGTACACCTCCTTCACGAACATCTGCCCCTGATACACGTCGTGAGACGGGTGGTCGTCGGTGGCCGGCTCCAGCTTGGTGTCCATGTAGCGCTGCTCCACCACGGCGTAGTTCGGGAGTTTCCCCTGCCTCGCGTCCGCCGCGAAGGAGATGCTGTAAGGGACGAACTTGAAGAGGTATTTGAGCTTCCGGAGGTTGCGGTAGAAGAGAGTGGCGGGGATGTTCTGGTAGTAAATCCGGAAGGAGAGCCCGGCGTCGTCGAGGTTCTCGAAGATGGTGCGCTGCGGGTAGCCCTTGATGAGCAGGGCCGGGATGTTGCTGGTGGCGCCCGCCGACGTGCCAGAGTGCACATACAAGCGGTTCGGCTGGGTCGACGACGGCACGGACGCGAACCATCTAGCATCACGTGTCCGGTTAATCAGCGAAAGATTCACGAGAAATAAATGCTTCCAAAAAAGCGAATGCTCGCTCCAGCAAAACACTCCACATGAATCTGACAGTGGCAATTAAAAGCGCATTCTTTCTGCTGTCGATGTCTTATCATTAATCAAACCCATGAAAGATTCCTCGCTTAACTCAAATTCTGGTCAGACATTATTACCAGTGGCCATCTCATCCCATTCCGGCTTCAATCTTATAGTAAGGTGTTGGCCCCGCATCAGACCGAGAATATTCTCTCTCTCCCCACTAAGTTTTGGTGAAGATATGAATAACACTCTAATCAATTACTGAAAAAACTTGAAAAAGAAGGCGACTTCGAGTCCCGACGATCACCTTCCTCGCGAGACCCGCCTCCTAAACCGGTGCATGTGAATGGAGCTCCGCTGCTCCGAATGTGAACTACAGATGTTTTGCGGACTTCGAGTCCAGAAAGGCACGCATGTCTTCAGATGCGTGACGACAGTGCACTCAGTTCGTTGTACTGCTCATCATAATTAATGTTGAATATTGACATGTAAGTCAACACGTAATTGTACGACAACCATTTTCTTCTAGAATCCTAATAAAATTTTCAATCTTGACGAGGATATGAAAATAAATGTACCGTTTTTACTATTATTTTAAGTCGAAACGGACAATTATTTACCGACCGTCTGCATTGTCATCGGGGATCGGAAAGAGGGAGGGGGATCGAGGAGAAAACCTGTCGAAGACGGCGAACTCGGAGACGAGGGACTTGTAGACGGCGACCATGTCCGGGTCGAACCCGCTCATCACGTTCCTCGACATGTTCATGGACGGGTCCATCGAGTAGGCCTGCTGGGCGAACCCGTCCATCGGCGGCGGGTCCGCCGACGTGTCGTTGGACCCGAAAATCTGCTCCCGGATCGCCTGGAAGGAGTGGCCGGGGTCCGGGTCCACGTAGTGGGAGCGGTCGTCGAAGTAGAACCGGGTGGAGCTGGGGTCGGAGGTGGAGAGCCGGTTGGACTCGGACCCGTCGACGCCGTCGATGGCCGGGTTGAGGCGCTTCATCCACCCCAGCATGTGGTCGAAGGACCGGTTCTCCATCACCAGGACGACCACCGTCTTGATGGGGCTCTGGGCGGTCGCCGCATGGACGGCGGCGGCGGTGAGGAGGACAGAGAGGAGGAAGAAGGCGGCGGCCAGAGGAAGCGAACGGCTTTTCTTGCTATCGGACATTCCGGAAACAACGAAAACGAGAGGGGATTTCCCCTCTTCAGCTTTGAAGTTGGAAGAGAGAGTGAGGCAAGCCCGTGAGCTGAGAAAATGATGGGGGTGACAGAAGGAGACAGCTTGGTGTAACTTTTTTGTCTTCCCTCTGTCCTGATTTTTCTCTTTTCTTTTCCACATTTCACAGGGGAGAAGGTTGCGCAGCGTAATGAAATCTTCTGATTAGGGGATGTAACAATTGAGATCGTGTCATACTTAATTTGATGGACAAAGCTTCACTTCCTTGTCTTTTTTGGTTTTTACCGCGTGAGATCCATCATTATGGTAAGTTGGTAAAATTAGAGATCGGGCAAATCTAAAATTGATGAACGTATTTCAATTATGGGAACTCGCTTCACTTCGACCGCCGTATGACGTGCGCCTTTCACACGAACCGTTGGTTAAGGGGGGAAAAGAAAAGATGGCGGATGACTTTATTTTCGAAGGACTTGTGGATAATTTACCAACATCCTTTTGGAGTTGCTAATAGTTTTTAATACTTTCTATTTATATGACTTTTGAATATTTCGAATTGACGAGCTCGCAAATAAAAAAACTTTGCCTATGGTTTAGTAGGTGCGAGTCTTTGGCCGCTCCAAACAGAGGGTTCACTTGTTTGGATTTTGGAAAAGGTTTTCACTTGTTTGGGTTTTGGAAAAGGTTTCTCTTATTTTTTTAATTGATGTACTCGGATCTTTGTTCATGTTGTGAATTTACATTATAAACATTTTAATTATTTCAATCAAATTTTAAACCTTTATGTAATAAAATTACAATTGCATGACAAACATTTTAGTTGATTCGAATAAATTGCTATTAAAGCTCAAACTATGTTGACAAATGCAACTGAAAAATGTCATGTAAGTACTTTTTCAGCAACACGAATAATCTTAGACATCATTCATCAAAAAGACTTAATCGCACATTTTGAAAAAGGTTTAAGCCTCTAGAAGCAATCGAAAGATTTTGGAAGATTTAAGATTTTGATCGCATTCCATATGCAAAAGTTATATTTACCCGTATGATCTTTTCCAAATTTTCCACTACTAAGATTCTGCGAGAATGTATGTTGTGCTCCCTCGCGGTTGAAGGGTATTCAAGAGCTATAAAAGAAAATGCCCCACCATCGATGCCCCTACAATTCCTCACAAATGTTGTCTCAAGGTGTAGATTGAAGAATTGATCTCACACTTCATTTTCACCTTATGTTTCGGCCAAAACAAACCCAGGATTAAAGAAAACAATTTAAACTGAAGAAGGCATTTCCGTTTTGCAGCTTCTGTTAAATTAAGGCCGCATCATCGAAAAGAAAGACAGATCAAACTAAAATCCTAATAGATGACCTGATGGCTTCAAGCTCTTCTAATCCAACCTTCTTCCACACTCCACCCATCATCAAACCGCCACCAACACCTTCGGACACACCTATATCTTCCGATTCACAATCTGCTATCGCCTCCCTCATTTTCTTAATCCTTGAGTTGCACGGCGAATCAGCATCGCAGCTTGCCTCTCTCTTCTTAGCACACTTACTCATCTCCTGTCTTGAGTATGTTTCTAAGGCTTCTGGTGCTTCGCCCGTTTTACAATCAAGAACAGGGAGACGGCCAGAGAACCCGTAGTCAAGCGGCAATGTGCCTATTGGACATGGGTTCCAAGATTTGGCAACGGACCATCTGCACTTATTGTGTCCATCGGTGTTTCTTGGGATCAAAGCTTTGTTCTTCACTCGACTAAGTCTGACCAACTCTAGCTTCTGAGCAGCTAGTCTGAGGCATTCTTCTTGCTCAGCAATTGTCTCAGAACGCATCTTACAAGAGCTTCCGTTGACAACATCAAAAGCCGTAACTGAAACCAAACGGAGTTTATTAAGTTTGTTCACCAAAGAATTCTTCCCGGTGACCTCGGCAATCTGAATGGCAGAGTCCATGAGCTGTTTATTACCCAGAGCTCCAACCCGAAGACTTTTACGTAGGATGCTCATTAGCATTTCCCTGGACGTACTTCTCCGTACAACAGGAACTTCAGTTTCAGAAGAAGAATCTATGTCTCGGAAAGACTTCAGTTCCTTCAATATGGCAACCAGCCATGCAAACAAAGAGGAGAGGGGTGCAATTCGATAGGTCTTTACTCTATTTCGGGACGGCGTCAAATGTTGCATTCCTGAAAGAGGGAAAAATTAGAGAAGAAACAAACAAAAGAAGTTGGCAGATACCTTTATGATGCAGTGAAGATCACGAGTTGAAATTTTGGACAGTATGTAAAGAGCTGAATTCTTCCTAGAGCAGAAGAGTTATGCGTTTGGACAGTATGTAAAGAGCTAAATTCTTCCTAGAGCAGAAGAGTTATGCAGATGCAGCCTGCATTGAGAGTTTGTACACAAGTAATCCTGAATACATTATTTTGCAGTTATACCAAGCTGGTCATTTTGATGTTTCAACTTAAGCAAAGAACTAGACTGGCAACCAGAAAAGGAGAAATGCTAGTGACTAAAGCAGTGGAGGTTTCACCCCGAACAAGAAATAAGTAGTCTTGTAGGCAAACATAAGATTCTCGGTACCCGAAATAAACAACCCCAGCTCAGTCGTGTTAACCAGGGAAGGATCTACAAGAACTATCAAGAAGAAAGACCAAAGTCCCCACCCCTGCTATATTAAAGGGCAAGTAGGGGAAGCCCCAGGTAGGTATCATATCACGACCTTTTAGTCCTTTGTTGGCATGAGCTGTGGGAGAAGGGTAAGAACAGTACTCCGACTGGTAATCCTAAACCATATATATCTTAAAGGAAAATATCACAGATAATGCAAAATAAAATAGTTTTCCCATAGAAAGCAAGGTTTGTTTAATGGTCAACACTCACCAGTTTCACTATTGCTTGCTTCTTCAGTTTCGATCATATCAAGCACTGCCTTGAGAAGGTCCAGAAGCATTTTTGGTTCCTTGCTTGTCAATTTTGTCATCAGAAGCATCCAGTCATCCAGCAAAGTCCGATGACCATGTGGATAATGGATTTCTTGTGGAAGCTCCAATGTGTCAAATGAGTTGATGACCTTAAGAAGAAACTCCGACAGTACAGAGATTACTTCTGTGGAGTAGGATGCATATAACTGCACCAAACTTTTCAAGATCTTGCTCCTTGTCTTTTTGGAACCTGGAAGATAAAGTGCATTCTAAGAATAACATGCAGATTTTTATGCTGCTGCTGCTGCTGCTGCTTTCAACTGTTTCCTCTTGGACAAAACATTAAGATTTCTGATTGAATCATACATGCCTTACAAGACGAAGATTTTACATGACAGAAAATTTGCTATGACTCGCTGCTGTCCACAACATATAAACCTTACAATTGTATATCTAGAGTAAAATCAGTAAGTACTTATACGAGCTGTGCAGCCAACATTAGCTAAAGAGATAACTCTTTGACCAGCCCAGAAGATTTTATGATTAATAAGTCTCAGAACACTCTTCACTGTCTATCAGGAACCAATTATTGACATGGGGTGTTGCAGATTGTCCCTTGAAGCGATGATAGGTCCAAGAACTTGAAAAACACGGCCAATTAAACATTTTAGCCTTCTGACCAACATTTAGAGTTACAGAGTGGATTTTTTCACTTGCAGATTCTCAGTTGATTTTTTCCCCAGTGGAAAAAGAATCAGGAATTTATATTTTCTGAACAGATCTATGACCATCAATAAAATTAGGAGAGATAAAAAAATCAACAGGATTGGGGAAAAGTAACCTGAAAAAATTCTTACCTCCTGATTTAGATGTATGAAGCTTTCCAGCCATGAGCAACAAAACCTTACTACGCCCATGATGTTGTATGCCTATGGTAAGAGTGAAAGCAAAATAGCAAGATCAAGCAAATGAAAAAATATCAAATAAAATCAAATACCATGTGCAGTGAAAATATATGAAAAGGTTTGAGCCAAGTGTCCAACAAGACTGATAAGAAAAAGGGCATCTCATGAACACATGGGATACTAAGCCAAAGTCTCATTGTGTGATTCATTACATGCTCCCGTTAAAACTTATGATCCCGCACTCCCTCCTTGGGCAATTCAACTAACATAATGATGCTTTTCTTTAAAATAAATATCACAAAGCCATCAAGATGCCAAGGGGCTCTTGCATCAAAGACATCTTCCTTATTTGGAAAGAGAGAACTCTAAGGGCTTGAACCTTCGAACTAAGCGTGACGAGAAAAAGAACTGGAAGGCAGGGGGTGGGGGGGTGGGGCGAGAGCTATTTTCATGGAAGCCATTGAAACATTCTGCTACATAGCGCCCAAAAAAAGGGGGAAAAAAAAATCAAACGCACTTTTTTCCTTAACCAGTGACGTGGATGGAGGACTGTGCTTATTTCTTAAGTAAATAGCCAATTCACGAAGTTTAGACTTGACTTCTTTTCTGGCTCGAAGACTCCCATATCTTCTACACGGCATTGCATTCTTCTGAGGTTCCCAGTAGTAAGACTTAAGCCAACTAAGGGCCTGCATGAAAAGAAATAACTTAGCAGTCTAGACCGTCAATCTTATAGCCAAATATAGAATCACAGAAGCTCGAGAGGAAAAATAAAAGGATCACAAAGCAAGGAGAGCTAGGTTATAAAGTAATGGGATCTACAGTAGGAATGAAAGCCAATGCTAAATCTGCTAATACTATTTTTGTGATTGATCAGTTTGCAAGAAAGCCAAACCTTTGCCCATTTAAAATCAGTGCCATCTTGTTCATAAGGCCAAACTTCTTTACTTCCTAAGTTTTTTTATTAATCAAAAGGAAACACAAGGACATGCATATACACTCAAAAGACCAGGGATGAAACTTTTAGGCCAATTCTCATGAGAAAAGACCTCACTAATTAACAAGCTTAACATATTCCCAAATGATAAAATTTATTGCCAATTCCTGATGAGTTATCAGCCATGATTCTATAAATATGAAGTGTTACCTTAGTCTTCATCTTTATAAAATAAACATTTGGGTTGGAACAACTATGGAAAGGGAAAAGGACTACAGTGCTTTTCCTACAGAGATTATGACCTCATGCACAAAAATTTACATTCATTCAAACAAAAAACTACTGGAAGTCCACTTAACATTTTATTCAAACAGCACAAACAAGCAAAATCCTGAAAAGATGGAAGTTTGTCACTTATTGCTATGAAGGATAGCAGAAAAGGTCGAGAATGCAGACCTGGAGTGAGGCATCACGAACTAAGGGAAGTGCAGGTAGTTCACGATGAGAACCCTCTGCAATGTTAGCACATAAAAGAACCAGACAATGTATATTAAAATCCCAGACCAGAAAATGTCAAATATTAGAATGTCATTAGGAGGAGGGCAGTGAGAATTACAAGCTTGGTTCTCCCTATGGTTCGGGAGTGGAAAGATAGGCAATTCTTACCGTGACGAATATCAATCAGCATGCGCGGAATACCAATTGCACTGGCAGCCTCTGCAATTGACACCTCTGTTTTCTTCCGTGTCTTTTCGATAACACCGTTCACAAGCCTTGAGATGTAAGAAAACAAGATTTCTTCTTTAGAGCATTGCAGATTGGTTGTTAGGGAAAACAAGTTACACTTTGTTGCACTTGCAAAGTGATGTAATAGATTAAAGACAGAGGTAGCACACATCTGCAAGCCCTATAGGAATTTGAAAAGGTAACTTATGGAGAAGATGCTAAGTGGAATTTACTACATTAAGATAAGACAGAAGCCAAAAGCTAGCTGCACATGGGGACACATCTGGTGTTAACTAGTGATGATTTTCATATTCATCAGAAAGTTAGGACTAGCAGCCTGTACAAAATCATTTTACATCCGATGAAAGAAAGATTTTTAAACCACAATAGCTGGGAAAAAGATCATTTACAATGAATGTTTAATCGTCAAAATGCTTTGCTCGCAGGTAATACTTCAAACAAATTCCCAGTCAAGGATGCAGAGACTTTAAAGTAAGAAATATTCAAACAAAATGTATACTTTATTACTGTGAGCAAAAATAAGCCTACACATGAATTTCCAGAAGGACAGCCCTCCACATTCAATCTCTACCTTCTGCAACCTATTGTCCAAAAGTTTTAAAAAGTCAAATGAAACGGTAATATAAGCCTATCACGGAACAGCACTTGAAGCCCAAATCCCACCATTACTTGCATAAAGATGGCTGTCATGTGTAGAAGTAGTTGGATGCAGGCAAGACCCATGCTTCCATTATTGCGAGATAAGATGCTATGGAAATACATAATGCATGCTATGAAGAGACAAATTCACAACTTCCACTTCCACCCCAAACTTTTTGAGCTCTGCTGAAGATAATGCGAAGGACTGAACTGAATATCACAAGCTAATTAAAATTAAATAGGTCTCACTCTCACCTCATAATCGCCATGCAATAGAGCATAATCAGGATTTCATCAGAATCTGAGAAAGCATTGGGAGGCAGGTCTTTTCTGCAGTAAATAGATAAAAAAGAAACATGTCGATGAATTGCAGTGGTGTGACACAGCCAACAATCTTATGGAAAATTAACCAAATCTCAAGAAGAAAATATGTCAACCAGAATCAACTGGTGAATGAATAATAGAAAACTAAGTACCCCCCCCCCCCCCCTCCCCACTCTTCTCTTTCACAGTAAGGCAGAATGCAGATGAAGTACCTGAAGAAAGGATCCTTCTGCTGAATTTCGATAATCGAAGCTGTGACTTCAACCGCCACAGGAAGACATCCTCTGCTTCTCCACGCTGTTATCTGCAAACAGAAGCTCTTCTAAGGGGACAAAAGAAAAGCTAGAAAAAAGAAAAGCGCAATGTGCGTAATCAATACCCTGAAACGCGACCCCATTAACCAGCAATCAAACCAATCATCAAACTACTCCTACGAGCGCCATATATTCTCCCTCGTCTCCGGGAACAAGCAATCCACCGTAAAACATCATCAAACAAATCCTCCGCCGTTAGTTTAGGCGACCCCTCACGGACACGAGAACCTACTTTGAACTAAACCAATGATGATAGTAGGGTCTGAAGAGAACAGTATTCAAGTTGCTTACCCTTCGGAGGGCGGAGTCGACGGCGTCCGGAGTAGGAGAGAAGAGAGAGGCTCGGACGGAGTCCCACTCATCCCAGCTCAACCACGGTACCAATTTGTAGGTGACCGACGACGACGACGACGCCGTCGCCAAGGCTCGCGCCGGCGGCTCCTCCTGATCGACTTCTCTCGGCGCTTCTCCTTCCATCGAGCTCGGCTCTGTCGAGCAAGAATGTTGGGCCGACGGCGAGGGAAGAGTACTTGGGTCGAGATTCAAGGAGAAGTTCCATATTTTGTTTCGCTTTATATTTTTCCTTGGATAGTTATTTGCTTAGTTTATTCCTAAAATAAATATCGATCAGTAAGAACTCACAAAAGTAGGAAATTTCATTTCTTGAGCACCAGGAAAATTTCTCTATCTCTTAATTCAAAATAATAATGTTGCCGTTTGTCTTTGCATACAAATTTCAATAATTTATTACTATATGATTCGAGAGATAATCACTATCGACGGCGGTAATCTATGATCGCTATTAAAATTAAGTACATAGAAAATTTATCATTCATAAAAATAGATAGGTAAAAATTATTATTATTAATGAAAATACCTTTTATTGGTCAATTATTTCAAGAAGTACGAGTGATTAATTTTTTAAAATGATATTTTTTTTGAATATTTTATTTTCTACATAACAAATAAAAACTCAGAGTATATATCCGAGGGAAATGGTGAAAAGACTTTCTAAGTGCTTGATATGATACCTTAATTTTTTCACCCTCTTTTCCCAACTAATACAAGAAAAGCGAATTTTCGATTAATATAGACCAAATACCCCAAACTACAAGACATGAAGCATGAATCCCGCAAATAAGGAAGACATGGTGGAAACACCCATTTGTACCGCCGGAGTAATGTTCCTAGCTTCCGATTTTGATCGGTCGTTCATCGAACGGCTGTAGAGCCTACCGTGCCGACGACCTCCGAGCACGGGATAGAAACTTGCCTGGTCCCGAGTCCACGCGAATCAGATTAATCACAGCCGATCCCACGCATAACTCACAAAAACCGATGGCCTTGGTTGCACTCGACTCGCAAAGGCCACGGCACTCGATTCGCAAAAACCATGGTCCAGCCGTGGGCGCAAACATAAGAAAACGACCCGTCTCGACTAAAAGATGAAAGTAAAAGTGAAATCCTACCAGCACACAATGCCGTCTGAATAGTAACTCAGCACAGAAGTGTACTACTGAACATCATTGTTTTTCTTTTTTTGGTGATATTACTCGATATTTCAGAGCATTTTCCCAACATCACCTGTGTACGAAAAAAAAAAAGAACATCATCAAACCATGATTCAGAAATTTTGGGTGGCTCAAGCCAATGTTGACAAATAAATCCGCGCTGCTACTAAGATCGATGGTCTGAATTTGTGGCCTAGCAAAGTCCAGGACTGAGCTTGCTATAAGGTGGAGCTGATTCAATCTTCATGTGGAGAAAAGGAGGACCACCATAAGTAGAATTAGTAACTCCTGCCCCAGTAGCTCCACTTTTTAGCGGGTTTGCCAGAAGCAAAGCATTTAGTACCTGCATGAACCACAATGAAGAAGTGACATGAAGCACAACCCGCAGCACTAGACTTCCTGAATAACATCAGAACATCAGCCTGGTATTATAACAATGACAAAGAAGAAGAAGAGAATTATATCCTAGCACGGCAATGCCACCACTTCAGGTTTTCAAACTCATGAAATGGTATAAAACAATCTAAAAACAAGACCTTTGTCCAAATTCCACCCTTGCTGAGAGATTGGCTTCTTCCATAGACAGACATCATGAACTTAAGTGGCAAAGATCGATATGTCCTATCTATGAAAATGACTCATGGTACCTTCAGGAAGCTCTGGCTGTTCAAATGGGGAACAAAGTGTCTTGCATGCTCCCATCTCACCCTTTGTCCGCGCTTTTACTTCTTTCTCCACCTCCTGAAGTAAGGTATGCAAAAGCTTTCAAGTAAAAAAGAGACCAAGATAGTGCCGTACTAAAAGGAAATGTATCCCAAGAAGATTGTAAGCTATATTTACATGAAAGAAAAAATTCAGAGTTTTGGTGCATTGAAACAAAAGCATGCTGCAGATTGAAACCCAAAATACAGCAAGAGCTACATCTTAAGCTTCCATTAGAGGTTCTCTAAAGCTATCGAGTCTATCTCCCAACAAAGCCATATTAGTACTAAAGCAAATGGAAAAAAGACTTTTCTTCTCTCAAAAAACTACTGCCACACAGGCTTTGGAGCTAACAATTTAAAATGGTGACAGAAAGCATCAAATAACATATATAAGTAAATGCCAACTGAAAAAACAACTCTCCACACAAGATAATCACAAATAAGAAGCAATGTACTGAAAACATACTTCCTCATCACACCAAGCAGCCAAAACCATCTTCTTTTGGCCTAGTGCTTGCACAAATTCATCCCATGTTTTCACAACTTGAATGCAAGCATCTCGTTTTTGTTTTGCAGCATCAAACAGGCTCTGTTGAATGTTGGCCAACATTTCTTTCACCTGCTCAACTAAGTCAGCCCTTGGTATATCTGTCTTGGCAGAACTATTGCGCCGAACAGCTCGGACCTGTTTGTCAATGCCAACGTGTCACTCTTATCTCCAACAAGAATAAAGGGGTTGTGAAGAAAAAATGTAATCAGCAAGTGCTTATGCCACAAACAAATGAATAGTCAAGAAGCAAGTTGCTTCTTACCTGATTATTTGCCAAGTCCTTCGGTCCAATTTCGATCCTTAGAGGAACACCTTTCATTTCCCAATGTGAGTACTTCCAACCAGGCGAATAGTTATCTCTGAGGTCTGTCTCTGCACGAATACCTGCTTCACAGAGGATATTGACAGTGGCTGTGCAGGCATCAAAGATAGCCTGAGTATCAGCATCTTTATATGGAACAGGTATAATGATAACTTGAACTGATGCCACTTTGGGAGGAAGAACCAACCCCTTATCATCCCCATGAACCATCACCATTACCCCAATCTGCACAGAATTTGGAAAATGGCAGGAAACTTTTACAGCCAGTCTCACAAGGATGATGCAAATTGTCAAATTTTATTTATCCAAAATGATAACAGGTAATGAAAAGTTGTCTACCCAAATTCATGTTTTTGCTTAAAAAAAAGTTTCATGTTAATGCCTGGCAAAAAAATTGAAAGGGCATATGTCTCAAGATATAGAAACTTGAAATAAGTTCACCAGGGAAATATACCGTTCTAGTGGTATAGGCCCACGAGTTCTGCCAGACCATGGCTTTCTCTCTCTTCTCATTCTCAAAGAATATTTCAAACATTTTTGCAAAATTCTGACCCAAACAGTGTGATGTCGCACCTTGAATTGCACGCCCAGTGTTAGGAACAAATGCCTGGCACATAATACATAAGCAACTATGATGAAAGAGTTACACATCTGGGAACAATTATACATTCACCAATGACTGTGAATGGCTTCAGATATACAATAGATGGTTTATTCACTTCAATTTTAAGCATTTACCTCTACAGTAGTTGTATAAAGCCCACCAGCAAACTTCTCCAACTCACTCTTCTTGCCCTTTATTACTGGAACAGCTAAATACTCTTCATATATACGTCTATACAGTTCCAGTATATCAAGAACCTGAAACAAAAGCAATGTCAGATACTTCACCATATGCTTCCTGCATTTCAACAAGACTTAGAGCATACTGACAAGCCAGATGATAACCGTCAAACACATTTCTTATGGAAAAAGGTGTTCTAATTCTACTTAAAGAATTAGTATTTGCACCTTTCACATGTCTATGTTGAGACTAAGCTCTATTTTTGAGATTAGACTCTCTTACTGCCTTTGACATGATACACAGCACTAGATAGAATTAAAGGCATAAAAAGACACTACTGGCGGCGAGATTAACTGGAAAATCACAAATAAGTCTACCGAGTCGATTAAAAAAGCTACACAGGCTTAGACAACGGACAGTACTTGATTTGAAATTGAAATTTATTGAATGTCAAGGACCTACTACATTATAAATAAAAAGAAATTTTTAAGGACCTAATTTATCCTGCCTTGCAGCCAAGGTGAGAGAAGGGCAAGGATTAAAAAAGTAGAACTCTGACGAAATCTAACCACTGGGAATATATTACACGACATCCGGTGAATTCACAAACTTGCTTTCAGCTACATGATCTAAACTCGAATACAAGATAAGCCAGAAAAGGAACCTCTGCATCTGCTTCTTCTTTTGTAGCAAAAGCTGTATGTCCTTCCTGCCAAAGAAATTCGCGACTCCTGCAGTAAATAGGGAAAAAAGGAGTAAACAAGAGAGGCTGATCCAAAAACCCCATAATTCATAAGCATGTCATTCTACTGGAAACTATTCCTCATACATATAGTCAGGCAAGAATAATTAAGCTTCTAATGTTATAAAACGCATTTTAAGTGCTGACCCAATTTATGTAAGCCGATCTTGTCTCTTGACCTCTTGCCCCTAATTTAAGTTAAATATAAATGATGATCAAGATTTCTCTGAGACAAGACATATGAAAAACTTAATGCCAAAACATTTATTTCTCATCAGATCCTATTAATGTAAATTGCAGGATAATCGCTAATGTGTGTGTTTTTTTTTCTTTGGAGAGGAGAGGTTGGGAGTTTTTTTTTTTTTTTTTTGGGGGGGGAGGTGTTGGAGAGAAAAAGAAGGGTACAGATTTAACCTGTGAGAACAAGCAGACTAAAAGATCGAAGAACATGAATACCTGATAAAGGGTGTAGGATTGCTAAACTCCCATCTAACAACATTGCACCACTGATTAAGTCTCAAAGGCAAGTCCCTGTGTCCCCTTATCCACTTAGAAAAGTAGGGATACATCACTGTCTCGCTTGTTGGTCGGATTGCAATAGGCACTTCCAAATCAGATTCCCCAGATTTTGTCACCCAAGCAACCTGAAAGAAGCAAGAACCAACTGTAGCACTAGCAACTTCATTGATAGTAACCAAGCCAGGCAGCAGCAATCCATACAAATGTGTTGACTAAGACATTTATAACTGTCAAAGTGTGAGGTTATTATGGTCATTAACACTAATAGGGTTATTATGGTCATGTATTATTTAATAATAAAAGTGTGAGATGTGGAAAACCCTAATCAGTTTTTCATGCTCTCCTTGTTCCTTCTCTATCAATTTCTACATCACTCCCTTTTCCTCTCCAATATTGATTTCTACATGGTATCAAAGCCACATGAACAAGCATCACTCAACCGAAGCCGGTGTTGGCCAGTCCTCTCAAGTCTAGATTTGATGCCGATGAGCGTAGTCGGCTCAGATCTGGCCTCGTTGGCTTAGATCCATTGTCGTCTGGCATCACGCGGTCTTGTTTATCCATTCAAGATCTGAAGCTGGTTGAGCTCGCGCCCCTCCATGGAAGCTAATCTAAATGGTGAGGTCCTCTAAGGTTCGCTCGTGTGTTCGTTGTTCTCTATGCTATAAAAAAAAATTGTAGCAACTTGTTTAATGGAGATGCTGATCCTGTTCGCCACAAAATTGATGTTGGATGAGATAATTTCTGATAAGGCGTAATCTATGATCTTTTTTGGGTATCAAAGTGGCACAAGCAAAGAAAGATATCTATATCTCACAACACAAGTATGTTTTGGATTTGTTTAGAGAGATAAGTATGCCAGGAGCAAAACCCTTAGATACACCCATGGGAGCTGGCTCAAAATTCATGGCAGAAGAAGGCAAACTATTGAATGATCCAGTACGATATAGAAGGCTTGTTTGAAAATTGAATTATCTAACTGTCACTCGACCCGATATTTCCTTTATTGTGAGTGTTGCAAGTCAATTTATGTCTTCTCCTTGTACCTCTCATTGGGATGTTGTAGTCAGAATTTTGAGATACTTGAAGAAAACTCCAAGTCGTGGTCTCTTCTTCGGTGATCATGGTCACAAAGGAGTGGAAGCATTTTCGGATATTGATTGGTCTGGGTCTCCTATAGATAGAAAGTCTAAATCGAGTTACTGCATTTTTGTGGGAGGAAACCTAGTACCTTGGAAGAGTAAGAAGCAAAGTGATGTGGCTAGATCCAATGCAGAATCAGAATACAGAGCTGTGGCTCAAGCTACTTGTGAATTAATTTGGATATGTCAGCTATTAGTTGAACTTGGATTAAGATCCTATGCCAATGAAGCTGTGGTGTGATAATCAGGCAGCAATCCATATTGCTGCAAATCCAGTATTCCATGAGCAAACCAAGCATATTGAAGTTGATTGTCACTTTATCTGTGAGAAGCTTCAGGCTCGAGTTATATCTACTAGTCATGTTAGGACCAGTGAGTAACTAGCTGATATCTTCACCAAGTCTACAAGGAGTAGTAGGGTGGAGTATATTTATAATAAGGTAGGCATGCTTGATATCTATGCTCCAGTTTGAGGGGGAGCGTTAAAGTATGAGGGTTATTATGGTCATTAAGTATTATTTAATAATAAATGTGTAAGACGTGGAAAACCCTAATCAGTTTTTCATGTTCTTCCCGTTCCTTTTCTATCAATTTCTACATCACTCTCTTTTCCTCTCTAATATTGATTTCTACAATTACAATGTCACCTATTGGTAAGATCCTATATGTTGATCTTTTTAAATATATTCCACAATAAAAGAATGCCCCAAGAATCACGCCTAAGATAACCATCTGGCATCCCGAAACTGCCTTTAGAAATTGAACTCAAATGAGTCACATACCTTGCTCTCAGGGTCTTCAATATTAGAAATTTCTTCCCAATTAACTTAATCAGATTATGAAACTGTGTATACAAGTTGACCTGCCTATTTGGCAAGTTGTTTTATTGGTTAGAAGTTGGCAATTGCCTTTGTCTAGTTCTATGTCACTCTTAGTGGTGTGCATAAATTCACACTTCGTGATTCCATGCTTAGCTAGTTGAAAGCTGGTGGGAAAGGCCTAGCAACTTTGCATTTAATGGAATCATCCATATTTCAAGGTAAAATTATTCAGAACAGTGTGTTGCCCGAAGCAAAAAAAACCGCCCTTGTACTTACAGGTCAAACACTTTTTGAGATGCAAAAGAACATATTTTCAGCTCACTAAAAAATAAATTTTTTTGACATTGTCCATTACACTTCCCATACCACAACTTGGTAGACCAACCATGAACAAATTCAAGCATTACAAAAGTACAAAGACAAACACATGGGATCATCAAATTTATTGAGAACAAATCAATTTATCAAACAGTTTGAATACCTAGTGTTCACAAACATTAGATTTTTTTTCTTGATAACCATCTCAACCACACTAACAATTAGCAACTTTTCAAACATAAGGACACCTTACATCATACTGTCAAGAAAGGGAAAAGGAACAAGATAAAACAAGATATCAATTAGATGCAGTCTCACCTCTGGAGCAAAACCCTCTATGTGGTCCTTTTCACGTTGTAGAACTCCAGGAGATACGAAAAGAGGGAAATAACAGTTCTTAATATTCATCTTCTTTATTTCAGCACCAAAGAACTCCTGCAGATTGACATCGCCTACATAAACATCATGTGTTTTCCAAGGAGAAGTTTGAAAAGGCAACAAATTGGTGTCAACCCTAGAAAAACATTCAACAAGCAAAAGCCAGAGAATGTAATGATTGGCTAGCAAAGACATGAATTGCAGATTGTGAACATAGATCCAAGCCACACTTGTCTCCCAACTGGCCTAAGTGGCAGATTACATGCTCTGATGTCAATCCCATTTGACTTTAACAAAACACTCTAAACAAATTTGCTTCTAACCTACACATCAAATGTGGGATAATTTTCTTAATGTTATCATCAATTCAGATGAGGGGTGAAGTTTTAATGTATGGCCCACTAATTAGATGTCAGTTTGAAGGAAAGTACAGATCTAAGAGACAACACGCAAGAAGGAACAGAGAATAACAAACTAATGAATTTGAATCAGACCGTTCAAATTATTTTATCATCAATCGACTCAACGATCCGAGTTCAGTCACATCATATAATCAAAATAGACAATCCATTGTCAAACGACCTGATTTTCACGATACCACCACAAAGGATTTAGATAGTCATCTTTGTACCAAGTGATCTTTGGCTACCAAATCATTCTAAACCATTGAATCAGTCTAATTCTAGTGAAAGAAGGCATTTGCAGAGCCGTAATGCCCCTAGAAATAAGTAGCACAACTACCAGCATAGATCCATCTAGTGTACATGACAAGCTACCTTAAAGCAGAGCATCCAATGGACACAGTCATACCATTGAAGCTATCTTGCTAGGATTAAAGGCTATAGCAGTAAGAACTTTATGTCAATCAGAACATGGTGAGTGTTTCCACCATTTTGAAGAAAAGCCACCAGAGGAGTGAAGGCCATAAGAAGCACAGAAACAGAAGTTGAATTAACTTCAGAAGAGACTTCAAACTCACTTGCATAATCTCCCAAATGGCCATTGCCCATGGCCTTAGAATGTAACAGCCGGAGATATCATAGTACTCTATCATTTCGCCGCTGACAACAACCTATGTCAACCAAAAGAATCAAATATAATCAGAGAAGACATTTTGTTTCTTGATGCAACTTCTAACGCAAACAAGATTAAGCGCAACTGGATTTCATGGATAATGGCAAAGTTCAATTATCTTTTCTACTTAAATCATATCCCGTTTGACGATGATGCAAATCATACAAATTACTTTACCAGGCACATGCGTAACAGTAACGGACATTATCTTTCCAAATCATGCCAGACTTATATTTACTCGAAAATGGTCTGATCTTTTTCGCTAAATATCTGGCAATGCAACCAAGACAAACTACAATCCTCGAAAATAGATACTCCTCTTTAAGGGACGGGACCCTTAACATGGGCAGCCTTGCTTCGAGTACCAAGAAGCATACCTCGGAATACCAATCCCCGAAGTTCTCATCCTTCTTGTTGGAGAGACCCAATCCCGTCTCCTTCTTCACCTCCTTCTTCTTTCCCGCGCTTGCATTGGGTTTATTGGGTTTCCTCGCCTCTCCGCTAGCCATCCCCCTGATCCGCGGCAGGTCAACGTCGACAGGAGCAGCGAAATCCCAAATCAATCCGTTGAACAACAAACACAGTGCTAACAAAAAACCGCTCGCAGCTCGCCGTCGTCCGGTTTACCTTTTTCTTCACGGATGAGTCGGTAAGGTCGCGCGAGGGGCGGAGAGAGCGCTCCGGCGGCGGAACCAGCGAACGCGAGAGAAAGCCGTCGCAGCCGAAAACCCTACTGGGAACGAGCGGATCTAACGCGAGGAAGTCAAAAGAGAGAGCGTCCGTTGATGCTGGTACCCAACCAACGGCTAGGGTCGGATCCGCGAATCGCCCGTTTGAAGCACGTAAGATGCACGCTGACTTGTGCGCATTAATTAAAGTTTCGCTCCGGAAAATACCATAGCTATTTTGTCATGGATTGGTCCCCTTAGACTTCGATTATTTGTTGCACAATAGCCCTCGAATTTTGAAAATTTATAGATTGGTCCCCTTGGACTCTGGTTTTTTTTTTTGGTCGCGACTTGCTTTTCTCCCTTTTTTTTTGTATTTTTATTCATTCTCTAAATATAAATGTAAAAAATACATTACATGCGACCGGCCTATGTGGCCACATATGTGGCCTGAACACTCGACCATGCCAACAAGTTCGAGCTTGGATGGGTCGTTAAGAGTTCTGGCTTACTCAAGCCGAGCTCTTGAGCGAGCGAGCCTAAAGCTAACTAACTACTTGATCATCCACGTCATTAATGTATTCGCTTGAATGCATACTTTAGGCATCTTTATCACGTGATCACAAGATAATCGTTTATTTTGTGTAGTCAAAATCTCCATAACTCATAATTATCCATAACAAAGAGAAGGGGACCTTCGTCGTATCAATTTGCTTTCGTCTCGCTTTATTATTTTTTGTGCTACGTAATTAGAGCGAGGGTAACTTGACGAGTAAAAAGCTACTACCCTCGAATCATCATTAGCATCATAAATAGTCTCAACAACGATCGGAGATGAAATGACGACTCGATACAAAATAGAGTGCAATTCGAGGAATGAAATTCGAAAGCGATTATGGACCTTTAACTACAAGGAAATTCGTGCCTCAACTCGACCCGACTTGCGAGAACGAATGTAATAAAACTTTTGATTTTGTGGGTCGCACGGCTGAGATCATCGGGTCCGGGGAGGTCGGGCCGAGGGAAGGGAATTGGCCTAAACTATTTTGGAGGGGGAGGAAGGTCGGGGAGTTTGGCAGGACTGTTTATTGCTCTCTAAGCCCAATATCCTGATGGAAATAAAATAAATGTAGAACAGAAACTCTCGATTCTTTATGAACGAATTAAATTCATTCTTAATCGAGACTAAATGCGGAAACGTGAATAGAGTTTTACTAACCTCCAGTCATTGATGAAATTGAGCAATAATTTGATTTCTCGAAGTGTCGAACGTTCAGAGATTGGAATCTCTAGCCAATTGCCCTCTTGAATCGATGGTGTGTTTTTCTCTGAATGAATTCGGTAATAAATGAATTCAGTAACTTCTAGATTAGAGGGTTTGGCTTAGAAGACCCTATTAGAACTCACGTTCGTACCCCTTCACTCGTGACTTCTCCCATCAAGAAGTCGTACCTTTTGGGCAATTATCACATAATATAAAGTGGCTAATATATGTTAGTTAATTAATATGGGAAAACCGAATGTAGGATCACATTAATTTATAACATTCTCCCACTTGATCCCAACATTCAACATATATCAAACTGAATCCACAAACTACCGCTGAAAATAAAATATATAAATCATGGCGATAGGTCCTCTTAGAACGACTATTATCTTCCATGTATCACATACATCTTATCTTTAAAAATCAGCTTATATGTGATAAAATAACTTAATGAATAAACCCAATGTTTATTCAGGGTCAAAAGTGATTGTTATTCTCATAATAAATGAATGTGTACACATGAATTGAGAAAACATCACATATGAATAAGAATTTCACAAACTTGTCAAATGACAAAAGTCTACATGATAGGACCAATTCCCATCCCAGACACATGATCCTTAAATTTCATAGGTGGCAAGCCTTTAGTTAAAGGATCAGCTAACATCAATTCAGTAGGAATGTGTGCAATGACCACTTTCTTCTCTTTAACACGCTCCTTTATGGCTAAGTACTTGATGTCAATATGCTTGCTCTGACTACCACTATTGTGGTTTTTAGCCAAGAAAACTGCAGCTGAATTGTCACAATACATTCTTAATGGCCTAACAATGGAATCCACAATTCTAAGCCCTGAAATGAAAATTTTCAACCACACACCATGTGAAGTGGCCTCAAAACAAGAGACAAACTCAGCCTCCATAGTAGAAGTAGGTAACCAAGGTTTGCTTTGCACTCCTCCATGACACGGCTCCACTGGCTAATATAAATATGTATCCAGATGTTGATTGTCGAGAATCAACACAACCAGCCCAGTCCGAATCAGAATAGCCAACTACTTCCAAGTTGTCTGTCCGTCTATACATAAGCATGTGACCTTTAGTACCTTGAAGATACCTCATCACTTTCTTTGCAGCTTTCCAGTGGTTGATACCTGGATTACTCTGATATCTTCCTAAAACTCCCACAGCGAATGCAATATCAGGTCGAGTGCAGGCCTGAGAGTACATCAAGCTTCCGACAGCAGAAGCATATGGGATGTTTTTCATTTGTTCCCTTTCTAGATTGTTCTTCGGGCATTGATCTTTACTGAATTTATCACCCTTCACAATAGGTGCTACACTAGGTGCACAATCTTTCATCCGAAATCTCTCTAAGACTTTATTGATATAAGCTTCTTAAGATAGTCCTAATATACCTCGAGGTCTATCTCTATGGATCTTAATGCCAATGACATAAGATGCCTCACCCATATCTTTCATGTCAAAATTCTTAGAGATGAATTGTTTCACCTCATGAAGCAAACCTTTATCATTGGTGGCAAGTAAAATGTCATCTACATACAGCACAAGGAAACAAATTTTGCTCCCACTGACCCTTTGGTATATACATTGATCCATGATATTTTCTTCAAAACCGAATGAAGAAATAACATCATGGAACCTCAAGTACCATTGTCGGGACGCTTGTTTCAATCCATATATAGCTCTCTTAAGCTTGCACACCAAATGCTCACCTTTACTAGAAGAGAATCCCTCTGGTTGTTTCATGTAAACCTCTTCTTCTAGTTTTCCATTAAGAAATGCCGTTTTCACATCCATTTGATGTAACTCCATATCAAAATGGGCAACCAATGCCAAAATAATACGAAGGGAATCTTTCTTAGATACCGGAGAAAAAGTCTCCGTGTAATCGATTCCTTCCCTTTGAGCGAATCCTTTGGCAACAAGTCTAGCTTTGTATCTCTCAATGTTGCCTAATGAGTCCTTCTTAGTTTTGAAGACCCATTTACAACCAATGGCCTTCGCACCATTAGGCAACTCAGTCAAATCCCAGACTTCATTAGATGCCATAGAACTCATCTCTTCCTTTATGACATTATACCACAAATTGGAGTTATCACAATTCATGGCTTGTGAAAACGTTTCAGGGTCATTATCAGCTCCAATAGTATAGTCAGACTCTTGTAAATACACAAAATAATCACTAGGAATTGCTGATTTCTTTGTTCTAGTGGATCTTCTTAATGTCTCATCAACACTCTCTTGAGAAGCATGTTGTTCAACTGGTTGTTCAACAATTTCTGGTAATTCTTGAACAACTTGATCCACCATATCAATATCAGCAAGTTGTGGAACTTCAGTGATTGGTTGTTCAATAGCCGGTTGAACTGGAGGGGCATTATGAACAACAATCAATCTTGTACTTGAAGTGGAAGGTTGAGTATCTGAATGATCATTTTCTGGAACAAAGTCCTTAAAATGATCTCTCCCACTAATCAAGTCATTTTCAAGAAACTTAGCATTTCTTGATTCCACAAACCTAGTGGTGTGAGATGGACAATAAAATCTATATCCCTTGGACTTTTCGGCATATCCAATGAAATACCCACTTATAGTCCTTGGGTCTAACTTCTTTTCTTGCGGATTGTAAATTCTTACTTCTGACGGACATCCCCAAACACGTACATGTCCCAAACTTGGTTTCCAACCTTTAAATAACTCAAAAGGTGTCTTTGAGACAGCCTTAGTTGGAACTCGATTTAATATGTATGCAGCCGTCTTAAGAGCTTCGGTCCACAAAGACTTAGGAAGCTTAGAGCTGCTAAGCATGCTCCGCACCATATCCAACAAGGTCCGGTTTCTTCTTTCAGCTACACCATTTTGGTCTGGAGAACCAGGCATGGTATATTGGGCAACTATCCCATGTTCTTGAAGAAACTTTGCAAATGGACCAGGTGCTTGTCCATCTTCAGTGTATCTACCAAAATATTCCCCACCTCTATCTGATCTCACGATCTTAATTTGCTTACCGCATTATTTCTCTACTTCTGCCTTAAATACTTTAAAGACATCTAATGCTTCATATTTATTATGAAGCAAGTAGAGATACATGTATCGTGAATAATCATCAATGAAAGAGATGAAGTACTTCTGACCACGTGAGTCCATATCTGGACTACAAATGTTTGTATGTATGGTTTCTAATACTTCTGTACTCCTCTTGGCACCTTTCTTAGACTTGTTGGTATGCTTTCCTTTTATGCAGTCCACACAAGTGTCATGATCAGTAAAATCTAAAGTACTAAGTACTCCATCATTTACTAATCGTTTAATTCTTTCTATGGAGATATGTCCCAATCTCCGATGCCACAACATAGAGGAATCTTCATTCACAACACATCGTTTCATACCAGCATTATCGTGAACATGCATTGCATTATAAAAGGCATTGTCTTGTAAATTAATTCGAAAAAGACCATCAGACAAAATACCATCTCTAACAATTTCAGATTTAAATAGCAAACTAAAATTAGAATCTAAAAAGCTAATGGAGTATCCTAAAGGTACAAGTCTAGAAACAGAAATCAAGTTCCTTGAGAAACTTGGTACATAAAAGGTCTTATCCAAAATCAAAACAAAACCACTATTGAGAACTAATCTGCATGTCCCAATAGCTTCCACATGCGAACACATCTTGTTTCCAGAATAGATGTTCCGTTCACTGCCCACTGGCTTCCGGCGGTTTTGAAAACCCTGTAGGGAATTTGAAATATGGATTGTAGAACCAGAGTCAATCCACCAAGAGTTGTGACCCACATCAGCCATATTAGATTCATAACAAACATAAGAGATTGAATTACCTTTCTTCTCAAGCCAGGCCTTGAATCTGACGCAATCCTTCTTCACGTGCCCTTTTCTTTTGCAGAAAAAGCACTTGGATTCTTTCTTAATGTCAGCTTGGGGAGGTATTTTACCTTTTTCCTTTTGCTTGCCTCGCATCTTACTCTTTCCATGTGTTGCCAAATGAGCACTTTCTCCCACTTCCATAAGCAATCTTTCTTCTTCTTGAACACACATGGTCATGAGTTCATTAATTGACCATTTATCCTTATGTGTGTTGTAAGAAATCTTGAAAGGTGCATATTGTTGTGGAAGGGTGTTCAGAATGTAGTACACAATGAAAGATTCAGGTATGTCAACCTCAAGATTCTTAAGTTGAGCCACAATATCCCTCATCTTCATGATGTGCTCACGCACACCTCTTACATTAGTGAGCTTAAAGGATGAAAACTTCATAATCAGAGTCATGGCATGCGCTTTTTCAGAAGTTGCAAATTGCGCATCAATGGCTTCTAATAAAGCCTTAGCATTAGCATGCTGGGCGACTGAACCACGAATAGTATGAGATATTTTAGCCCTTATGAACATTACACTAAGGCGGTTGGACCACTCCCATTTTTCATAAAGAGCTATCTCAGCTGCACTGCTCGAATCAGTAGGAGCAGGTGGTTCGTCTTTCTTTATAGCATAGTCAATGTCCATGCACCCTAATTGAAGAAGCATCAATTCCTTCCAAACTTTATAGTTCTCACCATCCAATATGGGAACATCATTCTTTAGTTCAGAGTAAGTCACAGGTTGTAAAACTGCGTATAAAAATTCATGCTTATGTCATAAATACGAGGCTAATTAAACTAAAATCATACTTTGCCAATGCAAAATATGAAAAATATGAATCACATAACATAAAAACTGCCTGTGGTCTAAGCTTTTAATTTAAATAGATTCATAATAACTTTATGAAGAAACTATCATACTATATTCCTTCTCTTAATCCCTGTGGATAAATTAAGAAAAATAATATGATATTTCAACCTAATTAATCACATTAATATAATGAAAATTCCTATGGGATAAAATTCATTATATAAATATAATTAATTACAATTAATGTCCATTTTCTAAATATGATCCGGAGGTACTTAATGTATATAATTTAATTGATAAAGGATGCTGTGGCTAATCCTTAATAAAATAAAAATATACGGATCATTGGACATTTAATTTCATGCAATATATATTCACAAATTGCACATAGTGGCAAATCAGTAATTAAAACACCATAATGGCAAAATTGTAAATAAACTACAATGGCAAATCTGTAAATATGCTAAATCAGGGGCAAAATCGGAAGTTCAGATCAAAACAAGGGCAAAACCATAAATAAAATGTCTAGGGGCAAAATCGTAAATTACCGAAAACAAATAAGGGCAGAAACGTAAATAAAAACGACCAAGGGCAGAACCGGAAAGGAAAAATAAAGCAGGGGCAAAACGGTAAAGAGGGCCGCGGGCGCGTGAGATCCACGCGCAGCGCGTGGTCTCACGCGCCCCTCTTTCAATCGCGATTTTTCGCGATTTTCTTCCCTTTTCACGCCGTTTCGTCGTGACCGCCACCTTCCGCCACATGATTCTTCTCCGGCGGCCCGTCCCAAAACAAAATAAATATGGGATGTGTAGCCAACGCCGGCGCGACCACATGGGTCCAAGAATCAACGAAAATGGCGAAAAATTGGCCTTAAATCGAACCAAAATCCTAAATGATGAACCCTAAAAATCCGAAACTTCGAACACGCAATTCTTCTTCGGCAATCAATCAAATGCCAAATTACTTTAGGGCTTTAGTTTCCCATGGAATTGCAAACATGTATGTACGAAATCGGATTGCGTTTCATCGGAATTTGACCGGAATCGACGATTTCACTTTAGGTTCGAAAAACCCCAATTGCGATTTACCCAAAAACAGCATAAAATCTCATGAATTTCATCAAGACAGAGGCAACAGGCTCTGATACCAAATGATGGAAATAAAATAAATGTAGAACAGAAACTCTCAATTCTTTATGAACGAATTAAATTCATTCTTAATCGAGACTAAATGCGGAAACGTGAATAGAGTTTTACTAACCTCCAGCCATTGATGAAATTGAGCAATAATTTGATTTCCCGAAGTGTCGAACGTTCAGAGATTGGAATCTCTAGCCAATTGCCCTCTTGAATCGATGGTGTGTTTTTCTCTGAATGAATTCGGTAATAAATGAATTCAGTAACTTCTAGATTAGAGGGTTTGGCTTAGAAGACCCTATTAGAACTCACGTTCGTACCCCTTCACTAGTGACTTCTCCCTTCAAGAAGTCGTACCTTTTGGGCAATTATCACATAATATAAAGTGGTTAATATATGTTAGTTAATTAATATGGGAAAACCGAATGTAGGATCACGTTAATTTATAACATATCCCACGCAACTTTACCTCAACGTTAGCAGATCCTCACGCACCCGCTTGCGCTTAGCGTTTACTTTTTCCTCGGCCCGCACGGAGAGCGACTACCGTTTTGGATTTACTCTCGCGTCTGGGCGTGTAGAGAGAGGTGCTGGCGCGTGGATGGCAGGGAGTGGGGTGGGGGCGCGCGCGCGTGCTCACGCGTGTACGAGAGAGGGAGTACGAGTACTGTTATGAGTTGCGACCAAAAGGGGGAATTCGGGCGAGTCAAGAGGATGGCCCACCTTTTGTGGGGCCCATTTGATAATGTAGGCGAACTTTTTTTCGTATAAATTGTTTTTTTCTACTGGGAATGATTATTAACTCTTTTTCAGTTTAAATATTATTGGGTAGTTGCATTAGTCTCGTCGCACGGGCGACAAATGATCACAATGAATCATTACTGTGGAATATCCTAGAATTTAGACAATTTTAGTGATGATTCATTACTAAGTGCGTGGCCAGTGATAGAAGTATAAAGTAAACTAAAGATACCGTCACTTAATAAATCCGTATAAACTAACAACGTGATTAAATAACAACCGAAAGGATATTTTGAATTTCATATTATTCGTGTGTTTATAAGTTGATCAGCCGTTAATTGAGTCTCACATGCTGATTGCGAAACATCGTCAAATGATTGTTTTTAGTGAAGTTAAAGAACAAGGTAGGTAATGGTAAAAAGAGAACAAAATTGCTCACAGGGCCAAGTTTCTCTTTAATAATTTGAAATAACGCTTAAAAGATGTGCAAGGAATGAAATTAGACAAATAAAGAAATGTGCAAAAGTCATGGAATCAAATCGGACGATTAAGATTCCTAATTCTACTTATAAGCTTTTTATAGCCATTTTTGTTAAAGATTGCTCCACTAAACTTAGAAAGTAGCCGATGTGTGAGTTTAAAATTAATTGGACCACCCAAAAGTTATTTACATATGATAGCACGAAGAGGGTATCGAGCATTGTGCATTTAATCCTCACGCTAAGTTTCTTTCCTTAACTACCCTGTAAGGTTTCCTAATATTATAAAGGGGTTAAAAGCCTTTATTTAAAGTCTAATCCTAATTTTGCCTCGATCTTTTTTTTAAACAAATATAAATTCCGTGCTTTTTCGCTTTTGTTGTGAATTTCCTCATACATCTAATAATCGCTAATGAATTTCATCAAGATTATCGACATTAAGAGATTGTCGTTGTATTGCATGAAGGCAAGGGTGTCGATGCATCGCTCCATCTCCCCATTGGAAGATAAAAGAAATTGTTGAGTTATTTTTTGTTTATTAAATTAGGGATTATCCCGTTCCTTGTGCCGGATTTTACATTCCATCCGGAAAAATATCATCGAACACTAGTAGGATAATTTGCTATCATATTCAAACTCAACCTAGACTATCAAACGAAGTTTAATTGGCCATCAATAATTTAATTAGTAGTGATTTTTTTAGGTGCGATAGATTGATGTTAAAGTAAAAATTGAGGATTTAAAAAAAAAGTAATTGGCAAAATTAAGATCAAACTAAAGTTGGCAATCTTTAAAGTAGTTAGGCCTATTAAGAAGCGACAGATAGTTTTAATTATCAGCACATGTTAAGGGAATTAAGCCTGATATACATTGTGTGGCAAGCATATGTGAATGAAGCCTAGCACGTTCATATACCATGTTTTCTTTCAAAATTATGAAAATTCTCAACCAACAACTTTCCATGGGTTAAGCCAATTTCGTACTCACTAAAAATCATGCCAACCGCGCTAGCTAGTTAGGAACAAGTCGGGTTTTAAAATGCTTTTAAAGTTTTCTCAAGCTCACTCAATTTGCAAAAAGAGGAAAACTCGGAGGACGAAATTGCAAAGAAATAAAAAAAGAACACGACGAAACGGCGTTCCAAAAGAAAATATCTGCTGGTTACGAGGGGCAGTTACCAGCAGCTTCCTTCCCCCTCCTCGTGGAATAGAGTGAAATTGCCGTTTCGTTCTCCTCTTTCGCGCGACGTTGACTGCAGAAAACGACAACGAATGTCGTTTCGACACGTTTTTTCCTTCCACTAAATTTGACCTCCCACGATCGCCGCTCAATTATTATTCTTGAATTTTGCAATTGTTCCCTCCCCCCCCCCCAAAAAAAAAAATTGTTTTAGCCGCGATTAACACTTAAAAAAAATAATTTACTTACCAAAAAAAAAAACACTTACTCAATCGGCAAGGGAAATTAATTAAAATAATCGTTTTCATTGCCCGGAAAAAAAACAATGAAAGAGACATTTGCATCGAACTTATAAAATTGGACAGTGAAATCGATCTGTATATGTCAGTCTCGACCCCCCTCTCTCTCTACCCATTACTCGACAGTCGAGACATCTCCCGAGCCGAACATAGCCCACGAGAGCCAACCATGTCGTCATGTTACAGGCGGCTACCCGCCGCCGCCGGCTCGAAGAATCTGCCCGCGCCGTCCACCTCGAGGCGGCACGTGGCGCAGACCCTGTGGCTGCGTCACCGTCACACGAATCGGTGGCCGAGGATCGACCTGCGATCGCCGAACCGGTCCAATTCGTGGCTCGCGGTGGCGGCGGCGCAGGGGGAGGGATCGTGCGGCGACGGCGACCGCGATGGGAGGATCGGGAAGGAGAGGCCGAAAGGCGCAGCGCGGCCGTGCCGCTACGCGGTAGGGGACAGCGAGGGGAGCGGGAGCGGCAGCGTCGACCGGGCGGTGGGGGTGGGGAGCTGGTGGAGGTTGGGTATGGAGAGGAGGAAGGCGGAGGTGGCGGCAGCGGCGGTGGCGACGGTGGCGCTGGGGGTGGGGAACCGCGTGCTGTACAAGCTGGCCCTGGTCCCTCTCAAGCATTACCCCTTCTTCCTCGCGCAGCTCGCGACCGTCGGGTTAGTCGCTCTCTCTCTCTCTCTCTGTGCTTTCGCGTGCTCCGATCAATTGAACGGGTGTGGAAGTAGTGAAATCTGAAAACCAATGCCTCTCTGCCGTCTGCCCTCTCCTCTCGAGTCTCTCCCGGTCCCTTCATTGAAAATGTTCGGCAGTATTTGCTATCGCCACTCCAATTTCCGGTCATATCTGGATCCAAGCGCATGCGCGGCCGAGCTGTCGCGTTTCTCTGCTGCCGAGTTTCCACTTCCGATCGCCCCACATCTTCGTTTGCCCTTATTTTCGGTATCTTTGTTAGCGCGCCGGCATTATCTTCTTCTTCCTTTCTTTCTATCAAGTGCTCCTCAACGATTTCTTTCTCTGCTTCTTTTCAATTTTCGCTCGTTAAAACCGCCTTTATTGTCGAGTCGGGTACAAGTGCATGTCGATTACGGGTTCTTTTCTTCGAATTCTTCAATTAAATCTCGAAATCTTCAAAGAAGAAAATTCTGATCCCAACTGTCCTTGAATTGTTGCTTTTCAAAGAGCACTCATAAGCTTTTTCAAAAGGAGGACATTCTTTTTTGTTTAAGTATGGCGAGCAAGCGTGCGTCGAACACCAGAAAAATCGAATTTTTTAGAGGACATTCGGTCGTTCAGCGTCTGAATTTTTCGTTTTCTCGTTTTCTGGGCTCTCCGACTTTGAAACCGTCGGTTGTATGCCGGTATGGGCGGTACGGGGCGAACGTTGGACGGAGGTTTTGTCGTTTGTCGGCGGGTGTCGGGGACGGGCGAACCTCTTTTGGGGGAGATGAGCCAATCGCTGACGCGAGGGCCGAGAAACATCGTCCATCCAGGCTTTCGCTCGGAAAATGGACGGAAGAACAGATCGGTAATTGCGCCCGCGCCGCCCCCACCCCTCGTAATTATGGGCATTAGAGAAAGCAGCGTGGATAATTACGACGTTGGAAGATGGAAAAGTACTCGACACTGTCGGACTTTTTCTTTAGGATCTCGTGTTCTCTTGGGATGCTTGGTGGATTAGGAAACATTTATCTTATAATTTTTTTGTCACACATAAAATCCCCAATTTATATCTTTACCAAAAGCTCTGGACTTGTAGTCTTAGGACAAATTAAGCGAAAAATATTGAAGTTAGCGTGTCATAAAAGAATAAGTACAAGATAAAATGTATCACGGATATATTGGTTTATGATTTTTTGTGGGATAGATGTGTTGTATGTTGATATCACAAAAAAGATCGAGACATATGTGTTATAAACAGTATATTTTAAGATTTTTGGTCACTCTTTCCTATTTCTATTGGTGGAAAGATCTTAATTTACAGAAGAAAATTACGCGGCCTCCGTCGTACATGTGTGACCATCGTATTTGAAGATCTACGTTCGTAAAGGCGGCGCGACAATTTCCGCGGTGCTGACGTAGAGGAAATTTCATTTACTCAGGCGTTTCAAAAGTGAGGTGCAAAAGTCTTGCTCGCCGTCTGCAGAAGAAAAGAGCGAGTCGGTCTTTTCCTCTGTGGAACAAAACTCACCGGGGGTGGGCCATCCCTCGTCTCCACTGACGTCAGCATGCGCGGCGGGTGTGTGCTGACATGACGACGAGGATGATGGCAGCATCCCTAGTTCTTGACCAGTTGACGCTATGGGGTGACCATGTGTTCGGATATCTCGCGGCATATCTTAATTTTTCACTTTACTCTTGATTTCGCGGCACGTGTCTATCCACACATTTTCAACTTTTTACTTTGTTTGGTATTGTTGATCATGTAATAATGAAAAAAGGACACCATACACTCCACACTTTGCTCATCGTTTGTGATATTTAACTAAATTAATTTTTGCGAGACAAAAAACTTCGAAATTATATTCATGTGACAGTATTTATTGCAAAATTTTTTCTATCACAAAAAAAATCCGAGCTTATATGTACGCGATACATTTACCTTGATATTTTTTTTGTGACACTAAGATTCTCAAATTTTTTAATAGTATCATTGTTTTTGTGGAAAATATGTTATATGAATATAAGTTAGAAGTTTATGATAAATAAGTGGCACTAAGTTTGAAATTAATGTGTCATATAGGTATAAACTCGGGATTTTAATTTTCGGTGGCTTTTACTATAATAGTTTATAAGGGAACTTTATGTATTTGCATTGAAGGAAGAAAGAGAAATGGGGAATGGAGAAAAGAAGGAACAAAAAAAAGGGCGGTCTAGATGGGTTTTGGATATATCGTGGGGCCCATTTTGAACTAATGGACGGCGACGAGAATGCGCAAAAGTTTAGGGTGCGGGCCCCGAGTCACCAGACGGAGGGCTTAGCTGTGATGTGGTTGATGGAGGCTTTGCGGGCGGCGCACCGCAGCGCACGCACATGGATTCTCTGCTCCCTCCCTCTCCTTTCCCCTTTCTTTCCGGCCCCTCTTTTGAGCAGTCTTCTCGCCATCATCTCGTGGTGCGGCGACGTCATTGCGCCTCAGTTTTTGTTATAAAGTTCTCTCCTTTATTGTGTAGTCTCAAGGTATTCCTTCGTTGGCCAATTCTTCTTTTCCTTTTTTGTCCGGGTGGGCCAGACGGGCAATTTAGTATGCTCAATAATTTGGGGGGCTGTCCTGGACTTTCCCCTTTCGATGTCTTGTCTTCTCGGTCCCACCGCGAAATGCACTGGAACTGAGCCAAGTTGGGCGACCATTACACTTGCCCAGGACTTTTGGTGGTGGGCATGCGAAGTTGGGGTTGGATTCTGCTTGCACATGAATTGACGACAAGGAGAGGATTTCAGTGTGCACTGGGTGGACAAAATGTTCAGAAGTTCCGACAATTATTCTACAAAATATACAGAAAAAAGGGAAGACCTTTGAATTTTGAGAGACGCTGACGTTGGTTGTGATATGTAGTTGCGATACATCTCACTGGATGTCTTTGGGTAAAAGATGAAGGTGTAGATGTTATGGTGGAGTGTTGTTTATGTCTTAGACCATGGACAGGAAGAATTCTCTGTACTGTGAAAAGGCGTGGAGTATCTTGGCATCACTGAGTATTTTGACGTTTCCCCATGTAAAGAAATAGACTATACTCGGCGAACCAAATTAGCATGGTGTCGATTTACTGATCAATTGATTCGATGTAATACCATAGTCTGTTTAATATGTTACCATGTCTCTGCCGACGCGGTTGTTTTTGAGCAATAATATCTCATTGTATCTTGCATTTATTTGTCTTCTTTTTGCCAGGTATATAGTTGTATACTTCTCTATCTTGTATCTGCGGTACCATGCGGGCATCGTCACAGATGAGATGCTTTCAACGCCAAAAGCTCCTTTTGTTGCAGTTGGCATCTTGGAAGCTCTGGCTGCTGCTACCGGAATGGCAGCTGGAGGTAGATATCCGTTTTTTTATTAGAAATCCTCTCTATGAGTATAATGACCCAGAATATGATCGCACACGCTCATTTTTGTTCTTCTATCTCTTGAACCAGCAATTCTTTCTGGAGCATCAATTCCAATTTTGTCTCAGGTGAACATCGCTTTCAAGTGTTCTTTTGCATTGCTGTGCATTTTCGCTAGAATTAGCTGAATAGTCATTGAGATGTACGTTTGATCTTGCATTTATTGCTGTCCACTGGATTGCTATGTATTTGTATTGGTATCTGAGGAGTGCTCTTAAGTATTCTTATTTTCCTTATAATCGACAAGCTCGCTTGGCTTGGTTTTTAAAGCAACAGGCTTGGACACTGGTATTTGATGGTGATTGTTGAAAATAATTGGACCAGTTGGTTTACAACAAACTGACCTATCTAATAGGGTGGCTCAGAGCAAACATAATTCAAGCGAGCTTGATTCCTGATAACTTCTCTATGGAAGCCGTATGATTAATGTCTAATGTCCTAAGTATGATGCCGATCCGAGCTCTTAACAATATTTGCAGACATTTCTGGTGTGGCAAATTCTCCTGTCCATTATTTTTCTTGGGAGGAGATACAAGCCCAATCAGTTATTTGGATGCTTCCTTGTGGCTATCGGTGTGATCGTTACTGTAGCGAGGTAAGTCACCGAACTTTTATGTAAATACCTTTTTATACTTTGAGGAGTCATCTTCAACTCCATTTGACAGCATTTCAATTATTCCTTTTCTTGTGGCCTATTAGATGCTCTGACATTACTTCAAATGAATTGGGAAGCTGTGAAAACTTACTTGTGGGCTGATTCACTCCTCTTCTAATATAGCTGTTCTCTAATGAACCTGCATCAGAAACAGAAGCAGTGGGAGTTCATAAGACTTTCTAGGGCAGGTTTGGACGATAAATGTTAGGATTAAACATGCGGTGTGTGCTTTTGGTATTCACTTTCGTTTGTCTCTTGTTTTCTTCACTAGCTTTAGTCCTGCTAGATTAGAAAAAGATCATCTCTCCACTTGTCTGGTGTTATCAAGAAGAATCTTTATTGCAAACGATTTTCCTTGATAAAATGCCTGTCGTAGAAGTTACCAATTCAGTCTCAACCCCAGCAGTCTTCAAAAGAGAACTGATTTTTGTTCTGGTGGATTAATTGTATTTATTGACCCCAGTAGGTGTTATAAAGTGATATACTTTTCATTCCACAGTGGATCTAGTCCTGGTCATTCGCTGAAGGAAGCTGGTATATTTTGGAGTCTTTTAATGATAGCTTCGTTTCTGTTTCAAGCTGCCGATACCGTATTAAAGGTTGGTTGCACTCTGAAGTCTTGTTTGTTCCCTAAGTTTTTCACTTATGTTTTTTGACCCTTATGATGCTTATATTATGTAACAGCAATACTTTCTTTACTTTGTAGGAAATAATTTTCTTGGATGCTGCTAGGAATTTAAAGGTATGCCTGATGAAAGATTTCCCAATTGTACTTCTCCGAGCTTGCTAATAACCATGAATTTAAGTAGGCATACCACAGTAGTTTCTGAAGTTTTTTTGGGGGCTGAGGAGGTTCCTTCTTCTTGCCAGTCTTCCTGCCAATAATTTCACGTTCTCATACTTTTGCAGCAAACCTAAGTTTAAACTCTCGCACTCCTATCAACAAGCCTAGTTGGTACCTAAATTAACTTACAAAAACGGGTTTGAGCTCTACTAAGAGTTAGCTGGTGCTTCTTCTGATGAAAGGTTATTAAATCCTTAAATGGTGGTGTTCAGGATAGATGTTATATGGTACTCAGGAGAATTTGAAACTTAGCATAGCGTAATTAGTACTCAGCGATTGAGCTTGGCTCCTCCTAACTGGCATTTGATCTGGGGATAAGTTAAATGGAAGGTGCAGGAAGTTCTCTTGCATTGAGTCTTTTAACAGATGCTAGATACATATTATCGATCATTCCCTCAAATATAATGTGTCATGATGCTGAGATTAGTGAATTGCATGCTGTGCAGGGAGGGTCTATGGATCTGTTTGTTGTAAATTCGTATGGATCTGCTTTCCAGGTAAATATCCTACACTGAGCTAAGGTATGCTTTTTGAAAGATAACTAGACATTTGATATCTCTGCTGATTGTTCTTATCTTTGCGTAGCACAGGCCTTGATCATATGCCTCCTCCTCCCTTTCTTGTCAAAATTATGGGGTGTTCCTTTTAGTCAGCTGCCAAATTATCTTAGAGATGGCATGGCCTGCTTTTTGAACATTGGCCAATTATCAAGTGGTGAGTGCTACTTTACTTCGATTTTATTTCTTTAGAAGATGTTAGATCCCGGAAAATGAATGCTGATGGTGTCTCTGGCCAAGCAGATTGAGATCAAACCAATGGAATTCTAACATGGCCAAGACAAAATTCTGTGAAATTTCTTCTTCTTTTTTGAGCACGTAACCCTTTGTCAAATGTCTGTGCAGCCCCAGCTGGCTGTGCATAGAGGTGAATGCATTCATGAGCGTGCATGCTTGTGTGCTCATGGAATGTGTCTAGTGGGCAGGCAGCCAATCTTTACGCATTTTTTCACTCAGAGAACTATATTGGTTTGAACATATGAATGCTTGTGTGTAAATTGATGTCATCGTGTATGAGCTCTTGTATCAGTTTTCTGTTCCTCTAATAGTAGACACCTCTGTTCCTAACTGAGACTTTTTCTGCAACTATAGTATGGCGAATAGAAACAAATTGTTCTCTGAAAAGAAATATTTGTAACGGCATGGAAGTTTGTATTGTTGCATTGCTCCATTTGGAGGGTCTGTTACGGTAAAGTGAATTATATACTTGATTGGTCCACAGGATGTGATGGATCTCCACTGCTGCCTCTACTCTTTGTTGTGGTAAACATGGGGTTTAACATATCGTTGTTGCATCTCCTGAAAATTTCATCCGCGCTGGTATCTACGCTTGCCTCAACATTTTCAGGTGTGCTGTTTTATTTCCTTAAAAGTTAGTGTGGAGAAACCTCCTGGTTAAAGCCTCCTAAAGTAGCATGAAAGATGATGCACTGGGACAGTATTGCATTGCTAACGTTACTGTTTACTACCACTACCTAGCATCACCCTTTGAGGGGTTTTAGTTGAAGGATTCATATGAAATATAACCATAAATTCCACATCAATCTAGCTTTGGACTGTACAGCCGGTTTCAGCTTTGTCAGACTTCTCGTTAGTGTTAATTCGCCCGACAGTCTCCCACATAAGGTCCATTAATTTAACACAAAATCGGCAAAGTGAAGCCCGATGATACCAAATGATAGCATCATGCACAGTGTCGTTAGTAAAAAGAAACCCGTTTAGCTTTCATCTTGACTTAATGGTTCACTGCAGCTATTAGTTACTCTTTCTCATTTTGGTCTACTACATGGCAGTGCCCATATCCGTGTATGTCTTCACATTGCCATTGCCGTACCTTGGTGTTGCATCCTCGCTCCCACCAGGCTTTGTTGCCGGAGCCATCATCCTTGTGTTGGGCTTACTCATTTACGCATGGACACCATCAACGACGCCTGCTGTTCCTTAGACTATTCTTAGCAATAACCTCGACAATATGCAGCTGGCCATCTTCATCAGCAGTGTGGGCGCTATCGACAATGGTCGATTTTGTAGACCAACTGCAGCAAATAACAGAGACGAAGATCGCCAATCGCCATGCTTAGTGTAAATGTTTCATAAGCAACCGATTTTCATGTTCTAGGTAGATGGGAAAGCTGGTCTGTTCGCGTGCATTCCACTCGCTGCTGAGCTGGACTTCACCTCGTAGTCTGCTTCGGCAAGTTCCACAGGCGCGTGTTCGTTCACGTGCCTTGTCGGGTGATTCTTGAGAGTCTGTACGTTGTACTGAGCCCATGTTATCTGGATCCCTGAAATGGGTTTATCGGCTTACGTTGTGGAAAATGGAAGGATGTTGTGGATGAGATAGCATCTTCTGGTTCTGCCGGAGCAAGGCTCATGAATTTTGTTTCCTGAGGACAACACACGCACGCACGCACACACACACACACTCACTCTCTCTCTCTCTCTCTCTCTTTAGACGGCCCGGACGAACCAGAAGAAACCTTTAGACGACAAGGAAGGAAATTGACGACAAGGAGAAACCTTTAGACGGCCCGGACGGGAACGGTTGGGCCGATCATGGCCCGCCCAATTCTCATTGGCGCTGCATTTTAGGCCCGATTCCAGGATTGGGCCTGGGCCCCCCAACTGAGCTCTAACAGCTTCTACGTACGTGTCTGAGCCAGCTCTAGCTCACCCGCTCTGCTCCTCTCTCTCTCTCTCTCTATGTTGAAGTTCGCCGTGTGAGGAAGAAGCAAAAGGGCGATGTTAAGAGCTCCACATTTCCCACCAATGGCTTCTACAGCTCTCACCGCGCTCAGACTCTCTCTGATGCACACCATCGGCTTCTCTTCTCCTTCACGATCTCATTGTATCTCCACTTCTCCTCCGCTTTCGACGTCCCTCCCGAAGCCCCTCTCGCCTTCTTCTCCTTCTCCGTCTTCTCATCATCTCCTTTCTCCTCTCTGCCGGAAGCTGATGCCGGTCCGACCTACGTCGCCCCATCCACGCCTCGGAGGAGCAGGTAAGCGCGTGGAAAGCTCCGATGAAGTGTCCGCAGTTTTTTATACGGTAATTCAAAGTGAACGGTGTCGGAAGGAAGAGTGAAGATGGAAAGGGGCGCGCGGTTTTGGCGGAAAAAAGCTTGAGGAAAAGAAAGGGCTTGATGATCTTGATGGAGTCAGTGAGCGTGGACTTTCTGATTCCCCGGTGATGTGCATTCGGTGGACTCGTGAAAATCATCGTCGATAATATATTCTTAATTGAAAAAGAAATATATCTTGCGATTACAAAACTTATTTGGAGTCGTTGAATTCTGAAGTAATGCTATTGATCATTGAAGAGTGGGTGGAATTAGGGTGTGTTTGAATCGGTGATGAGACGGTTAAAGTCTGACGATATGGGAAGACTGTGCAAGTGTTGCTCTGATGTAACAGCTAATCGCAAAAGAAGAGTGCAACCACCGTTTTCTTCCAAAAGAATTATCCTTTCTCGGTAGTTCATGTCTCCTTGGAATTTGATATCAGTTGAAGATTTGAAGGAATAGGAGGATTGATTAGTCATCTGTCAGATGTGATCCCAGCCAGCAGGAAGGGAAAACAGAGAGCTTCCTCGTAGTAGTTATTGAGTCACATACAACTGTCATTCGCTTACCGCATTTTGTCCTTTCGAATATTTGTTGATATTTTGCTTAAATTTGTTGAATATGTTGAAATTTTTAGATCATCAGTTCTTTCACCTGATGTTTGGAACAATTATGCAGAGCCTTGGTGAAGTAATCTGTTGTGCACCCGTTATTAGTGCATCTTACTTCATAATCCTGTCATTGACAGGTAGAAGTCCTCTAGTAGGTTTTTTCGGTGAACAAGCTGAATGTGAGAAGTATTTTTTTAGGTATTTCAGCTTCATTTAGTTCTCAGTCAAGTTCTGGCAATGGGAGGGAATTACTAGTGCAGCACTTGCTTATCAAGGAAAATGACCTCGATCTCTTGCTAGAGCTTCAGCAAAGGGTTTCAGCAGGTCCATTTTCAGCACTTGCTTCATTTGCTTCATTTTCACCTCATACATTCAGAAAGAAAGAGAAAGTCAATGCATTTATGGACAGAACAAAAGTCCTGAAGTTCATTGGTCTATCTGTAATCATCTTGTGACCAATTGGACAGAAATAGTATGCTGCGAGCCTGATGCTATGTCATTGCTGTTTATTCTTAATTGTTCCAGGAGAGGATCTGAGTGACCTTGCAGTTGAACACTCAATTTGTCCATCGAAAGAACAGGGTGGAATGCTAGGGTGGGTGAGAAAGGGGCAGATGGTATGCTGAAATATTATCCTCGATTGGTTTTAGGGTCATATTCTGGCTATCTCAACCTACTGAAAATAGAGAACTTGCATTTTCAGGAAAAAGAAATTTACTAATGATGTTATTTTTTCGCATATTACAAGAAAACCAAAGGTGAAAAAAATCACTTCTCTACTTTATTGAAACACAAAAATTATAGTTCCACCATTGCTCTGGTGCAACTTCTTGACATATTCCTTATAACACATTGATTATAGCTTCGCCATTGCTCTGTTGCAACTTCTTAACATATTCCTTATAATACATAATCATAGCTTCACCATTGCTCGGTTCAACTTCTTAACATATTCCTTATCAAGAATGATTAACTTATTAAGAAGCATATAAGTTGCAATTATTTGTTTGATCTACTTCATAATGGCTTTATGTAAATATGATGTTTAGACTGGATTTGATGGATATAAGCAATGGTTGTCCTAAAATTGCACCAGGCTTGTGCTGCTCTCCAAGAAGACGTGCTACTGAGACTATATAAGTCATCAAAGAAGTGACTTAGTTAAAGGCATCTCTTTCCCTTGCCTTAGGTGATTGAAATATCTTCAACATGATGCTGCAGGTGCCAGAATTTGAGGAGGCTGCTTTTAGCGCGCCTATAAACAAAGTCGTAAAATGCAAGACTAAATTTGGATGGCATTTATTGCAAGTTCTTTCCGAGAGGTTGATTATGAACTTCTCTCTTAATCAACAATTGTATTTCTTAAAGTGGGAGACTTGGGATTATTTCTGATTCAGTCCTGATTTCTGAATATAGGGAAGAGCCAGTTCTTCAAGACATGCAGCCCAATGAACTTCATGTCAAAATGCAAGACCCAAATTTCCTTGAAGAAGCTCAACTCATTGATGTTAGGGAGCCGGAGGAAGTGTATGTTCTCATCTGCTACTTTTATTAATGTTGACTGCAGTTGAATAAATGACTTGTGTATCGATAAAGTTGGGGTATCGATAGTTGGAGGAGAGAAGGATATAGAAAGGGAAGGTGAACTTATTCGGTGGATGGTGAAGCAACCAATTTTAGGAGTTGATTTTTTTGAGTAAGCTATGTGAGATAGCACATAGGTCTTCAAACTTTTGTGGTTCGGGCAATTACCAAATCTAAGTTGATTAGTTGTCAGCTTTCAGAATTTTGCTTTGCATATATAATATTCTCCAAGTAACACAATCGCCATTTACCTGGTGTGCTGAAGCAAAGACATCAATATCATGCTTTCCAAGTTGAAAGTCATCCTCTGGTGTTGAATTTCTTGAATTGGTGCTCTTGATTGACATTGCCAGTGTCAAGTTTTTCTTGCACTCGCAAACCTTTCCACTCATGCAAGTAATTTCTCAATGCGGTATGATTTTCTTTTAGCATCTCACTTATACGTGATTGGTCACTCGTTGGTGGCAGGGCCAAGGCTTCTTTGCCTGGTTTTCAAGTTCTTCCACTCCGTCAGTTTGGCAGCTGGGGACCAGAAATTACTACAAAGTTAGATACTGAGAAGGATACTTATGTAATGGTTAGTTCAATCTTTGCTTCTGCCAACTGTCACGATTGTTTTCTCCAGTGAAGAGTCTGGCAGTGCAGTATTCAGAGTAATGGTGTCTGATTTATTTTTTAAAATGTATTAATCTTTGTCCCCCTGTGGCTAGTACATAAAGATTTATCGACGACTTAGTCTTAAGGTAACAGTGTTTTAAACCGGCAGGGTCTATGGACAGAAAATTAATTGCATGTTTTAGCACAATTATAACAAGTGCGGGAAAAAACATTTATTTGCATATATTCAGTTGCTAGCTCATGCAGATAACTCTTTTGAAATTGTTCAGGCCGGTCTTTCTGATCTGTTAGCTTTTCCCGCTCTTGCTTCTCTAGTATGGAATTGTTATTCTTAGAGGGAAAAGTCGTCGGATATTCTCTTCTTTGCTAATCTGCTTCATAACAAAAGAAATCTTGTTGATTGTGTGGGTTAGTTTTGCTCTGTTGTAAAATCATACGAGCCTTTTCTGGTAATCTGAATGGTGTTTAAAAGCAATGACTTGAATTTAACGTTGATAGAGCGATATTGACCATATTGCCTTTGACAATCTTGGATGAGCCAATTGATTTTCTTCTTTCACTATGCATTCATAAAGCCAGATGTCATGTAATGCCTTCACATTTAGAGATTTGAACTGCCCTATCCTTCTATCATGTGTTAACATGTTCTAATAATGCAGTGTCACCATGGAATGCGGTCATTACAAGTAGCCAAGTGGTTGCAGACACAGGTGAAACTTAAAAAGCCCTTCCCTCCCATGTTTATTTGCTTTTATATGTGCATTTTATGGCGCGTGTGATGTGGAATGCTATACGGAACTGTACGAATTTGTGGTGCCTTTTGAGCATAGTATTGGGTCAAAGGAATAATTAAAATTATTCTCATTATTTCGAGCTTAAATTTTCAGGGTTTTAAGAGAGTATTCAACGTGTCTGGGGGAATTCATGAATATGCTGTCAAGGCTGATCCATCAATCCCAACTTACTGAAATTGTTGCCACTCATCAAATAATTTTTCTTTTGATCTGTTCATTTGTAGTGATAACTTATTCGATGTTGTTGTACAAACTTCAGTAGAATTGTGTACTGCTTAGATTGGGTTTCCTGAAGTTGCTTTGTCTTCGTCTTAGTTGGGGTACCATTTTCCTGATGTCTGAGATTTGGCTATCACAATGTTCTACCGTTTGTTCAGGCAAACTTTGGTATCTTCGGCCTCAGAAGTACACCCTCTTTCGTTCTTTGCTACAGGAACTCTTTAAGACCAAGGCGGCCTGAAAGCCTAGACCCTCTCTAGTATACGAACTTCTTCACCCGTAAAAGGGCTAGAGTATGATAATACAGAGATTATATAATCACATAATGCACCGTACTCATTTTTTCTTTTGTTTAGTTAGTGGTCGGGTGGCTCATGATGATATATAATTTGAAGGATAATGCTAAGTTTTCATTTACTGTGTATGTTTCTGGATAATGTAGTAACTAATTTATTTAGTTAATTTGTTTCACTTATTATACACATTGCTTATTTTGGATGGTGATTTCTCATTTTTTAGAGCATAATACTGTTTTAAAACCTTTTTCTTCCTTTTTTTTGTAAGTATTTTGGTGTTAATTTTGTGCCATACATTTTTTGACTAGACATCATTTCGAAACTATATTACGGAACTGTTTATTTAAAAACAATAAGACGTTACGAAAACCCTTCCTTCCAGAATTCCTTCTTACTTTTTTCTCTCTCGTGAAATGATTTTACAATGCGAGAAAACTACACGAGTTTGATATTCAACTAAATATGCCTATAAGAGTAATTAAACGTGCTGTAATTGTCATATAGGAAAATGTGCTGTGTGAAGTGACTAAATTTATGCGATTATCCTACCCAAGTTGAGTTGTATTCAATTACTTAAGCTAATTTGATGAGATTATCCCTATGTAAGTTTAAGTTACTTTTAATTGTTGCAGAGTTGGTATGAATTAACTGGGATTTTCTTATCTTTTTTCTTTTTTTTTAATGGACCAGTGTGAATTGAGGTTCTTGGCCGAGGCATTTTAATTGATGAGACATGCAGTGCATTAGTCAATTGGTCAAGATTGAAAGCCATACACACATATATTTCTAGATGGACTCATAATAAGTTACGGATGTTGGGGGTGAAACCAGGGAACTTTTTCATTTTCGATTTGAGAGAGAGAGAGAGAGAGAGAGAGAGAGAGAGAGAGAGAAGGCCAATGGTTTGTGTCACAGGACCCAGAAAAAAAAAAAAACCGTTTATTCTTGCCGCGAAATCCTCGGAGACAAAAAAAACCAAAAACAGAGTCGGTCTCTTCCCAAACTTCGAACAAACATCCCCAAATTGGAGAGTCCTTTCGATCGCACAACACGTACCTGCATTGCCCATCCATCATCCCTCCTCAACATTCCAAGCTGTATCCTGTCTTTTCCCTCCTTTCCCTCTCTCTTGCGTACATGTTTCTCTCTTTCAGGATAGCCCTCCTCTTCACCCCTTGACGCCCAACTGCCACCGCCACCACCACCTCCTTCTCCTCCCGGTACCACCACCATGGGCAATTGTTGCTTCCGCAGTGGCCCCGCCAATCCCTTGAGCACCAAGGCATTGTCCATGGCTGCAAGCCGGAACAACCATCCTTCGGATGGTGCTGCCTCGGCGGGGAACCCCACCGCCCCACCTAAAAGCCCTCCCCCGTCATCAACCCCGCCCATGTCCAGCTCCAAGGCCTCCAAGCCAAGCCCCATTGGCCCGGTCCTTGGCCGCCCCATGGAAGAGGTCAAGTCGATGTACACGATCGGGAAGGAGCTCGGCCGGGGTCAGTTCGGGGTCACCCACCTGTGCACCCACAAGCAGACCGGTCAGCAGTTCGCTTGCAAGACTATTGCCAAGCGGAAGCTGGTCAACAAGGAGGACATTGAGGACGTCAGGAGGGAGGTCCAGATCATGTACCATCTGACCGGCCAGCCTAATATCGTGGAGCTCAAGGGCGCATACGAGGACAAGCACTCAGTGCATCTGGTTATGGAGCTGTGTGCCGGAGGAGAGCTGTTTGACCGGATCATCTCCAAGGGGCATTACACGGAGCGGGCTGCGGCCTCATTGCTCAGGACGATTGTCCAGATCGTGCACACGTGCCATTCCATGGGGGTGATACATAGGGACCTCAAGCCCGAGAACTTCCTTTTGCTCAACAAGGACGAGAACTCGCCGCTCAAGGCCACTGATTTCGGGCTTTCCGTTTTCTTCAAGCAAGGTCAACACTTAATACCTCGTTTATTTATCTCCTAGATAGGAACTCGTTGAGGATTTCGTTTGCTTAGCTGATAATATCTCTTCGGCTTTGAATTTGGATCTTAATTAAGTTTCAGTGCACAAACTTCCTGCTGATGCCTTGCATATGCAAATGAGCCAGCTGACAAGATAAGTTCCAATTATGAAAAAAGATGAGATTAAATGCCTGCTTCTTATGTTGTTTATCATGACTAAATAGACCATCTTGAGATAACAAATTTCCGAAAAAAGGCAATCTTTGAGTTTCATCACAATTACTGTGCAAACTGGATGATAGAATATGGGACATCGAAAAGCTTGCAAGTCTTGGTCTAATCTATAAGAGTTTATATTGTCCATTTGGTTCCATCTGCAAATTAGTAGTGACGGTTCAAGTCCATCTACAGGAGACGTGTTCAAGGAAATTGTCGGTAGTGCATATTATATTGCGCCAGAGGTCTTGAAGAGGAGATATGGACCAGAGGCTGACATTTGGAGCATTGGGGTCATGCTATATATTCTCCTCTCCGGAGTTCCTCCCTTCTGGGCAGGTTTTACCTTTATTTCAAGCAATGTCGCTTTCTTTAAGTGTGTCTCAAGATGAATCCTTGGAAATAGGTCTTGCTTTAAGTCTAAAATATAACAATGTTGGTCGACAGAGTCCGAGAATGGGATTTTCAATGCGATCCTACGTGGTCACCTCGACTTCACGAGTGATCCATGGCCCTCGATTTCACCAGGAGCAAAGGACCTTGTGAGGAAGATGTTGAATTCTGACCCCAAGCAGAGGCTGACCGCCTTCCAAGTTCTCAGTAAGTATTTGCCCCATGAGGTTTACATTCAAACATCCAAAGCATTTTCTGACATACCGTCGTTCTTGTTCTGATCTTATTAGGTCATCCTTGGATTAAGGAGGATGGAGAAGCACCCGATACACCTCTTGACAATGCAGTTTTGAATCGGCTCAAACAGTTCAGAGCGATGAACAAGTTCAAGAAAGCTGCTCTCCGGGTATCCCTCTTCACCATTGTCAAATGAAACTAGTATACTTAAGTCTAATTATAATACTATACATACAAGTTTTATTACCATTGGCTGAATCTTCATGATGGCATAGCTTTTGCATATATGTAAATGGTCATTTTCTCTTGAAATGTCTAGGTCATTGCCGGTTGTCTGTCAGAGGAGGAGATAATGGGGTTGAAGGAGATGTTCAAAGGCATAGACACTGATAATAGTGGCACAATCACACTTGAGGAGCTGAAGCAAGGGCTTTCAAAGCAAGGGACGAGGCTATCGGAGTACGAAGTCAAACAACTTATGGAAGCAGTAAGTGCTTCATTTACCATCAAGGATATAATCAGCCAAGCGGGTTAATTTTTCCTTCGAGATGCTACAGAAGTATTTTTTGAGATTGTTTTCAAATACTGCCACTCTTACTTTGTTTCTTGCTCCTTCATACTTTGGGAACATCAATAGGCCGATGCTGATGGTAATGGGACAATAGACTATGATGAATTCATCACTGCAACCATGCACATGAACCGGATGGACAGAGAGGAGCATCTTTATACTGCTTTTCAGTACTTCGATAAAGATAACAGCGGGTATTGTTTTAGTTACCATCATCCGTTGCACCTTTTAGTCGCAATTAGTTCTCTCATAACTGTACATGCAAATGATGTTATCTGTGACAGCAGTTGTCTTGTAAGCTTTGCAAATCAGTTTCTCATAACCATCTGATGTCACTCAGGTTCATTACAACTGAAGAACTAGAGCAAGCTCTCCGAGAATTTGGCATGAACGACGGAAGGGACATCAAGGAAATTCTCTCTGAAGTTGATGCTGACAATGTAAGTAACACAAAGAAATCATTTATGCAGCACTAGGGTTAGACACAATTCCGAAAAATATGTGCCTAGTTTTGGTTGATTACTCTCATCTTTTATCATGAGCATTGTACTGACCCAGCCACTGTCAATTCTTTTTATTTTGCAGGATGGTCGGATCAATTACGATGAGTTTGTGGCAATGATGAGAAAAGGAAATCCAGATCCAAACCCGAAGAAGAGACGTGATGTCTTTGTCTAACCTCATCAAACGGGTGCTTGGGAAGGAGGAAGCAGGAAACAATTATTCTGATCGACTGGGCACGTGTCATCGGTTTTTGGCAACTGTATACTGGCACATAGATGTAAGAAATCAGTGCTGATAGGTTTGGTGATAGAAGAGGATTGTTGCACTTGTATATTATTCTTGAAGTGATGAAATTGAATGAGAATTGGTCAGTGAGCTGATGGATACGACAGAGTTTCTCGGATCTATAGAATAGGAAGTTGCTCTGCTTTGTTCTGCTCAACATCAATTGTAATTAACCTGCACAGACTTCTTGGTCTATAGATTTCTCTGGAATTACGTTGAATGTTTCTTCTTCTGTTGCATTCCATCTGTGGATCAGAAACCGCAAGTCAAGCAAGGGCATGGCCAAAAACGTAACCCGTTTAGATAGATCCAATAGGGAAAACATGCTTCTCGAGCCAAGGCATGTCCGAGGCAAGATAGATCCCTGACAAAGGACTTGTAATCAAACCGAGCCAAGTCGATGGCGATCAACAATATGACTCCCTCTGGTGACAACTACCATTGCGTTGCAATGGGAGGTCGGGGAGGTCGGTTTTTGGAGTCTTGGTAGAGCGCCGAAAAGAAGAAAGATAACAAAAGCAAAGTAAGGCAACGATTGAAGGAGGCCTTGTCTAATCCACGACATACTTTGTCGTCGTTATGGTTTGTTGCTTCTAAGTAGATGTTTAGGAATTTCGAATTTCAATGCTTATGTCCACATTGGTTTAAGTAAATTTGTCAGGTTAATTATTTCTATATAGGATTCACCCAATTCATTTTCACGCTGATTTTATTAGTCATAAACACGCATTGGCCATTACGTTCGAATGGGGATTAATAGAGGAGGTAAGTTCGATCAACTTTTTGGTGGGTATTAATCATATGTTTGATATACCAGATATTTTCATTTAAAACACTTAAAAATCAAATCTTTTTGTACCTTCAAGTATTAAATACAAAGCACGTCCATACATATATATATGCATTGTCGATAAACTTGTATGAGTGCAGACACAGCTATGGTACCCAAACCCTAGGTGCATCACCTGGACATAGTGCAAAACCTACTCCATAATAGGTGAAGATAAATCAAAAGCTCAAAAGGACTTGGCGTAACTATCAAGAGCAAACATAAGTAACAAAGCTTCAGGAGTTAAGCATATGCACTGGCCGAGAGTCTTGGGCTAACAAGAGCCGAGAGCGGCACGGACTTTTGCAGTGCCAGACCAAAGGTCTCGTCCATGTTTAGCTCATCGACTCCGTTTGGTAACTTCCATTCAAAGGAGTGAACCAAGGTCCCCAGGATGTACTCAACCATTACTATTCCCATCCTTGCCCCGGCACAAATCCTTCTCCCGGCCCCGAACGGCATCAGTTCGAAGCTGTTCCCCTGCGGGTCGATCTTCGCGTGCTTCTCCAAGAGGAACCTCTCGGGAACGAACTCGAGAGGGTCCTCCCACACGTCGGGGTCTCTCCCGATCGCCCATATGTTCACGCTGAGCCTGGTGTTTTTGGGTATGTAGTAACCATTCACTAGGCACGGCTCGGCTGAGATGCGGGGCAGGTTCAGGGGGGTTGACGGATGCTTCCGGAGGGATTCCTTGCATATGGCTCGCAGGTACGGGAGTCTCGGTATGTCGGACTCTTGGAGGCGCCGTCGCCTGCCGATGACCCGATCCATCTCCTCGTGCGCCCGTTGAAAAATGCTGGGGTTCTTCAGCATCTCGGCCAACGCCCATTCTATCACGCTAGACGAAGTGTCCGTGCCCGCCGTAAACAAGTCCTGCTCAAAGGACCAAAGAGAAATTCAATTTATTTGCAAGTACATGAGAACAAGTAAAATCACAAGGACCATGTTTCTCTTGTTTCCCGACCAGAGGATGCTCTCCCGTTAGATAGGTTACAAATGTGGACATTGCCGTACGTCCAACGAGGATGAAGTAAATTATGTAACTCAATTCACAGCGAACTGTACCGTGAAAGGGGAATATTAGTACGTAGCTATCTAGATGACTGAGAGGAATCCAAGAAAAATTTCAAAAATGATTTCTTTCTCATGAACTAGAAAGTTTGGTCATATAAACTTACCAATAGAAGTGCCTTAACGTTGGTCTCATTGAGTGTCTCGCTTCCGGTGTTGACCTCTTGACAATTAGTCATCAAAACGTCGAGGAAATCTGGCTTGCCTTTACGTTCATGAGCCGTGGCCATATGTTCCTCGATCATCCTTGTCAACAAAGCATCGAATTTCTTGTGCAACCGCTTCATTCCTCCTTCAATCCCTTGCAAATCCATCCACGCAATCGACGGTATGAAGTCGCCGATGTTGAAGAGGCCTCCGGAGGTCATGAGCTCCACCACCATGTCCTTGAACTCGTTTGACTCGGACCCCTTGGTCACGAACACGCGGCGGCTCAATATCACTTGGCCGATCATGTTCGCCATGGCATAGGTCAACATCTCGGGCACCACCACCGGCTCGCCCTGCGCACTCAATTCATACGTTGCTCGGAGCATGTGGCCAAGCTCGGCTGCCCGGACGCTGGTCCACTCGTCGAGGGCCTTGCCACCAAGCATGTGGAGGCTGCTCAGCTTCCTAAGCAACTTCCATCTTGGTCCATAGTCGGCAAAAACCATGTCTTGAGCATTATACGCCATGTGGGTCGCGCCGGCGTTTGGCGGGCGGTTTGAGAAATTCTTGTCTAGGGTTCTCAGGAATGCCCGAGCTGCATCTGAGGTCGACGCCACCACCATGTCGCAAGTGCCCATCTTCAGATACATTACTGGCCCATACCTTTTGGCCATTTTGGCTAGGGTAACATGGGGCATGGTTCCTAGGAGAGGAAGCGCCCCAATGATCGGCCACCCTCTCGGCCCGGGGGGAAGCTTCCAAGAGAGGTTTCTGAGGAGCGAGCGGATGAAAAACCAGGTGATGATGCAGACCAACATTGCCGAGACGATCTCGCGGACGAGGAATTCTTCGCTAATCACCATTTTATCAGCTGTGTATGGTGCTGCAACTATGCACGATAGTGCATGTGCTGTGATCCGTCGCCTTAGCAAATACTCAATTTATAGGACTAACTGAAGGATAGAAGGGGGGGTTTTGCACGGACGGTTACTCCTCGGACGAGTTCGAGAATTCATTGCAATTCCTACGATTGATTCAGCATTTGTTGATAGATAAGCAGTTGGAGAATTAGCAAATCGGAGTTACTTCTGCCCCAAAATTTACCTCTGACTTTCAAGATCTCTACGTCGCCAGAAGAGAAATTGAGACTCTAGTTCTAACAGAAGACTTGAGAAATGTCCATCCTAGCACCTTTGTCTGAGATTCATATCTAGAGAACTTCAAGCATACATGTTCGGAATAAGACTTCGCAAAGGCCCGCCTTCATTACGTAAATAGAGATTGATCGATTGTAGCTGGCGGAGAAGTCGAACATACACGAGGACCAACCTGAATTCGAGAGGATTTTTACTAAGAAAATGATGGTCCTTATCAATAGACCTCGACCTTATAATATACAATTTTTAAACGCGTCGAATCCCAAAATTAATGTGAGATTTGGTAATCTCGCAAATTGGTCATGTCGCCACTATTCTTTTTTTGGCCACGATTATTTCCACAACCATTTAGATTTGGCTAGCAGTCAACTTTTTAAGTTGGAGAAATGCACAAATTAAGCTTGCACGATTTTACCATCTCTATAAAAAATAATTGATTTTTTTCGCAACTGATAACGTTTCAATGGTGTTGATAAGTGTTAAATGACCGTTCTTAGCATAAATAGAAAAACAGGATTGGTGTTTCTTTTTTCAAGTAAAATTGTTGGTAATTTATCAACACCTTTATGAACTTTCCAATCCTTTAAATATATATAGTTCGCAAGTCAATAAATTTTGTCTTAATGTACCAAGTTTCATTGACATAACTCACTAATGCTTTGAATATACTTACTATTATGTGAAATTATCAACCTAAATAAAAGTGGCTTACCAAGTTTTGTCAGATTATATTACCAACTATATCTATGTTACCAATTCTCATTTATTTGTCAAACTCCTTTTATATCTCGGTTACCTTGGTTCGTTTTGGTGACTTGTCGATGCACATAATACGTAAACCATCAATAAGAGATATTATTGGAGGAAATATTTTCCATTTAGTCCAGGGCCAAATGCCATAAAAGGCGCACAATTTGCCATTTGGACAATTTAGGCACGAAGCCTATACTCACAAGACAATTTCGACACCCAAAAGTCTCAAACATCCGCAAGACAGGCGCGTATTTATGCTCCCAATTTTGTGCCTTCCCTACCTCGATCGCCCATGAATTTCTGATCATGCCGATGGACATGGCATGCAATGACCGCAAGTCGACAGACGAAGTATCTATATCGAACAGAAGAACGTTGCATCGCAAAACTTAGCATGGGGAATTGGCTTGACGGCCGAAGAATAGATTCGATCTGTTTATATGCGCACACATATATAAATAAACCAATCGATCCGGGGTCTAGGTTTTTTTTTTTTTTTTGGGCCGAAAATCCGAGATCTAGTTAAATGGATTAGGAAAATGTAATCCTAAATGAGCGAAGCATTTCATGGACACGGGATTTTATGAATTTCCGACGAAAACAACAAAGAAGGATGGTGGCTTGATTCGGATAATTCCAATGGAAGGGGAGAGTGCCATGGATTCCTATGACTGGAAAAAGTCTTAGTCCACCTCTATCATCCGAAACGACACCGTGGCGATGCAACTCTTGGTTGCACTGACTCTTGACGGGTGCTCCGTCTCCCTCTCTATAAGAGGAAGAGCGTCTCTTCTCCGAGGCCAACACGGAGAGTTCATAACGGAAAAGCCGTTAATTCTGTTGCTGGACAACCTAGGAAAAGCTGGCACATGAATTGGGCCAAGATGTTTTTAGTATGCGTTTGTCCTGAGGGAATCGCCAAGTTTGTCACCTCCCTATTCTTGTTGTTTATGGATAGACATCTCTCTTTTATATCCTGTGTTTATATAGACGAAGAACCAGAGCTCCTTTGCTCTCTCGGTTCTCTCTCTCTCTCTCTCTGGGTTTTGCCGCCAGGGAAGCTCGGATGGAGGTAAGGCCGAAGCTCAATCAGATATTCGAGTCATCTCTTATGATCATTCATCTATGATTTCTCGTCGATGATTCCGGCGGTTAACTGTGGAATTTTGTTTGACTTGCTTTCTCCAGTGGTGTCTCTGACAGTTCTCCTTGTTTAATTTTTTACACGTTTGGTGCTGCTGGTATTGTACTGCTTCTGATCTCCGAAGCTTAAGGCAAATTTACGAATTAACTGACCTTTGGCTGAGGGACGTCACAATCCTGATCAGTGGTAGGTTGAGGGTTGGCTGTAAATCAATCCGGGTTTATTTCAGGGAACAAAATTATTGCCGTTGATGGCTTTGGATGCTCGACATGGATATGATCAATGTTTGGGAAATTGACTGTCATGCTCTTGAATTGAAGCAGCCTCACGACGGTCGAATAGGTCTTAAGAGCTGATTATGCATATCTCAGACCTAGAATGACTGATAGCTTTGCAATCTCTTGATAACATAGTGGTTCGATCGGCTTCATTTTTTTCTTGAAGCTGTTTACTGATTCTGTCATGTCAGGCCCGTCGATGTGCTCACCATACAGTTTTTAGATTCAATAGTTGACAGAGAAAAAGAACCTCATATCAACTCGGACATGGCTCTGCATACAATTAATCTCAGGGATGTAATGAGCAAGCATGGCATTTGGCTTGATTGGGTCTTTAGTTTTGATAAAAAAAGATGAGACTTCCGTCGCGTAGCATGCGACAGTTGCTCCCGAGAGCGGGACTCTAGGTCAGGGATTGGTGAATGTGCGTTCACCGAGAGGTCGTCAACCAATAAATGAACAAGAATGACCAAAACTCGATATCGTGAAGACGATCATTGACTGAAATGGCCATGGAAATTTTCATGGTTGGTCGAATGTACGGCTGTAATGGGTAGACGTACTGAATCAAAAAACGGTTCTATTGACAGAAAAATGGCTATTTGTCCGTCCCTCAGTTCGGAGGGTGGGATCATAAGGCCCCAGGAGCAACCGATTATTCCATGGTGTTCTCTGTTGCCCGAGCAAACAGGAAGCAACACAAGAGAGACATCAGCCGCGCGAGCCTTGGAAATGAGAAAGAGTTGATGGCCGCCTATCATCAGGACGACCCGGTCATGGTAAGATACCATCCAATTCCGAACTGTGCAAAACTCTGTCCCTGTCGGTGATCTTAGCCTACTAACTAGTACTTTATCATCGATCCTCTTCGGGAAAGTGATCTTCATCCGGTGAAACGGGGAACTCCATCTCATCTCGTGTCTGTATCTCCTTGGTTAAATGCACACCGACCTTAATAGACAGGGCGGCACTTTCACTAGCAATAATCACGTGCAATCCGTCTGCCACTTGATGCACGGAGAAATATTATTTCGAAGAGACAGACGCGATGACATGCTTCTAATGTTCTATGTTTGCTGTGTGCAGAGGAAAAAGAAGATCCTGACCTACATTAACTGCTGCATAAAGCCATGAAACCCGGTTCGGACCTTGGACAAACGCCAGTCTATAAGAACTAACCGCTTTTGCTAGGAGCGAGTTATCCCTGTACAATAATAGAATGAGATCGTGTTCATCTGTAGAGACATATCGGAGTACTCCGAAATCTCTGACAGAGCTTTACGATACCTTATTTCATTCGGAATGAAATGTTTGGACTAGTGCACTGATCCCCTGACAGTCATCGATATCAAACATGAGTTCCACTTAGCATATTAGCAATCCGGGATATCGAAACCTACATCGTTTGTCACATTGCATCATTAAGACATGCCTAAATGATACCATACTCAAACACGTGACTTTACTCGTCCAGGCATTCGCTCCACACACGAGAGCAATTAGTGCTCCAGGAACCTGGTGTTTCGACACTAAATTAACTTAGCAGTTTTCAGTCACCAGCACCTGATAGCGATTCAAAAATGTCAAATACCCGTGCTACAGCTGAAACCTTCACATTGTTCATGCTCACGCATTCTTTGAACATCGCGTTTTTCTCTTAAGAGTTGAAAGTTCCTTCAGGTTATGTCCACTATCTTCATCTCTTTACTGGAGCTCGAAGAGACAAGAGATATCTAGCATCTTCCTCGTCCATTCCCCTAAAAAGATAACCGAAAGGTGGCATCTCCACATACTTGCCAGAACCACAAGTGACCTTGAGCCGACCATCCATCCAAGCAATCCTTCCTCCTGCAATTGTCACTTCAACCTTTCCCTAGAAAAGGCAAACGCAATATTGTTGCGCTTAAGCTCACAAGGGTCACCATATTTAAAATTGGGCAGAAGGAGAAAAAGTCAAAGATATGAAATGTGTTAATAGTGAATGGAGAGAGATCCTAGCAGAGATAAAACTTACTTTCCCTCTCCTTCCCTCGTAGATATTTGTATCTGATCTAGAGTGGTGGTTCCTGGCACTGATCTCAAAACTTGAATTCGGGTTGAGAATGATTATATCAGCATCCGACCCCACAAGGATTGCTCCCTTTCTCGGGTATATGTTGAAGATCCTAGCACTGATCTTGTTCGAAGAACACATGTCTCAGGTGGCCATCTATATGTCTGAGAAACCGTTCATCAGAAGAAGAAACATAACAAAAACATACCACTCGGTGCTTGTTATCTGGACATAATCAGAGACAGAAATTTGTCCAGATTCCTACAAACATCAATAAACAATGTTTTGGTTGAGAATGTTTGGGCTTCAGTAGATAGAGGTAAGTAGCAGTAGTTGCTTACCACCATTGTGTCCCAAACGAGATGCATCCTCTCCTCGATACCTCCAAAAATCACAAATCGAGACATGAAACAGAACAATTAGATAGCACAGCTGGATCAGGTTTAGCTTAGTGAAGACGTCCTAGGATTACCATTAACGCCATTTGGGATTTTACGAAAATCATCAATGCCTAGAGCTTTTTGGATAGAATTGAAGGCACAATGATCAGTTCCTACGAGCTGCACATTGTCAGAAGAAATTCCATGATCAGGAAAAGAAATCCACATCTTAAGTTAAACAATTTCGGACAGTTCTCCTAAGTTATGGAGAACCTGCAGGATTCCTGTTGAGAGAGCCGCTTGAAGAGCTTTGCCATGTTCTGCTGACCTAATCGGTGGGCTCATGACATACCTGAAGTTCCAAGAGCAAGATTCTATAACATGGTAGAATAAGAAGCATTTTGGGACCAAAGAAGTGAGCACATGGAAATGAGAGAACAGAAACTTTCTTCGCAGCAGTGATGTAATCGGGATCCCAAAGCTTAGAATCATCCAGGACCAATCCAGAAACCATTGGCTCTCCAATGACCCTCTGCCCTGCAGTTTTACAGATATCGTGACTGCTTGAATGTAGGTTGCTCAATTCAAGGACATAAAAGTGAGAGATCAGTGAGAAAAATCAGATGATTTTGTTTTGTTTCTAAAAGAGACAAAAAATGAGAAATTTGAAGAGCATTTAAACTAAAAGAGAACCTGTGTAAAACAGGAAGCAACAGATGCAAAATCTTTTGGATGATGATTGTTTGTGAACTTAGAAAAATGTGAGATCGCCGAGAAAGAAAGAGGTATTATTGTTCACAACATATTAATGCAGTAAATATGTTGTCGTCTGGCAATTCCCAATTACCTGTCCGACGAGCTTTTGCTATTTCTTCCATGGCATCAATGCTCATCACATGAACAACATAGAGTGGTATGTTCACAAAACCAGCCAAACGAACTGCACGAGCAGTTGCCTCTCCTTCAAGCTGTAAATGCAAAAGATTGTAATACACACGTGACATATCTCGTTCCATGTCCACAAGTCTTGAAATTGCCTTGACAGAGGTTGAGATTTCATTGCATTTGGAAGATTTAGAGGTTCCCCATATTCAAGGCCGAGCTTATGCGGGTATGAATCTGTATTCCTCATTAAAGAAGACAATCTCCGCAACAAAAAGCATCTCAGAAAATGTCATTGTACCGTGTTTTTACCATAGTTAACAATTAGATTCGAACGGTTCCACTTAGACTAAAAGGCAGGGCTTTTAGGTATAACAGGAGCCTGCCAATTATTTTACTTTGAGACCTGAAGGAAAGACTAGCATTCAAGGAGAAAACGATACAAGGCAGCACTGGTTTCAACAATGACTTGTATATGACTACGAGTCTATCTGCTAGGATAACTAAATCCAACTTTCTAAAGTTGTAACTCTGCGATTTGGCTTCTTTGTTTTGCCGAAGTACCATGTAAAAAAGAAACGGGAATAGAGTGTGTTGCTGTAATTTGCAGACCTATTGGATTCAGAAAATATCTAGTTGCATTCGCCTGTTAAAGAACTTAATTGTACCGAACATCACAAGCCCAAAAGTTTGGGATTTTCTTGGATTTATAATCTAAGTCACATTGGAGTTAGCTCGGCAGAAAAAGAAAAGATGCCAAAAGGTTACCACCGGGGGCCTTGAGAGAGCATGTCCTTCTGGTCCAGTAATACCGAGTTCGATCATTCTCTTCTGGCCTTCAAAAACAGCATCACCGTTTTCAGCATGGACCATTGCCAATGCACCCAGGGACTTGCATTTTTTCATTCCTTGCAGCAGAACCTCGTCGTTGACCATCTGGAACCCTTTGTAGGCCATGAAGAACTTGAAAGAATTGATACCTGCAATTTTTCTTTGAAAGCATAAGAAAAGGCTAAGAAAAGGCACATCGACACTAGAGAACCACATGCACGCAAGCACCAGCAGCCTTTGCCCACCCACCTTTCTCATTTACCGCAACTTCCATTTCTCGAGACACGACTTCATCCCACTTGTGAATCACCATGTGGAAACCATAATCCATACAAGAATTCTCTGCTTTCTTCTTGTATGCTTCGATGCCTGCGATTAAGCTCCCATTAAATGGTTTTACAAAGTCGATGTGCATCGTTGTCCCGCCAGCTAAAGCTGCAGCTTGACCAGTGAAGAAGTCATCTACTGCCTTGTTTCCCATCAACTCCGCATCAAGGTGAGTGTGCGGATCGATTCCTCCTGAGATATGGTTAAGACGACAGATGGCCATCATGATTGTTGCAAAAATTTACCAGTGAAATGGCATGCCCAAAATTTGGACAATCTAAAAATCGATGAAATGGCAACGAAAGAGCCACGACGTGCAATCGATCAACTGAGATGTGACATGGATAAGAAAGCTTCTGTAAGCAGAACCAGGCCATCATGAGGACAATGCAGTGAGATACAATGTTAATCAGTGCACTATGCCTCTTCCTTTTACACTGTTCTGTGGACTTCCAATATACAAAGTATCTAAAACTTCTGCATACAAATTATACAAAAGAAAAAAAAAATTGTAGAGTTGCCATAAACTCTACCTGGCATCACATACTTCCCTGCGGCATCGAGGATGGTCACATCATCACCCACCTGCTCGCAGTTTTCGACAGATATATCAGCTTCAATTTGCAGAAACCAGTGATCCAGTGACTTGGTTGAAAAAATTCTACAAAGTAAAAGACTACAAACTACAAGTTCGGAGACCACTTGGAAATAAATTGCAAGTTCCTGGACCAAATGCATAGATTTTAAAAGATTTAACAGTATTCTGGGGGAACTAGCGTTAGAACCTGTGCTAAGCACCAATTCAGTAGTTTGGTATCCCATCTTTACGTTCATCAATATATTTAGCTGATATTATACTATCATTCCAACTGTTTGCATCAAGGAATGAGTATCATCTTACCTCCGTAAGTTTATAAATTGGGGGAAAAAAAGAAAAAACAAAAACAAAGCTGACTCTGAAATCCTCTGTCGTTGATGTTTGCTTATTCTCACAATGTGCATGCCTTAAAAATCAAAACATCCATTATCGCATACGTTTTTTCTTGGCCAGATATATGAACATTTCACTTCCCATCTTTTGCTCTGATTTACACCATCTCTATTCAATTTCAAGTCTGTAAGTCTCCAATTCTTTCAAAATCTATTCTACGCGAATAAATGGTTTTATAAGTTATACTCTTATCTCTGTGAGCATCGAGGCGTTGTCGTATCTTTGTCTCGCCATATCTTATATTTGAGGGAAAGGAGTCATGAAATACTGATGAAGACGGAAACTTGAAATCACCTGCTTGATATGGGGCTCCACGGCGACGATGATCCCATCCTCCACGTAAACATCAGCAACCTCCAGCCCATGAGCGTTCACCACCGTGCCCCCCTTTATCAAGATCTTCGGCGGCGACCCCTCAGAGGAAACCTCGCACTGGGGTCCTCCATACCCGTTTCCGGCATCACAGTACTGCACGGAACACGGTGACCATACTTGTATATACTAGATCTTAATGGCTAGCATTACTCTAGCTAGAACGGTTTATACGTCGGCACTAATAAAAGCGGCCCCGGCTGCCTGTCATGCTTGCATGATACGAAGGTTTCTTTCTTTCTCAGCCCAAGGCACTCACCGGACCGAATGAAACCGTCGTTCATTAGATGAGGTGCTCTGGCGAGTATTGCAACCAATTCGCAAACCGTTGAAATGGATATGTGAAAAAACAGTATTGTATACAGTTATACATGTTCGTAGAGCATATAACGACTTAGAATATGGTCGAGGTGGACAACAGTGGCACGTACTCACCTGGCTCGACTCCGACGAAGTGGCTGTCGGAGTCATAACGAATAAAATTGCAAGAAGCAGCACGGCAAGGTGCGACTCCATATCAGTCATGCTCTTTTGGCCCAGCAACAAGCGAACGTGCGGTGGGTAAGAGATATTTCATCGGAGCCTCAGGGATGATCCGCTGCATCGCTGAGAATCCCACTGCCTGATGCTCCTGCTTGGATTACCGTCCACATGATTGGGGGCCAGACCAGACCAGACCGACCTCGTGTTCTGGGACATCACCTCGCAGGCCACAGATATTTTCTTGTTGCTGTTCTTTTTGTTGTTTGGGTTCATCGAATGATCACGTTCCTGGTCTCCTTCCAATCAAGTAGGAACTGACAGAGCACCGTGATACTTTGTCGATAACGGGCTTACTCGAACACCCGATAAAAATCTCATCATACCACCCAACAAAAGAATTTAACAGACTAATCGTAATACGTCTAGGAAAGAATCCTAGATGTCATGGTTCATGAAGAGATTCGGTTCGTACTTAACTCTTTCTTTTGGTGTTTTTACTGTGTGGCCAAGAGAGAGATTTCACCTAGGGGAAATTATTAAACGAATCTAATATATGTACTGAATTGAATCCAAGCTCTCGCACTTGATGAGACTCACGCGAGGCCTGCATAAAACCTATCATTTTCTGAGGATGAAAAAATCAATTTATTATATACTCCAGGGTGGGCTCGGCTCGTATAGAATATACCCTGTTTCACCAATGAACCAAAAAGTGCGCGGAAGCCTGCCTTGCCACACAGGCATTGAATATGGCAACACTCGTTAAGTGAGCAATTTGTCATGGTGCTGTCATACCAACCGGCCCTTGACAGATGACACCGGACACCTTAGCTCTGATCACTGAGAGCATCCATGGAGACGGACCTCATAAAAAGCTCACCACATATGAAGGGCAATTATTGTACCATTACATTGCTTAAAATCTTAAACATATTTCAAAGAAAAGCTGCTAATTCATCATGGATCCATTCGCACTGTGGCCTTTTTATTGCCGTATCAGAACGCTTCACTATAAAATTTACAGAAGCCAACGAAGTGCTACCGTCTATTGAAACAAGTCTGTGTCTCGTGCCACTTCTTTTGTTCCACCCTTCCAGTAACTTTTTGGTTAAGTATTTGCGTGAGGCATCGAGTCTGATGACGACTAAGCAGCTTCAGTCACCAACACCTCGCATGGAATCTCTCTCCATAGATAGCCCGATAAGTGGTAGTGAGCTACGCTGTAGATATTTGTCTCTTTACTGGAGCTTTAAGGGATGAGAGATACGCAGCATCTACCTTGTCCATTCCCTGGAAAAGATAACTGAAAGGAGGCATTTTCACATACTTGCCTGAGCCAGGAGCAACCTTGAGTTCACCATTAATCCAAACAATCCTTCCTCCTGCAATGGTAACTTCAACCTTTCCCTAAAAAAAGAAAAAAGAAAAAAAAAACAGCAGCACACATGGTTTGACAAGGTTTAGATGCCATGAAGACAAACTTAACTACACAGGACTCAGGATGCCAATATACAGCGGATATGGGCAGAAGGAGAAAAGGGGCTCAGAAAAAGACTTTAAGATAGCAGTGAATGGAGAGAGATCACAGCAAAGAGAATACTTACCTTCCCTCTCTTTCCCTCAAAGACATTTGTATCTAACCTAGAGTGGTGGCTCCTTGCACTAATTTCGAAGCTTGAATTTGGATTGAGAATGATTATATCGGCATCAGACCCCACAAGAATTGCTCCCTTTCTGGGGTATATATTGAAGATCCTAGCACTGGTCACGTTACAAGGACAATATACATCTCAGATAGCCATTGACGTGTCTGAATTTGTCCATGATTTTAAACAGGAGAACAAAAACATACCACTCAGTGCTTGTTATCCGAACGTAATCAGTGACAGACATTTTCCCAGATTCCTACAACCATCATAATCAGTCTATTTGTTGAAAAGGTTCAAAGATTAGTAAAGAAGGCGGGTGGCTATTGCTGCTTACCACCATTGTATCCCAGACAAGATGCATCCTCTCCTCAATACCTCCAAAAATACCAAATTGACGTGTGAGACAGAAGAACAGTTTAGTGGACAAGCTTGAATCAAGTTAAGGGAGAAGACTTCTGATGATTACCATTGACACCATTTGGGATTTGACGAAAGTCATTGATTCCGAAAGCTTTTTGGGTAGAATTGAAGGCACAATGATCAGTCCCTACGAGCTGATTTGTCAAAACAAATCCAAAGATCAGAAAATATTTTGCGTGCCTTACCAACATAGAAACCTCTTTCCAATTAAGAGTGTAACCTGCAGGATTCCTGTGGAAAGAGCTGCTTGAAGAGCTTTGTCATGCCCTGCTGCTCTAATGGGTGGACTCATGACATACCTAAAATTTAAAGAGCATCGTGGAATGATATGGCTAAATAACTGGCAAATACATGCTGAAAAGAGCAACTAAGCATATAAAGTGAAAGAAAGAAAACTTGCTTTGCAGCAGTGATGAAATCGGGATCCCAAAGCTTAGAGTCATCCAGGACCAATCCAGAAACCACAGGCTCTCCAATAACTCTCTGCCCTGCAGTTTACAAATATACTATGACTTGCATAGTGGACTACACAGTTCATCAAGGTCAAAAGGTGAGAGATTAGTTTGAGAAAAAAAATCAGGTGATTTCATTTTCAAGGCGAGCAAAAACATTCGAAGAGCGTATAAAGTGTTAAAAAAAGAAAGAGGACTGAAAGTATATTAAAGGAAAACTTTTTTCTGAGAAATATTTGAGTAGAACATTTACTCATCTCTTTCATGCATCTTAATCTGTTCACTAGCACCTTATAGCATTTATTAAATGGAGGTGTTCACATTTCAAAAAGTAGGGATACACATTTCGCCTCAAATCATGGAAAGAGAACCATAAAAAAATGTGGGCAATCAAAGAGAAGTTCAATAATTACGTGACCCTATATTATGATCAACAATGCCTATCTTGCAAATTCAGTGCTCTCGGATGTCTGCTGATGACACTACTGTGTCTAAGAAGCAACAAATTTTCATCCCTTGCATGTAACACGGTAACAGGAAGGAATTGGAAGCAAAGACAAATATAAATGCAGCAAGGAGGAATGTGGCACTTCTTCCTCTATAAAGTCTTTAAGATCTTCGAGGGACGTCTCCAGCAAAAGAGCTTAGCTCAATTGCTTAGATTGAATCTCTCACATAGTACAAAAATTACGAACTTGGATAACATTGCACGAAATATTAGCATGATGATTGTTTGGTAAACCATCATATTATGTCACCCAACCAAAGAAACTAACGTATCACAGTTTTAATCAAGAAAAAAGCTATTGATGAAACAACAGATTACTGCATCTTAGAGAAAGAGGAATTGACATTGCTGCTGACAGATCTAACCAAGCACAGTCTTGTGTGGCCACAAATTATTAATTACCTGACTGACGAGCATTTGCTATTTCTTCCATGGCATCAATGCTCATGACATGAACAACATAGAGAGGCGTGTTCACAAAACCAGCCAAACGAATAGCGCGAGCAGTTGCCTCTCCTTCTAGCTGCGTGTAGAAAGGACGAAAAAGTACATTGAGTGAAATATCTCATTCCAAAGTGCCTGCAATTTTTTTCATTTTTAGATATGCAAGCACGATATAGGACTAGAAGAACATTCCATCACATATGGTAGATCAGACAATTCCCCATACTCCATAATGATTATACAAACGTACGACATCCATCTTCTTTATTAGAGAAGACCTTGAATATAAGCAGCATGTGGAGAAATAGATATGTAAACAATTTGCAGCACCATGCATCCCATAAGACATGAGTAGTTAAGTCAAAACACTCGCATGCTATGAGAATCTATGGGACTACTACCAATTGTTTTAAAAGCTTAAGCTGTTAGGTAAATGCGTGAATTAATATCTAATAACTCCAACACTTCTCCTCACGCTTAGTTTGGTCTTTTCACCTAGTATTAAGCACTGAATATATAATTAGGAAAGCAAATAGGGGCTTGAAAGATTCGAACTTAGGACCTCATGCTCCGATACCATATAAGATTTTGTGAGATTATTGCCAATTGTTCTAAGCTGTTAGATCAAGGCGTGGATTAATATTTAATTACTCTAACACATGCAAACTCAAAGCGGGATTCATCGGTACAAAGATAAACGGAACTCCTGTAAATAAAAATTAATTTAGAATCTGAAGGAAAGATAACAAGGAAACAAAAATACCAGTTCGCAGGATGAACTGGAAATTAAATACCATTGTCTACTCGCCAGGATAACTTTAACCTGACTTTAAAAAAGTTATATCAAGATTTAATTTTTGCTTAAAGAAGCAGCCACAACACACAAGAAATTGGAAAAGAATGTGTTCGTGTGGATTTAAATCTCATGGTCCACCCAGCAGAAAAAAGATGTCAGCATTTACCACTGCAGGTCTTGAGAGGGCATGCCCTTCTGGTCCAGTAATACCAAGTTCAATCATTCTATTCTGACCTTCAAAAACAGCATCACCATTTTCTGCATGGACCATTGCCAATGCACCAAGAGACTTGCATTTCTTGAATCCTTGTAATAGAAGCTCGTCATTTATCATAAGTGCTCCCTTGTAGGCCATGAAGAACTTGAAAGAGTTGATACCTGCAATTCCTCAGAAGATTTAAAAGAAGATATCAACGTTCAAGAACCATGGGCATGTAGCAGCAGCAGCCACTGCTCACCTTTTTCATTAACCATAACTTCCATCTCTCTAGAAACGTCATCATCCCACTTTGTGATTGCCATGTGAAAACCATAATCCATACAAGATTTCATTGCTTTCTTCTCGTATGCTTCAATGCCTGCAATTAAGCTCCCTTTGACTGGTATTACAAAGTCAATGTGCATTGTTGTTCCACCAGCTAAAGCTGCAGCCTGACCACTGAAGAAGTCATCTATTGTCTGAGTCCCCATGAATTCCATTGCAAAATGAGTGTGTGGATCAATTCCTCCTGACAAGATCATACGGATATTAACCATACTGATTAAATTGTTCCAATCTCCTATTTATGTCAAAATATACACTTGGACTGGTACCACTAACTTCCAATGAAACAGCAATATAAAAGCTACAATGCAAAATCCATTGCTAAGATGTGAAGACAGACTTTTGAGGATGAAAATAAAAAAATCCAAGTATGTGAGTGTATGTGAGAGCACACGTCCATAAAATCTAAGGAAAGGCCAGAAATTGAACAAAGTTTGAAGCCAATGATAAGGGGCATTTGATAAACTTAATTACCAAAGATATTGATTGCAATCAACATGAAAGATCACCATTCAAGAAAACTATTGGGCCGGCATACAGAAATGTTTAACCATCATGGAGGAAATACTATTTACTGTAAATTTTTTGGGAACTCTACTACTGCTGTCATATAACTTATTCAAATTTTTGAAGAATATAGCCATGTGGTAGACCGACCTAGATAGTGATTGTCCTAACAGATTGAACAGATAAACATTGACTGAACAGCTCATTATATTATTCCAGGTACTTTGGCATCAGAACCAGTACCTACTCCTAGAAATTAAGAAAGTTTTTGCAAGCAGAACCGGGTCATCATGGGTGCACTGCAATGACAAACTAAATGAATGACCCATGTTTCTTTAGGCCATGCTTTTTATGGAGTTAAAATATAATGGAGGTGTTAAAATTGTGAAAACCATTTGTGCTAGAAACTTCAACCATCAGGGAATGACATGATATATATATTAAATGGCCTAATGCTCTCCCTCACAAAAATGGTAGTGAGATGAGAGGAAACCAGTAGTGTGTGAGCTTGATATTGAGACAGACTTGAGATGTAAAATTAAGAAAAACACAAATTGTGAAAGGAAAGTTTGAGGGATTGAAAACATCAAGCTGGAGACCCCTAACTCCAATTCCTTGTTAAGTTGAGAGCCCAGTTATTCGTTCTAAAGTTCAAGCTTTTACAAAAGCAAAATGATACACATTAAGAACAAAAAAAATTTCCACAAACAAATTATGTATAATAGCAGAGTAGACACACAATGAGCAATACCTGGCATGACATATCTACCAGTAGCATCGAGCACGGTGACATCATCGCCTACCTGCTCACGGAAATTCCAGAAATTAGATGCATTGAGCTTTTAATTATATGAAATTCTTCTATGGATATCAAGAAAGAAAGAGAAATTAAACTTCCAAACCATTGGAGGAGAAAAATTAGCTCTTTGAATAATAAAAAGTGTGACAATGCTTAACAAATGTCTGCCAGCAATATTATCCAGACTGTGACTCTGTTCACGGAGACATACAAAGGTGTTTCATCATGATCTGCAAAAACGTCGCCCCCAGTAACATAACCAAACACCCTTCCCCCTAACTCTTCAATTTTCATCAGCACATTAACTATAAAAACAATAAACTGAACATCACTCTTCTTATTTCAGTATCAATATTGATCAACAGAGATGAAAAATCACCATAATATTAGGCTTCACAGCAACAACTTTCCCATCCTCCACATAAACATCAGCAACCTCTTGCTGATGAGCGTTGACCACAGTCCCTCCCTTGATCAAAATCTTGGACGAGCTCTCGGAAACCCCGCAAGCGGACTCTCCATAGCCGACTCCAGCCTCACAAAACTGCACGCGGAGCACACTATTCACGCAAAGAGGGACAGCAAAATCCTCTCATTGACCACACGAGAGCAAACGAATCAAACATTTCATCCGAACCAAAACTTGGGCAAGAGATGAAATCATCCAACACGACAGGAATCACAACGGGAGCGAAATTCGGTTCCTTTCTAGCTCGCACGAAGCGAAAACGGCGTCAGGAGTGATCGGAACAAGCCGATGAGCAGCGAAAAACAGTACCTGGCCAAACTCCGACGCAGAAGGCGAGACGAAGATGGACAGATGAAGAAGAAGAAGCGCCAGCGAGAAGTTGACAGTGAGGCGTGACTCCATGGATCTGCTCTCTCTGGCTTTGGACGACAACTAACCTGCGACGCACAGCAACAGAGCTAAGCATGGAGTTTCTGGGCGACGCGCGTGGCAGAAAATGGACATAAAACAAGATTTCAGAAGAGCCTAAGAGCTTCTCTACAGTACACACTCGCCTATCCATCTGCATGATCCTCCTACATCACTTGCCATCCAGATCGTTGACTTCGTTGGCAGTGGTTCGTTCATCGACGGTACAGAATATGTGGGGCCCTCTTCAATGGAGAATATTTGACTGTTGCGATTCGTCCCTCGATTTTTTCAGTGTAAGCATCACACGACAGATGGGCGACTTCTTCAGTAGAATTAATCCCGCAAATATCAATTAGGGAAAATACCTCAAAAAATTATAAGCCATGACTCTATAACATATTTACCCTAATATTTTTTTACAATAAAATTCCGAACTTATCTCTTTATGTTACATTTATCCTTAAACAGCTTTGATCGGCGAGATAAAGCCGGAGAGGTTAGATATTCATTAGATACAAAAAAAAAATAAAAGTATATAAATTCATGGTTTTTTTATGTCATAAAAAAGTTTAGAATAAAAGTATCACAAAGAGAAAAGTTCAAGATTTTTTATTTATAAAAAAAGTATTGAGTAAATGTGTTGCACAAGTATAAGTTGAGAGTTTCTCGTGAAGTTTAGGATAAATGTGTCGCGGAAGATATAATTTAAGATATCAAATATTTAATTTTTTTTCCAAAAAATAAAATCTTAATAATCCAATTGTGTTTGGCAATTGATTCTGTAATAAGTCTTGTGATACATGTGATGAAATATCGTTATATCTCTAAATTTCGAACAACTATAATAATTCATGGACTATGAAGTGAGGGAGAAAAACACCTGCATATATATATGTTTTTTTTTATGGATCGATGTGAGGACATGGTCAATGATGCCATGAATAGACACCATTTTTTAGTTTCGCAAAGAGGCTTGCGCAAATCGATAATTAGTGCTCTAAATCAATAATTTTGAGTAATAAGTCAGTTCTTGTGAATAAAAAAATTTAACAATAGCATTTCATTTATCAAGTAAAATTTGGTATTTTTTGTCGGAACTTTTTAAAAATTAAATTATTTTTGTCTGGCGGGCATAAGTCGAAGATATTTTTCTTTTTTTTGTGGGGGGTGTTGGGGATAAGGACACATGTGGAACATTGAAATGGGAATCAACCGAATATTCAATCTCGACGAGATTAACATGTGGATGAGGAACTTCCCTCCTTTGATGCACGAAAGATTATTCTTATTTGACTTTCTGTTCTTTCTTTTTGTCTGGAATTGGCATTGCTGGCCCCAACGTTATCCTTCTTCTCCGTCCATGTCAACGACTTGGAAAATCTGGCGCCCAGGTCTTCCCGTCATCTCTTTGTCTTTGCTCTTCCCTTTCTTAAAATCTCTCTTTACAATATTACTAGGAAAAATAAGCGATGATGGAAACATTCATGAGAGCTTGATTTTAATATGCACGTTCTAAGTCGCACGCTGTTGACGTTCGAAGGCTCGCATATGTCGAAACAATTGCCGCGAAACACCCGATGAGATTTTGTAGATACGCACGTCGGCGGCTTTCTAGAAGTGAAAACCGATTTGCAAAGCTGATAGACAACTTCAGTAGTTGCCGAAATCTGTAATGACAGGAATTTGCAGAAAAACGCAGTACTTTGTGCATCGGTAGGCCTTTCATGAAGAAACCTAGCCATGCCCGTTTAAGACAGATTTGAACAGAATGACTCAAGGGCATCGAATGTTACCGATTCGAAGAGAATGGAGGAATTGTAAGATACAAATGGTTATGTATCGAAGCAAGGCCCGTCACCTGGAGTGTCAATTCTTGACGCGACAGGATTACAAAACACTGAGCTTTTCGAGAGAAACAGCAATCCAAGACAAAAGACAAGCAACCCGATCGAAACTGCCGAGAATTTTAACGCGTTTTGACTCATTTTTGTAAAAGAAAAGGCGTCGTCGCAGGGAATTGCGCAGGTAACTCCTAACGACAAAACTAATCTACACGAATTCGATGAAATGGCGTAAAATCGACAACTTTGTTTCAGTAAAGAGGGAAGCAGGCAGAAGGGTCAAAGTTTTTCTCATCGATCTTAAACTTCGGAACACTATAGTAACTCAAACTGCTGGAGCAAATGCACCTTAACTCATCACTCATGCGCCAGAATACTTGGTTCCAGTTTGGTTTAATATGATAATGCCAACGGATACTGTACCGGACCGGCATCGCACGATCCTGATGAGAAAAAGCATGCACACGATGACAACATAACCCAATCACAAATCAACATCTCCATCCAAACACAATAAATGAAGCTTGTTCCCTTATCACTGGTTATTCATAATAAATAAAAATCGCGTCCCTGCACGCTAGAACCGCTCTCCTATGCAAAGCATTTTCTGAATACCTCCTCCCTCCTCTATAGAAAGAAGTCCCAACTATACAAGGTAATCCTTAGACTTCTTTAAAGGTCGCCTACTGGAGGCCGACTATTTGTGGTGAAAGGTAATAAGTTACCTCTTGAGGCCGTTGAAGGTACACTTGCTTTCACAGGAGACAGCCCGTCTCTTTCGTTCTTTACTTCCCAGAATTGCCGACTATCTTCCGATTCTGCTTCTGAGGGATAGAATACCCTCCTTAGGGAGTAGCCCATTCAAAGTAGGGGCAAAGAGCCCCTCTCGCGGAGGTCCAATTACCACACCCGAAGAAGAAACTCCCATGCTTTGGTCCTGGCTTCCGGACCATCCGCTTGTTACTTTTCACCCCACAGTAGCAGTAATTGTGGTGGTCTTTCGCAGGGTCAGTCTGGACTGGTTGGAAATGCATCAATGGCATCAGAGGTTGCTTCACTTTAGGTGACTGCAGGATTGAGCTTGAGCGGCTGTCCAGCAACTGCCGCATCGCCAAAGGACATTCAGCGGAAGCCCACATCAGTGTGTTGGTTATGGTGAATTTGAATCCCCGATGCATAAGATGGGTAAGAAGGCGGGCAGTGTTTTTGGCATCGTCTAGCCCACAGTGTGCTCGGCCCTCCCAGACCAGGCCCGCTAGCTGGACAGCTTCCTTTAAGTTGCATCTAACAGCACCAAATACTTCATGGAACGGCACTTTTAGGTTTATCCATCTAGCAGAATTCGAATAACAATAGTCAACATAAAACATCAAATATATCCTTCTACTGATCTAGCAACACTAAAGCTAGCTTCTCATGGCTAAATAGTGCACTCAAATGTAATTTTAGCTAGCTATTCAGTGACGTACCAAACAGAACAAACTTACAGAGCAGTTCAAACTCCATTAGTAGTAATTCAGATGAAACTGTAAAGATTAGACTTAATTCCACTCGTGTGCAATAAAAGAAAAAAGTGAGGAACAAAAAACCCATCAAAAGAAACTACAGAAGCTTCTACCATCAGCTATTCTGCAGTACATCTTCGTTAAACCGCTGCTTTATTAATGAATACTGCCAAGCAAACAAAATGAAAATTAATTATTGAGTGCGGACGCCACAGTGCACTCTCTAGTCTCTACAAGGAAAGGCATCAATAAACATTTCAATTTTAAAAAGTATATTAGTCAAAAGCAATGCCCACATACCTATTAAAATATGGGGGCTTCCTAATCTTCTTGAAACGGCACTCTGATTCCAACATAACTCTACAATCCCAGTTTGACCAAGTCACCACTGCAAAGTTAGTGTGTTTAATCCCCTTCTCTTCGAGCCACTTGTCATGCATAAGTAGGGCTTCACTTAAGAGAACGCCTCTGTCTACCTGCATCAATAAAGGTTTGTCATACAGTCTTGCTTATGAAGGGAATTTCTTATTAACTTTCTCTAACTCTCATGCGAAACACGCAAAAATATAGCTAATCACTAAAATGACATTCAAATAAATGTTTGTGCTATGTGATGGATTCAAAAAATGACCTATAACACAAATGTCATGCGTATGAAACAAGTAAGATCCATAAATTGTGTCAATACTCTAGAATAGAAAGGCATTAGAAATTTAAGGGTCAAATACAGATTTAGTCCATTTAAGTTTTAGCACTTGTATAATTTGTCCCACTCAACTTTTATATTGTGCAATCAAGTTTTTGGATTTGAGCAATTCTGTCCTTTTAAGTTTTTCTTATGCAATAGAATCATCTAGCTTTCTTAATTTGTACAATTAAGTGCTTATCATCCACTACAACCAACGTTGTGAAATTATGAGTTCTTTTTTTGTGTTTCCTCATTTGTTTTCTGCTAATTTGGCAACAAATTAGCATCGTGTGTCATTTTTTGTCTCACAGGTAGTGCCAAGTTATTAATTAATTTGACAGGTTAATTAGAGGGGTTGATCGAAGGATTTGTTTGCACAAATTGGAAAGTAAGAGGACATGATTGGACAGATTAAAAACTTAAGAATCCAAATTGCACAAACTTAGAAAGTTAGAGAACGATTTAACAAAATAAAAGTTAAGAGGACTAAGTTGTCGAAGATTAAAAGACTAAATGTGTACTTAAATCAAAATTTAATATGCATGTACAGTAGAAGTCTGTGACAAAGATTAACACGTCCTGTGACATAAACAAGTTAAAAAGGTATAATTTACATGGAGAAGTTGTCAAATTAACAAAAGGAAAGGTTAAACTGAAAAAAAAATTGAAATTAGGGGATGTCGGCACATGAATTATAACTAGATTTTTTCGTTTTAAGTAAAAATAAAAGGTAAATTTACCCAATATATCCGGTCTTCATTTAATGAAAAAACATAATGTAAAAACCATATAGGCGATTTCATAGAATAAATACAGCAACTTTGTTTTTAATACTCATTTGACCAATGTGCTTTTGATATTAACAATTATCCCAGCCATTCTCCACCCTATTCCCCCATCCGGTTGGGCACAAACCATTAGAATCAATAGGTTCACATGAACAAGCAGTAAAGGAACTTGTTATAATCTAGAAAAAGTACGTGGGTAATAGTTTTATATGAATGGTGGGTATTTGAAATTTCTCAAATAATGCCAATGTGCTCGTGAGAGAGCATCGTTAAAATAAAATGTCCATCAAACAACTAAAGGGAAAAATAAACAGTAGGGTACATCAATAGATGGCTTCTCTTAATTTTGTCGAACTATCCATAAGGATGACGAATAAGGTGATATCACTTCAAAATGTAATCCGTAAGATACATAAGTTGTACAATTAATTTAAACATTATAAAATCACCAATCCTTACAACGTATATGATGAGGATACCTCATATATGTCATTTTCATTGTAAAGATACATAAAATGATGATTACTTCTAATTCGGTATTATATACACAAGTTTGAGCAAACAACTAATAATTTTTAACCAACGCATCAAATGGGCCAACCACTAGTTTCCTATAAAAGTGAACCTCAAAGCTAGAATGTTGAGTCTAGCAACCCAAGGGACAAAATGTTAAAGACCTCTCCACCTATGTCAAATCTCGTAACATTGCCCTAAATCAAAATCCAATTAGCATCATCCAGCACTACTATTCAGGACATGATCAGGGTATAAGATTGAGACCCTTTCGTTTAGGGGAGTGATTCTCATTACTAATCAAACCAGCCAATGAGCAATATCTTCCTCAGAAAATCATATACCTCACTTCCATTATGAGATAATCCTCTATATACCACAGAGTCAATACCCTACGCTGACAAGGAAGCTTTTGACAATCTAACTTGATAAGAACTATATCCTACAAGGGCTCAGTTAGGATGGATGACCAATAAGTCAGCTGCCAGTGAATTCAAAGCGAAAGCACACCAAAAGCATTGGGATCCCAAAATTCCTAAGAGGTGAAAAGCAAAAAAGAAGCACGGGTCCAACAGCAAGGCACAGGAAAGTAGAAATTACCCTAAAACAAATCAAATCATAGAGGACTTGCGAGTAACTGCTGCTGTTTTTTCTCTTAGTTTTTATGGCAAGCTATTCTAGCCTAGATCTTTTCTGATGTCCAAGGTAAAACCAAACAAAAAATACTAATATGCTTAATGCACTACTATTGCAAACTTGAATAGTTTGGAAAGTACCTCACTTTCTGCTTCAATAGTATAGAAGATGTTTTGGTCCTGAAAGTTTCTCTTTTGGTGTAACACTATGGCTGGATATTTTCAACTAAAAAGATAAATCATTTTCTGAAACCCATGAGAATGATCGTGTGATCGCCTTGGCCCTTTGCACCCCATTGCCTCAGTGCAAATCACATGCCTAGCTGAACATGCTTAACCATGATCCCCCATAAGAATGAAGTCACAGCCTATCACTTTTGAACACACAGCCTGCTGCCTACCCTATGAAATAGAAGCCTCGCTCTGTTATGTCTGGTTATGACCTTCTACTTGGCCAAGCATTTTTACTATCAATAAACCTACATAGGATTCCCCAGAATTAAATCGAAGTAGCAATTATTTGGACTAGGATATTCAAAACAGCAAATGGAAAATTCAAAGCTGTAATTTTCGTCTATGTAATAACAGATTAGTAGATCATTTTACAAAGTAATACTATCAGCAGTCATTTTTCAGAAGCGTGAATTTGAAGATTGTCACTTGGAATACATAAGGACTTGTCCTTTCAAGTGTAAATTCTTACCTGACTTCTTTTCCTTGTCAAGATAACAAGAACGATAGTAACACAATGACACACCTACAGAGCTATATGAACAATCTGTACAACATAGATGGAAAGATCTTCCAAAACAGCAACATGAGGATCTCCTTTAGGAATGCCAACTTGGAACTGAACAAGACTAACTTTAAAAAGGAGGAAGAAGAAGAATTATTACTAGAGCAGAATTGTGCAGCCAACCTAAATGACATCCATGTTGATGCCAAGTTTCAAAGAATGTCCACTAGTGAATGAGTCAACGTGAATATCCAAAGTTGGGGTGCTACTTCGTAAAAACAAAAACGAACAAAATGTCTAGCACCTAATTAATTTGAGAAACCTCCCTCATGTGTGAAACATCTGACCAAGGCAGCATAATCCTAAACAGTGTCCCTGCGGGATCAAAGTGATAAGCCCTACAACTTGTATTAGAGAGGAACAAGACTGTGCTATCCCAACCATTCCTTACAAATTACATGTTACACACATGAAAAGTAATGCAGCAATGGAGCACACGATCAACTAGCTAAACATTAATGATTTGTGCATAGGAATACAAATAGAGCCAGCTGGATCCACTGTGTACCTGGGTTTGCTGGATGCCTGTCAGCTCTTTGCAGAAATCACTCAGAACTTGATTGTAAGTAGGACGCACATATATCTGAAAACAGTCTTCCAGTTCACCTGTCATGCTATTTACTAAAACAGAAGGGAACTCAATGATCTCTTGGGGGTGAGGATGCTTATCTCTGTCACAGGTAGCCTCAAAATCTATAACCACAAAATACTGGAACTCTTGTGACCGAGCATCTGGTGGATAACTTTGCGATGACATCCTAAACGGTACATATTGAAACCGGTTGTCGATAGGAAAACCATACTCATAATTGAGGGGGGTATAATGACGAGCTTCGAGTGCATATAAGTGGCTCTGGTGCACCTTCTGAAATTCAGGATGAAAAGTTGGCCAAGTCTCTAGCTCTTGGCGATGCATTGGACTTCTATAACCTTCAACTGGAAGGGTAAAGGACGTCTGGCTGAATTTTTCTTTAGGGTCCATATTACCACTTCCAGAATGGGTAATTATTCCATCTTTTCTCTGCAATAATCCACGGATACGATTCCCTTGGTAATGCAAATTACCAGGGAATACATTATTCTGGAGGCATCCTGTGGATGCCTCACAATATTTTTGCATGTTTCCTGGTAAAAGAAGGGGACAGATTGGACATTACTTTGAAAGATCAACAACTTCTGATTCATTCCAGACAAATATTGAAGCAATGATCGGAAACTATAAATCATTTGTAACATAGTAAGCAGCCAAAACATAGCGGGAGAGAGGTTTCTTTGTCAAAAGTGTATGTCTGACATTGTTAATTACAAATAAAGGGTTTGCATCTATGGAATCGTGTTGAGTTAAAAGTTCAAACTAGACATAGGGAAAATCTACTTACGAGGTGTGATATGCACAATCCATAGGAGGAAGCACATTTTTAATTGCATCCTATTGTGAATGAGTTTGAGAAAACTTTACATAACTGCTTTAGACTTTGAGTGAAAATAGCAGGGTAACTGTTCTAAGTTTGGTCTCTGAAAAGACAGAATTTGGGCTCTTGGAGTCAGAATAATTTTACCAAACAACAAAACTTTCAATTAAAGGATTTAGGAGTCCAAAGCTGCTCTAAAGGGTTTCCTAAACTCAACCTACATCTTCAAAGTAGCATACATTCTATACCTAACAATAGATGCAGTTCTCTCGCTGAAAAAATATGTCATTTTTTTCGCTTAAGTAGTACTATAAAGGAAAATGACATGTGAACACTGAATCTAGACAAGTGTACAGCATCGCAAGCCCCAAAATAATCTCCAATAATTCCACAGCTTGAGAGCAGATCCCACCCATGCACATCAAAAGAACATGAATTGCCTACTTGGCTACACCAGATTATTGCAGGTCATGATCTTCCGCAAGTAGCTTTCTAAGCTAAACAGAACCTCTCCCTCGCACAGAAAGATGTGTCGCTCACCAACCCCCAAAGCAAAATCTCCTTCCTGACAAGACAGTCCCAACTCCAACATAACACAAAAGTGCTTGATTAACATGCGTTTAGGAACATCAAGATACAGCTTTAAGCACAGATTGCACCATCATTATCACAAACACATTCAAGAAGCACGGGAACTGTCGCATCCGAAAAACCGCCCCATTCTAATTGCTAATCTAGATCTTGATCACTGGACATTATTTCTCTATGTTACTCTTAATCACACCACCTTTTGGTAGTAGGTGACAAGGAGCGAGTCTAGCTAGAGCTTTACCCCCACAAGCCTGACGAACCACGACCGTGCAATGAATGCGGCCAAAAGCGTCATGCAAATTGCGAAGTAAAGGCACAGAGACAGCACAAAGGAGCCAGTAATTCAGCAAGCAAACCACACCACGCACACACCTATGCTGCCCTGGGGAACCACACGAGAAATTCAAGAATCGCAAAGATCGCAACACTCGGATCAACCAAAATTCCAAATGCACCATTACCGGGCACCACCCCGATCACGGGTTTTGGCACGAACCCAAGAACAAAAAAGTCATACCCAGGAACCGAAAAGCACAGGACCGAGGCAGACGAACAAGAACAAGGAAAGAGAGATCGGGGGGCGGGACGAATCGCACCTTTATTATCGAGGGCCATCAGGGCCTCCGACTTCCAGGCGCATCAGATCTCCCTCCACGGAACCCCACCTGAAATCGACCAAACCGAACCAAACCCACCAAGGAAAACACACAAAACAAATGGTCATCCATATAGGTTACTTTTGCTCGAGGCGTTACGGTAAGGAAGGAACAGAAAACGAGGGGGAGCGAGATCGAATTCAAGAGCTAAACGACAGGAGAGGAACAGAGAGGCAAGAACAAGAGCAGAAAGGGGGGGAAAGTTGGGAGATTTGCTTACATGGTGCGACGGAGGAGGAGAGAATTCGGGGCGAGGATGGACTGATCATGTGAATAGTCGAAGCAAAAGACCGTAAAGGAACAGAAAAGAAGGGGAAATTTTTAGTTCATTGCAGAAGAAATTTGTAGAACGAAAAATAATAAATAAAGATATCGATACTTTTTTTTTTTTATAGAAAATATCAATACCGGGGGAGGAGGAAGAGTAGACCCCACGTCAGTGTTTTTGGTTTTTTCAATCTGATACCGTGGGATGGGGAGACGCCGCAGCTCCCACGCGCGCGCCATTCGCGTGCTTCCCACGCGCTCCCTACTCCTTTTTTAATTTTGGCACTCTCTTTTGCCCTTCTTTTTCAAATATTTTCATCCTATAATGCCATGTAGCCTCCATTGCTAACGAGCAATCTTAATTTCGAAATGGTAATTTTTATTGAAATCATAAATTTTATTCAATATGAGTGATTATTTATCCGCTTCTTACGCCAATCCCCCTCTCCCTCCCTCCTTTGATTTCTTTTAATAATCGTTGATCATTTTCTTTGTCATATATTGATTTACTTGTAAATTAATATTCCAAATCTTTCAGGAATTTCAAAGTTTTTTCAAATAAATCTTTTACCGTGCCTATGTGCAATGTACATTGTAACGTTACCCCGAAATCAAGGCATTGAACGGGGGAAAAGTCCACGATATCGACTCTTATCTTGTGCACCTCCTACTTGGCGAGCATGCCCGAAGGAGTATAAAAAAGGACAAAATAACGGCTTTAAACGTAAGTTTGCATTTTCCGTCTCATCGGCTCTCTCACTAGGCGGATACTCTCTCATGCTTATCTTGTTTCTCTATTCATTTATGCTAATCTACCGACTCGACTTAAATATCCAAGTGTTTTGAAGTCGAGCCTTAAGGCTTTTGCTTCCGATCAAGTTTGCGCAAGATTTGCGCCCGTCTAAGGCAAATAGAGAAAAATCACGAATTGACGACACCCTTTTTTATTCAATATGAGTGATTATTACCCGCTTCTTATGTTGATCCCCGACTCCCTCCCTCCTTAGATCTCTTTTAATAATTGTTGATCGTTTTTTTTTATATATATTCAGTTTGCTCATAAATCAATATTTCAAGTCTTTCAGGGATTTTGAAGTTTTTTCAAATAAATCTTTTACCATGCCTATATGCAATGTGCATTGTGACGTTACCGAAATCAAGGCATTGAACGGGGGAAAAGCCCACGATATCGACTCTTATCTCGTGCACCTCCTACTTGGCGAGCATGCCGGGAGGAGTATAAAAAGGACAAAATAACGGCTTTAAACGTAAGTCCCTTAGTAGGCAGATACTCTCTCATGCTTATCGCGTTTCTCTATTCATTTATGTTAATTTACCGACTCGACTTCAATATCCAAGGGTTCTGAAGTCAAGCCTTAAGGCTTTCCTTGCTTTCAATCAAGTTTGCGCAAGATTTGCGCCCGTCTAAGGCAAATAGAGAAAAATCACGAATTGATGAGACCCTTTTTTATTCAATATGAGTGATTATTACCCGCTTCTTATGCTAATCCCCGTCTCCCTCCCTCCTTAGATCTCTTTTAATAATCGTTGATCGTTTTTTTTTTCATATATTCATTTGCTCATAAAATCAATATTTCAAATCTTTTAAAGATTTTGAAGTTTTTCCAAATAAATCTTTTACCATGCCTAGATGCAATGTCTATTGTGACGTTACTGAAATCTAGGCATCGAATGGGGGGAAGTCCATAGTATCAACTCTTATTGCAAGCACCTCCTACTTGGCGAGCATGCTGGGAAGAGTATAAAAAAGACAAAATAATGGCTTTAAAACGTAAGCCTGCGTTTTTTGCCTCATCGGCTCTCTCACGAGGTGGATTCTCTGTCATACTTATCGCGTTTTCTCTATTCATTTTTGTTAATCTACCAACTTGACTTAAATATCCAAGGGTTATGAAGTTGAGCCTAAAGGTTTTCCTTGATTCCAATCAATTTCGCACAATATTTGCGCCCGCCCAAGGCAAATAAAGAAAAATCATGAATTGGCGACACCCCTTTTATTCAATATGAGTGATTATTACCCACTACTTATGTCGATCCCCAGTCTCCCTCCCTCCTTCAATCAATTTCAATAATCGTTCATCGTTTTTTTTTCATATTTTTTTTTATCATAAATCAACATTTCAAACTTTCCAGGGATCTCGAAATTTTTTCAAACAAATCTTTTATAATGCCTACATGCAATGTATATTGTGAGGTTATCGAAATCAAGGCATTGAATGGGGGAAAAGTCCACGATATCGACTCTTAGCTCGTGCACCTCCTACTTGGCGAGCATGCCTGGAGGGAGTATAAAAAGGACAAAACAATGGCTGTAAAACGTAAATCCGCGTTTTCTACCTCATCGGCTGTCTCACCAGGCAGATTCTCTCTCATGCTTATCATGTTTCCCTATTCATTTATGTTAATCTACTGACTCGACTTAAATATCCAAGGGTTCTCAAATCGAGCCTAAAGGTTTTCCTTGCTTCCAACCAAGTTCGCGCAAGATTTGTGCCCGCCCTAGGTAGATAGAGAAAAATCACGAATCAGCGACACCCCTTTTATTCAATATGAGTGATTATTACATGCGTCTTATGCCGATCCCTTGTCTCTCTCCCTCCTTCGATCTCTTTTAATAATCATCATATTTTTTTCTATCAGATTCACTAGACTTAAAAGATTTCTATGTACCTCTTATTTTGAGAACTGAATGAAATCTTTCTTTTGACCAAAAAAAAATCTTTCAGGGATTTTGAAGTTTTTTCAAATAAATCTTTTACCATATGCCTACATGCAATGTATTTGTGACGTTACCGAAATCAGGGCATTGGATGGGGGAAAAGTCCACGATATCCACTCTCATCTCGTGCACCTCCTACTTGGCGAGCATGCCGGGAGGAGTATAAAAAGGACAAAATAACGGCTTTAAAACGTAATCCCACGTTTTCTGTCTCATCGGCTCTCTCACGAGGCGTGTTCTCTCTCATGCTTCTCGTGTTTCTCTATTCATTTATACTAATTTACTGACTTAATTTGAATATTCGAGGATTCTGAAGTCGAGCCTAAAGGATTTCCTTGCTTCCAATCAAGTCTGCGCAAGATTTGTGCCCGTCCAAGGTAGATAGAGAGAAATCACGAATCAACCACACCCCTCTCATAAGTACAAACCTTCCCTATTTTGTAGACAATCTTTATTGTAGATAATCCAGTAGAAAAAAAAATACATATATATATATATATATATATGCGAAAATTCAATGAAGTTTGATATGCAAGCGTCTTTCATTTCTTGCCTATGAAACAAAACCAACGGGAATTCATCGCATTTTTTGGTGAGAACGGCACGTGCTAATAATGATGATAATATATTAGGGTGGAGTTATTTTCATTCCCCCTTTTTTTTGTTAGAATACATTTTTTTCCCATGTGAATTAACCAAATTACCTCCGATCACAAAATTTAGTTCGACATTTAATAACACCTCTCTCTCCACGTACATTTCATTTTCTCCGTTTTCCATACAGCGTTTTATCTAGGATTTTTAGAAAAAAATCATTAACTTATGTCTGATTTCCTTTATAATTCACAATGGCAGAAAAAAAAAACTAGAATTTACCTTGAATTAGCATGATATCAAACAATGTCTAGATAAGCAACATCGCACGGCCATAAAAAACAGTAAAAGCAAAACTAAGTTCGAGGATCAATCTAGACACGAACTATCATTTATGAACAGAGATAATATTCTTCTTGCTCTCTCGATTAAGCATCAAAAGCGAAATTAGCATATGGATTAAGTCGTGGGAGTTACATGGGCTCGTTGCTCATTACACCGGCCCACATAGATGATACCAGATGCGAAGGATCGTGCCTGAGGGCCGACGATTTTCGGGCTCTGAGACTGACTGGCCCATCCATGCAGCGAATTGTTGGGCTAAGCCCAATATTGCCAAGTCCCTGCCCGGCCCACTTACGAGGCTGGGCCCCACCTCTACATTTTTCTGATTTTCCATTGGAAAATGGAAATCATGCTTGCTTGAAATTAAAGCGTTTGATCTTTACAAAGAAATGAAAAGAAAAATTCATTCCTTGGAAAAATAAACATACTGGAACTAATGACTCTCGAAATTAATTAAATTTTAGGAGTGTAATCACCTGAAAAACTATTTATACGAGGAGTCTATTTTAATTTCATCACTAACTCAAAACTTTCTATCTTTTTTAGAGAGAGTTACAATCATATTGTTGATCAAAACGTCAGTAAATTGGATTTTTCTCCGACTTCTTTAAATAGATAGAACCTCAACCTTATTACAATGCCCAAATCGACAAATTAGATTGGACCAAATATGTATAATTGTTCTTCGACCGACTAAGCCAACTTCCTAAGCTAGCAACGCAGGGCCTTAGCTTTATTCACAGCCCTTTTCAAATCGGGCCACAATCTGCTAAACGGGTGCAGTTATTCAAGATCCCGAAGTTAATTAGGAGCCATGTTTAGGTCGTGCTTAATTGAAACACGGATTTTTCGAAAATATAAGTTTGTTATCATGGATTTGACTGTAAGAGTTGTCGACGTAATAGTCTTATCATAGGATCTTTAGATCGATCCGGCCGACCCGTTACGAGGTTTGATTTTAAGCAAGTGGGGTAATGAAGATCCAGTACTAGTCTTCGACATCACTCGGGTGTCCCAATACAACTTCTCATTGGACAAAATCGCTCATGGTCTCTGCATATGTAGAGCGATGGAGAGCAAACTTGGACCTTTTTCACCATGAAAAGGACATGTATACACGTATAAGAATATGCATACATATGCATGTATCTCGCCGCAATGGAAAGGACATGTTCAGATGGGCATCCGGAAAAGAAGGAAAGCGAAAGCGAGGGCCTTCCTCTGGCAGCATGCGTGGAGCTTCTGATTGGTCGAAGAGGACGACTTTTTGGGGAGCGCATCGTCCGAGCGATTGGACCCTGGGGCGTTCAGAGCTTCAAGGTCCAGAGCGCAGAGTGGAAAGATGGATGAATGAGAGAGAAGGAAGAGTCCAAGGTGGGGGGCTCAAATAATAGGGAAGATTCTATTCCAAACACGACCGACTGCTTCAGAGGGCTCAGACAACTGGTGCAGCGGACATTTTCATGCACACACCCACATCACATGATCTTTCTCAGATTCCATGTGACCCTCTGAACACAGAGAGAGAGAGAGAGAGAGAGAGAGAGAGAGAGAGAGAGAGAGAGAGATGGACAATCTGTGGACTTTAGCAACCAGAAGAAAGAAAGGCGATATCTTGAAGCCCATCTTAGGGACTAGACTTCTGATACATTTCGGCTTGAGTTTACGTTGTCACCAGTTGAAGTATATTGTCTTGAATTCGATTTCCCACCACCACAGTCCTTACTAATTGGTAATGTCTCGATCGCTTCCCCGGCTTGATCGAGTTTCTTGCGACGATAAAGCGATTCGAAGAAGCCGAAAAGCGAGAAAGAGAAAAAAAAAAAAAAAAGAGAACTTTGGTGTGCGCGAACCGATCGAAGCAGTGAGAAGAACTTCATCAGTGCAAAGGCGACGCGAGAAAAGAAGGAAAAAAGGGTCGCTTCCTTCGCTCGGTCAAACTTGAGGGCAATGCGCTTCGGAGACCATCCGGATAAGTTGACAAGGCACGGACAATTACCAACTACTAAACAGTAATATGTCTTCTACCCTAACTTGTTTTTAAAAATATCAAGACTCTAATTTTGTTTTTGTTGAAAAAATTATCAAAAAAGCTATGAACTTATTGTGAAAGTAGCCAATTCTGTTTTTAACATTTTCAAAAGTATCAATTTAGTTATAAGCCATTTGACGATTTGTTAATTTACTTCTTTTCGACTAATTTTAAACTATAATTGCCGACATGGACGTTGGACGTCTTATATTGTACGGTTGGTTTCGATGTGAATAATTTCTTGCATTTTAAAAATATATATTAATTTCTTTTTAATTATATTTTGTATTTTAGGATACTTTCCCAAGCCACCCTTCCTTGTCGATTTGGTCAGAGTCACCTCACAACTTGGCGAGAGCTTGCTTGTAGCCGACGACCCTCAACGACCATAATGGAAGAGAAATATTATAATAAAAAACTTCAGATTTTTTTTTTAAATCATAAAAACTATTGGTGTCAGTTATATCCAGCCAATGATCAAATTAGTAAATAGTTAAAAAGTTTAAAAATAAATTGACATGATCAAAAATCTTAAAATTAATAAGTTTAAACTCTTTAGACACTTTTCCTAAAGAAAAACACTCGCAAATCTTTCTAAATGAATAGATTGTTGGCACAAACTTTTAATAAAGTTTAATAATTTCATGCTGAAAAAAAAATCTTTTTCAACAAATTAATTGAAAAGTCGATAATGTTAAGTGTTTAATTTTATTCTTAAAGCCTGCAATCTCTAATTTTACCTATTCAAAATGGCCCCACACAATGTGTGTGGCGTTGTAGTCAGACATGATGTTTGTCTTTTCCCTTCTTTTCTTTACCCTTTTGTGAAAGGGAGTTTCCGGAGATGCTTGAGAATTTCGAAGTAAGTGTCAGAGAAGAAGGAAGCACACTGCGAACAATTTCTTTTCAAATTGACTATAAAGGTAAAGAAAAATTGGGGCACAAAGATACCCAAAATCATGTGTGGATTCGATTGGAACTTTCAATTTTGAAAGATCAATGTACACTTTAGAGAGGGAAACGTCACGATCTTCATCTTCATCTTCTTTTTCTTTCTATTTTTCAATTTGACTCCACATGAAAGACAACTTGGGGTCAAGCTGTGTGTGCGCATTACAAAATTCGTCGATGGACGTGCGTTTGTGTAATTTAAAGGAGAAAGGGGGTGGTAAAAAAAGCACATTTCATTTGCACTTTTGGTTCTCTCTCTCTCCCTGGCTCTTTTTTCAGTTTTTTTTTTTTCACTTTGAGGAAAGGTACTTTGTTTGTTTGCAAATTGCACCCATGTGCGCACGGCTTCTTAAACCTGCAAGCTTTGCTTTGGGAAACATCAATGAAGAAGAAGAAGAAGCAGCTATAAGTTGATGGCAAAACACCCATGAGGTACAACAATCCTTAGATAATTCAATTTAACGAGATTTATGTTCGACTTATATCTCGACTCAATCACAACATTGATGAAGTGAGCTCGAATTTCCGAAACTAGATCCGTAGCGAAATAATGTTATCAATAGTGAGGAAGTCCGTTCTGTGTGCATTAAACTCGCACGTCAAATTCCATCCTCCGACTTTCTCATAATCAAGAGGGGTGAGGGGCGATTTCATTTTCGCACTTCATTTGGCATATCATTTGTAGAACTCGTCGAGTTCCGGCCTATAGCCGCTTCGACCTTCTTCAAACCCACCCCCTTGTCATCCCTAATTGTCCGTAGCGGACACATGTGCTTACCTATGGGGGAATCTCTAGGCTCGCCATGCACAAGGTCCCCTTTTCTTGCTTTTTCTCTCTTATGGGGAAGCAGCTTTGAGTATTGAAATCGATCCCGCGGCCACGGACAGATGACAGAAAGAGGAAATCGTTTTAAATGATCTGCCTCCATTAAACAAGGGGGGTAGTACTTTCAACAGAGAAACAGTTGTATATTAACCTGCATCAGGCTGTGACTGAACTGAGTTTCACCGGAGACTATCTTAGTCACGGGCACGCATCGGAATGCACGAAGACATTAAGCATGCAGAATAAACATCAAAGAATGTTCCTACCGTCGTCCAATCATCATGAATGTATTCTTACAAAATAGATTTTTTGAACTTCAACCCTGGATCCGGTCCTCCGTGAACCAAGCGATCCCATTTACTAGATCAAACGGGGACCCATTTCTTCGCCGGCTGAGATTAATCTGTTCCATGCCGATGAGCCGGATCCGGGCAAGAATTTAGAAGAGAAATTCAAAGTAATCTGAAAGAGATGGATACCTTCCGTAGTAAATGCAAGTACATGGCGACTAAAGACACAGCAATATCCTCCTCATGCGTTGTTTTTGTGTGCAATCGTTACGAGCTTAATGAAATGGGAATTTCAGATTACCAAACTGAGCAAAGCGAGTTCCCGAGTAAAGCGACACATAAGAACACTCCGCATGTTCATGTAATCTACTCGCGTGCATGTGCTCCTGGTATGGATTCAGTTCTCTCCTAGAATGATTGCATGGTAGAAGTACAGTGGACTTCGTGGGTTCTCCTTCCACAGAACGTCGTTCCGAAAGATTTGCTCGTGAAGTCAAAGGAGTCCCGTGTGGTCAAAAACCCTAGGGAAAGAGCGAGGAATCTCGAGACTTATGATGAGAAAACTCACCAATTATCTCAGCCAGCTCATTTGATTGATCCATTCTTCTTCTTCTCTCTAGAGAGAGAGAGAGTTCCTGAAGAGGACGTGGGAATCTTGTTGCTGGATTTCATGCACTGATCCAACAGCATGACACGACATGAAATGTGTGTCAGGGTTTGGTCGATGATGTCGTGGCCCAGTACGTACGTGTCGAGCGTCAATGTCCTTCCCATGTAGGATTGACGTCTGTGTCATCGCTACCTTCCAAGGTTCCCCATTTCGTAATCGGAATATGATGTCCCTTCAAAGGAGGGACCGATACGAAGAGCAAGGACCGTCAGAAGCATCGGCAGCGGGAGAAAGATCTTCACGTCACGATGGAAAACAAAGATCTTTGAACTGAACGACCCCGTTAGTGGGAAACATCCGGCATCAGATGTCTCTCGTGCATCATCTTTCTTACCCATCATGCTCCTCCTCGAGCTGCTGGAAGATTATTAGAGAAGGTGGTGGATTCAACTTTTAGGAGACATTGATCTCCACATTCATATTTGTTTTATCTATCGTCTTGGGAGTAAATTACTATTTCAACCCATCATTTTCCAGAATATGACCCATCACCTCATTAAAAATCACTGATCAAGAGTTTTTCTTAATATACTAACCGCTCCAAACCCTAAATTATCGTTGCACAAATTCTCGTATAGCTTGTGATTTATCTCACTGAAAACGGGTACCTTATAATCTGCTTAATTCACCGGCCAACATGGTGAGCTGAAGCAATTTGTCCAGAAATCCTAGATAGATCCCGATCACGATTAAATCAACAAAGTCAAGTCAAAATTCACTGTGAAGTTGTACATTTTGCCCTCTCGCTCTTAATTTTCCCTTTTTTTTTCAGATTTTTGGGAGTTTGTTGGTCCCAATGAGATCATCATGTGGTAACTGTGCACTTCTAAGTATATTCGTAGGAACTCGAGATGCATCCACACCTACCATTTCCCATTGCCGAGAGAACAATCGAATTAACTAATCGACTGTTCGTTGGATCTTATGGTAATAATTAAATTCATAGGGAAGCTCAAAAAGACATTGCCCTGACAAGGTCATATGCTTCTTGAAGTTGGGGATGACCCTAAAAGAAAAACACCCACAGGGATTACCTTTTCATAGTGGCACAAATACCTCTGTTCTTGATGTTAACATATGACGCACGACTCTCTAGCGACTTTCTTTTACAATGATATTTTTAAGTTGAAGTTGAATTTGAAATCGTCGTCTCCAAAATCTCAAAAAATGTTAGAGAACGATGCCCATGTATATTACATCGCAAGCAGATGAACATCATGTGAAAGTACATAAATATTAAACCACGTATTTACCTAACGGCTTAAGCTTTTAGGACAATTGGCGGTGGTCCTTTACAAAAACTTCACATGGTATCGGAGCAGGAGATACTGAGTTCAAATCTTACCAGGCCCCTAGTCTCCCCAAAGTCCTTCCACGCTTAGTACTAGGCAGAAAAAGACCAGACTAAGCGTGAGAGGGAGTGTGAAAGTACATAAATATTAAACCACATCCGTTGGTGATGGTCCTACAAAAACTTCACATATCATAAGTAAATAAGGGACAAAAGAATTGTGGAAATGTTTGAATTTTAAGAGGAGTTTATTTTGGCAAATACTTCCGAAGTAATCCTGCCTCGTGTTATCCGTGCCTCCGCTTTGGATGTGCTCGTCGACATGATCCATTTTCATATGAAGATTTTCATGTGTAATTTTGTTTAGACGTCAAGTGTTCAAAATAATTTTGTCATTCGGATTCCATTTTTACAGGTGAAGTAACGGCATGTCCCGAGAAATCGATTAGCGTACAATACATGTGAAATGGCAAAACACTTTTTAACTCATTCAGGGCTAGTAATATTAGACTCATCTTTATATCGTGTCATCTCATCTGTCTGTCCGTTGGAATATACGTTTCGATTCATCCCGGTTAATCATGGCCTCGGAAGTGCTATAAATGTGAGAGAAAATAAGGAAACTCGTGATCCATTGACTCACGGTGATTGGCTAGAGTAGATAAGAACGCTGTGCTCGAGATATACTTCAAATTTTTCTATATTCATCGCATCACTATAAATTTTTTTTTTATCTCCCACAGATGAATCTAACTCATTTTCCTAAATAGAGAGAGAGAGAGAGAGAGAGAGAGAGAGAGAGAGAGAGAGAGAGAGAGAGCTTATAACTTGAGAAGAAGCAAAGGCATGCCCAGAGGGATGGTGTGAACGAGATCATGGCATTCACATTGGAGATGGAGACTAGCAGCAACGGCAGCAGAGGCTGTGCAGGTGAAGAGCATGAACAATACCACCGCCATCGTCATCAGGCGGCATTGTGCGTGGAGTCACAGAAGGCGGTGCCGGCGCCGTTCCTGACCAAGACGTACCAGCTGGTGGATGACCCTCGCACCGACCACATCGTGTCGTGGGGTGAGGAGGACGCCACCTTCGTCGTATGGCGGCCCTCCGAGTTCGCTCGCGACCTCCTCCCCAACTACTTCAAGCACAACAACTTCTCCAGCTTCGTCCGCCAGCTCAACACCTATGTAAACCCTCCTCTTCTCTCTCTCTCTCTCTCTCTCTCTCTCTCTCTCTCTCTCTCTCTCTCTCTCTCTCTCTCTCTCTCTCTCTCTCTCTCTCTCTCTCTCTCCCTCGATCGATCGATTAACCATCACATACACCGTGGGTCAAAAGAAAGTTTTTTGCCCGAGCATACATTGTTATGATCGCGACAAAGATCATCCCTTTTTCAGATCTTTTTTGGGTCGAATCGCATCCGTTGGAGAAATAACACCAATTCTTATAAATCTTGAATTTTCTGCGTTTATCCACTCAGTATTTTTATCTCCCCATGATCTAAAGATCAGCGAATGAAAAATATATGTCGGGGAATGCTTATATACATATCTGTAGTTGTTCTTTGGCATTGATGTGTTGAGATAACTTCTTGGGAGTTTGTCTGAATCCCAAGCTTAAATTCTCGAATTATCGGCAGGGATTCAAGAAGATAGTGGCAGATAGATGGGAGTTTGCAAACGAGTACTTCAGAAAAGGAGCGAAGCACCTCTTATGCGAGATCCACCGCAGGAAAACCCCACAACACCACAACCAAGACCATCCGCCGCAGCTGCTGCCCCATTTCTTCCAACCGGTCGACGAGAATCTCTGCTGGCCGCCGGCCGATCTGCAGTTCCCGCCGCAGCCGAAGCTGCACCCTGACGGCGACATCCTCGCTGCGCTGACCGAAGACAACCAAAAGCTAAGGACGAAGAACTTGATGCTGCTCTCGGAGCTCACCCACATGAAGAGTCTCTACAACGACATCATCTACTTCATCCAAAATCATGTCAAACCACTGCCTCATCGCCCAACGAACAACCAGAACCACCTCTACAACATCGGAGTTCCCAAGCTCATAGAGTTGGATTCGGATCAAGAAGGCGTGGCATGCCTGCGGACCGCGATGTTCAGGAAGGCAGGGCGCTCGGGCGAGGAGGCCGGTAGAGGCGGCAACTTCAAGCTTTTCGGGGTGTCTCTGAGCGGCAAGAAGAGGCTGCACCCGGAAAGGATTGATCGACAAGAGCTACAACTGTGACATCCTCTCGACCATAATAATTTATGAACTAGGGACAAATAATGGTAGTGGTTTCAAATTTTAGCGTTCGTTATGGACTAGGACATGCAGTGACTTATTAGAGTGAGATTAGTCGAAGTTGAAAAGGACGCTTCATGATCAATCAAATATGTGACAATTTCGACCTTTCGAGTTATCATATGCTCGCTTAGGCTCTCTTGCTATGTGAAGTTATAGGTTGAATTCTGTCAAATCAATAGCGTAGTAGCGTATCTATGCTTAATCCTACTTGTCAAATTGGTGTTTAAATGATTCAATCTATGACAAAAGTTGAGGGTTTTGATATGGCAAATTAGAGCACGTTTGAGGGGGACAAATCGTTTAATTTGACATCAACCACAAGTTTGAGGAGTTTGTAAATCTTATACATTCAGTGTAGAGTTACCTAAGCATGGTGCCCATCGCAACTCTTCACGTTTGTTAGCCTCATAAATATTTTATTTTCTCCGGAATTATCTAGAATACGTCAATGAATCATAAAAAAATAAATAACCTCTGTATATTTCTATTTCTCTTTCTTTTTTTCGGAGAGAATAAATTATTTGACAAATATTTTCATCAAAATGATTTTTTATTTTGCTTGAAGTAATTAGTCGATGAAAAATATTTTCATTGTTGAGAACAATTGATTTCCAAATATTTAGTGGGCGATGAATATGTTTTTCATTCGTTTATTCTTGTAACTGATAAGAACGATTATTTTTTGAGAAAATGTTTTCTAAATTATTTATACAATACAAATACGTCCTTAGGAAAAGAAGTAGTTTCGATGAATTTCCCCATGAACTTCGGCTTCCAACGGACCTTGTTCTATTGTTGGGATAAACAATGGAAGAAGGACCATTGCGAAGCCTAGTACGGTTCAGACGAGCCCAATATTGTCTTGGGCGGAATCAAGTTCTGACCAGTTCATATTCCAAGAAAGTGTCCCCGGACATGTAAGAAGAAATAATGGTTCGATTGAATTTCCTTTACGCGACCCAATTTTGTTCTTGTAAAAGAAATGCATATCTAAATAACAAAAGACCCGTTTAAATTTTTGTCATGAACATTTCAAAGCAATATTCTCTCCCTCATGAAAAAAATGAAGTAAATCTCGAAAGCCGATTTCACTATTCGTGCTTTGACATTTGGGTTCTTAAACTATGTTAAGCGGGGTCGTGCCAAGATTGGAGCTGATGATTTCTAACACGCAAATAGATACACTTTTAGCGTGAGTAAGTTGCTATAGTGTAATTTCGAACAAAAAAGAAGAAGCAATCAATAAGGACATTATTTCTTTTAAATGGCACGGCGTGACTCGGTTTCAAAAATCGATTGTGAAATGTGAACACGAATTTGAATGGTCGACACTATTAAGATGCTTTAACGAGCAATCGCCCTTTATTTTCTATGTACACCTTTGCTTAGCTAGAAAAGAAATTTGGGTATTTGAGGGCAGTGAAGAAAGAGTCGAACCGTGAAGGTAGAGAGAAAAGAGATGATGGACAATAAGAACTGGCATGATTATGCCAAACGGGCCAATAAAACAATTTATAGGCTATATTACCTACAGCATAAATTTTAAAAAAGAAGCATTTAATAAATCTGGAAAAAAAAAGGGGAAATGAAAATGCTGGCATGCTGGCGTTATCAATCTCAATTTGGAAGTTCAAATTTCAGCCCAAAAAAAAGAAGAGAGGGGGCAAAGGCCCAAGAAACAAGTTCAAATTTCATCCCTAATTTTGAACATTGTCTCTGGGCCCATTCCACTTGAGCCACGATGTCAAAGAGAAGTCAAAACTGAATACCCATAAATTACTACAAAGTAAAAACAAGTACATCTTCTAGACTCGTTCTACCACACTAATCACAACTTTGCGCACGTCGATAGGTAGGAACGCGTCAACGCATCTTCACACATCATTGTAATCCTATTCAATTTCCCGCACGTCTCTAAAAATGTTAAACCGTCCGGCTCTAATCGATGTTCTAATCCGCTCTTCAACAATGTGATTAGAAATATCATGGTCAATACTTTGACTAGGATTAAGTAAGTAAATAAATAGTGCGAAGCTTGCTAGACATTGTGGAATGTTCTTTTTTTGGGGGTAGGTATGGGGGTCGAATCAAATAACGTTATTAATTGTGCATGGGGACCGCAAGAGAAATGACCAATGAGGACTCCCCCCCTCCCTTTCCGAGTTGAATTATTTAGAATTTCACTGGAATCGATTTTATTGGGGGGACTGTATCAAAGTTTGGACACCAAATGTTCAAACTTTGGGAGACATTACTCGTTTAAATCAGGCTACCCAATCATGGACCATGCCACTTTTGAGTACCGATACTTTTTTTAAAAAAAAATTTTCAAGAATTTGAATGTGCTAGTACTTTGTGCTTGTTAGGCGTTCTGCTGACTATGAATGAGCCAATTAATTAAGAAAAAAAAGATAATCGAAAGATACGGAAGATATTTCAAGTTCGGCGAGTTTGAGAAAATAATGCATGGCGGTAATGTCCGGTGAAGAGTCGGGTGATAAAAGTAGGTGTTTTTTTTTTTTTGAAACATGCAACAAAATACATGTTAACAACAACTGAAGTTGCGAGGTCGGTGGAGAGACGAGAGCGACACCGCGTATAGGACTAGCATCGTGATCATTGTGTGGAGCGACAAAATCTTCTCGAGCGAGAGAACTGATACCAAGTTAAGAATGATGTGGAAGAGAGAAATGGATAATTTTATGTATATTTCGATGATGTAATAATAAAGAGCATAATAAGGGTAGATTAAACTACATGTTCATTATCTACCGCAAACAAATACTCACAAAGATATTTATTATAGATATTCGGTTTCTTGTAAAAAATCTAAATATAGATTATGGGTGGCTGATGAAGTAATTGTCTGGGATGAGTGGTTTCGAGATTAAGTTCACGTTCCACTCGGAATTTGAAACTTACATAATTGGTACCGGTTCCCAGTTTCATACTAATCGAAATTTGAAACTTATATGGTCAATCGACTTTCGAGGCCTACTCGATAACATGTCAATTCTTTTTCTGTTTTTTCTTTCTTTGGCTTCAATTTTTTTAATTCCTTATTTTTTGGGTACTGGTGGTGAAGAATTCGAAACTCTTCAATCAGTGGGACTGGACAAAAGGTTGATTATGTTGTTCAAGTGTTACCATCAATTCTTTCTTTTAGAATGGATATGTCATGAAGCTTCTTTAAAGTTTGTAATTGGGTTGGTGCTCTCCGCAATCATCCTCTTCAAAGATTTTGCTTATGTCCGATGGCTGGCTTCATGATCTCGATCTAAAAGAACAAGATTCATGCTCACAGCATATTCAACAAGTCTATCAAAGTATCATGCGCCGTAATTATTCATTAAGAGAACTCCGGTTTTCATTAGGTTGCACGATGCCGGTTCCAACAATATCGGTTCCCCGGTCCGACTCCTAGGTAGAGCCAAGAAATGAAACACGCAATACCGGTTCAAAATATCTGGAGCCAAGAATTAGACCAATTCCCGCCGGAACTTGGGAATCAGACCGGTTCCTGTATCTGGTTCGATTCGATCTTCTCTTCTACCTGATGACAATGTTTAGCCCCAATAGCTGTGGTGCGTGCCAAGTTTTTAGGAGAATCCATACCGTCAGAACTTAAAATGATGTCTTTCGATGTATCGAATTTAATTATTATATTATTTTGCATTAATGTTTATCTCATATCCATCCGATACATGTTCATAATAATAATAACCCGTAAGACGAACTCCAATGTTTAGAGTTTTTCAACATTATATGTCCCTATGTGAAATTCGAGATACCCATCGCATTAATTTGTCAGCGCATTAAAAGCGCTTGATGTGCAAGAGTCTATTCTACCTAATAACAATAATTACGCGATCGATATGAAGGCACCGACTATTGCTTACGGAAAGATTTCTCCACCCTGCACATTAGAATTGATTATGGTCTCGATGACTGATCTTGGACCAACCATAATAAATTCAACTAGCAAGAATTTCAAGGGCACATCGGTAGCGCGATTAGGCGCCCGTCGAAATAAATCCCGCATCTAAAATCACAAAATGTTCCAATCGGTGCAACCCCGACGGTCCGATTTACCGCTTGCGACATTATTGATCGCACGCGGACGAGGCGATTTACCCGTCGCTCGAGAGGATCGATCGAGTTCGATGGTTCGAATAAATTTAATATATATAAACCACTTCTGATTACAGAATCTGTCTTTTGCTTTTTCCTCGAGAGTGGTTTGGCACCCTTTACGAGTCAAGCAAGCCACGTCGCTATGCTATCCATTGGAAAGTTTGGGAACATGCGCTAAAAGCGCGTGCATGATAAGTTAATAACTTAAAAGAAATTATATTTGCATATGCTAATAAAATAATCGCGTTCACATCTTAAATAAGTCAAATAGTTAAAGCCCGCTAATTTATTATCCAAACCCCTTCCCGTCGGCCGACTTAATCATGGGGACGGCGTCAAACTACGCGCGGCCAGATCGGATCAGTATGCGATATCGCGACAAGTGTACGCGAGATACAACGAACTTACGATTGATGGGTTTCTTAGCTTTTCTTCTTTTTGGTAATACGATGTTGACTAAGTAGGACATTAGTTGTCAATCCGCGTATTCGCATATGATAATTGAAAGGTTACGTGTTGGACCTGAGTCTCATTAGATCTTAAACGAGGTGCGTGTTGACGGAGGATGGAGATTTAAATGGAATCGATGATTTGGAGGTTGATTAAATTAAATGATACGAAGGAAATAAATAAATAAATGGAGGGCTCGATCTGCCGACCTCGCCCGATTTGGTGCGTTCGAAGCAACCGAAAGAGAGATTTGTCCAACAAGTCAGTTAACTACTCGGCGGCTTCACAAATCTTTTTAAATTCTTTTCTTGTTTTTGGTAATTTTTATATTTTACTTTCTTTTGATACGGCTATGGTTTTCTTTTTCCCTTTTTAAACTTTTCTGACAAGTCAATAGTACGTTTCATTAAGAGACAAAAATTAAGAATGTTGTCATTGGTGATGATTTGATCGATTTGTAGCGGTTTTTTTTAGCTTTGTACGATAACAAGTAGAAAAATATAATTCAAAATTAAGCTCCGTTCGTTTTACGAAAAATAATTTTCAGAAAATATTTTTCATATTTTTCGACATTCGTTTTACGAAAAATAAGATAGTCAAGGAAATATTTTTCACCGGTGGAAAAAATCACTTTCAAAAGTGAGGGAAATATTTTTCGTTTTTTAGAAAAAGGAAAATATTTTCTATCTTCTTTTTTTACATTTAAACATTTTTTTTATCTTCTTTCAAAAGTAACTTGTAATCAGCGGTCAATTAATATATAACAAAAAGGGAAAAGAAAAAATTGAAAAGTAATTTTTTGTATAATTTTTCTTAAGTTTCAAACAAATATGGAAAAATATTATCATTTTTCAAGAAAATAATTTCATGTAAAATATCTTTTCAGAAATACTACATTTTCCGTAAAACGAACAGAGCCCTAATACACAAAACATGAAGTTATCCCATGCATCCAACTAGTTTTGGGCATACATCATATCTACAAAAAAGAATTTATACATAAAATTACATATTTGCAAACTCTGTCGAGCGGAAGCTAGTTAATTACTAAACGAAACTATCGAAATTAGTGTTCATAACCAAATAATTTGTAGTAGATAAAATATTTGTTATTGTGATTAAACCTCTTATCACCCACTGAAAAAGCGTCGAGAAAAATGGATGCCGCTTATTTATTAATTCGAACTACGATGACCCATAATTATTGTAACATTTATTTATTAATTGAGCCATTGGTTCGCTAATTCGCAAGATTATAATTGTGTGACCTCTTGCAAAACCTAATATTAATTTACTGCATGAAAAGTTTATGCGAGCATTTCACTGCTCAGTTTGATTATTCTCATCCACATCAATGTCGATTGACTTCTTCTTCTTCTTCTTCTTCTTCTTTTTGTCGCATGTAAGGCAAGATCTGTATGCCATGTGCCTGCAAGTCGGTAACATTGCTATGAATTCTTCTGGAATTTAGCGAAGGTTTCCATCACTATGTAGACTTCCAAGGTCTGCAGCTGCAAGTGGCAAGCCGGGTTGTGTCTGCTTAATTAGAAAAAAATAAAACAGAAGAATAATAATCATTTTTAATATGGTCCAAAAGTTTAATCAGATGTTTTCTTTTTCACTTTTGGCATATCTATCGCAATGGTTTTGAAGACCAACATGTTATTTCGGCGGCTGCAAAATTTTCCCAAGTGAAAAATCTTGATGATCACGTTGCCGTTATTGCATCGGATAATTAGTTTGGCTAGCGATAATCAATATATTTTAGTGGACTCATAATTCATTAACTTTAGCTTTTTAATAAAAATAAGTTCGATTGAATATGTTGATGTGCTCAGATTTAGACTTACTCTTTACCATCTTGCCAAGTGAAAGTATCCGAGTTTTGTGGTGCGCTCTCAACAAATGGTATGGGAGTCGATTAATGCTCCTTCCCTAATTTGTTTTCAAATATGATAAATAGTTTTAAAAAGAAGTGAACTCGAGCAAGAGATTATGGACAAAGGTAGGCATTGATGGAAATTCAAGCTGAGATATGTTGATGCAGAAGCATCCTTGAATCAAGAATGAGCACACTCAATATTGAGCTCACACGCGAGGGGAGATCGTAGAGATACACACGATGTGGAATAATTAAAGCTTTTGACTTTACTAAAAGTGAGTCAAATGTCATGAATTAGACTCGTTCTCGACGATCTTTTCAAGTGAATTTGTATCAAACGCGCTCCCAACAAATTATACATTAATATTACCCGAGGGTAACAAGTGATATCTCAGATGGTCAAAGCCAACTTAATTCCCGCCTCACCGAGCTTAGAACAGAAGTTGATTTTCAACCAGCCAACCCACATATACACTTGCCCGAGTAGCAACGGCCCTTTCTCTTTCTCTCGTTGCCTGGCGTTGACGTTAACGGTTTCCTCTTTGGGTTTTGCTGATTTCACGCCCCATCGTCAAGCAAAAAAAGGGAGAAACTTTATTTGGGCAGGCATCAAGATTTCACCTTTATAGAGAGAGAGAGAGAGAGAGAGAGAGAGAGAGAGAGAGAGGGAGCGAAGTGGGTGGCAATATGCAGATAAAAGGTGGGTTGGGACATCGTACCCAACCCGCACAAGAATTCTCTCTTTTTCCCAGAGCAGCCAAAACATTACCTTCTCCCTCTGTCCCCCTCTCTCTCTCTCTGAAACCTGTTCCTCTTGTCCGTCCCCAAACCATTTGTTGTTTTGCCAAGATAAAGAGAAACAGAGAGTTTAGGGGAGCTCGTGGGAGCAGGAGGAGGAGGAGAGGAGTTTTCTGGTCTGGGGGTAGTGAGGGGACTCCCAGACTTTCCAAAGCACTCATCTTTCGCATATTATTCTCTCTTTCACCATCCTCGATTTTTCCCCTCATTTGATTGTTGGTTAGATTGTTGGGTTCTCCTTATTGTGCTTGAAGCTCAACTACCCAGATCTGCTACAGCTTCTGTTAAAATTTACGATATTTTTGGCTATTTGGGCCTCTGTATCTGGACTTGCTATTCATTTGATTGCTTTGAAACTTTCGTTTGTTTCATCGGCAGCTCATATAGTAGCTGAAAAAAGCCAGCGGTTCTTTGTTTTTTCATTTTCCCCATTGAGCATCAACTGCACCTTTGAATGCGACTAGTTTGGGTGTACGTATCATTGGCTGCTTTTCTTGAAACCCTTTACATAGAGGAAGAACAAGAAGCACTTGCTGTGAGCATCTTGTGAATCTGGATTGGCTAAGCCAACTTCCCACAAAAAGATTTGTCCCTTGTGGTGTCAACAGATAGAGAAGAAGCTTTCTTTTTATTTTGGTTAAGACTTTCAACGAGGAGGCCCACTGGTGGGTTCGGTGGGCTTCATCAGACAAACAAGAACCCGCAATTTTGAAGATCCCTCTTGGCCATTCTTTCATGAAATTATAGTGCGTCGAAGAAAGAGAAGACAATTCTGTTTCCTCTTGCTAATACTGTTCCTTTCCCACTATTGGGTCCTCTACTCACATTGCCTTTATCCCGTGTTCTACCGAAATTGAATTTGACTTCCTCCGGAATTTCACCTTTTCTGATGCTACTGTACTTCTTGTTCACCTGCCTCTCCTTCGTCCTCTTTTTTAAGTCTCTTCGTCTCAAATCCCTCCCTGCATGGGCAAGTGAGATGACATTGTTGTCCCTCTGGAGCTATCAGGAGTTCTCTGCTTTCGGCACATCTTGTTTGATGAATAGCTTTTGTAGAAGGTGTATTCCTCAAACACGCTCTATGATGTCCATCAAGATGATTAATCTTTCTTCCAAAGCAGATAATGCAGAGATTGGAGAGATGTCGGTTTTAGATTTGCCAGAATTGGTCTTAGACTGCATCCTGGAGAGGCTTCCACCAGCCGAACTTTTTAGCATGGCTGGTGTGTGTAGTTCTTTGAGGAATAGGTGTGTAAATGATGACCTTTGGGAAAGGCACATGAAGCAAAAATGGAGCAGAGTCATTGGTCCAGCTGCATATCGGGAGTGGAAGTGGTATGTCGCAAATCGGAGGGAGATTTGCCATCTCAAACAAGGCAAACGAAAGGGGCTTGCGAGGCTCCTATATGCTGTTTGGCCTTTATCATGGACTAAATCGAAACTTGATAACAGTGAAAAGCAGATGGTTGCCCTTCCAACCGATTCAATCATGTCTTGGTATCTTGCTCTTGAGACTGGCAAGTTCTGTTTCCCTGCTCAGGTTTACAACCGTGAGGTACATATACATAACAAATACTTTCCAGCTATAAAATTTCTTTAGCTTCTCTTAAATTCATTTCTTTTCCTTTTGCTCATGGATCTTGCTTGTATTTTAAGGGTATTTAGCTTCTGATTTAATTTTGTGTTCTTCTTTTCCATGACAAATTATGTTTTATGCATTCTTCAGAATGGTCACGTGGGATTTATGTTGTCCTGCTACGATGCTGAGCTTTGTTATGACTCTCGATCCGACACCTTCCAAGCCAGGCAAGTGGATGATATTGCAACTCCTGGAGCATGCTTAGCAATTTAAGTCACGTACTAACAAGAGATGTATTTAGCTTATACTTCTGATCTATTCTGTTTGAAATAGCAGTCTGTCCAAGGAGTATCAGCATGTGCGTCTCGATCTTTTCTCATCTAATGTCTAATTATCTGACTATGCAGGTACCCCCCTCATGGAAGGAGAGCAGGTGCAATAGAAAGTAATGTCACGTGGGAGAGACTTAGGGCACAACCTGTTGATACTCCTGCACATGATCTTCATATTTCTGACTGCCTGAATGACCTACAGCCTGGTGATCACATTGAAATTCAGTGGAGGAGAAACAAAGAATTTCCTTATGGTATGTCTAATTTGCTAATTCCCCCGTTTTTACTTCATTTCTGTGGTCCATTCTCTCCTTCCACTCCCTGCTCATGCTCATACAATTAATTTCCATTTCAAAATGCAATTAAATGGAAGCAATCGCTAAATACACAAAAATGTTATATAATGGCCCTTACTAGCTTTGATACGTTAAATTTTCATTTTATTGAGAAAGAAGCCAGAATAATTGTTGCCATTAATATGATTTTCATCAACAAATGACCTTTTTAGTATCTCATGACCAATGACTTACAAAGAGAGCTGGCGACGCCTAATTTGTAACTTTGGTTCCACTACTCCAGTAATGGCTGGCTGGTTAAACTACATAGTTAGCCTGTGAGAGGTGGAGAAAGGCTCGTTAGTTACCTATATCAGCATGAAATTGGTTTTAGAATGGTGGCTGCTGGGTATCAATTACATGATAAGAGTTACTTGAACTTTCTAGTGTAGATTGAGAGCTTTTCTGATGTATCATGCCCATTTCAGGTTGGTGGTATGGTGTCGTTGGTCACTTGGAGTCATGTGATGGCAACGTGAACTACTGCCGATGTCAAAACAGTGGTGAGTTATTGATTTCATTTACAACTCAGTCAGATGAAACTATTCAAATTATGGAGTGCGATGCGTATAAACATGAGCAAAAATATGACGGAATGGGGGAATCAATTTCTCATTGGTAATGGATGCACCTTTTCTTTTGAACGGTCACAACCATTGGAGAAGCATCTAGAGGACCAACTTCTCGGCTAATCAGCCAACTTGCATCATGTACAAATTTGACGTCTTCATTCTGGAAACACAAAATTTAACACCCTTTTGAAACGTGGATAATAAGATCGTGCATTTTCCTTTCAGTTGATAGACATCTGCTTTGTTTTTGGTCCTTGGCAACACCATTTTTCACTGTGTGGACCGCCTCTTGTTTCATTCTCATTGGTCCCCAGGACAAATCATCATCAAGATGTTATGCTTTTCACCAACAACGTGATTGACTTGTCTGAGAGGAATAATTAAGGCCAACCATATTGGAGTTGCTCAATATTCCCTTTGGCCCTTTCTCTGGCCTTGTTTGGGGTCTTATGGCATTGTGGGCTCCAATATGTATTTTAAGCTTACCAATGATTTTAATTTTTTTTCCTAAAATTCTTCTGAGCTACCCACCATTTAATGTTGCTTCACCTATTCTATAATCCTAGATGTGCCCCATTATAATGGAAAAGCAGAATGGTCCCTCTTTCCTTTGCCACATCCATAATCGCCATGAATACATGGAGGACAATAAACGAAGAACTTTAAGTGGCTTATGTGCTTCTAAAAGAGGGACCTTTTTCAGTTGATATCGTCATTGAGTGAGAGAAACTTACCAAGGCCCTTGTCTAGAACTTTAAGTTGCAGAGTTTTCCAGTAATGTTGCAGTCACAATTCTTCATTCAAACTTCTATACTGTTGTGATTACTCATAGCTAGAGGTGGCAAAATGGGTCAAAGACCCATATTTTAACCCATATTTGATAATATGGGTCATAAATGGGTCAGCTTAAAATGCTAAGTGGGTCTTAAATGGGTTACTTACCAACCTCATGGGTCATAAATGGGTCATAAACGGGTCATAAACGGGTTACCTAATTAATTTTAAGTATTATTAACAAATAATTTTAAAGATTATTAATAATTCATTTTTAGACAATGAAAATTATGTTATTCTAATTATTTTATTTTTAAAAAACAAAAAATTGATTATTTTATTTTCCCATCTTTTTCCTTCTTTTTTTCTTTCTTTTTTTTTTCTCATTTTTTCCTCTTTCTAAGTTGGTCGTTGGCCAAGAAGCGAGCGATGAGCTCACCAGACTCCGGAGACTGGAAAAGGAAAAATGAAAAAAATGAAAAAATATATTTAAAAAATAAAAATAATTAAAATTTCGAAAAATTTAAAAATTTTAGAAAAAGTATCAAATAATCGTATTTCATAAAATTATTTTAACAATACATTTTTAAAAAAAATCGCCAAACAAAATTTCCTAAACTTGGTTAAATATGGAAGTGTTTATCAATATGGGTCGGGTCGGGTATGGGTCGGGTCGGGTATGGGTCACCATATTTGCATTACATGAATATGGGTCAAAACGGGTTAAATGGGTCAAATATGGGTCGACCCATATTTGACCCGACCCAAACCCGACCCGACCCACCCGTTTGACGCCCCTACTCATAGCTAATCTTTCATTGAACTTTTTATTTGTCATATTGAAATTCGGGTGCTTTGTTGAATAGCATGCTTTTATTTATATTTCTGTGTTGAATACTATTTTGAGCAAATTGTTTTTCAACTTGAAATATTAGTTAATTATAAAGTTACGAAAAAATTATATATATTCTATAGGTCAATATGTACACAGTTTTCTATATTATCAGGTATTCCGTATTGGATAAAAGTCAAATTAGAGCCACCAGGAAGAGGAAAAAATTAAAAAGTAGAAGTCAATCTAAACAAACTGATTATGTAAGAACCCATATTTTGGGAAAATTAATTTTCTTTGATGGCTTATTCAGATTTGGCATGTTTCTCTCAAGTCTGATGTCCGATAGCCTCTTACCTTCTTTTATCTGTAAAAAAGAAATCTCCAGTACCTTTATCCGTTGTATAAATTGATCCCACCTTGTCAGGGCATCTAAAAACTTATTTTCTTTTTGAATTCGAGTGCCTCTGGGAATTTAATAGGTTGTGCCATTAGTCTCCAAAAACACTTATTTTCATACAATTTTTTGCCAATATTGGGTGGACCTAAAAGTTTATATTAATTATCGACATAGATGATCCTTCTTTCTCAGATGCTTGATGATTGAAACTTCTTGAAATATCCCAATAATTAGATGGAAATTGTTTCTGGTTGGATGTAGCCATCTAAAGCATGAATAGAAGCCGTTGCTTGTTTGCATTCAAGCCTTCGTTTGACCGCAGCTTCGGCCTGTAGTTGTAGATACTTTTATCTGTCAAAAGCCAATGAATACTGACTAGCTTCATGGATTTTACTGCTATGTTTTTATTTTTCCTGTAGTGCTAGTCGAAGGTAGGTAGCCTCATGCATGATGAGCTACTGTAGATTCACGCTTGCATGTTTTGTCGGAGTAGGCCAATAATGAAATGGATATTTTTGTCAACAGACACGGTGATGCTGGAATTCAGACAGTATGCTCCTGGTTCGCGGTGGAGACATACGGCCATAAATAGGAGAAACCATAGGGAAGAGGGAAATGGAGCAGATGGCTTTTATGGAGGAATTAGAAAGCTTAAAGCCGAGAGAGAGATTTCAATGTGGAAGAGTCTGTGGCCAACGGAAGTACTGGAGTAGGTTCGCATGAAGTCTCCTGGTGCAGCTGATTTAATCTGAAGACTCCCCAATTTCAAAGTCAGATCATCAATTATGAGTATAATTATTTTCTGCTCGGTCGAAGTGGCTTACACAGTCTCCGACGAGCTTTTGATTATGTTACACGAGGTGGCCTTCAAAATTCGATTCATATATTCATCCTTTGGTCTAATTTTTTGTTGGGAGGATTAATCCGTGGTCTGGATGATGCTTCATGTGAATTGCCTCCCATTGACTGATATTTGATGTACCATACTTAAGATAGTGGAAACAACATAGTTGATAAATCGAAAACCCCTGTAGTTCTATGATTGGTACCTCTGGTTGTATATATCTAGTCGATTCAGCACATTATCAGTTGCAGTGGTGCAGAATTGCTGGTTGAACTGTGACACACTAAAATATAGTCACGCCCTTATGGTGAAAATTGAAGTATTTGGGTCGGTAATTATGTAATGGGTTATAATGCGATTCGTATGTATATACCATGCCCATACTATGTGAATGTCATACTATTTTGACAGAGATAAACACTTCCACGACTCAAGATTCGAGAGCTTCTTTAAAGCTCTGAAGACGACATTGATTTGCAAATTTTGGAGCCCCGGGACAACTTGAAAAAAATCCCACCTTTGCATCAACAAAGATGGGTACAATAAGGAAATCAATGTAAATATTTAGTAACTACATTTGTGGGTGAGTTGACAAGATCATGGACATTCCAAAGTGTATAAAAACTGCAAGATCTTTCCATGTTGTCCTCCTAATTTGCACCAACTTGAACTCAGACGACTACATATATTTTGACCTTCTTTTCAGACCATAACCCAAACAAAGAAACAGCCTTGGCTTGTACTGTACCATTGTCATCTTAGCCATCGTCGATGCTCTTCTCTGCTCATCATTATGAGGAGTTGCTCCACCACTTTGAGTTGACTTAAAGCTCAATCTCCCCATGATACTGACATTGGGCCTCCAAATAGCTTTTACCTTTTCATCACCTTCTTTTCTTCGAGAGGATGACAACGATGTACTCTTTAGCAGAAACTTTCTGATCCCTTGGCTCTTACTCTCCCTCAAAATGCACTCTCTTTTTTCTCTCTTGCCCTCCTCAACTTTGCCGTGTGGTTCTCGTTGTGTTGGGCTCTGTATGATATTTTGCTCATGTAGTTCAAGGCTGGCTTGTTTTATTTGGCTAGGCACCCATTTTGAAAAGGGCAGATTAGCGTGGTCCAGTGGCTCAACTGGCAGTTTTACTGGTGCTCTAGCTGTTTCTTGCTCATTTTCCTGGCGGTTCTTCCCATTTAAGTCGGTGGACCTCCGTGGACTCTCGGCTTTGAAGCTCTGCAAATCATATAAGAAATATGTGATGAGATTCAAACTACCAAAGACCTGCAATTACAACTCTATTCATTTAAACTTATCAGGGAAATCCTAAAACTGCAATTTCATCAGATGTCATATAATCTGAAAATATCGAGAACCGGTCAATTCCATTACTCTAGTTATTTAGTAGGAAGATTGAATGTCGACATAATAATGTGATGACCAGTTACTGGTGTTATGGCTCCCACCATACGGTCCCCCTAGCTATATTTGGTTCACACTACACAGGAGTGTTAGAACAGGACAAGTCCTATGAGGCGCTCGCCTCAGTATTATGCCAGTTTACCAGAAGTTACTACTAACTAAATTGCTCAAAATCCGCAGAAAATGAACTAACCCTGAATGGTGAGAGCGATCGGGTCCGCCTGTGATCGTTAGCTTGTGTCTTCCTTCTTGCCCTGTCGTCACCCTTGACATTCTCCAATGCCACCATGAACGGGTCAAAATCGTCATCCCACAGGCTCTTGCGCCAGAAAGAGACCTTAAAGCCTGATCTTGGGGATCTCGGTGAAGGTGAACCAGTAGGACTTCGATTTCCACTTTTGCTCTCATAATAATAACAAGGTGGAGGCTTCAGAGGCATCACTTTCCCTTCACAGAAGAGCTCATCAGCAAAAGCCATTGAAGGTAGTGAGTCACCCCCTGGCCTTGGTTTCTTATGGAGTGGGGACTCGAGGTCCTGGCTCGTGATAAACTCACCCGCATCGAGATCATGCCCCCAATTCGTATTGAACTCGAAGTCCATATCAGAATCAGAGCTCGTCTGCTCACTTGACCCTATCAGGTCTGATTTTCTGGCATTAAGATCGTATGGAGGATGTGCATTCTCTCTGCAAGGACTGGCCGGTGCGCTGTAGAACGATGAGACATTGCCCATTCTCAGTGCATCAGGACTAGTGTGTGCACTCCCATAGGAAAACCTTGAATCATATGGAGAAAAAGATGCCATTGATTCGTGTGTTCTTGGGAATTTCTTTTGCTCCTGAAGATAGAGAAGATGTTGCAGTGATATATAAGGATCATTTCGAGCTTTACTGACAAAACAATGTTCAAAGCTTAGGCCTAATTGACTGCTAAAGAAATCGGGAATTTCGGGTCAATTCGTGGGGCTCTGAAGCATTAGATTCGACATTTTTTACTTTCTTCAGTGACTGAATATTTGTCTCATTCTGTTAGTTGGTCAGTTTTCGTTATTGTATTGTTGTACATGGTACACGATACCTTTGATGCTCAACTTTGTAATTTTCAGCCAAGGAGTAGAAGTAAGGGTCCACAGTCAACGGAATGTTCTTTTTCGAGACTATTACTATTGTCAGGTCAAGCGTTTACGGAACCAGACAGCACAAAGATTCCTCTGATGGAATGCGAGACAGGTAATGAGGCCAGGACAGCAAGATAAAAAAAGCCATTAAATTCTAAAGTTAGCTCTAAAAAATGCTGAAAATCCAAGGCGAGTCTCCCCCACTCTTAACTTTCAGGTTCATCAAAACCAGTGATGGAAAAATTCACCAAACCCCCCACTTTTTTCTCAAGGACTTCAAAGGCTCAAAGCCCCTTGGTAAAGCCAAACCAAATACATCCATGTCTTATAAATACTTATTTAGCATATAATGACATCGACACCGCACAAAGTTGAGTGATATTCACCCATTACAAGAACAATGAACATGCAAAGATCATCTTGACACTGCCGAATCACGTTTACACAAGTATCTCAAAAGCAGTAGCCGGTACTTCCGAAATCAAATTAGCTTGCCAACCCCGAATTATCAACATTATAATTAGCGGGATTAACATCCTTTAGGTTCATATGCCATGCCTCTGTGGATTAACCAAGTTATATATCTTATGAGCCCCATCTTTTTCCGTGCTTATATGTATGACTTCAACTGTACTTAACCTCGTATGGCATGACCAAATCGACTGCCGATCCTTTTTCTCGAACAAATGCCTTCGACTTACTCGAGAAATTTTCATGTAAGTTCATAACTAAATTCATCATATAACAAAAAAAAGTCGAGGAGATTCCCGCATCAAACAAAAGCCTGCACATTTCATATGCTATGATTAAATTTGTCTACCAACGTCCATAAAATACATCCGGAAGCAGCTTCAGAATTTTCGCTCAGTCAGAAACTAATCTGAACTGGGTACAGAGGAACAAATTGATGCAATTCAAGGACCGGGATCAACTTGAAGAATAGCATCTCTTCTTCCTGGCACCAATTTTCCCATCTCATTATCATCAGGAACAGGAGTTATTTGCAGCGGAGGACATGAGATATAATCTACGGATAAGTACCATTTTATACTTTTGGCCTCACTCTCACCATCTTGGATAAGAGGAAACTGCATTTCCTGCTCCAAGAAGTGCAGACATTTGCTTAAAGACACATAAGAAACAGCAAAGGGTTTGTCTTGATTCTCTTGATCTCCTGGAATGGAAATTCAATCAGAAATACAAAAGAGAAGTGTTCCAGCATCTGAAAAATTTAACTGTCTTATCCACTTAAAAAATACCACAAACCCTTTCAAAGTTTCTAATATACCTTCCTGGGAAGAACAGAAAGGAAAGTGCACCAAAATCATGTAAAACCAGGAAATCATCACTACACTCTGGCAGGAACGGCTTTTGTCAGAAGTATGCATTGCTAGCTTTGGCATCATGATCTTCAGTAGCCTGTCTTGGGATCGTTGTCTCTTCACAGAAGATTCACCAGGTTCTTGCCTCTGTTATTGACACATCTTGTACTTTTAATCTAATTATCAGTAAATACTTGTCTAAGCAAGCACTTTGAACATCCTGGAAGCACTAAAGGCATCCATCACAGAATGACTTCATAAATAGTCCCTTCTAGATTCCCGACAACAGACCTAGTCCCAGGTATTTCAGCAATCTTCATTCCATGTCGTGTAGCTTCATTTATAACCATAGAGTCCATCCTGCAAGGAAGGAGCATACAGTTGGTTTTGCATTCATTATCTCAGAAAATTATGTGATAGGAAAAAAGTTAGTTCCCATTTAAACAGCACTTTCATTCAGGTATTCTAGAATGAAAATGGTTTTTACCAGGAAGGAATTAGGAAACTATAAGGAACATCTAAAACTATATACTCATGGCCATGATTTTGTAGTTATGGGATTATATCTTATGTAGAAAGGAGCAAATCAGAAGCTCAGTGTAGAATATCTTAGAAGCATGCATCCACAGATCAAATCTCAGAACTGTCTTATTGAACAGAAGACACAATGAGCTCAACTCGCCTAGCAGTTTTAGAAAATGAACATGAACAACGCAATAACACCGATTCTAGTCCATTCTTTTTCCGAGAGAGCAACTGTCGATGTTGTTGAGAGCTACTACCAAAAACTTTCTCAGAAATTACATTTTAGCTCGAGACACGTAAGCCAGTATGAATTTGCAGCGTCCTTTTCCTCTTATTTGCAGTAGTAGCTTCACTGTCTCAAAAAGCAAAGGAATGCTTGCTTGTTGAAAGCGTATACATAGTCAAGGCTTTTGCTTGTAGTTTTTAAAATATTGGCCATGAGATAGATGTGAACAAACTAATATATAGTCTGCCTTCTTCTGTAAGGGAAAGTAATTCTAGCTTTTGTAGCACTCCAGACACCACTGATGGAGCAAGTATGCAGGACTTAGGCGAAGTCTGAAGTTCAACTAATAGCAAATAGGGCAATGACAACAGCATAAAGACATTAGCACACAGATATAGTGTTTAGGATCCACCATCTCCTAACATGTCTGAAATGAAAATCCAATTGAAGTAAAATCCTGGCATCCTTAGCTCATTGGGCATTAAAACTGATTATTCCTCAGAGAATAGATAAGCAGGATTTGGTTAATTTTTGTCAATATAGGATATATATGTCTGCTCCAAGTATAAGATCAAATCCTCCCGAGTGACTTCCCAAAATTTGCTCGATCTGATCAATGTTTCCCCATTCTAGCTTCTCAGCCACTAATCCTGAACACAAGAAATCAGAAAAAGAACATATCACCCTTCCAAACAACTAAGATTCTAAACACTAATTTCTCTCACCTGTGCAATTACGGTTAATCCCAGAAGAAGAATGCAGCTCTATGTTTTTCTGCAAAATCTGACCACGTAGGGATGTGCAAAATGTCAAATATCAGAACTCAATGACAGAACTCCACAAACTCTACGATCAGAATTGACTCTTGGGTCCTTGCCTTGAGAACTTCATCGTTATGGTCAGTCAACACGACCTCACGACAAAATCTACTGCAAAGGATTCCTGTTACACCTGATTTTTATGAGGCACCAATTAGCTTACATAACTGGTCATCTTCCATGAAACAAGGGGAAAAACACAAGACTCATTTAAAGATCACTTACCAACGCCAGAGCCTAGTTCAATAACAGAACAACCTCTGAGCAAATCAACGTTCTTTGAGAGGTACTCATTCAAAAGCATAGCTCCAGGCCACACCAGCTGCCCCGTCAGATCAAAATCAGCTGCCCAATAAGCAGGCAGCATACAAAATTAAATATCATTTGGGGTATAAGTCTCGTCAACATGGGAATGTCATGCACCAGGTTGACTCTGAAATGCTTTCTAGTTGCACTAATCACCTCGAGCATGTCATGCAAATGGTACATTGATTGTGCTCGAGCACAATGCACTAGCTAAATTACCCAATCGAAAGTTCACCTAAATTTTTTTCCCGAAAACCTACACTCTACTTCTTCTTCTTCTTCTTATATTCATTTACTATCTCTTGCATAATTGCAGATGGCAGTCTCTCATAGCTAAGTTCCAACAGGTCTACATAGCCAACGAATAGAACGGAACTTCTCTTGTCCAATGAACAAACAAGGCATGATGCACCATTCTCAGAGACTCCCGGGTTAGCCTCCGCTATCGAGAGAATAGAAAATCGAAATCCGCCAGTACATGCTCTAAGAGCAATCAAACCAATTGGCTTTCTGGTCTGAACAGTCGGAGCAAGGAACTCACTTGAAGCGGACTGAAGACAGTACAGCTCAAGAACTTGCGACCCAAACGTGAATTTAGTCAGCTGGTAGCTGCACCAAGCACCATTTCACGATCATCCTCCGCGAGATAAAAGAGAAAAGAGAATATACACATACCGGTGAAGACGTATAAACAGCGAAAACAGCGTACTTGTCATTGATAAAGAAAGACCCGTCCAAGCAAACTACGTCTTCCTCGTCTTCTTCGCGGTCTCTGGCCATGGCCGTGTCCTCTGTAAGTTTCCGGTGGGAAGCGTTCAGAGGGGTCATAAGGACTGCGGACGGAGGAAGATAGAGATGTGGGTCATTTTACTGGGCTACAGTTGACCATGGGCCTACGGCCCATCAAGATCTTCATTACATGGATCCAAATCAAAATTACGGGGAGTATGCTGTAAGATTTGAGAGTCAAACTCCCTATAGTTCTCTAAATTAGTGTTTTCTCTCCTTTTCTATCACTCGAAACTATTTGTTAGGGTTTTACACAATGAAAATCTCTCTCTCGCCTTCTCTTGGCAGGTAGATAGTGTCTGGATCAGTTTTTGTGCAAGATTGTAGAAAACCTAATTTCTCCTCGGTGGAGTTTATAAGAAGTTACATATGATTTACTTCAAGAAAGTTACAGATAGTAGGAATGAATCAGAAACCTTGTAAAACGATGGTAGGTTACGCACCAATCATTTTAGGGTGCGTCACTTGTTCCCCTGATTGTCTCTTGTTTATTTCGATTCGAATGTTCGGCTTCTGCCGGATGAGTGTTGGAAGGGAGAGCCAATATGGTGAGATAATTCCATGGCATCTCTTTCAAATTCACATCAGTTTAAGGATGCAAAGATAACCGACATTGACATGGTACAGAGCACTTTTCTTGCAAAGTCACTTGGTGCTCCTTTATTCAGCAACCTTTGCTGTTGCCACTTCTGCTCTCTACTTCCGTTGAGCAATCCCAAATTGTTGTCTATGGAACATTTTTTTCAACTAACATCATGTTACTCGACAATAGGAAAAGAAATGGTACAAAAGTGGCCTAAGTGTCACAGGAGGAAACCGGGACGTAAGAATAACACAAGACTGATCGAGCCCCAGGTGTCAGAAACGCTTCATATGGCCAGGAAAATAGAGAACAGTATAAACAATATATAGAGCGTAGATGACCCTAACATCATCAATGGCACTCAGGGTCAAAGACGCACACACCCAGAGGGGAGAGAGAGAGAGATCTGACCAAACAATCATCTGTTCAATGTGCAGTGGCCTACCTTCAATTAAACTATGCTTCTCCGCTCCAAGAGTTAGAGAAATGATTGCACACAAGAACAGCTAAGCTGAAAATGTAGAAGGAAACATTAACAACTTGAGTACAAGGACCGATCTAAAGGAGAACAACCCAGAAAGGAGCTATTCACTCGGACTTCTTGACGAGTTTATGAATTTCTGAGCAGCATCTAACGTCAGTTCTTCATACACCTACATTATTATCGCAGGATGGTGAGATCAGTACAACAAATTTACAAAGAGGTAAAGGAATTACGATTGAACTGGGACTAGATCTCTGCATACCAGTTTCCTGTGAACCTGTTGAAAAGCTTTGCAAAACCGCTCCGCCTCAGCAGCACCCAGCTGAAAAACAATTACCCATAGTTTTTAGTTAATTTTTTGTTGGTGATATTTTCCTTGCAGAATCACTTAGATTCCCCCAAGACAACATCCCAACCATGAGAAGCATGTATTGCTATGAGATAATCATTCATTGCTCCGAGAAGTATGTATTGCTCTGTTGCTACAAGTCATAGTTGCATACATTCTCAACTAGACTTATATCAATGCTAAACCATCAAGAACAATGTCTTTGGAACATTAACTGAAGTTACTTTCACTTTTTTTGGTGAAAAAAGTGAAATCCACATGAATATCAAGCTTAAGTGATCCACTGGTCAGATACTAATTTTCTTTTCTTGACGCATACAGCTACCTCTAGTCAGCTATTTGACAAGCTATACCTAGTCCTATTCTGGTAATATTTAAGCAAAGAAAATGAAGGTTCGATTAGCATAGATATCCTTACTATCAATATCATACCTTCCAATGTCTTACTTTTGCTTTTACTCAACTCTTAACTGTTCAACTAACCACCTTTAGTCTTACTTATACTTTAACGTTTTGCATGTGAAGGGCACTCAAACACATCAATTCCAGTGAATGAGCTGGGCAGCTAATTAATTCACGCAGGACAAAGAAGGCACGCTGGTGTAGCATCCTGCTAAATGAGCAGTTGCTCTACTATCAGAGTATGCTACTGATGAAGCTTGATATACCTTCCTCTCAGCAGCCAATAGAAGCTTCCCCCAAAATGCATCTGCCCAAAACAGACAAGAGCCAAGGGGATGAGTAATCTTTCCTATGTCAAGAATGCTTTCCAAGCAAAAACACATCCCAGAAACTGAAACATATACATGCCATCTCCACTCATTAAACAACTAGCTTCATATGGCAATTCATTGTGGTTCAAAGGCAACAATGAAGTAAACTTAAAAAACATCTTCATCTGCCTGAATCAAGGTAGCTTGGGATTAAGTCAAAAGCTTAAAATAGATCAACCTTTAAACATAGCCAAGGATTGAAAAGAAGGGCCAAATCTCCACGAAGGCATACTTATACTTTCGATGCAACTTGTGAGATCATTTTACCGAGATTCTCAAATAAATAATTCAAAGTAAAAACTACAGTAGCTTATTGTTTGCTCACAAAAACAGTATTTCTTAAGCAACGGAATTTCAGATTATCTTTCTTAAAAAGTGGTTGCAAAACCAAAATTTATCAGTTATTTTCACAATTGGGATGGTTTTCTAGAACTTAAAAAAAAAACATATGACATTAATTAACTATCATTTTTCCTCTAATTATTAACTAAACCAGTGAGGAGTGGTGCCACCACAAAGGGCAATTTAAAGCCATCTCGATTGTATAATAACGGAGAAGGAGACATAGAAGCTGCATCAAGCTCCTTCAGCCTAGGTCTTACCAATTGCGACAAATAAAAGAAAAGAAGTAGAAGCAAGGCAGTTTCCTTAGGGATGCATAGAAACAGGTCAAGGACTCTGCTATAGACACATCACAAGAAAAAAATGATAATTCACAGGTGGAGATCAAATGCCCGAGTTCCTTAAGATGATGACAAATCAAATGCAGGTAGCCAAGTGTTGTGGGTTACCAGACTGTTCCACTTCATTTCTTGGTTCACTGTCCTCGACCTCAGCCAATGCACCTCGCAATTCCTTCACCTGTTGTGCATAACAAAACAGGGTGATCTCAGCAACCAAATGCCGATGTATATGAGTGAAAGTAGACATGTTCCACTATGTCACGAATATGAATATTTCTGAAATTATAAATACCAAACTATCTCTTGTCGACTGGGAGGTTGACTGTCCTGAAGAATCTTCATCAGCCTGAGAGCATGGCAAACAGATAATCATTGGTGCTGAAAAAAAGTTTTCCATACCAGAGACATAAGAATCTTCATCATGAGTGACCATTGACTGTCAGCATTAAAGAAAGAAAGCCCCTGAAATGAAAAGGGAACAAGGATTGCTTCCAGGGACAAGCAATTCAAATTGTTCCTTTTGCAGCCCACCACAAGGATTTTTTAGGATATGCTGGATTCATCAATGGATCTAGTAGGAAGAAGCTTTACCCCTGATTGTTTCAAATTTCCATGACTCACTATGACTCGTTACTGCTTTCTTTTTGGGAAGGCTCTACCCTATTGAGTAGGCTACAGATTAAGCCGCGGTAGTATGACTGAGTTGGCAAACTTAATTTGAGTAGACACAACCTCTTCAATTCAAATGGGTCCCCATTGAATGTCTCTCCTCCATAATTTGCATAAGCATCCTCAAAAGGGTAGGTATCTATACATAAGGCGAACCATGCGCAAGACCTCTAATAAATAGACAAAATGAAACAAGCAACTTCTCCCACTTCAACACTCAAAGGGTCATCTTGTTTCCTGGAAAAATCACAGAAAATGCACCTTAATCCATCTGCCTCACTGTTCTAACCAAAAACAAGAGCACAGCCACCAAATTCAAACGGGGACATCCGCAAGACTAATCACATGGAAAAGCACCTCAGAGAAAGAGAGACAGAGGGACTGACACAGTAGTCGCGGGATCGGACGAGAGGGAAGAGATCAAGGAGGCGCTTGAATTCTTGCTCGTCCATCCTCTCTCCGATGCAAACGCAAGTGCAAAAGCCCTCTCTCTCTCTCACGCTCGCTCTCTATTTGGGCTTTCGTTTTGCTTTATTTGGGAAAAGTAGTAAGGGAGACGAAGGAAGAGAGAGAAACGTATTTAGGAATTTGCTTCCTTTTTGGACCAACATATTAATTTCCTCTCAAATTGGGAAAATAGGTCCTTTTTTTAATATGTTTCCTATTATTCACACAAGTAATTAATTTTTTTATTTGGCCAAGATGCTCTTACTAGTAACCTCTGCTTTCAATGTTAAAAGGGACATTATACTATTTAACCGACATAAAATATTATGTAAAGTTACATGTCTACCGTAGAAAAAAGTGTAGACTTCACACGTTATGGACATTTAATTTCATGCTAAATGTTATTTAAGTCGCACTACGAGTAATTTAAACAAAGAAGATTGAAATTTTTGTCAAATTTGCTGACTAACGAAAATTCTACACATGCCTATTTGTGTGTATGAAAGTAGGATTTCATGGCAAATTAAGAATTCTCTAGGCCGACTTTCTTTAGGCTTGAAAGATTGCAAGGAAGTCTTTTTCCTCGACATGCAAATAAGACAAAAAAAAAGGACTTTAGAATTAAAAGAGACCAACATAAAAAAAAAAAAAGGAATACTCCAAGAGCTTTTGTTGTTATTTTTGGGTCTTTATTTTTAATGATTTTCAATCAATAAAATTCATAATTTAAGTGAAATTGTCCGTTGATTAGATGATGATGCACGGATATCGACATTGTAAAATATTTGCGTTTCATCCTCAAATGATTAACATTCCTTCAAAATATAATGCTCCAACATACGAAAGAAGTAGCTCTTTCTTTTTTCTTCCTTTTCCACCGATTTCCTGTCTTCTTTAGTCACACTCACTGCTTCAACCTGAATTAACAAGCCAAAATTCCAAGCCCATTTGACCTAGCAAAGGAAAGATTTGAAGCCCTAACGAGCACGTTAAACAAACCGAATGCTTTGCTATTCACATCATCACCTCTATTGGGTTTAGATTGCTAATGTCCAATTCACTAGAATGAGAAGCTTAACATCAGACTTTTGGAACCTCTTTCCTCGAAATTTGCAAAACTTCAGGTCATTTTACTGGCAGAAGATCACCCAGGATTCGGGAATTCCTCAAATTCAACAAACATTTCTGACAAATCCAACTTTATGCAATAACGCTAAACACGTCGAATGATCAAAATAGGTGCTTGAGCATTGAAGAAAATCGGCATCTCCAAAAGTACAAAGGAAGGATCGAGGTATTCTCAAGCAAAGAAGGAAAAAAGAACCACCCCATAATGAAGGAATTCGATATTGTTTCTTTAGAAGTATAAAGTCGTTCATGGCATCATACCACAATCACTCTATCAATTGAGACGGCGGACGGTCGATGTGAAAGATCATCCACCAAGAAGCGTTTTTCTTTGCCAACAAATTTTCCAAGTCTAAACTTAAAGTTCTAAAATGTAAAAAAGATACGAATACATAAGAGACCCCAGACTGTCCTAAGTGCACAGTATACAAGCGTCAATTTATGTAAATTCCGCAGTCCCTTCAGGCTATGTGCTTGCACGAGGAAGCAGCAATTCAGTCCCCGCAAAATTTTTCTGTCAAAGCAGGAACGTGGATGATTGCATGCGTTACTGTTCTGCAGCTAGAGAAATAAATATTTGTTCACAAACACATCGCTTGCACCGCATCTCTGTCTAAGCTGAGGCTTCAGGGATGAGACCAGAGAAATGTCCATCCATTCATGGTGCATTTACTAGTGAGGTGTAACAGGCTGCATCAGATCACTAATCATTAGATGGATCATAATTCCTGCTCCCAAGAATTCGTTCTAACTTAATAACCAAAAAGAAAAAGAAAAAAAAAAGACAAAACCAATAGCATTTTCGTCGTGTTTAAACAGGAAAAAAATTATGTTATGCACTGAAGATTGGATTGGTTAGTTCAGAATTATTCAGTGTTTGCTAATAAGAAGGTACAGAGCTGAATGAGAGTGATAAAGAATATGGTAGTCAGCTCCTTTAGTGAAAGATATCAAACCTATGCAATATCTATTTAAATTTGTAAATACCACGCGCTTGACATGCGCAGGGCCAATGTGTATACCCCTAAAACATGTCTAGCTAAGCTTATCTTTTGCTTTGCTTAACTCTTGCTTCTACCTCAGGTCAAACATTTTAGTTTACCCAAAAGGTAACTGTGGCGTTGGCAGCCCGATACACAAACTGTCAAGATGAATTGCTACACAATTTGATTTACCTCCTCACTTTAGCTCTTTTCTTGAGTTTACCCATATATTATATTTCACTTAAAGTGGCCAGAACTCTACTCACCTCATCCACATTAATTCGCTTCACATTTTCCTCTATGAAGTCTCTAGCAAATGGATGCATCTCTTAAGCAAGGACTTGGCTTGTTCATTCTTTTCCAACTCATGTAGATGAGCCAGCAAATCCTTCAAACCTGCATCTGTCCAGAACATTGAAGGAAGCTCCCTAGAAAGGGTGATCATCTCCAAAAGGCACTCTGAAGCACCGATGTGAACCTAAATTTGAAAGAGTAAGAGATTAAGATTGGAAAGAGAGATCTCTAATGCCAAATAGATTATTGGCCACAGAGCAAGATGTACATCTAAAATGCATTTGCAGAAATGAATTAAGACAAGCCAGAACTCTTAAGCGGTCTACTTAGCATGTCAACTAATCCATGCTAAGTAAAAGCTAAGTCTGCCCGCACATACAAGAAATGGCTATGTTGACTAAAATATAAAACGTTGGGATGCTATCAACTTCTCTCTCTGGTTTGGCTGATCTACTTAGGAAGTAATCATCTGAAATAATATAAACCAAGTAAAAGGCAATATCCAAGAAAAGCCCAGCTAAATGTGACAGTTTGATTACCACAGAGCCCACACCAGGAGAACCATCAAAACTTGAAAGATTAAAGAGAAGAAAAATTCTGCTTCATCACATTGCAAAGGCAACGTATGCAATCTAAATTTCGGAACTCTTAACAGATAATTTGATGAAATTCTTATATAATGGAGTAATGTCACCTATACATGCATGGGACTTAAAAATGCTATAATCCTACATTTATGTGAAAGCCACACAAAAGCAGATTGTTTTGAAGAAGATGAAGGAGATTTCAAAGGTGAAAGTGAAGACATACCTGTGCTATCTTTACTGTGGCAATGCATTCCGCCACTTTGGGTGACACCGAACATAACAGCTTAAAATTGTGAAGGAAAAACAGATGATCAGAATCCAGCCAAGCAATTTGTAGAACAGAATGAAGACTGATTGTAAAGGTGGTAAGTGCAACATGTCAGTCATAAAGGAAAGCTATTTTCCTTAGTCGAAGTTAGAGATATCAACCCTTAGTTACCCTGTTTCTCATCAATACAATAAGAAAGTCAACACGAATTACCTCATGAAAGAAAGATGCTGTATTTGCATGTTGAGAAGCTAGCTGGGAGTCAAGCAAAATGTCATGAATCCTGGAGCAGAGTCCCTTAATTGATAGGAAAGCCGATATTTTGACTGCATGAAGAAACAGTTAATAGATGCACTTTTCATGCTGCAATCACCAAATAAAAAATTGGTAATGAAGATACCAGTCCATGACAACTCAGGTGAGAGGGAGACAATCCAGAGGTGCTTCAAGTTATTCTTCTGTTCGAGAATATCATCTATATGTGCCACATGGATGCATGATATGACACAGTCCAGTACTTTTTCTAGTGGAACAGAAGAATCTTCTTTTCCATCATAGTCTGCACATGTCAATCATGCCATGTAACAGGCACAGTTTAACAAGAGAAAGTCATGATATGGAATTTGAAGGTTGCAACGCAGAAAATCCTGAAAGCTAGCCAGTTACAAGCTAGAAATATGGATGAACCTGATTTAGCATAATCACTAGCTGAAGGTGCTTGTCCAGACTTATCAGAAGTGGCTGAACTGCACATGTCAAACAATAACGGAAAGACCACATTGAAGAACTCACGATTGGCAAATGCTTTTATAACCTGAAAAACCATGAAAAATTCAAGATCTTCATTAGAGAGGAAGGGGGGATGATCCGGGGCAGATTCTAGTTGGGAACTAAGAAAATGAAATCAACCTGAAACAGCACTTTCCAAAAATGTACTGCTGAAAATTTTCTTGATGTGAGAGCTCCTAAAAGCCATACATTTTTCTAAATGAAGACAATTGCATTGGGGAACACTCTCCACAATAAACTGGAATTACCTGATCAAGACTTAAAAGTGCCGCTTCCCGGTATTTCTTAACCTTCTTTGTGCATGCAGAGGATAGCAAATCCAGAATAGCACCAGCAGCGTTGGGATCTTCCTTGGAGATGGCTTGATGGCAAGACTTTGAAAGGGCACCCAAGGCATACAAAAGAGCCTCTTTCCCCTGCAATATCAGAAGAAGAAATTGACACATTAACATCTGAGAAGGCAAGGAAGTTTAACTGGTATAGTATGTGATATTATTCAGCCCTTATTCCTGATATTCTTGTATCATGCCTTTGCATTAGTACTTTTAGAACACAAACTACACAAATTGCCTCTCCTTTAAAAAGTCCATGACACCTCCTACCTCCCATAATCGTCCTGGAAGTTCTTTCATTAGAGATATGAGCAAAACTTGATGACAAGGAGACAGGGATTCACCCAATACTTCACTGAGCTTGCAGATTGCCAGGGCAGCCTGCAAATTCATTCACAAAAGCAATCAGGCACATCAATTTCATATACATAAGAAGAGATGACCAATTTATGATCTTTAAGACAGATGTATCTCGGAAATATGATTTTTTTCAGTATTAAACACAGTGTCAACAAAGATCAATATGCAATACATACATTATGGACTTGCTAGTTTCCAGTGTAAGCGTTTGGAAAAAATGGGTGTCCACTATGGTATCATAATGTGTGTTAGAAATTCAAATCCTGTCACTCCCTCATTTTTTTCTATCCCATTACCTCTGTTTAAATGCCTTTATTCCTGCCTCCAGTTAGCATCCAGATTATGTATGTCATATGTAAGGAGTGGCTTGCAGGTGAGGCATTGTGAAATCTTTTTCTCATGGATTTCATTAAAAGTTCCCCCAAGGCACTTCTTAAATAACGCAATAAAGAAAAGCTGCAATTTTCCCATGCGCTGTTTTTCTTATTTTATGTGTAATGAATACTTTGGAAATGATATTTACCAAAAAAAGAAATACTTTGGAAATGAAAACTTTCCTTCTCAAGCGTGCTTAACAAGTACCCCCAGACATTCATCAACAAGGTCCTTTCCTTATAACTTCTGGTTTTGGGAAAAATATAATCTCAATATATGGAAAAACAAAAAATAATGCCTACCTTTTTCTTACTTCCCCATGATGAAGATGAAATGTTGTCACAAATAAGAGAAACTATTTCTCTCATGTACAATTGAAGGGTAATTTGTTCACCGCTTGTATTTTCTTCCCATAATTCCTCAAATATGCCAGAAAGATTCTTGTCATCCTCAAATCTGCAGAATGATGAACATGTTCTGAAACTCAAAAAGTTGGTTTGGAGGAATAACTCATCACATGTTCACTATTTTGAGTTCTTGCTCTTTTCCAGACAAAACACAATCTTAGAACCACTAAATTCAGGGAGTTGATTGACGTCTACTTCAGATTTTCTACAAAATGCGTTTTCTCCTCTTCCTTTATCTTTACTACAGTTGATCATGCAGCGGCACTAGATGCGGGCATGTAACCTATGAATTAATGATGCCAGCATCTTCTACCGTTAGGTCCACAATTTTTATGGAAATTGTTAGATATCCTATCAATAAGCCAGAGAGAAGGAATAAAAACCCAAGACAAAATTTGTACTTCACTATTCTTAATATCTTACAAAAGGATAGTGCTTAAACTTTTTATCTATCACCAGATGTCAGAGATTTTCTCATCCTCAAGGGAATCTTCCAGATTTTTTAGGCCTCCAAGATACCTTGAAGATGCCGGATACTTTCTTATCAAATAACAGATGAACACTAATGCATAATCATAAAAGAAGAAGAGTAAAGGAACAACAAGAGCAAAGTACCTTGAAATAAAGATTACAGGTAGAATTTCTGCATAATAACCACTCACAACATCTGTGGCTGTGGATAGAAAGCTTTTTAGTAAAATTGCACAAGAGATTTGTGAATTTTTGTCACCGGAATGCAAAGCTGTGGTGTCTTCAATTAACTTCTGTGCCTGAGAGGTACTTGCATGCTTTAGCACTAATGCGCAGGTGCTTGAAAAGGCACGTTTTACTGCAGCACTTTTCTCCTCCTTCACAGCTCCAAACAGCAACTTCAACAGTGTGTTTGCAAATGGTTTGATATCTACACCAACCTTTTGAACTAACAAGCCAATAAAGCTGGCAACACCAACCCTGCGAGTTAATTGAGGAGTCTATTAAGCAAAGAAAATAGTACAGGTATACTTGATCATCTAATATAGCAACATTCCAGCCTTCTAAAGCTGACTAAAGAAAATAGAGAAAGAATGAATTTTATTCCAAAATAGGCATTTCCCTGTGTGCATTTAGTGGCACAAAAGCATAGCTTGAATTTTCAGGCCCTAAAATGTTACTCATTACTCGATCTGCAATCTTTGTAATTTTCCTCTCTTCCTTAATGGTTCATGTTCATTAGATACATCATTTTTCACCCCAATAAGTAGACAACATTTGGCTAGGCTTAAAGGAGATAAAAAAGAACATCGGTGAATGGTGAAATCAAGCTCATGGGAGTACTGAATCTCCATCAGAGCTAAATAATGGGAAATGACAGCTTCATGGAGACACAATTAAGTCAAGACAGCCTGTTCTTCTCCATCATCAGACATTTGACACCACTTGATGTCCCACAAATCTGACAAATTGTTGAAGTGCAACCATATTACAAGAACCTCAGGAAGGACGTGTTCCCAAGCCAATAGCCAATTTCTTCTTTCAAAGAAGTATGACTTGAAAAGGAAGATGGCTCTCCAACCACAGAGAAATTATCCTTAATTGACATAACCTAAGAATTTACCCTCTCAGCCATTGATGCATTGGAGGTGTAACAAATTAGCCAGCAGGCTTTTTTGATCCAGTGAATCAGAGAAAACTGAGACTTAAAAGGGACAAGTAATATCACCAAGGGTTGAATCAGAGATATTAGTGACTAGAATACAGAGATACTATACGAAAACAGAAATGCTTGAGACTGTCACAGTTCATCTTGCAGCATCTGTTCACCAAGAAAAATGCATATGTAATTGTGACAACAGACCTTGTGTTTAAGCCGACGCTAGCTCGCACCATTTGTGCAAGTCGGGGAACCAAGCTTTCCAAAGATACAGTATCCACGACATTTATGCACTGGTCCAGAGTTTCCCACATAGGAGAACCTTTGGCAATTGAGATCCGCAAGTTCTCAAATTTCTCTGTTTTCAATCCAATGTTTGTCGCATGCAACTACAAGATAAAGCATATGCACAGAAAAAAAAATGAACTGATGGACAAGCAATATTCCAAATTGCTAGAGTGGCTAATGAAATTCTCTTATACCTCAACGTAATTGAGCCCCTGGTCCTCAAGGCTTGACAAACTTTCTAGCATGCAGGAGACTAAGTCTGCCAGATGTGGACGAAGAGCAACCCCTGCACCCTGTGAATAAGTGAATAGGTACACGTGATGCCTCTGATTGAAAAACCAGCATTTTTCAAACAAAGAAGCAACTCATTATTCTGGATAGCGAAATATTTACAAAACTAGATTTCTGGAAAATCCAACTACTTATTCAAATCTCAAAGAAATTAGAAAACGAATCAATCATATAGCACATTATTTTCCATGAAACCACAAAAGTATGTAAAGCCAAGTCTTAAGTCTTTCAGCATTTCATTCACATATTTTAACACACTTGACCTCACTAAACCAAGTAGTTTCCATTGGGTTTTTAGCTTATATACAATCCTTAGGCAGTAAATAGATAGCCAGGTGGGCATATCAATATTCAAAACTATAGCTCTACTCACCTTTTTAATTTCTCAATAAAATATATATATATATATATATATTTTCTCTAATTAGCTTGCTAGGAAACTTTTCGAACATGTAAAACAGCAGGATAAAGAGGCCATCCATAAAGGCCTTTCTTTTCTCAAGAGGAGGATCAACATACGATGGTAAAGGGAGGCCAAGGGAGTAAACTTTTGTAAATAAAGTTCTTAACAGAAGATATGTCAAACCTTTGCAAGCTTCATCACGACAGCAATTGATGCTTTACGAACAGTATCCACCGTACTTAGAATGCCTTCTTTAAGCAGATATGGTAAAACAACATCCATAGCTTGGCGTGAATCTGATACTTCAGTGAGGTTGACATCGCAGAGGCGTATCGTCAGTGAAGTCACTGAACGGCATAATTTGTCACCAGAGTTCCGGACAGTTTCTTTAATATCATCCATGGCCCGAAATGCAGCAATCCATACTTTTTTCAAATGCTTCCCAACCTACTCGACCAAACTGTAATTAGTATATTGGAAAAACATATATACTGGAATTGAGAGCAATATAAACAAAATATCTCTGGTTTTTCATTGCAAAGGTTCACTAACCAAATTCTCTTTTTCTTTGAGTAATTTTATTATAAAGTCACCAAAGACAGACAAAAATATAGTTGTCGATTTAAGTTTGCCATTTTGGAAACTGAGAAAACGTATTGTGGTAACCGATAGTTCTTCAGTGTCTATCTTCAAAATCTTTTGACTTAGTTTCACCATAAATGTTTTCTTCCCCGTGTAAGACCAATTTGCCTATACAAGAAGCTAGAAGATCTTCCAAAGCTACTCCACTTTTGAAAAGTGCAGCTCTACAAGTCTGTATGGAAAGTGATATTGCAGATGCTTTAAAAGCCAAAAAGAAAAAGAAAAAAGCAATTTAAATCTCTCTACTTTGCAATGGAAAATATACTGAAATAATTCGGCAGTTGTCCCTTTGTCCAGTGTACATGTCCATTATAAAGGGAAAACGATACTTTCCTATTAAGGGTAAATCAAACTGATCAATAATTTAGCAAACCAAACAAAATCGATCTGTAAGTACACAAAAGCAGTGGTGATCCTGTTGGATATCACCCCTGTTCTGCCATCTGTCGGTCATTTCCAGCAATACAGAATGACTTTTCCAACTTCAATCAACCAATCTTCAACGTACTACTTCCAAATAGTTCTCTTAACATCATGACATTGATGAAGCTTCTATCCCAGGGTTGCTAGGTGGCTACTCTGATGGTAGAAGTTTACGTCTCCAATACCACAGTAGTGCAATGTCCTTATACAATTTGTATTTCTTTTCTTTACTTTCTCTTGATCTTTTATGTTCTTTCCTTTCTATCTCATATTTACTTCCTTCTTTCCCTCCCCTTTAATATTTCTTTTATTATATATGATTTTAAATTGTTTAGCATGCATATAACATATATTTTCGCTGTTACGCTCTTTGATGAATTGTAACCAGTGAATTGTCAGTAATTCCTTTTGAGAAGCATATTTTCGAGTCAACACATTTGGTAGAAACATGGTCATGAAGAAACAGATACACTTCAGACAAGCCATGATAACTTGCATGATCACATAACATGATATGAACAGGAAATGAAATAAAGCATGAAATATCAAAATTAATTCAGATATAAACATAACATAATGCACTGAACCTAATATCAAAAGTAACATTCACATCTTTCAATTTACACAGTGATCTAACATATAAAGAAAAAAAAATAGTACACGTGAATGGTAGACAGACAGAAAATGATGTCTTGACAAATTATAATCTCCAGAGAAAAAAGAAATTAAATTGCTTGACGTGAAACCAAACGACAATTTTTAGCAGTTGATAATCTGAGAGAACCAACCAAAAACAGGTAAGAAAAGTTGCATTTTTTTCCAAAAATAAGCACAAAAATCACTCGAATTCAAATCACTTTCAATTTCCCTGAAGCTCATACTATAAAATTCTAATTTAAGTTTCTTGAAGGAGATTGAAAGAAATTAGGAAGTCTAAACATACGATCAATTTATCAATCTTTTCTGCAGAGATACAATGAGCAAACACTAGCAAAATGTGAAAAGGCTGGCTCAACCGCCCCCTCTTCTTCTCTCCTTCCCCCTTCCACCCATTGACTGAATCTTTTGGGGACACAGATTGACTCCATCTAAGTCCAGCACCAGCACTAGCACATAGTAATCTAAATTTCCACCTAAAGCAACAGCAATAGTTTGATTGCGAAGATACAGCAATGATGCTTTGAATACTTGGCATCAACTATTTTATAGCATGCTCTTCGATGAAGGCGTAAGATCAAGGAAAGGAGAAACTGGATTAGCTTCATCTTTCAGAAACTTCGACAACATAAAAATTATGAATGGTTCATGTTATTACTAGGGAATCTCTGATAAATCTCAGAGACTCAAATATGCTGTATTTCCCACCCACATCCCATACCTGAGTAAATTTTCGTCCTTGGATAATATCAGCAAGAGCAAGACAGGAAGCCTCACGGGTACGCCAGAGCCTAGACCCACATTGTGTCAACAAATCATCCATGATTAGGTCAAAATGTCCATCAATAGTTCTCTTTGAGTCCTCCACGAGGGCCTTCCAGATATGTGCCATTGCATCCTATCACATCCAAGAAGAGCATCAAGAAAAGAGGAAGAAATACAGATGGAAAACCCAACAGAGAACCAAAAAAACAAAAAAGTATCTTAACAAGGTAACACAAGCCAATGAAGAAAATAAAATCGGCTTTACACATGAATTCATCAAAAGAATGTCATTCAACAGATTTACTAAACAAAGGAATACAGCGATCTCCTTACCTGAACATTTTTGTCAGGATCATACTGATATCGCACAAGTCTGGGTATTAATGCACTTAGATGTGGCTGAAGAGCATCCCCAGCTTGCTTGGCTATTTTAGAAAAGCCAAAAGCAGCACCCCTTTTTGAATTCAGAGAAGCATGGTGATTTGCAAGATCCATAAACTTGTATATTAGATCTGGTTGCCCCATCTCATTCGCTATATTGCACAGTTCCTTATAAGTGCTAAGTTTTCCACCACTTAGACTTTCCCCAATAGCCCCCTCCTGGAAAACTTCAGAATCTTCGACAAGCTGTCCAACAAAATCTCATCGTCACATTTGTCACCAGAGGAAGGCACAGAAACTTAAATAGTCAAGTTGATGTTTTCAAGTATCATATGCTGCTGCATCCACCAGTTCCTCATTATCTGTAGTCTGGAGTCTAGACATAGTTTAGACCTTTCTGGGTCATATTACAGTCTTCCATCAAATTTTTAACTAAAAAACCCAAACTAAATTACAACAAACCTTGATGGCTCTCTTTCTCTTCCCAGATCCAGTTAGAGTATTGACAAGTGCATTCACCAAGTTTTTCTTCATAGATGCATCTCCAAGGTCATATACAATGCTCATGCCTTGGGAAGCAAGCTCCTGAGTAAGTTCATTTTGTTCACCAAGTAAGTGTGAGAACGCCTCCTGTGGTACCAAAAAAAAATAACTGAATTATAGCAAGAAAGGAGAATGGTAATCTTGTGAGCAAATAAATTGTCTAATTCCCTTTTCTAATCCATAAACATTATTCATCTCTTCTCTCAGCTTGCGTCTTAATTGACTAAAGTGATTGCATAGATTCAAAAGAGTCTAAAGTTTTTTCTTCAACGAGGAAAAACCTTGTCTCAGCTCATTTGCACAACTAGATGGACCTGTATCTTCTAACTACAATTAATGCAATATACAAGTAACCTGTAAATTAGCAATCTGTGCACCTGTTCATGTTGTTGGAAGTTAACAAGATGTCCATTTCAGGAATTCTACAGTACAAGAAAAACTCAGTGCATCCATTTCTCTAGGAAAAGATGGACATTCCAACTTCCCTCGTACTTTAGCACACCGATCCAATTTTCCTTTAATTCAGCAAGTATGATGAACCAGGAGCTCAAGGCTCTTGATAAGTATCAAAAACATCCATTGTAACACGAACCTTGTCATATGTTTAGTATATTGAATTTATTGTTGTCTGTTCAATTTTTACTTAGAAGCTTGGCCACTGCCATATATAAAAGGTGATCTATGGAATTAAAACAACACTCTTAATAAAATTTTAAGGGGAATAAGCTAGAGCCAAAAAGGGCTCTGTGCCACATGGAAAGAGTTCTCGCATAGCCTGTAGAGTGCATTGTCAACTAGCTCACAAGATAATTGGCCAATACTAATAGTAATAATAAAAAGCTCAGAAGTACAAAATTTGGACTTATCAATTGACAACAAACCTGAATCTCCGGCAGCATTTGTTGGATAGTTGCATGGTGGCCACAATACATGGTCAATGATAACAGCCACACAGTTCCAGCACAGCGTTCTTCTTTTCTATGACTGTATAAAAGACCATCAAAGAGCTTTCTAGTAATTGCATCTCTAACACTAGCGCGAGAACCTTCGGTATCTTGAATCATTCCATTAGAATCATCTCCTGTCAAACATGTGCTCATGTTTTCCATAAGATAGTTTGACGACATGGAGAGTGAAATATAATTAGTCTTGAGAATTGTGTCAGCAGTCACAGGGACGGTTCCCCACAAGAAAGATAAAGCCTCCCCAGCAGCAAAAAGGACATCCTCAACCTGTACAACCCAAGGATAAGAAATTTTTCAGGTGCTATGCAACAATAATACTAAAGAGGTGCGCTTGCCGAGCGCAAAGGGGCCCAGGCGGAGTCCTCGATCACCAAAAAAAAAAAAAAGACTAAAGAGGGCTCATACACTAAGATAGCCACAAGTAGAAAGAGCAATGAGAATCAGAGCACCCACCTTTGAACGGCAAAGGCTGAAAACCAAATCAGTTGCAATGTTGAGACGTGAAGATGATTTTTCTTTCATACAGACATGTCCAAGCGATACCACAATTTTCTGAATTGCTTTAGTATCATCACCCGCAAGTAGCTTCCTCAGCTTTTCTTGTAGAACCATAAATATGTCCGCTGCAACTTGAATGAAGTCTAATATGACTAATAATCCATATAACTGATTCCAACATTTAAAGGGAAGAAAAAAGTTACCCGAGGTGGAGTCATCAGCATTTGAAGGTAATGGGAGACGCAACCCAATATGACCTAAAGCTTGCATAGCAATAGATGCTAATGTTGCATTCTCAGAATTCACAACATCGACTAGGCATTTGAGTACACTCTGGAGCAGTACTTCTGGAATCTAAAAGGTGAATGTCAGATACAGCACAATTTATGTAATTGCACAAAACTACATGTCAATGTAACAATTCCCACCACCATTATACAGAAAAGAAAAGAAAAATTATACATTTATGTCATTATGTTGGAACATGCATTGACCTCAACATACTTAAATGGGTCCTACTCCTGACACAGATATCAGAGTACAATTTTACATCAGTAATAAAAAAGAGTTTGCAAGGAAAGAAAAGAGTAGAGTAGGAAACAATTCAACGGGAAATAATGGGATTGAACGATAAGGGGTGTATGAATTCACAACTTACAATATGGAAAAGGTAGTCGTGCATATTTTTCTTAAGCATCTTTCTTTGAAAATATTATAAATTTATTAATCATAAATTGTAATGGAAGTTAAAATAATTCACACAGGAGACGAGCGATAGATGATCTCAAATGTAGCAAAAAGGAAAAGACACAAAGACATAGAGTTATCTCAGTTAAGATCACATCAGAAGTATAAAGCCTTGGTTAAACACTGTGATTAAGAAAGTAGAAATCTTTTTTCCCCAGAGATCATGAAAGTAAGTTAAATGGATCATATAGTACTTTGTATCGAATGAAGATATATGTCAATCAACGAATGAATCTAAAAGGCATGGAAATTCTCTTGATTTCATCTGCTAAAGTCATCTTTTGTCACTGAGAAAAGTAATGCATAAAATCACTCACTTTTTGGTTTTGTTAAAAGTCATTTACAGCTCAGCTAAAAAAAAGGAGAAGAAGTCATTTACCAAATCCATAATCAATTAAATTCAAACATTCAACAAATTGGTCATTGTCAGTGTTGACGGTTCAACATGGAACTTTCCTTTTTGGACCATAACCACGATGGAAAGTACCAACCTAGGACCTAGGACTATGACTATTGCCCAGAGAGAAAAAAACCATCAGAATGTTGCCACCTAGTCTCAAGTATAATGAATAGACCAAACGAGGCATGGAGAAAACATAAAACATCAGTTAGTCAATAAATGTATCGACACCATGCCACAGTGCAATCAGAAGAAAGGCGCTGATAACATGATTGACATACAATATCACCAATATATTCCTGTCAAAAATCACATGCATTTGTGCTTTATTTCAGAAGGAGGGGAGGGGAAGAAAAGTGAGGGATGAATGGTGAAGATGGGGTAACAACCAAACTCTTCTGAGGAGAAAAGGTGAGGACAAATTTTCTCCCCTTTTACCCCTCCAATATCCCAAACAATGCATTAAGCTAACGATGGTCCCACAGGACAACAAGAGAAAACAAGTATGGGAAAGAAAAACTCTCTCAAGATTTGCCCAAGAAAATCAACAAACTTTGACTTACAGGAGGCATCCTACAAATACAATCTGCCGTGATATATCCCATAGCACATACTGCTCCATAATGATAATCAAACCTGAATAACACATTGAACTCCCCAAATCAGGAGAACTCCACTTTAGAGTAAAAAAATGAACAGTCAATCTTCCAAGAAAATTTACCAAACCTTATTTTGCGTGAATCGCTAATTGAACAAACTAGTTCGCTTATCAAAGCTGAAGCAGCCGTGGTCGGAAGACCAGAGGAAGCCATTCCAAGTAAGCGTGCTGCAGTTTCACGAGTATCGATGTCCACATGACTCAATAATTGCTTTAGCCATGGCAGTTTGTTAGCATAATGAGGAACAATCACCTGTGAAGATCAATATTTAGTAGGAAAAGTTAATGCAAGCTGCAGAGGGAAAATTTAAAAAAATGCAGCAAGTGGCTTCTTTTGTCATACTTGTGGAGCATGAGATCCAATTGCCACCAGCGCCCTGGAGGCACAAGCATGCAACTCTACCGAGCCTTCAAATGCCAAAGCATGATCTAGCAGTAAACACATAGTTTTCACTGAAGATGAAAATTCAGAGGGTCCTCCATCAGTTTCAGAAAGCAGCTTTTCTGACTCAAAACACTTCAACAAAAACTTGATCATTGCAACATAAGTTTCTGAAGGAAAAAGAAGCTTTTGTTCCCTTGTTTCAATTGATTCTAACAATTCCGGTCGCTGCTTGAGGATGTAAGTTAACATATCTCCAAGTTTAGGGTACTTCAGACTGGCATCATGACGGGTAGGTTGTCCATTATCGTTACCGGGAAACAGGCCTTCCAGTGAAATTTCTCTTCAAAGAATTTCAAAAGAAAAAAGCAGAACAAACAATAACCTTACATCAGTAATAGAGACAACTACCGCTGTATGCATACATAATGAGGACAAAGACCAATACACAGAGCTAGCCAGAGATACATCATAAAGAACTTTGGTGACGTCATGAAATAGATGAAGAAAACAAGTAACCAATATCATGCAGCACTGAAAGAGCATAAGCATGAAGAAACTTAAAAAAAAAAAAAAAACTAGATCATCAACATCCATGAATCACACCCATAATCTGACAAAGAAGTGACATGACCTTCAGGCGCCTATAAAATGCACGCGATTTTTTGTACAAACTTACAACAAATAGAGAAATGTCTAACACTATACACTAAGCCATAACTCCTCCCTCTTATACATACAAATATTACCCAAGGATGCCCCACTAATTGACTGAAATGCATTTTAGAATCTTTTATCATATAAACACTTTGAAAAGAATACGTCATCTACCTTATGTCCAACTTAGGATCTGCAGCCCCAAGCATACATAGAAATCGACTCGGGCAGTGTTGCAGATCAAACAATATAGTCGCCCACCTCACAGCACAGAAACGTACTTCACTTTGTTCCTGAATAAAAGAAGGCACTCAATTTCCACATAAATTATATAACCAGCTATACATATTTACCAAACCAAACAGTATAAAACCTGCGTCAAATTTTCCAACAGTAGTGTCTCCAAATCCTGTTGCACAGTAATGAATGCATCCTGATGAATGAAGCAAAAACAGTATCAGTGATCTCTCATAAAGGGAGATGCATCGAAAGAAATGAAGGAAAGAAAGCTGTCTATCGGAACAAAAAGTTCTCAAAACCAGAAAGGGAAATCTCTTCCTTCAAACACCCATCCTTAAGTTCTTTTCTTTTAGAATCTGAATACCCAAGAGCACATGACAATAGACTAATCCATGTCCTTAGAGGGGATAACTTTTCTCACCTACAGATTGAAGTGACTACTTAGTCATATGCCGGTCGAGAAAACCAAGAGATAGACTCACTAACTCCAAGACCAAATAAAATGCCAAACTCAAAGAAAGATATTTGCAAGTATAGATATTACAGGCAATTAAACTACAACTAATACTACCACCACCACCACGCATCACCACTACCACTACTACCAACAGACATCATAAGCAATTCCTCCGCTACCACCATTATTTCAGCTACTACATTATAAGCCTTATTCCAATAGGTGGCTCAGCTGGATGAATTGTTTCACGCCACTGTTTGATTCTGTATCGTCCGTTGTAAGCTCTAAAGTGCCATATATCTCTCATTTACACCTCCATCAATTTTTATTTCATGTTACATGAATAAACCTAAAAATTTATCATTAAAATCACAGTGAATCTAGACTCCAACACAAAATCTGAAGCCAGGAATCTTTATCAGGTTGCATTAGATGCCCAATGGAAAAGCACAAAAGTAACACAATGTCTTCACATTCAAATAACCTTGATTAAAGGTGCTTTAGCATAGACCTATAGGAAATGGGATGTAGGCCCACCTATAATCGTTTCAGAAAATTCAATATTGGAGCACTGCCAGAAAATGATTTTACAGTTGGTAAAGAAATTTAGACTATTTACACCTAAAGTGGACCAAATGAAGCTCATCAATTGCCAAAATGACCAGTTAGAAAAGGCATTTGTCATTTGCCACCGGAAAGGGGTATTCATCAATTATAATTATAATTTTATGCAATAGATTGAAAGCAATATTCATGATGTCACCCATATGGAGTGTGTATAGCAACCTTGTATGCAGCAGCAAGGGAGACAGTTGCTTCTTGAATCGTAAAACGAAGAGATGGTGCCTCCAACTTCAATGCATCAAAAAGCCGAGCAGCCATATCAACTTTATCCCTAAGAGCAGAACAAATAGGGGATAATCCAACGCACAAAAGCACCACGTTGATTTTTTTTTTTTTTTGTTAGGGGAGGGGGGAAATCTCATCTGGTACCTGAAAAGCTGAGGTGTTCGCTTTGCAAGCAACCCAATTGCTTGAAAAGCAAATGTTTTTGTGTCCTTGGCATTGCTATCTACATGAACAGAACAAATAGGTATACATGGACTAAATACTTGCTGCATCTTAATCTTAAAAGATGACACGAAGAACTACAATCAAGGGAACTCTGTTGCATGCTGAGCTCACCCAATTCAGAACTCGAATAACCATCAAGTGTCTTCAGAATTCCACTAAGGATAACAGGGCCCATTAGATTCAACTGATCAAGCTTTGCCTGAGAAAGATATCGCCAAAGTCATTAGTCCACTAATGGCAAATTTTTTCAACAGTGGAATGACAAGATAAACTGCCATGTTGCCTATCAATTTTTTTAAGTCTAATTATGATTAGTGTCTTAGACCACAAAGAAAGTTATCAACAGTCCAATGCTTCTGAAGCAAACAATCAGCACTGATAAAAATGGCTAAAGTGACATCACTGCATATGTCTTCAGATATTTTCTTAACGAAAGGAACGGACTCCATTGGCCTATGCATTAAGAGATTTCACAAATTCAACTCACAAAAATCAAGAAGGGTCCTGTAAGCACATTACTGTGCTTATTTGGGTTTTCACACTAAGAAACTGGAGCAGTTAGTCTCTCTGTCAGATTGATAAATGGTGAGCACTTTCTAGACACATAATACCTGGATATTTTATCTCACTCTGTACCTAAGAAGTTAATTCTGGATGATTTAACTTTTTTAATATTTCACTAGGTAGCACCATTTCCCTTTTTCTCTTTTCTTAGAGCCTTCGAGGGTGCATTATGTTTGGAAGAGGCGGCCCTTAATTGAGGCAGGAGACCGGTCTAACTCTATAGCAGTTAAATAGAATACTTTAGCAAAATCCTGCAATTTAATTACCGAGTGGAGTTACCTAAAAGGTTGAGCATAACATAGAAACTATGGTGAATGGCATCACAATAGACCTTTTACTTTTTGTCATCATGTGGGAGTTATTGGGCAGGCTCGGACACATTGAGTACATCCTATACATGTATCATAAATCTTTACTTCCGGGGAACCGGTAAATACTTCTGCTACAAAAAAGGGTCGGGATAAGAAACGCTCAATTTTTACAATGACCTACCAAGATATTTCTTTCCTATAACTATAAATTAAAACCAATGTATAGCCCTTACATGCTTGAATACCCAAACAGTGAACTCCATTCCCAACTGCTTCAATCTTGTGGTGGTACCCTGTCCTACAACATCATGATTTCAGATTTATCAGCACAAAAATAGAATTATGACTTATAAAGATAATATTATCATGAAAAAGGAAGGGCTAAATGGTACATGTACACCACGAAATATAATTCTAAACATAAGTATCCATATCTATCTATGCCTAAGATCCGAAAGTGTTAAACTGGAAGAAAAAAGGTAGAATCACTCAAGACCAAGACACAGTGCATATAATGCATAGAAGAGGACAGCCAAAATCAGCAACTGTCTAGCCTCTATGGTTTTACCTTTGCTACTAATTATTTTGCAGTAGAACCCATGAAATACTGGATGCAGATTTTATTCATATAAAACGTCACTTTACAAAACAAGTTGAGCTCATCAATTATATCACAAAAAGCCTCGCAGACACTTCACAGCTATGACGAGATGGCAAACTTCAACATACAAAATCACAATCTACTACAGCTTGTAGCTTTGAACCTCATCATCCATCAAAGGCACAGAATAACCAATGAGTACACTTCCACAGAAAGCTGGCCGGACCCCAAATTAGAAGACATATTTTGGCACAACAGGAAACTAGAAGAGTTTCTTAATGGACGGCCAAGATGTCCCCCAAGTGCACCCCCACCAAAGTATTCTCATCAAACACGCATTCATTTTGTGCATGTGTTGGTACTTGATCACAATGCATATTGCCCCATCGACCATCATCAACCTTATTTCTATATGATAACGCATTTCGTTCCATTTTGCTCTTACATTGTGGGTAACATTTTTGCACATCCTTCTGTTACATCATGTTAGCTCGAAATCAGGCGCTTTCCTCTCTCCCTTCTCACCAAAACTGCATGTAAATCTCACTACAACTTGCACTTCATATACACTCTCTTATATTGCTTCATCTGATTTGCTACTTCTCAGACAAGTAGTTACTCTTGTAAGTCTCTCCAAATATGGCTTAATTGCTATTTTATCATATTGGAAAATTCTAGTTCATTTTATACGATAAACTGAAGGAGGAGGGTTTTGAAGAAGCCCCTGAGTACCGTATATGCACCCAAATATGCACTGCAAAGTCGATGGAAAACTGTTTGCTGCAGTAATTGACCGACAAAAGACAGACATCAATTTTGCTTTTAAGGCTGAATTGGCAGGAGCAATTCTAGATTCTGGTCCATCACTATCAGCTCCACTAGAACCTGCACAACACGCAAATAAAATGACATTAAGGGGATATGGGGCATAAGGGAAAAAACGAAAATGACTGATGTTTACTTCTCAATAACACCAACAAGTTTGACATGATCTCGTTTATGAGCATTCTGGAAATAGCATGACCACCTTATCCCTATCTAATATTCAACTGTTCTAAACACCCAAAAAAAAACCATGTAAATTGGGATTAGATTTAAAGACCAAAGCGCAGAGATTCACCAAGAACTCAGATGTAAATAAGTGGCCTCAGAGAATTAACAGAGGACTTCTCACTGTCATGTCTTTTAGGCATCGTGAGTATACTGCCAACTTATAAAAAAATTAAGCAATTGGATGAAAGTGCAATCGTGGTATATGAATGGCATTGCAAGTCTAAATTATGGTTAAAGGTTTGGAGTATTCAGGTTACTGAAAAGCCACTTTCCAATTTGGTGAGTTGTTTGACTTTGTAATCTCTCTGTAATTTGTATAGCTGCCATACCATGGGGTCACCATTCTCATAAACTTTTCTGATTATGCCTTAACAAAATAGTGTAATGATAAGGGCCATGCAGATGTTGCTTGAATAATGAATTGCTTAGAAAGTGGTTCTAGGGATTGGAATTTCAAAATGCCAGCATCATTTTATCTTCAATGACTGCACAAATTCATTGGCCATAAAAGTTCCAAAACTTCCTCACAAACTTTTATAAATTTTCTTTAGAAAAAAAAAAGTGACAAAAAATAAGGCTAATGTCCATTTCGCTTGAACAATAAAGCAGCACCATTTAATGTCCATGACAGCACGATCTGATTGGCCACAAAAGTTTTATAGATTGTCTCAAAAGGGTGCTCCAAATGAAAATCTTCTTTATTCTCCAGGTTATGATTTCAGAAAAGTTTATATTTCTCACAGAAGCACCATCTAAATGAATTTTTTTCCTGAATGACAGTCTTAAATCCAGCAACTTTCCAGAAAAAGAAATGTCTCCAGAAGTTGCTGAAAGAAATATTCAGCACAGGTAAAGGCTCATGTTAGTAAATTGAAACTGATCCTGCTACCAAGAACATGAAAACGAAAATTCAGCATGTGATACCTACAGCATCAAATATTAGCCACCTCTGCAGATCTTTTCTTAAAGTGGCAGGCACTACATACAGTAATGATATGATCTGGATCCTAGATTGGCAAGCTTGAAAAAGAGGATTCTACCAATGACTTCGTGAGGGAAAAAGAAGAATCATAGCCCCATAAACCTCAAAATGCTACAAGTAAAATAACTCAAATTTGGAGACACTTTTCCTTCAAAGAAACAATGAGGCAGACTCACTCACATTGATGGGGAAACTGACTTTACAATGGAATATTATAGACTTTTGGCCAAGCAGATATAATCTTCAATCAAAGATAGCACATACAATCATTATTTCAGTTTGCCCACATCACATCACATGCGCTATAGACATGAGATGCACCACAGAAATAAGGTAAAGCCATTAACATCCACAAAGGTAATGAAAGATAATTATTTAGAGGGATTCTTCTTTCCCCTCTTCATTTTTTATAGAAACTTCTCCTAACAGAAATGTAAGAGAGCAAGATCACTTATGCCAAGCCAAAAACCTAAAGGAGTAATCTCCAATAGAAGACTCATTTTCATGGTCCATACCATTAAATAGCAGAAATAGTCTCTTTATAAGCAATGGATCATCAAAATTTGCACCAGATGCCTTCTTCTTTAAAAGCTCATCCCCTCTCATTGCAACAGCCTCTTGACTGGTATAAATCCAACATTAGACAACAATCAGATTCTACACATGCAAATCCATCCATAGGACAGACCACCAAGAGAGCAAATATCATACTACAATGCCAAGATACCTGTCAGCAGAAGCAGCGAGATAGATGGGATAGACAACTTCAGGGGTCAGCTCCATAGCTTCAACTACATTTAAAATGCCCAACTGCTTCGACAAAAGAAATAACAAAAATAGAATTGATTAAGAAACTTTAGATATTAGAACAATAATGCTGCGGTTGGTGGTGGCATACGCAATGCTGAGAATCCACCACACAGACATTTGCTTTATTGCTAAGATAATGTAGAAAGATTTTCATATCATAATGACTCCACCTTTCTCATCAAAAGCGTATTACTCGTCAATTGGTGTTTCCCAGTAAGACGATTTGCTTGAGCAATTGAAAGCCCAGGGGAGCTTCCTCTGCTGTAAAGAAAAAAATGACTCCTTGATAAAAAATTTGGAATAGCATATTGTACACTGTAATATAATGCTTGGTGAGGTGAAATACAAACCCTTGAGATGATGGTTGATACAAAATATTATGAAGGCAAAATTCAATGAAACCTTCCTTATCCTGAGAATTGTCTACAGCTCTATACATTGCAGCAACTTCTGCATTGACTCCTGCTGAGTGGCATTCACCGATCACCTGACAGCATTCGACCATGTAGAACCAAGAAACCTCATATTGAAAACAGTACATTGAAAACATTATACATAAGGAAAACAATAAAAGAAAGAGAAGAAAAGGATACATTACTAGGCTCAGGTATGCACAACATTTAGAAGACACTAGATTGAACTAGGTTTGGTTTGCACAACCATCTACAAAAAACCTAGCCTTAAAAGCTTGGAGGTAATTACCAAACTTGGAGTTGGTCCTCTCCAAATTATCATGACACAAGTAAAAGATCTTCAACCAACATGAGATAGTACAAACACACTATTATCATTTATATCTTTCATCCAAGAAAGTAAATAATGCATCTAGCGATAAAGATGTCATAATATGGCTCATTCACAAAGACGTTTTTGACATGTTCTTCTCTCCGTACATCAAGACAGAGAACATGAAAGAAAAAATAACATTAATTGATGAAAGAACACTTGAAACTAGAAGTAGCACCAAGTAATGTTCTTAATAGTCTATAGAATTTTGCATGCTAGGAGAATAAAGAATCTTCAAACAAACCTTTGCTGCAATTCTTAGAGCAATCTCTTGATGCTGATGAGGAAGCTTTGAAACATTGGCTGCAAGTATAGGCGCCATCATTTCTTTCTCCTGAAAGAAAAGCACTTGTATCAGGATTCACACAAAAAAATTTCTAGACAGGCAAGCTCAAGATAACAGCTTTTGACTTCCCATAGAGACTTTGGATACGATAGAACAACAACAAACCTTCACATCAGTGCGTTCAAAAGCCATCTCAATATACAAAATGCAGAAATTTTTGACAATTGATACGGCATTGGCTTCTGTGTATATTCTCCATAAATCTGACAAAGGCAGACCGATTTCAGGTTGATGTTTCACTCTTTTATTAACATGGCTCAGGATCTCAAGAACCTGTACCAAAAGATAAATCAATCTGGTCATGCCAAATGATATGATGTACAAGGACAACACTGCATGAGTGTGAAGTAATGAATAACACATTCAGGTCAGCATATGAACACTTGTGTAAATGAGAAACAGTTAAAAGACACAAGAAGAGACGTGACAAATGAGGAATGAGGCCAACATGGATCCATAAGGTGATAGGAGCATCATTCCATCAACACAACACCGCATTTCAAGAAGTAAATATCAATAAAGATACTTACTGTTCATATGTAGGAAATTCTTCAGAATATGGACTCTAAATAGGACCTAAAGAATAACAACCGCTGTACCAGAAATCAAAGATGGTGGCAAAAGGAAGAAAAGAAAAACTACAACATTATATTTGATTGAACCTCCTATTCTATACTATGAGGAGTCTTTGAAACGGAAGGATTAGAAGTCTTTCAGTCAAAGTCTGATATTACTTCAGAGTAGCATAATGTCTGAGTCAATCCGGTTGCAGAAATGGAAAAGTGCTCAAGTCCCGAATTTCATAAATTCGGCCTTGTCCTACACGGTTCCTCAAAATGCAAGTGGCAATCATCTTTTTAGAAGGATGCTTGTTAAGTACCATTTACAGGGGATTAAGTCTAAATAGTATTGAACCCAGTCAGATTGACTTAGTAGTTTGAGGAATGAACACATTTATGATTTAGGTGCATACATTCAATTTCTGACACCAAATTTGCAACCAAATTCATTTGCCAGCATCAACCTGGCTGCAGATAGCATCATACATGGTCCATGAGGTCAGTGGAGGAGGACTCCATAGCACAACCACTTACCTGAGATAAGTTTAATAGTACCGTCACTTTGCATAATACAATACAAGGCCAGAGAGTGACTCAAGATGAACTACATTCACAGGTAAACCCCCTCTTTCTATCTATTTATTCTTTCTTCTTGATTAGTTGAATAGGTTCTTATAAACAAAGGTAACTAAATATCTTACCACACAAAGTAGTTACAAACAGCAGAGATGCTCAGAAGATTTAAATCTGTGGAACTAAAAGACAGAAAAGATGCCAGACAAAGCATCATAAAAGAGCAGCTACAGCCCACCCCACCCACTTAAAGAAAAAGTAGAAGAAATACACCCATATTCTAAAGTTTTGGTAAATTATTCCAATGGCAGCATGGAAAGAACTGCAATGTCTAATATTTTTTCTTTGCAATAAGCCTTCCCCACCCCCCCCCCCCCGGGGCGGGGCCCCCGGCAAGGAAAAAAAAGGGGGGGAAATAGTATGGTTATCAGCAACGTCACCCATAAGGTGATAACATTTCACAAGTAAATTGAGTTCCTTTAGCTAAAAAAACTATCCAAAAAGATATATATTTCTGTCTATCTAATTCCTTCCCACCAACCATATATGCAAAAAGGGCCCAACAATATTGATTGGAGGAATTCTTCCTGATAACAATGGCAACAAAAAAGTAATGCGAGTACATACACATGAACAAAGACACTTTATGCCAAGAGTAGCCTACTGCATGATCCTCCAAGGTTCAAGAATTTTAGAAGCAATAATTTATAAGTAGAAACTACCATACACTGGCCCTTTAAAAAGCTTCTAGAACACTATAACTAGCATAGGATCAAGTTCACTAAGTTTTAAATAAAATTGTTCATGAACAGAAAATAAGAATTGGTAACATAAAAAAGAAACATGATGCATCGAAAAAGCTAAAAGCTATTTCCACATTCTTAGTGTAGTGGGATCACAGTAAAGTCAAAATCAAAAGTTGTGCTTAGAGCAATAAAATGAAACCACCTAAGTTGACGAGTAATTGGAGTGTATATGGTACATATAAGTGGGACTGCCATGGTCAAGTGTAAAGGTGATCAATGGGCAGGTCATGAAGAGTCTAATTCAAATTTCAAGGCACAGCCCAAAAATAATGCATAAAATTCACACCACCTGCTCATGAGGCTGAGATGGGCTTTATAACCAAATAGCCTTACCCACACCAGTCTATAAATGGCATTCATGACCACATGGCCCAAACGCAACTCGCAGGCCACCCAGCACATGATGGTCTAGTCATGTGGGACATAGAAATGGTTGAGAAGTGCACAGCAGGGATTATGGAGGTAATCGCAATGGTTTCTATGGTGGCAATGGTGGCAATAGCCATTCAAGGGCTGTCCTGTAACAATGAAGTGACTTTGTAGAAGTACTGATGATGTTAGTGGTAGTATTGGATCTGGAGCGAGAGGTGGAGGTGGCTAATTCATAAGTGCTCAAGAAGGTGGCCATAGTAGTGGTGCCAGCAACAGGAGAACATGGGTCGTCACATTGGAGTTTGTGACGAGGAGGTGGCTATGAGATTGCAGTGGTCATGTTGAATTTTAGGTAGCGGTGGCAACAAGAGGAATGGACAAACATATTACAGCAAACCTATAGATTTTCAAAAGAGTATCGCAGATATATAAAGACCAATTCACAAATTGAATTATAAAATCATATGTCAAACTGCAAGATGGTATTTGCACAAGTGAATTATGTTCAAGTATCCAACAAAAGTCCGCCACGCCACTTTATGACTTAATCACTTTGTAAATCGGTCTTTCTTTATCCGGCATTATCCCTTTTAGAGTTCTGTGCTAATAGCTACGGGGTCATTCAACCAAATTCATTGCTTAACTTCAAAATCTCTATTCACAGATTTCCACTTTAGTTGCCAATTATTATATTTTCTTCATAAGTAAGAAAAAGTTTTATAAAAGAGAAACGATCTACAACATCAGGTGTATATAGCATCAGGAAGAACAAAAGAAAACCGCAAAGAACCTATTCCAAACAAAGAGTAGAGCAAGAACTCCATAAGTGCTCTAACACAGCAATTATAGACTAAACCTGCGACTCTGATCCATCAAAAAGCCTTGAATTGCCAAGTGCACCACATGAGACAAATGGGAGAAGCCTTCATCGATACGTTTAACTGTAAAGAATACTCTTTGCTAAATCTTCCGGGGTCTCAAGTAGTGCTCCAGCCGGCTGACCAAACCTAAAAGCCATAGAGCCACTCCCAGGCCTTACAAAATAATCTCGGCCACTTTCGGTATCTAAGGACGAGCTCTTAGCAGTTCCACTACGGTAGTACCCACACACACACGGAGAAATTTGCAAGAACCGCGAGTTGGGGGGGAAAAAGCAACACAAAAACGCAATTACGGAATTCCCAGGCACCGAAGTGGAGCTCAACATCAACCAGACCGACTAAATGAAGTCCGAAACCAGCGCGAAATCACGATTGCATTGGGAATGCGTACCTTGCTCCGGACGGCGGATGAAGGGGATGATAGAGAGGAGATGGCGAGAGGGAGGAGCTTGGAGAGCAGCGCTTGGAGCTTGGAGTCGTCGCAGAGCGCCAAGCGAGTCAGCATTCGGTCCAGCATATCCTCCAACTCTGCGTCCGACTTCACCGGCACCGCCGACGACGATGATGATTCCGCCATTTCCGAATTCGATACCGCGGTCGCCAAGGGAAGCCAAAGAAGGTCGAGGTCGGGCAATCGGGAGGCCTTCGCCTTTGGCTTTGGCTTGGGCAAGAAACCAAAGCAGAGTACTCTCCGAACTCCTTCGATTCCTTCGAGATTTTGCAAAATATAATAGGAAAAATCACACGAGGGCTTTGACCTTATATATGTAATGTAGTTCATAATCTTTTAATTTATTTAATATAATTTCTAATTTTTCTTACAAATTCAATTTATTTTATAAATTACATGAAAATATTCAATATCATCGTTCAAGGATAAAATTAAATATCTTTATATAATTTAATAATCAAATTGAATATATATATATCAAAAGTCTATATATTATATTAAATAAATTGAAAGTTCATATATAATAATGTATTCCGAGTTAAAGTCCAAAAACCGCATGTAAAAAATCAAAAGTTCAAAAAGCTAAAGTTGATAGATTATTTATGTCATTTTCTTCATAAAAATAACAAATAATTCTAAAATTTTGATTTAATATATAATATCGTTTTTGAACTTTTAATTTATTTAATTATTACTGAATTTTGGTCTATTATATAATGTGAATTTTGAACTTTCGATTCATAAAATATGATCAGAGGTGATTGGTTATAGGATTAGCCGATTCCTACCCTAGAACCAAGAACCAACCCACTTGTTCTTAGAGCTGATCTTGTCCAACTCCGGGTAGGTCAATGGGACTAGGGGCTTCCACTTTCTTTTTCTTTACTTTTTCTTTTTACAAGGATGCTTCCCATACTCTTCAGCACGGTTATAATGAACACATGCATGGCACAACTGCAGACGTTTTCAGTGCAACAGGGCTTCTTCATGGATCCCCACATTGGCTCATTTTCAAGTTGACGACTGCATCAATTCCCGTTATACGCCTCCTCTTCATGTCCGTCCTCATACCCATCTGCCAGTTCCTTTTGTGCCCTCTGCTAGAAAAATCACTGGCCATCCAGCGGGCATCACACAGCTCCAGCGCGTTGGATTGATAGAAGTGAAGAGAAGGAATCGCGCCATTAACGATCCATCGCATCCCATCAGCTTGTTCTGGCTCTCTTTCCAATGCGGCATATTCGGAATTGCCGATATGTTCACGGTCGTCGGATTGCTGGAGTTCTTCTACAAGGAGGCACCCTCAGGAATGCGGTCGCTATCTACTTCTGTCACGTGGCTGTCCCTGTCTTTCGGCTACTTCCTGAGCACAATCTTTGTCAACGTCATAAACGCGGTCACCAGAAGGATCGCCGCTAGCAAGCAAGGGTGGTTGCACGGGAAGGGCCTGAACTCGAACAATCCGAACCTGTTCTACTGGTTCCTGGCAGTGCTCAGTTGCCTCAACCTGGCAAACTATGTGTTTTGGGCTTCCTGGTACAAGTACAAGAAAATCGACTCAGAATTCAAAACCGAAGCCAAGCCAACAAATGGACATAACTAGAACATGGAAGCAACCCATTCAACTGTCACATCCTTATTTTTGTTGTTCTCTTTCCTCGTTAAATCAATACCCTGAAGCCTGCAGGGTCACTACATTGTTAAACACAAGGGTCTTGGGCGAGATGATGAACAAGTGTTCCAGTGTAATGTTGTCAATGAAAAAACATCCATGTGTCTGTTCCCGGATGTTGTTTCTATCTTCATTTACACGATATATAGTCAATTACAGTCAAGAAGAATGATTCAGAATTGGAAACCAGAGAGCCATGCTAACAAACGGGCAAAACTAGAATATTGAAGCAACCCATTCAAAAACAACTCCCTTTCTCCTCGTTTTTTTTCACTTTTTTAGCCCATAACATTGTTACCCCGAACCCTGCAGGGTCACCACGTTAAACGCAGGGATCTTGGGAGAGAGATGATGAACAAGTGTTTCTATGTAATGGTGTCAAGGACAAAGCAAGAATCTTTCTGTTCCCCGATGTTGTTTTTTTTTGTCTTCAATTACGATGCATACAGTCAGTCAGGTTGGAAAATTCATTGGCAAAAAGACAACCAGCAGCCGAAAAGGCAAAACAGGGCAAGATCGGGTGTCGTGCCTCGTACCAAAGAATTGGCACGTGCATACTTCATCCTTACAGGACAGGCAGAGGATCCCCCGTCCTTCGTCTTGAACACACCACGCGACGCCCATCATCAGCTTTGTGGGGCTCTTCGACATTTGATGCTCTGGCGTGCCGGCGATCCGACTTTCTTGAGTCCCCGTAATCCTCTCCTCTCTTACATGTTAGTCCGCCGCCACGCCTTCAAGTCTCTTCGCGATCCTCTGTTAGCATCGTCAACAAAAATCGAATCTTTGCCGTCGTGCTCGGGCCTCTCCGCGATTCCGTCGACCCCCAGTGACGAAACGCACTCTGACCTCCTCGCCCTCTGCTCGAACTCGCAGTCGCTTCGCCGGACCACGCAATGCCACGCTCTGGGAATCGTGAGTCGCTCCCTCCCTTGCAGCGTCTCCCTCTGCGCTTCGCTCATCTTGAGCTACGCTGGTCATGGGGACATCGCGTCGTGTCGCGTCCTGTTCCGTCAGACGGTTGGGCATTGCCACACGGCCTTCTTGTGGAACACTTTCATCCGGGCTCACTCCGTGTGTGGAGCTCATGATGGGTTCGAGACGTACAACGCGATGATCAGGAGCGGGGTTCGACCTGACGGCCACACGTTCCCTTTCGTTTTCAAGGTTTGTGCGGATTTTGTGGAATCAAAGAAGGGGATGGAGATTCACGGGGTCGTGTTCAAGTTGGGTTTCAATGGCGATGTCTACGTGGGAAACACTCTTTTGCAGTTCTACGGTAACTGTAGGGATTTGGGTGGCGCACAGAAGGTGTTCGACGAAATGGCCGAGAGGGACGTCATTTCGTGGAATACCATTACTGGAGTCTTTTCAGTTAATGGTTTTTATGAGGAGGCCTTTATGTTTTTCAACAACATGAATTCGAGGTCTGGGGTGAGGCCTAATACGGTGAGCATCATTAGTGTTTTACCAGTGTGCGCCGGACTCAAGGATGAAGTCATGGCGTCTCAGATCCATGCTTACACGGTCAAGGCTGGGTTGGTTACAACTGTGACTGTTGGGAATGCGTTGGTGGATGCATATGCAAAATGTGCGAATGCCGTGGCTTCGAGGCACTTTTTTGACGAGATGGTTGAGAAGAATGGAGTTTCATGGAATGCAATCATAACGGGTTGTGCTTATGGGGAGCGCAATGCAGATGCTTTGGATATGTTCAGGTCAATGGTCTCTGAGGGTCTGAAGCCAGACTCTGTCACCATTTCTAGTATGCTTCCTGTGCTTGTTGAATTACAGTCGTTTAACTTGGCCGAAGAGTTGCATGCATATAGCTTACGAATGGGTATGGAATCTGATTTGTTCGTATCCAACTCATTGATTGACATGTATGCAAAGTCAGGCCATCCAACCAAGGCTTCGTGTGTTTTTAACAAAATGAAGGTCTGCAATATAGTTTCGTGGAATGCTATGATCGCTAACTTCACTCAAAACAGGCGAGAGGTTGAAGCTATAAATCTTATACAAAAAATGCAAGTTCATGGAGAAGTTCCAAGCTCGTTAAGTTTCACGAACGTGCTTCCTGCTTGCGCTAGGATTGGTTTGCTTTCTACTGGAAAAGAGATCCATGCAAGGACATTGCGCATGGAACAGTCCTTTGACGTGTTCATTTCCAATGCCTTGACAGACATGTATGCAAAGTGTGGCTGCTTGAACCTTGCCAGAAAAGTTTTCAGCATGTCCCAGAGAGATGAAGTAACATACAATATACTAATTGTCGCATATTCCCAAACTAGTCATTGCCTAGAATCTCTTAGCTTATTAAAAGAAATGCACTCCATGGGTATGAACTATGATATTGTTTCCTTTGTCGGAGCTATCTCAGCTTGTGCAAACATAGCTGCAACCAAGCAGGGTAGAGAAATTCATGGGCTACTGGTCAGGAAACAACTTCATTTGCATCTCTTTGTTTCAAACTCATTGTTGGATTTATATACGAAATGTGGAAAGATCGATATTGCTAGAAGAGTATTTGATTGTATGCCACACAGGGATGTAGCCTCTTGGAACACTATGATCATGGGTTACGGGATGCTGGGAGAAATAGAGACTGCTATCAACCTCTTCGAAGAAATGAGGAATGATGGTGTGGAATATGATTCCGTTTCATATATTGCAGTCTTATCAGCGTGTAGTCATGGAGGGCTGGTTGAGAAGGGAAGGGATTACTTTAAAGAAATGCGTCGTCAGAATCTTGAGCCAACACAGATGCACTATGCTTGTGTGGTTGATCTTCTTGGGCGAGCTGGCCTTTTCGAAGAAGCTCTCGAACTAATCGAAGGCCTAGCCTTTGAACCAGATGTTAATATTTGGGGTGCTTTGTTGGGGGCATGTCGTATGCATGGGAATATAGAGTTGGGCTGTTTGGTGGCTGATCATCTGTTAAAGTTGAAGCCAGAACATTGTGGGTACTATGTACTTCTTTCCAACTTATATGCAGAAGCAGGGAGATGGGATGAGGCAGATAGAGTGAGGGAATTGATGAAGTCAAGGGCAGTGAAGAAGAACCCTGGTTTTAGTTGGGTTCAGACACGCGATAAAGTGCATGCTTTTGTGGTTGGAGAGAAAGTAGAAAGTTTAGATCCGTTTGTTTGGCTTGTGGAAGCTGGCTAGGATCCTAAATGCTCACTGTAAAGTCTAGCCTTCAACTTGAGAACCGAGGAAACTGTAAGCGGCCTCTCAGGGTTCGTGCTTCATTATTCCCACATAATTACATGCTATCGATCATAATAATAGATCTAAGATTTGAACTGCAGCACAGTAAGAAGTGATAGCTAATGATAATGCAATGAGATTACCCTGTTTAGAGACCGTCACTTTTGATGTTTTCAGAGAACAGCATATGAAAGCCGGTTAGAGTACAACAAATTGCTTAACAGAATCGAGGGGAACATCTACCATGCACGAGAATGGAATTTCCAATGCACATGGATATCAATTGGATGCGAAACGTGAGACCTGAGGGAGGAAGCATCATTGAGAATAGAACATTGTGGACTGTAGAAACCGGAGGTAAGCAATTCTGGAAGGATCCATGATTCCATCTACCTCCTGCCAGGTAAAGCAAACTTATTAAAAAAGTGTGTATCGGAGTTTCAGATTAGATGCTTCGTGGGCATGAAAGCGCATTCAGGATCCATCTTGATGTGGCACATGCTACAGTGGTAGGTCAAGGTGTTGTCCAATCTATTACACGCAACGCATGGTCAATTGAATATGGAATCCTTGGCTCGAAGGATGACAGGATGTTGTGGATGCGAGAAATTTTGGATTGCTTGCAGCAATTGTTCAGCACATGATTTGTGAATTCTGAAGAATGGCCAGTGGGGGCAGGAATAGCGCACACTTGAGCAGCATTTCTTACAAGCTGAGCATATATCATCATCATCCTCTTTCATGAGAGCCAAAGGGTGCTTGCAAGAAATGTTGGATTTTCCCTTGTTTGACGAGCTCATATTTTGTGGTAGGCTTGAAAGCACAATCGGGACTCAGGATGAAATTAGTCCCTGCACCAATAGAGAAGCTTGCTGTCCCACTTGCCGCAGCCACAGCAAGCGTGTGTCGGTCCACTGAACACCAAAGGCAGAGGATGGAAAGGATGAAACAGATGGTGGGTGATCTTTTGGGGCAATTTAGCACAAGATTTATGTAGATGGAAGTCTTCACATTGTCTGCAGCCATACATAAGGTTCAAGCGGGATCGGCCGCATGCGTAGCAATTAACTCCATAAATTTGGCTAGGATCTGCTGGTCTGAGTATCAAGGGGTCATGGTGGCTGAAGTGTTAAATCTCCATTCTTTTGGGGTCTTCTCCTGTATGGTCTGACCTCAAAACAGATTGACATCAAATGTAACTTGTGTATTTAAGTGTGATTTTCTCACAAACGGTCGAGCAAAGAAAGCAAAGTGATGCATTCAAGGTTGGCGAACTCAAAATAAGCTGAAATTGGCGGGTCACATGGAAACAAGCTACTAATCCAAACTCATCACTATGCTGTGACCAACATAGTATTTTTGCATTTCAGAATCATTCACATGGGTTGTCACATTTCCTATTCTAATTAGGTTTCTCTTTTTTAATACAATATAAAAGGGTGTTTTAAGATTTGAAGGAGAGAGATTTTTTTATACTTTGATTTTGATAATGACTTGTTGATTTATCAGTTTTTAATTCCTATTTAACTAATATTCTATTGTATTTCGGCATCATAAAGTCGTGCATGAAAAACTGAAGTTGCGAGGAAGAACGTTGTAAATTATTTTCTCGGGTGTTTGTTCATTATCTAATATCTATTATCTACTTTTGTTTGCAAGTACGAACACTATTGTTTCTTTGTGAGGAAAACAACATGCTGGGGCCATTCCCCAATCTGTATTTTTCAAGTACTTGACCTAGGAAACATCTGCATTCAATCGTCTATCTTGCCATTGTAGGTAAGGGAAATCTCAGATGGAGAATCATGTGAGCTCCATGTTGGACCCATTTCGATCTAATGGCTAGGACCCGCGGTAGTATACATACATCCAGATTTTAGAATATATCAAGAATGGTTGCCCTATGCGATTTGGCGATGGGTCCCCCCCGATCAAGAAAATCCTCATCGATGATTTTGTGGCCAATGATCTGTTGAATTATAGTTTAACCTCACCCACGAATTCTAGGGCAACTGCATCGTAAAGCCATAGAAATAATTCTGGATTTTCCATAAAGCCAGAATGTGGATTCCATTCGAAATCACAAACATCTCCATTCCCGTTCCTTTCTCCCCCCTTTGCAGTAAGTGCCGTCGGCACTCACAAACCCACATAAACTTGATGTGTTCTTTTAATTTCTCCATTTCCTCACAAAAGAATATCGATAAGAAGACAGAATCTCAACATGAGCCTGGAGTAGAGAACAAGATTTCTCATTTGCGTCAACTCAGCTGAGTCCAACCCCAACCATCATTTGTGTCGACTGGCGGTCACCTGAGAAGTCCAACAATGTTTCTGCCATAGGCATTCCCAGCAACCGTGAAAATTTGGTCAATATAATATCATTTGTACAAAAGAATTAGCGTTAAATTTAGCCAAATTGCCGAAATAGGGAAATCAGAACCAATGCTACGATTGATGACAAACCACTGCCGAACAAGACTCGTCGCTGTCTAGGGTCCACATTTCCAACTCTTGAAGTCGGTTCCGAATTATATCCAGAGCAACATCAGCAGACCAATACAGTACCTTCTTCTCTACTCCGTGAGAAGCCAGGTCGAAGTTGCTACTGCCGATGTCAACCCCAAGGCTTCTATCATCAATCCTCTTGACCCTCACCCTCTTGGATTCTAGAAAACTTGCTGCTATTTCTGCAAAATTGCTGTTTTCCCGTGAGATTGAAAGTTTATCCCACAAAGAATCTCCTGCTTCAACTACATGCACAAAATTATTGAGCCATAGTTTCCTGACAGTAGAGGAGCTCCGAACAAAGACAACACCCAAGCTCTTCCCTGCATATAGTTCAAAAGGGGAGTTGGTCAAGGCCTGAAACATGCCTCCATCAGGAAAGAGCATGTTTGCGTCCACCACCCAAGCATTGTATCTAAGTTCTAAACATTTCTTAACCGCATATGTACTCATCCTAACATTCTTGATCAACTCTGGAGAGGAATTCTCAGGTATCTTCAGTTTGTTAGCCCCCACACTATCCAGAAATTGGTCTGCATCAATAATAGGATGTCCCCTCCTAGCAAGATCAAAGAGTAAATCTGACGTAGGGCCCATAAGTATGTAGTTACGAATATTTAGCCTCTCAAAGTGGCAGAGCATGTTCCTGATGATGATCTCTTGAACCCCAAAGAGGCTCACAAACACTGTAGTCTCATTCATTTGCACAGTGTCAAGAACAACACCAAGGTCATTGAAATTCCTAATGGCCCTACCAGGAAGCACCTCTCTAAAACAAAAATCATACCACTTCAGCCTACTCAAGGGATGCATCTCGAAAAGATTGAAATCATGAGGAGCTTCATTCAGAAGATGAGAATCTGGCCCAGCTGTTTTACCGTAGTTGACACCAGTATCTCTGTGAGAGACGCTAAGTGCTCTTTCTTGTAAAAAGTTGGTATAAATATTGAAATATCTACGATCATGAATAAACTTTATGAACCATGGAGTCCATATTTTCTCTCCCAACCTTCTGTACCATCCTGTTGTCACCTGCATTCCCAGACTCAAGTCATCTAATGAACATGATGAGGAGATAATTGATGTGATAAGAACAGAGTAGGGGGGGAAGGGGGAATTTAAACTACCATTCCCTCAAGAATTGGCTTGATGCCCTTTGCCTTGTGATAGTCATACCACCTCCTAAACTCCTTCCATTGCTTTGGAAAGAGAATCTGACCCCAAGTCCCAACTAACTCATACAGGAAAACTCGAGTTCTGCCATCAACCTCCAGCTTGTTCCCATGCTTACCTGCCCATAGCAACCAAACATATTTTAACAGATTACATAATAACTCAACATCTAGTGAGAAATATGGATCACGCAAATAGAAGGATCCAGAAAATAGTTGATTTCTCCATACATTAGTGAGGAAAATCAGACTTTCTAAAGATGAAAGGTCAATAAGAAATGGCAGCTAACTAAGCATCAAGTCTCCACTCGTTTAAGGGTCAATTCTGAATGCTTTTATCACAAGAGATATTTTCGTCTGTTTTTCTTCTTTTCGCGGTCGCCCGGAAAGGCCCCCATCTCATTTTGTTTATACGATCCTATATACCAAACACAAGATCCCAGGGACAAGTCATGCAAAAAGTGGGACTAGTTGTCTATTATATTACCATCAGATATATGATAGAAATAACCAGTATGGCTTTGAATTTACCAGCTTTTAAGAAAAATAAGCAAATATAAGAAAGATAACAATATGCTGTTGTGATGCCTACCGAGACATTGCATGTGAATCCATGTAACTAGCATTTTAAAAAAAGAGTTTTAACAGAGAGACTACAAATTATATCTGAAATAATAACCAGTATATGCTCTGGCAGCAATTATTCATTAAAAGAAAACACTCTACCACAGTTTGAGGTATTCAAAAATGCTCTGTTGTCCTGGACAAGTCAAAAGAAAAAAAAACTCAAATCTTCTCCAAACCTTAATCAACTCAACCGCAAGGAGTTTTTATGAAAGAAGTAAAGCCGAGACCACAGTTTTCCAATAGGATCGTCTTCTTGCAGTAATATATGCTTACACTATATAGCCAATATCTTTATGTCTAGCAATTGTCATCGCTAGTCAACTAAATACTCTTTCTCATGTTGCATTCCATAATGAGACCTTGGTGCACATTCATGCTGAGACCAGTTCCAAGTTCCGGAATATCTCCCAGCATTGATGATAAAAGATTCAACAGAATTTGTGACGCACCTCTACAGAGCCCAAATTCTAGCAACGATCTCGAAAATTCTGAACTTAGCATCAGCAAGATCACAACAACCCTTCTTGACCATTTCTAAGAATACGCGACTCCTCACTGATCATTAAATTAACATCACCTTTCAACTTAAATCCACAGAGCTATTGTTGCAAAGTTAAGTTAAACCAAACGGCAGATTGAACACGAGCACCATTGGCAAACTACATCATTCCATCTCCCCTCACGTGTTACGGCAACTCGAGCGAACTTAAAATTGCCAAGAGAAATCTACAAATGAAAGGTACCTGGGACAAACCTTGGTCGCTGAAGCGTCACTCCGTATATCATCGGACTAAAATTCGAAGCATTGTAGTAATAGTTCCATATCACCGACTTAACGAACTTGTAGAACAGCGGCGAGACCTCCAGATCATCCTCGACAATGAAGGCGAACTCATAGTCGGAGCTCGGCCACCACGCCTCCAACCACTGCGCCTGCAGCCCCGCATTGCCCGTCCGATAGTGCACCAGCTTGTCGCCGAACTCCCACTTAAACCCATCCACAAAATCCAGGATCTTCCGGGAAGCATCCAAGCTCGACTCCACGTCGCCCGACCTGTTATCGAAGTGATCGATGTAGACGTGGAGGTGGACGGCATCGGAGAGGTAGTCGGCGGCGGCGAGGGACCGGAGGCAGCGGGAGAGGGAGTCGAGGCGGTTGAAGGCGAGGACCTTGATGAGGAGGGCGAAATCTGGGGTCGGCGCTCGGGCCTCCAGGCGGGAATTGGGAAGGAAACGGAGGTCCGGGTTAGGGTTCCGGGAGGGGGAAAAGGAGGCGGGGAGGGAGGTGTTGGAGTGGCAGTAGAGGAGGAGGACGCAGAGGGAGAGGAGGAGGAGAACGACGAAGTGGTGCCTCTGCGGCGATCTCGCCATCTGTGCTTTAGGGAAGGGAGATCTCGGGAAGAAGATGGGGGGAGCTGAGCTTCCGCTTCAATGGCGGAGTGAAGAAGGTGATGACGCTTCGATGGCTAGTTCCGGCGAAGATCCCGTGACGCGGGCTTCTCGTCACGTGACGGAGCGAATGAACATTTTTGGAACATTTTCGCAACGTTTGTTTTGTTAAAAATGAATGTTTTCTAAAGAATAAATAATCGTATGACTTGTATAAATACATTAATAAAAAAGTATTTTATCGTTCACGAAAAATATATAAATATGAATCGATATCGACAAAAAAAATATTTTTCATTATAATCAATTTAGACAATACAACTAATCATTTAAAAAAAATCCCAATCACATTTTCCACCAAACAAATGCAAAGTTCATTTAGGATAAAGTATGTGTCTAGTCCATATAATTTTAGGGGGATTCACTGCGGTTATTCGTCTGTTATATCTACTTCCATTACTCATTGGACGATTGAAATGCGCATTGCAAAATAGTTGTAGCTGTATTTATTCACTCGTTATTATACCCAACGACAATTACTAGAAAATAAGAAATAAATTGATTTTGAAATATATTTTTTAATCATTTTCTAAAAAATTAAAAAAAAATTCAATATTTGGCTAAGTCCTAAAGTAAAATTTCCTTTGCTTAATATTCAAGTGAAATTATCTAAATTTTGTATTTCTTAAATTTATAAAACATTTGTCTTTTTTCTTTTCTTTTTGTTCATCCTCTGTCGATGACTAATCAAAAGCTAGGAACAAGCTTGTTGAAGGCCAGCAAGACTCTATACCCAATGCCAACGAGCTGAAGGCTTGCCAAACCGACAAGCTTGAACCTCAAGCTCGTTCAATGCTAGTGAGCTCGAGTCTCACCGGATTGGTAAGGCTTAGGCTGCACCTAAGAGCTTGCCTCTCCAAGGAATAAGGAAAGAAAAGGCAAAGAAAAAATAAATTTCAAAATTTTCATCTCTTTTAAGATATATTTTTAAAATGTCTTAAATATCATGACTTGAAAATTAATATATATAGTTTTTGTGTTCAAGTATAGAGTTTTAGGTTCAAGCATTAATACGTAGTCATATTTCAAATTTTATTTTCGAGTTGTTTTAAAGTGAAAAATCATTTTCCTGAATTTAAATTTTGATAGGGAAATAATTTCCCGTGATTGGAAAATTATTTTACATTAACACATTTTTGCAAGCGAGAGGATTGAAAATCAAACTCTCCCAAAACAATAAGAGCAAAAAAAAAAAGTAATTCTTTTGTTAGTATTCATTTACTCCGGGACATTTGTAATTCCACGAACGAATGCTCAGAGATACGTAGATTTTTTTTTCACAATCTCGAAACAGCGGAGAATATTCCCCTTTTGATAACTTCAAAATGTTTGACGAATCCATTGTATATATTTTTAATTACGGGGAATCGTTGCAAAAAGGAATTTCTTTTCCTTTTGGGCACCTTAAAAAAGAACCGTAATTATATAAGAAAAAAATTCAGACAAAATAATGCATCATAATTACCTTTTTTTTTTCGACGTTACAACGATTCATGACGCCGTTCATAATATGCTTGGGCCTACACGATAGTTAGGTATACGACATTACGCGTAATAAGATAAAGTTTCAAAAAAAAATATAAAAATCACCCATGACATAACGATTCCATAATATTTGTAACAACAGAGCACGGAATCAGTACCGTGGACGGCGTGTGTTAAGAGAGACGCGGTCAAAAAATGTACTCGGACGTAGCAATTCGTGACATAATCAATCAATAATCATCCAACGGTCCTTGATCTAGCAAATGAGTCAGCAACGACCAAGTTATCACGCCGACCGTCGGATCAACGTTGTGTTGGAAACTGGCCGATAAGTCTCTATTCCACGTTAGATGATTCCCACGCCTTATATTATCGGGATATTACAGAACGGGGACATCTTTGTCACGTCAACGTCAAAGCCCCGAGCAGCGAAAGGGAACAAAACGGCACGTCGGTTCGACGAATGCCCGCCTTCCAATGAGAATTCGATGCTGTAGCTTCCGTCGTCGACCTTGGCACTAACGGGAGACCTGATAAACTATTCCAAGGGACGTTTGACTTCTCTTTCCTTTTGTTCATGTTTTTAATAAGATGTTGTCGAATTTTCAACGGGTTACGAATAAATCGCATGCGATTCTATCGCCGAATATTTACCGAACGTGAAAATTCCGATTATTTGTTGTCGAGAGAAAATCTTAAGTGCATCCGACGTGTAATTCGAACTCGCTCAAACTGGCTTTCAGTTGTGAATCTCCGCAATTTTTCCCCTTTTTTTCCTTTGAATCGTACGGAGTAATTTGGTTTTTTGCTTTGAAGTCCGATTTAACTAGGGGGCGTGCTATATGGAACCAGCTAATTATGACTGTGGGCCTAGGTTATAAGGAAAAAAATGACATGCGGCTCTATTATAATTTCTTTCAGAACTTCGTTACATTATAACTTTACAAAATGATGGTATGTTCAAACCATTCGGAGGACCAACAAAAACAATTCTTGCATCGTACTCCGTCTTTCCTTGTATTGGAACGGTAGATTAGGAAGATTGTATTAGTAACGTCTTTCCATAAATCACCTGCCTTCTTGTACTTTAGATACCTATGAGAAATTACCATAAGTGCATCGTTGTTTACGATATTAGAGCAAATTTTGAAAGAGGTCACAACGTACATAGTCAATGAACTTTTATTTCATGTGCAATCACTACAAAAAAAACGCCAATTAGCTACGACTTTTGCCACAACATTTCTGAGAAAAGTCGTCGCCAAAAACATTTAGTGACGACATTAGCGACCACCCCAAGGTCGTAGGTAATAACGCGTCGCTAAAATAATGCGACGCGGAAAAATTACATCGTCTCTAATTTGCGACAAACTAGCGACAACACATACTCATAGCCAAATAGCTACGACTTTTGCCGTCTCTGAATTCGTCCCCCATTGGCGACAACCAAAAAGTCATATCTAATTAGCCACTCCAGTAAAGTCGTCGAAAATTAGCGACGACAACAGGAAAACCGTCGCCAAAATCGGCAGCATGATTTTTGGAGCCAATGCTGCACTACTGTTCAATATAGCGACGACTATTGACGCTTGTCGTTAATTGTCGACAACAGCGTACATGTCGTCGATAACTGGTCGTCAGCAATTTGCGACGCCAAAAATTTGTTCGTCGCTGTCTGGCTACAAGAAACTTGGTTGTTGGCAATTTGCGACTACCACACAGTCGATAATTAACGACGACCTTGATGTCGTCGCCAATTATCAACGACAACATCAAGAAAGTAGTCGCTAATTAGCCACCCCCTAAAAGCCGTCGTAAATTGGCGACGCCACAAATGTGTTGTCGCGAATATCCACAGAAAGCTTTTTAGCGATTGCTCTACTGTATTGTGTTCATTTTAGTGACGACCATACAAGTGGGTTGCTGTTTAGCGACGTTATAGCCCTTGGTAGTCGACGATTAGCGACTACTTTTTTTTGTTGTCACTAATTTACGACGACATTTTTTTGTTGTCACTAATTTACGACGACATTTTTTTGTTGTCGATAATGACCGACGACGTTATTTTGGTCGTCGCTAATTAGAGACGAGATTGTCATTGGTAGTCGCTAAAACGCCCAGAATGTTCAAAAGCAAAAACTGACACATTGAGTTCCATACAATCGCCCTAATAACAGTGAATCAGACACAACAAACAGTCCAAGGAACCAAAATATCGACATTTCATTTCATAATGAAACCATATTTACACCAATGCACGTCCTTTTGCATTTACACCGAACATATGTACAATGAAAAGTACGCATCTCAACCAAAGAGTTGGACAAAACAGCTCAGTCAAAAGCTCAAAACAACCCAACATCAACTATCCCAAAATGTACTAATCAGAACAAGCATGCTATCACCTACTATGTGTCTCCTCCTAGGTATCTTCATCATCATCTTCAGCATCAGGGGTTTCTTCATCTCCAAGGCCTTCATCACCTGCGGGTGTAGGTGCAGCTGGAGGTGCACGTGCCGGTGGAATATGATGGGGAGGTTGCGCCGCCCGTTGAGCCGCTTGCATCTCATCTAATCGTCGTATTACCTCAGCAAAACCTAGTTGCAGATTTTTTATTTCATTGTCCTTCTGGGCGAGCTGTTCTTTCAACTCTGCAACTTCTGAGGCCGAAGCCGCATCCTGTCGACTCCATCTCGAACCATTTCCTCTCGATGAGGATGCGCCGAGGGCCTTTGCAGTGTCCCTTCCCATATGTCCGAATCCAAAAATCTTCCCGTGTCTCACCCCACCCGATGCCTCCAGCCATAATTTGGTCTGTTCAATTGGCGACGGTTCAGGCGTCGCCATCTCATTGTGCTCACCCCCTTCTTCCACAACACCGCTTGTTGTGGCCACCATAAGTTCATCGAACTTTTCCTGCATATTTCATATATGTAAATATACGTTATAAACTACACAGTACCCCCACCAATGAGAAGAACAGTGCAAAACATCCAAGACAGTAGGTAGTTTTCACAAGTTTACATGCCTTGATGGCTCGAGCTCTATCACTGACATATGTGTTGTCCTTCTTCTTGAATGTGCGTTCAAAGGTCTGGGAGAATGTCGGTTCCTTCCCCAATTCCTTCGCCTATCCATAAGAACATACCATACTATATTATCAATTGCATTAAAAAATTCAGCATAGTTATTGTCAAAACGTGCAAAAAAACTTACCAATCTTCTTTTGTGCTCCCCGATGTTGATCGACCCGCCTGCATAGGTCGCTGTCCCAGTTTGTCTTGAGCTTGAAGCTCGGTTTTTCTTATTCCTTTCACTTGCTTGCTTATGCTCTTCCGTTGCCCAAATATTCAAGATGTCTGCCCAATTGTCGGTTGAAATCCAAAGCGGCCTTTTCTGCCTTGTTTTTGCTTTATTCATCACATTTCGCATGTGATCTCCGGCCTTCTTATCAAATATCTTTCTAATCACCCGCTCTTGACCCTCAGCCCACCAAAACTTCCGCTGCAATAGCAAAACAAAATGAGGGACATTTTGGTCACTAGCTACACAACCACATCAGCCAATTCAAACCAATTCTACTCCCTATCAAACCAGGACATCCGAATCTGCCAACTTACCGAGAAGTCACCCCACCACACTTTCTTCGCACTCTCCGGCGCGCTGGAATATGTAATGTATGGCCCTCTCCAAGCCATGTTGATAATTTCATTCAACTCACGCACAACATGCGTGGCATTGACGAACCTGCATTCCATAAGAACATACAACAATGCAAACTATGTTTAGTCATGTTTTTAGATATTAAACATTAATACCAACAATCTATTAAGAGTAAAGGGTACTTACGACTCTCCCTCTGGTTCGATCAACTTCCGTCCTTGATCATCGAGCACCCAATCCGGTTCAGCTACAGCTGTGTCTTGTCCCGCAGTAGAAGGTTGTGCTACATTTGGCGCTTCTGTTCGTCTTTGGTATACTTGGCTAATGTGTGGGTCGATCGACAATGCGGTCGATTCCGGTGGCAACGTCTCGGACCCAGACAGTGCAGCTGGCTCAGCAACATCTCCTTGCTGTTCGGGCTGCAAGTTTCTATTCGCTGGGGAAGCATCCATCTCATCTGCAGCCTGGGTTGGGGACGGGGATGACGCCGCATCCGGGGTTTCATAGTCAAACAGCCGCACCCCATGGATAGGCCTGCGTCCTCCCCGTCCACCCCGTTTACCTCCACGTGGATACTGCCATACAAAAAAAAATTGTATGCAGGTTAGACCCTGCCTACGAATTAACCGAGTTGCATCAACAAATGAAAGTTACTTACCATGGCGTTCGTGCAATCAACGCTAGCTTTGGCTGAGGCTTCCTAACTTTTTACCGATTCGTCGCTACTCAATGAAATGGCCGAGACAACCTCTGCAAACACAGTGGTTAAGTATTGCTCAACGTGCACTGAAACCATCACACACAGCTTATTTGCATAATAAATAGTTGGAGTTAACAATACAGCTTATAAGGGGGTGGATAGGTTATTTTAAAAACTTCAACAATGGTTTCTAACAACCATACAATAGCATAAGTGACACATGAATTAGAGATTTGGGCTTAAAACATAGTTTCTAGCATATTTCGGAGTTTTGTCTTGCTCCATTACAAACATTTTTGCAAGTAAGATACAAATGTCTTATAACAATGGTTCAATCTGCCCATTTGAACACGCTTGGACAAGCAAGGAAAGTGTTGGTGCATCAATTCAGCATGTAACTGGCATATGGTGTTTTTTTATCCATCCATTCGTGGGAAACCTCAAATAGCTACTGGTATCATCATCATTTGAACTAACTATTCCAAGCAAACCCTCATTCTGTACACATTACACGATTCCTGAGCCCTAGTCACGATAAATTATCGAAATCTGCCCTTCCACCGACCCCTAATCAACAAAATCGTCCCACCGCAGCAACCCTAACCTTAGTCGCACAATTTCTAAACCCTAAATCATCCAATTGCTTAGCCTAATCAGCATACCGACCCCTAATCGCGCCCTCCACCAACCCTAATCACCAATTGAACCCTAATCCGCAAACCCTAACCCTAAATCCCAATTTCGAGAAACCCTAAGCCTAAACCCTAATCGAACCAAATTAGGAACACCTAACCTGAGCCCTGTTCGGCGTGGACCTCCGGTGGTGAAACTTGAGGCGTCTCTACGACGGAGGAGGACTGGTCGGCGACCGGTCGGCGTGGCTGGCGTGGCTCGGCCTGGCTCGGCGACGACGGGGAAGGCCGCGACAGATTGGTCGCCTTTTGCTACTGCAAACCCTAGCAGACGAACACTTAACGGGAGAAAAGCTCGGGAAAAAACAGTCGTTCTCGTATATGACCTAACGGATTAGCGACGCAAATAAACTTAATCGTCGCTAATTAACGACGACCACACACGTGTGTCGCACATTAGCGACGCCCACCAGGTCAGTTGTCTCTAATTACCGACAACACCCACAATACGTAGTCTCTATTTTGCGACTCAAAATAGCGACAACACAAGAAGTCATCTTTAATTACCGACAACAAAAGAATTCCCGTTGCACATTATCGACGACATGATATACCGTAGTCGCTAATATGGAGATACTGTAATTTAGCGACCAAGCGTTTGTGCAGTCGCTATATAGCTACTACTTATGGTCACTAATTGGCCACGAAAATGATCCGTCGTCACCACACGTCCACATAAATAGGATTAGGGTTTGCATTTCTTCCTAAGGGTTTAGGATGTAGCGACGCCATGGACAGTGTAGTCGCTATTTGGAGACTACACCGAAAATATTGTGGCAATTCAGCGACCAGAATGTAACGTCGTCGCTAAATGTCGTTATATTAACCATTACCTTTGCGGCTCTAGGGTTGTGTTTTGTTCTGATATAGCGACGCCCACAATAATGTTGTCGCAATATAGCGACTACAGGGTAACGTGTGGTCGCAATATAACGACTACCATATAAAGTTGTTGCTAACTACCGGATATAATTTGCGGCTTTAGGGTATTATATTTTTATCATATGGCGACAACCACGGTATGGTGTCGCAATATAGCGACTACAGTCTTGATTGTTGTCGCAATACAGCGGATAAGGGTTATATATATTTTTATAGCGACGACCAATGGAGTGTAGTCGCTAAATGGCGACTACATACTATGTCGTCGCAATATAACGACTACTTTTTATAGTCGTCCCTATATACCGATATAGTGAAAAGTTAGGTATGCGGCGCTAGGTTTATTTTTTTTTGTATATAGCGACGACAAGTGTCGTGTAGTCGCAGTATAGCGACTGCCGTCTAGTATGTTGTCACAATATAACGACTACTACAATTTGTTGTCGCTAATTGCCGATGTAAATGACTTAGGGTTGCCGGCAAATATCTTTGAAGTTTTGGTTATGGCGACAACGATTACCTTGTAGTCGCTACTTAGCGACTAGATGTTGTCGATGATTCACGACAACTGTCCTTTGTCGTCGTCATTTTGCGACTAATTATATGTTTGTCGCTAATTACCGACTACATTAGATTTTTGTCTCTAATTAGTGACGGTATCACTGATGGCATCGCTAATTGGCAACGGTTTTGTTGTAGCTGAAGTGATAGCTGATTTGAGACGACTTTTTTGTTGCCCGTCGCTAATTTGGAGGATGGCTTTTATAGCCCGATTACTAATTAGTACCTACACCGTTCATCCTAATATGACAATTCATACAATTTAACTACAATAACGAATACAAACAGCAACTCAATACATCGGACTACAGTATATATCATTAATCACTACTACATTAATTATATAGTGAGTGTCAAATATATTCGCCATCGTCTTGTCCATCATCTTGTTCCTCATCTTCGTCATCCTCTGCACCTTGACTGTCATTGTCGTCCTGATAATCGTCCGAGTCCTCAGTGTCATATTCATCAGTCTGAAATTCATCCTCTTCATCAGTGTCATGAACATTAGCTTCACGAAGTTCACTTGCATCAACATCTAACATTGCTCCATTTGGATCTCTTAAAGATGAAACGTCATATTCCTCAGCGTCAAATGTCTGTTCAACGAGCTCTTGCTGATATGCCGTATCTGTCCAGTGGTCTTCGATTTTGCTTCGTGCTTTTATTTTACAAACGGCCCACCAATCAGATTTGCCCCTACTTAAACTGGGATATGGTGCATAATATACTTGAATTGCTTGTTGTGCCAAAATAAATGGTTCATACTTCATATACCTTTTCTTGTGATTAATTTCAACCAAATTAAATTTCGAATGCACCCTCATTCCTTTGGCGGGATCGAACCACGTGCACTTAAATAACACAATGCGCAAGACTGGTCCATGGTACTCTATCTCTACGATTTCATCCAATACTCCGTAGAAATCATTTATTAAGCTGGAACCAGACTGTACACACACACCACTATTAATTGTAGACTTTCCCATTCCATATCCTTCAGTTTGAAAATTGTACCCGTTTATGAAATATGCTGGCCAAGTCCTTGATCTTGACTTTGGACCCAATGAAAGATGATATATTAAGCCTTGCTCCTCGACGAGATCAGGATTATTGTCCACCTAATGGCATGTACACATAAGGTTATAACTGCAAATAAGTAATTAATTTAAATATCAACTTATTTAAAACACTTGAAGCAGAGAAAGCATGAAAAACTTACATAATTTTTCAACCATGCCGCAAAATGTTGATTGCACATATTGTCGAACTCGTCAGGCGGTATTCCAAGCATTGACGTACGAAACATCCTGTGAGCGTCATGTACAAAAAAAAAATTCCTGTGATATCGCCATATATATATATTAACAGTATTATTTGCATAATGCTCTACGTTAGGCGACCCAATTTAGTACACTTACTCGAAGTATGGCTCCACATCTGGACAATTCAATAAAATGTATGTATGTGCTGCATGCCATTCCTCGCCTGTTAGGTACCGCAACTTACATATGCCGTTTGGTCGACCAAGATAATTAAAAATTGATACTGGAGTGCAATTCTTGTCCATGGGCCCCTCATCGTTCCGTCCTGGTCTCCGCCTCTTGCACTGTACGTGTGGCTCAAAGTAGTATGATACAAATGTACTAACTTCTTCCATAAGGTAGGCCCTACATATTGAAGCCTCCACACGTGCCTTATTCTTAATTTTTTTCTTTAAGTGAAACAGGAACCTACAATGAGAAACAAGAAGTTTGTTCAGACATTACATAATCAAACAATGCATTGAGAAAATCAAAATAGCAAAAGTAATACCTTTCAAATGGGTACATCCATCGGAATTGTACGGGACCTGCAACTTTTGCCTCGTAAGGCAAATGAACTAATAAATGCTCCATTGAATCAAAAAACGAGGGAGGAAATATCCGTTCCAAGTTGCAAATGATAATTGGAATATCTCTCTCTAGCTTCTCAATGTGTGATGTCCTCAACATTGTTGAGCAAATATCATGAAAGAAATTGCTCAACTCGGTGAGGGAGCCCCAGACAAAGTTGGGTAGTAATTCTTTTGTCGCAATTGGAAGAAGTCGCTGCATAAATATGTGACAATCATGACTCTTCAAGCCCGACAACTTACATGCATTCAAGTCAACACATCTCCCGATATTGGAAGCATACCCATCAGGAAAGCGCAATGATTTGCACCATTGACACAATACACGTCTCTGCTCCTTCGACAATGTGTAGATCGCTTTTGGCTTAGGTCCACTACTGCCTGTACCAACGTCTAGTGTTGGTCGATAACAAATATCTCTCATATCTTTTCTTGCATTGAGATTGTCTTTTGTTTTACCGGGGACATCCATCAACGTATTGATGACATTATCGAAAACATTCTTCTCAATGTGCATGACGTCAAGGTTATGATGAATGAGATGGGTCTTCCAATATGGCAAATCCCAGAATAAACTGCGTTTAGTCCACTTATGCGTACTGCCGTACGCGTAAGTGCTGCCGTGTGGGTATTCAACAACAGTTTGAAAAGGTTGAACTCGCTCCCAAAGTTCATAACCCGTGAACCTTAACGGTGGAGGAGTGTTGTCAATTCTATTCTTTACGAACTCTTTCTTGTTCTTTCTGAATGGATGATGCATCGGCAGAAATTGTCTGTGGCAATCGAAATAGCATGCCTTTTTGCTATGTTTTAATCTGAAAGATTTTGTCCTCTCCATGCATATTGGACAACCTAACAACCCGGCTGTGCTCCAACCCGATAACATTCCATAAGCTGGGAAGTCATTTATCGTCCAAAGGAGAGCAGCTTTCAGCACGAATGTTTGATCAGCGCAAACGTCATATGTTGGAACACCCACGTTCCATAGCAATTGTAACTCTTCAATCAATGGTTGCATGTAAACATCAATCATCTTCTTCGGATTACTCGGACCAGGCACGATCAATGTCAAAAACATGTAAGGTGTCTTCATGCACATACCGGGTGGAAGATTGTATGGGGTTACGATGACTGGCCAACAGGAATACTTCTTTCCTGATTTTCCAAATGGGGCGAAGCCATCAGAACATAGACCTAGTCGGATGTTTCGAGGCTCAATACTAAACTCAGGGTATGTTCGATCAAAATGTTTCCATGCATGTGCGTCAGAAGGATGACACATTACGTCCTCTTTTGTTTGATGATTTGCATGCCAAGTCATGTATTCTGCAGTGGCTTGAGACGCATACAGCCGTTGCAATCTGGGGATTAATGGCAAATAAAACATTTCCTTCACTGGTCTACGTTTTGTTTTATGACAACGCCTCATTTGAACCTTGTATCTAGGTTCACTGCAGAATTTACAAAATTCTGCAGTGTCATCTTCTTTCCAATATAACATACAACCATTAATACATACGTCAAAACGCTTAACTGGAAGACCTAAGTTATGAACAAGCTTCTTCATATCATAAAAATCACGAGGCATGATGTTATCAGGCGGCAATATTTCCCGAATTAACTCAACCAAAGAGTTGAAGCAGTTCTCTGACAAATTATGCTCCGCTTTAATATTTAGAAGTCTAGCCGTGACGGATAACTTAGTGTGGTTCTGACAACCTGCCCATAATGGTTCATCTGCTGCGCTCAACACTTCACGAAACTGGTTACACACATTTTCATCAAATGCAGTATCACCCATTCCCGCAAACTGTGATGTATGACTACAACCACCGTGTTCGTGTGTGCTTGCACGGCTCGATTCCCAAGCTGGATAATTATGAGCAGCTGCATCAACCACCATACGTTGGTATGTGTTCGTTTCCGCATTATTGCTACATTCTTCCAAAGGTTGATATTGGTGAGTTTGGCGATATTCCTCATCTGACATAAATGGTTCACCATGACAAGTCCAATTGTAGTAATTCGGAGTAAAGCCGAATCTGCAAAGATGCTCCCCAACTATATTAACCTCTTGAAATCTACAATTACTGCACTTTCTGCACGGACACCTCATCGTACTTCCGTCCATGAACTCAACATTTGAAGTAGCAAACTCCATGAACATCTCCAAACCAGCACGAAACTCATCGGTTAATCCTCCACGCCTAGGTAAGTTCTTATTATACATCCAAGACCTGTCTCTATCCATTATGTCTGTATTGAAATAAAAGGTACACACTTTCACATTTATCACATGAACTAATAGTATTATTCAGACAAAACCTAACAGTATTATATTAATTAAACGAAAACGAAACTAATTTTTGTATGTAATATTTTAAAAGAACCACATTGTTTTGCACACGAAGGCGGCCTATCCGCATTCCCTTTTGCAAACCATTTCGAACGCTAAGGTAATATTTCTCATTTTTCAATCAAATAATCGCCATTGTGGGTACACAACTACTCAGATCTGGACGAAGCCGAGCTGTTAGCACCATTACATAACAAGGAAATTAATAAAAGATGACGATACAACTTGCTAAATCACAAAACCTTAGATCCGACGAACACAGCCATACCCACACAACTTGAACATATACACAAAAGATTTTACAACACAATGACTAATGAAATACATGTATGTATGTACTTAACAATGATGAATAATGAAAAAATCAACTAACCTTACTTAGGGTTTTTTTGCAGCTTCTTCACTGGGGAGAGGGCGCCGCTCGAGAGACACACAGAATGAGAAGGTGCGAGCCCTAGATTCTATTTATACGCGTATATTAGCGACGACATACAACTGTCGTCGCTAAAGTAGTAGACATATAGTCACGACCACATTGTCGTAGCCAACTTGTGACCTAAATGAAATGTGTCGTCGCTAATCAGCAATAACCACTTCACCGTCGTCGCCGAATTGGCGACCACAGTTAGTTTCCATCGCCAATTAGCAACAACTTCGTAACGCGTTGCTAGTTTGCAACGGCAAAAGCGACTTACAAAAAATAAGGTTGCTAATGTGCGACGACCTAGCTTAGATTGTCGCGAATGTGCTATGGGGTACTAGTTGTAGCAATAGTCGTCGATAATTAGCGACCTCTTTCACATGTCGTCGCTATTCAGCGACCATTTTAGCAACGCTTTTTTTTATTGTAGCTAATTAGAGACAACTATAACAATTTTGTGGGTAAACAACGACGACTTTTTGTTGTCTCAAATTAGAGACGACTTTTTTTTTGTCGTGGCAGTATTCCAACGAATTTTTATTGTTGTCGCCATTTTAGTGGCTATCAACGACGACTTTTTTGTCGTGGCAGATTTGTTGTAGCTAAAAAACAGTTTTTTTGTAGTGAATGCAATCCCTTAACTTTTGTCTAGTGTACAATGTAGTTCATAGAAATTTCAATGTGGTCAACGAGCTTTTGATATATATTTAAACTAGTTTTTGAGCATATTCAATGTTGTACTTCAAGTAAAATTTTTAAGCTAAATGATTAGTTTGAACATAATTACATTTAGACAAAGTGAAAAGTTCAGAGACCGCATTACACATTTAATTTAATTTCATGGACCGAATCAAACGTATTGAAAGTTTAGGGACCATTTATCTTAGTCCACGTAAATTTACGTGAAAGAAAGTTGGTAGAGTCATCTTTCGTACTTATTTTAATATTTTAAGTCAAGTTCCTTTGTCTTGCTAAAGAGGCATCGGGGGTTGCTTGTCAAACTACTACTCTATAAATTAGTCAATAACCCGGCTCAATCAAACTACAATAAGCTCGTTAAATTACGAAATTAAATATTGATAACTACATTTAAATTTATTTCTCGTCCATGTTTTTGATTGGTTCTATCTTTCACGCCATCGACGCAATCACAAAGGAAATATACTTTAGGATAAAGAACTACTTTCGATCGGAGAAGAATATGTTGTCGCCATCGACGCTTGACTGTTGATAAATAAGTAATTCAGTTTTTTCTTCTTTCGGACAGATTAATGTTGTTGTTATTATTTTTTTGGGGGGCCTTCCTCTATGGCCGGTGTACCGAAATCGATAATTTCCTTTTTATTTTCCATTGGATAATATAAAAATGGGGGAATCGACTAAGCAAGTAGTGGGACCCGCCAAGAGAGTGGGTTTTCGGTTCGAATAAAAAAGTTCCTCGTTTTGCGCTGTTCTTGTCCCATTTTTCTTTTTTTTTTAAAACTCCGGCGCCGTTCATTTAAACCGTTAACGTTCAAATGATTGACGGCCGAGATATCATAAGACCTTTTTCTCTTTCTTTCTTTAATGAAGAACTAAAAACCTTTTTCTCTTTCTTTCTTTAATGAAGAACTAAAACAAGTATTTATCCCCCCAATTAGTAACTAGTGATTTTCGAAAACGGCAGGCGTCATCGGAGGAAGGCGAAAGGGTTCGATATTCGCCCGCTCAATATTTTGATTCGAGATATGACCGATCCGGCTCAAATTGGAAAATCGAAATTTGAGATCGATACAAATTTATTACCTTATTGGCATGAAAAATTATAAGGGGTTTTCTTCGCAGACATGCGTTGAACCGTTTAAGGCACGAATTGACTCGAAGTTTGCTCGCGAGATTGGTTGAACTTCCGGAGGAGGGATCCGGGGGTGGCAATTTGACCCCGATGGCGATGGATGGAGACGTAAATTGATTAGAAACCGAGAGGTTCAGAGGTTCTAGCACGATGTTGACTGAAAAACATGCGTGGAAGCGATTCGATGAGCCGAAGATAAACCAAACCGCCCCTTGAATTTGATGATTGCGTACAGAGCGGGGCAATTTGGCCGTCGCTTCTTGTGTTTTACTTGATCTCTAGGAGAAGATAAGCGAGCAGGGCTCACCGGCCAGGTGGCTCGTAGCCCCTACTGATCCGGCACCGTTAATTTTTCGGACCTCCAGAGATTTCACCCGTTCGCACGATGACGTAATACGAACGACCGATTACATTGTCCGAACGCGACATTGGCGATCTGACGTGGCACCATAAACCTTGGAAATTAATGAACTTGCGACGTCACGTGCCGGCCTCGCCGTCGCAGGAAATACGACTTTTTGTCGTTGGCTTGGAGTTGAACTCCCCCCTCCAAAACTAGAGCTAAAAACACGGGGAGGGCAGCTTTTCTTCCCTTTCCCCCTTTGCTTTTGAAAAGCACAAGCACCAACCTTTACCTGCTCTCCCCCTCCCTCTCTCTCTCTCTCTCTCTCTCTCATCATTCCTTCCGCAGTCGCATTCAATTTGTGCGCGAGGGGGATTTCAATTCGAAGCGAGACGTTCCCCTTCTCATCGTCCCTCTGAATCTTCTCCGAAGCTTTTAAGGGAGGGGGGGTTCATTTATTTTTTATTCAGTCGTCTCCTTTCTTCGTTGGTAACGCTCGTGTTCCCTCCTTTCTCGCATGATCCGTAAGTCTTCTCGCTTTCTTGCTTCTTCCCGGTCTTCTCCCTCTCTCCCACTCATCCGGGTTTTCCGTTTCATTGCTCTTGTTCTCTGTTTTATCCTGCTTCTTTTCGAACTAGCGGTGTTACTTGCTAGTGTCACTCGTTCTTGTTCTCGAGGTCGTCCTTCGGTTGCTTTGGACTCTGGGCTTTTGCTTCTTCTTTTGGGTACCTTAAAATAGTCTGTTTTCCGAAGAACGGTGTCGTTTCGTTGATCTGGGGGGATTATCTGTATCTGACACGACTAGCTGTAAAGTTCTCTCTGATGGGCTTCCTTTTTCGTTGGTTTCCTGGGGTGTTTTGTCTTGCTTATCTCAAATGTGAAAGATATCTGTAGGAATTTCGTTGTTGATTTTGCCTAATTTAATGCACTTTGATATATTCTTTTTGTTGGATTCTTTGTACGAAAATGATTTGTGCAGCCTTTTGATATATTCTTTTTGTTATATTCTACGGAGGAAAACGATTTCCGTGGCCTCTTCTTCTTCTTTTTTTTATTTTCTTCGTGTTTGAGCTTTGTGTATGGTTTGGTTGACAGAGCAAATTGGTTTCCAGTATGACGAGAGTCAGCCGAGATTTTAGCAACACTATGCCAAAGGAGGCCTTCGCTGCGGTGTCAGCCGATGTGATATTTGCTTCTAGTCGGTTCCCAAATTACAAAATTGGGGCTAATAACCAGATTATTGATGGAAAGGATGATCGAAAGACTTTGTCCATGAAAGAAGTTGTTGCGCGCGAGACTACTCTGTTGTTGGAACAGCAGAAGCGTTTATCGGTTCGTGACCTTGCTAGTAAGTTTGAGAGGGGGCTGGCTGCTGCTGCCAAATTGTCTGAAGAGGTAAATTTTCCTAGCGTTTCTTGATTGTGTTCAACGTTTGTCGTGAATATTTTCATTGTCTTTGCTACTTTATGATGTAAAAAAATTGGACTTCAGCCACGGTATAATCTTGTAGATCATGAAATTCTCGTTTCTCATGTTGAGGTCCTGTGGAGTGGCGGTCTTACGAGGGATTGGTTGATTGCGCTTTATTAGGGTGTGTCTGACATTTTATGGTGTCAGCCCTGCCTCTCAATTGTGATGCTTTCAACTAAGGGTTATCTTGGCTTAGCTGCTATGTGATATTGAGTAGTGGCTATCTTGCTTGGACTTCAGGCTAGACTTAGAGACGCTGTTTCCCTGGAAAAACATGTTATCTTGAAGAAGCTTAGAGATGCATTGGAAGCATTAAAAGGACGTGTTGCAGGACGGAACAAGGATGATGTAGAAGAAGCTTTAGCTATGGTGGGACTCTTCTCTCTGCTCCTTCTGTCGTCATTTTCTTATGAGTGCCTTTGCCCTGTATCATAAATTGGTAGATCCCAAAATCTGACTGTTGTCTGTTCATCTTTTTGTGTGATTGAAGTTAGCTCAAACCTTTTATCTATCATGTTTCGAGTGCTCAGACAGGTTATATTATGGTATTGATTGCAGCTTGCATATTGTCTGGAAAGTAACCCCAAGGATAATAACTTAACTTTTGAAAACATGAATTTCAAATTGTGGATTGAAATACCTGATGTTCGATTGTGTATATGTGCTTATTTGGATGTTCACTTCCACTAGTTCACTTGCATGTTATTCTCTCGATGTTTGAATCTTGCCATCTAGATGAACGACATATGTAGGGCTTACTTTTACGGCTCATAAATCGATCAACCTTTTTATATGTGTTTGTCTTACGAAATTGGTGTATAATGAATTTAAGTTATGCTAAGTAAGACTGACTACATGTAGCAGCACATCCTCAAGCGGTACTGGTCATGTGGTTGTCCATGTGCATGACCTGGACTCAGTGGCTGCTACTGTTTTGTTTCTCCGGTGTCTTGTTTTGTGTCTGTCTGATTGATTATCTTATAACCGTTCGATATAGATAGATTCTTAGAGTTGTGGATTGATTTTTTTGTCCCCCAACGCTTTGGTTCATTCCCCTTTTCCTGATGGAAATATTTTCTTGCTATAAGGTGGATCTTGTGGTGCTATCTTTCACAATATGATTTCCATTGTTAGATGGTGCTTATGCTGTCAACTGAAAGAATTTAAGCAAGTTTCACTTTCTTCTAGGTGGAAGCTTTAGCTGTTAAATTAACTCAACGAGAAGGAGAGCTTATTCAAGAGAAGGCAGAAGTCAAGAGACTAGCAAATTTCCTAAAGCAGGTATAATTTGTGCTCAGTCAACTGTCAGGGTTTCCAATTGTCATGGTCTGTCATTCCAGTGAGGCAGTAATTGGTACTTGATATTGTGTACGAGGATGATATGGACAAGGAGGACTAATGCCTAATGGCTTTTGCACACTATTTTAGATCGTGGATTTTAAAATTGGAGTGAATATTTGTAGCTCTCTTCATATAGAAATGAAGTTTAAATGTTCATCCCTAACTGACCATGATTATTTTTTTCCCCTTTCTGTGCACTTATTTTTACCTATTAGACCATTAAAAAGTGATGCTTTCTTGAATCAGAGCAACCAAATGGACTTGTTTTTTCCTCAGTCAAATTTCGGCGACCAAATGGACTTGTTTTTCTCTCAAGTCAATTTTTAGTCATCATTTGGATTGCTTGTTTGTGTAATTTGTTAGGCTGCCATTATCATTGTAGGCCTCAGAGGATGCCAAGAAACTTGTTGAAGAGGAAAGAGCTTTTGCTCGTGCGGAAATTGAAAATGCTAGAGCTGCAGTACAAAGAGTGGAAGAAGCCCTTCAGGAACATGAAACCATGTCTCGGGCTTCAGGAAAACAGGTGCTTACATGTTCCTCGGCGAAAACATAGGGTCCCCAGTTTTTTGCTCCCATCTATACAATCTACATGGATATTCAACTACACTATTTACTGCAATTTATCCCTCGATAAATTAACTTTGTTACTAGGAAGATAGGTCAAAGAAAGTCACTTTGCTTTTTAAATTCATCATTTGCTATGTGTTGGACGATCTTGGTTGTGTTATGTGCTTTGGATGGATCTAAGTGTCAGGTATTTTCAGGATTTGGAAGAATTGATGAAGGAGGTTCAAGAGGCTAGACGCATCAAAATGTTGCATCAGCCGAGCAAGGTACATTTTGTGTTAGTGTAGATATTTTTCTGGTCTTGAAAGCCATAAGCAATTGCCAGGTACTACATAATATTTGCTATACAAATCAATACGGCAATTATATCCATCAATACATGGTATATTTTGTACATCGGTAGATTTCCTCTCCACACTCTTGTTTTGCCAGTGTGTGCATACGTGTATAATTTACATATGGATGGTGAAAATAAGGTTCCAAGTGCACTGAATCCGGTCTACCTAACCTTGAAAGGGCCTGTGCTTAGCTTTTGAAAGAATGGAGGAGTTCATGCACTTGTAGCCAAAGCAACATGAAGCCATTAACTTTTCTTTCGCTTTTCACATGCATCCTCTATTTTTTTAAATTTACATTCTCTGGATGGTGAAAGTGGTCATTGAATACTATAGAGGAATGCGGTCTTTGGAGGAAAAGAGCACAAAAAAATGTTGATTTAGGAGTTTTGGTAGCTTGATTGGTCAGGATTCTGTCTACATGCTTGTGTCTTTATGCAAATTACTCTTAAGGAAATCAAATTCTTTCCCCAAGGCTATCTTCTGCTTTCCGCACTTCTTCTTCTTGCTGGAAAAACTGTGTACACATAATGTGGCACCTACTGCTAAGGACTCCAGGCTGCTAAGACATGCAGAATAGCATTTGATGGGCTCCATGTTTTGTTCCTTTGAATGTGTATATCTGTTGACATCCTTGCTTCCAACTGTTTTTGCTTCCTGTTTCTATCTGAAGATTTTCTAAATTGTCATTTCTCCTCTCTATTTTTGTTGTGTCTATAGCAGTGTGCAACTTTGCTTGGCTTCTTCTTTACAACTAGTATTTGGATTGTGTGCAATGCACTTGAGTTGCCTTGATATGATTATCAATTTACAGTCTTGATATACAAACTCTTTAATAGGTGTTGACTTGCCAACTTAATCATGTAATTGCAGCTCATCTCTTTGCCTGCATACTTTAGAGAGCTTAGACTCTAACATAATTGACACACTACTATAGGTCATGGACATGGAACATGAACTTCATGCCTTGAGGAGTCAACTTGCTGAAAAGTCCAAACGTGCTCTTCATCTTCAAAAGGAGGTTGGTTTACCGATAGGCTTGATTATTGATCTTTTGAAAGTCAATATGCACCTGTGTATCGATTGGACATGATTCATGCAAAGTCTGTTTGGTTATAGGTTGTTCTGACGCTAATGCAGACAAACGATAACATTTGTGTACTTTTTCTTATCTCCTGGTTTTTTATCTCTTGCCCATATTTTGTCCTACCCTTATCCAGTTGGCAATGTGCAAGAGTGGAGAGAAGAATCCTCTTCTATATGAATTAGATGGCCCTGAAGCTTTGGGATCCATTTTGCATATTCTTCCTAGCTCTGATAATGCTCCAGAAATTTCTGAGTTCTCGGTCCAATGGTATCGTTTGTCATCTGACGATGGAAAAAAGGAGCTCATTTCGGGTATGTATTTCAACATTGGATTGATCAGTTCATAGGCCCACATGCTATATTTTGATTTCCTTTTCACGGGATCAAGATCTTTGGAAGCTAAGATTGAAATCTTTCCAACTACCTGGCTCCCTAGCACAGGGATTTACTGCCCTCACAGACAAAGAAGCTTTACATGCACATTCTTTTCTTTTCCTTATAATTTTGTTTTCAGAGAAAGCTTCCTAGGGGATGCCTTTTGTGATTTTATAGGTTACTTGATGCTGAGCAATGACCTCTATGTCTATATGACTATCCACTGCTTTTATTTGGCAAGGAAGGTGTATGTAACCCTAGAAAACTTCGATGCAGGATTACAATGTATGAGACGCTTTGTATCAGGTTTATTGGATGTAAAATATAGTTTTGCACAAGTTCAATCTGTTTGCAGGAGACTTGGTGGCTTTAATAAAATATTTTTTCTGGGCAGTTAACTATGCTAGTGGTAAGACTATGGAAAGAGGAAATTCTATGTGGGAACTTATGTTACATCTTTTAAGGATCAGTGTCGTGCAAAACTTTTGGATGACCGTTCACATCAGATTAAAACTCATTCTTTTGGTCGTTTTTTGAATTCTGTGCTATAGCATAGAAGTATGGCAGAATTAAGGTGTATGCTTTACACACAGATCTTGAAATAAGTGGTGTTGTCTGCTTGATGATACCAATTTCATTTGTCACCATGCAGGAGCCAACAAACAAGTTTATGCTCCAGAACCTTTTGATGTTGGGCGAGTTCTGCAAGCTGATATATTTTCAGAGGGCCAGCACATTACGCTGTCAACCGCTGGTCCAATTGAGCCAGGTATGCTCTTTTTAGTTTATACTCATAGTTGCTTCTCTCTATCTGAACTTACCGCTTGTGTGCCGGTGTATATTTGTGTTAAAGTAAGACTAATGTCCTGTTTTGTATTTTATGAGCAGCTCCAGGTCTTGGAAGTTATGTTGAGGCACTTGTTCGGAAACATGATACTGCATTCAATGTATGTCTCCCAGTTCCTATTTAATGCCTTCAGTGTGTTCTCGAGGAGGTCAGCCTCTTCAGTTTTCTCCACATTTGACAAATGATATAACCTTTTTCCGCAAGAAAGGCTGTAGTATTTGTTTAATTTGTGGACCAGATTGGTTTTCTGTGCCTATCTGGAAGAAGCTGTGTCCTCAATGTTCAATTCTGTTTTTTTGTCCTTTTTGGACATAAATGTGTGCATGCATCTGCTTGATTTCATAAGCGTGTGGATTATGTCTACCGTCTCAAAATGAGCGATGGCTGTTCCTTACATCTCAGCTCAATTTAAGCGAGTACAGGTTATGAGAAAGCTTGCATTTTTTTGGGAATCTTGATGTGTTGCCTTGCTGCTGAAAATGAGAATGTCTATGTATCTCTTTGAAGATGATCCTATATGTTTTCTTACATAAAACTCTGTGTGCAGTGTCCTAATTTTGCCTGTTGTGATATAGGTAATTATCTCTCAAATGAGTGGTGTAGAATACACATCGGAATCTATTCACATTCTTCATGTGGGGAAGATGAGAATGAAGCTTACTAAGGGAAAGACAACAGTTGCTAAAGAATACTATTCCAGCTCTATGCAGGTATAATAGAGTTCAGTAAATTGCTCTGGAATGAAATTTTGTGTTTTGGCCAAGGAATGAGGCATCAAACTTTTTTTTCACGGGGGGCTAATGAGATGGGTCTGAAAGTTTCTGTTTGGTGGTGGTGTTGTGGTTTGACTGGGCATTTATTAGTTTCCAGACCATGCTGTTAAACCTTGAATAGAAACCTGCTTGGGTTGCTTTTATGCAGCCTGTTTGCTGAAGTTTGCTGTTTTGCCTGGATATTGGATCATTAGCAATCCAGTAATATAAGATCTTGCCTGGATATTGGATCATTAGCAATCCAGTAATATAAGATCAGTGAAAGAAATTGCGAATGTTTTCAGAAGATCTATAGAATTGTGTCAACACATGCATACAATTTTGGCAATGTGAGCTGTCTTCAAAGCTTTACCACTTAACACTCATGTTACAAATGCCAACACACGGGCCAACTTGGTCAGTGCATGCATGCACAGATGATAGAACCCAAGTCAGAATTTGCTGCTGAAGTAGATATCAAGTCTTAGCATTCGATTATCTAGCTAGGTGAATCCATGCTTTTACATTAATCCGCTTTCTTCGAGAACACGTTAACTGTCTTGAGTTTGTGGGGTCATCTCACTCAATTCACCTGCTGTTCAGCTGTGCGGGGTTCGAGGAGGTGGAAATGCTGCACCGCAAGCACTGTTTTGGCAAGTTAAGAATGGTACTTCCTTTGTGTTGGCATTCGAATCGGAGCGAGAAAGGAACGCAGCCATAATGCTTGCCAGGAGGTTTGCCTACGACTGTAATGTAAGTCTCCAAGCATCCTCCTACATCCAATTCTCGTTTCCCTTATTGTATTGATCTTCAGTTGATACTGTTACTAAAGAAACTGAACGAGCTCCTCTAACTTGGCAGATCATTCTCGCGGGGCCAGATGATAGATCTCTCTCATCGACTGCCCAATAGATGCCCCTTAATTTGCCTTAACAAACATGTAATTATCCCGAGTGTCTTTTTCGCCCCATGTATAATAAGTTTGTAAGAGTAGAATGTCGCCTTCACCGTCCTTTCATTTGCCGTGTTGCTTTCTCAGGCTTCCGTTTTCCTTTTCCCCTTATATTCGTTTTGTCCCTCCGGTTTCGGGCTGCTAATTCTAGCCCCCTCTCCAAACATTCCAAGGCATCCTTTTATCTGCCTGTCATTGGATTGTAACAGCACAAGTTTTCTTGCCGCAAAATCGATCGCTTTTGTGTGCTGATCGGCTAATATTTGGTTCGTGGTAATCGAATTGCTCAGAGTTGTGGCAACATGTGTGGCATAATTTGTGATTTTGGTGCCAACTAATGTTGCTAATAGATTGAAATCAAACAGATGCTTATTTACTGCATTTGCAATTCCATTGATATGAACTCTGTTGGTAACATAAGGATCGAAATTATAGATCAGTACGGTTGATTATATATCGTTGTTTATATTTGAAGTACGTGAAAGATAATTGTACTTGTAATCAGGATCTAAAACAGATGATATCCAGTAGTACATGAACGGGTGCTGAGGTTGAAATGGAGTGAAACTCAACAGTTAGGAGGGTTGACACCACAGAAGATTTCAAGCTGTGCCTATTGCGATGCTAAATCTGTGTTTTTTCGTCACTAAAAATTTCAAATTTACTTATCGTGACAAGAATATTCCAAAATTGATAACTCTAAATTTATGTCGGCTCGACAAATATATTTTGGTGGAATTGAAATATAAGTTATATTTGTTTTGATTTGGGTTTTCCAATCACAAAAGGAAAAGTTGAACATAGGCATTTGCCTATCTGAGTCACATTGGGCGATATTTGAAGGTTTTTTTTTTTTTTTGTGGTATTAGCTCGTATTAGAATATACGAGAGAACAACGCCCTATGATCATCACGAGCCTATCCATGAGCAAGAGACTCTTGTTTCGTCCATTATACCTCACTTTTGGTCCATGAAAAGTTGTATTCATGAGACATTGCTTCTCTTTGTTCCACTTTATTTCGAAAGGGCAAAGCGTGCTAAAAAAAAACTGCTTTTGCGAAATTCCGATAAGATATAGTGGATGTGAATCGGGCTCACATGTCGGGTGCATCCGATGCTCCCTTCTAGTAGTCGCCCATTATAAGTAACGAATCGAACAGAGACGAGAAATTCTTGAACACCTTACGGAATCTATAGTGTAATGGTAATTACAATTTATTTTGGATGATTAAATTTTTCAAGATCTTAATTGTGCATGACACGACAATAAATTGGTGTATTTAGACATTGAGAATTCTTTTTTTTTTCAAAGGCTGGTTTTTTCTTCTTCTCTTTTGTTCCTTCGGGGGTCCCACCGCAGTGCATCATCTCCTTTTCTTCTCTCTCTGCCGTCTTGGTTTTATACTGTTGCAGAACTTGAACAGAAAACCTCGCCAAGGCGCCTCCGTTCTTCTCCACTTCCCCAGCCGACGCAGACCGACGAAGATGATGATGGCGGTGGCGGAATTAGCCACACCCTTCTCTTTTCAGGTCTCTCTCTCTCTTTCTCTCTCTCGCTCGCATTTCGGCCCATCGATGGTTAAAATTTGGAGACGTAGTTTCTTGTGGTTTTGACTTGTCCGCGCTTTTGCCTTGGCGTACGGTTCGTGTCGTCGTTTCTGTGGGGATTTCTCCGTTGCTGTCAGAACGGTTCGGGGTCTTCGTTGAGGCGAAACCTGTTTTAGTTGCGATGGGCTTTGAGAGTCTGGAGGTCACTTCGTTTTTATTCGTAAAGACCGGTGTGTGCGCCGTTCTCTTCCGACGGCACTGACGAGATAATGCGATGGCGGTGAACGCCTCTGGGGAGTGGCACTAGGAGTGGGAACTGGAATAGACCTTTTGAAATTGGTAAAACCCAATTGCCAATAATGTATTCCTAGTGAAAAGCTTTGGTGGCACTTGCAATGTACCGTGATGTAATTCTTTGTTTGAGATTTTAAAGCAATTGACTTGAGGTTTTATATTTTTAAACGTGCCCTTATCAGAAGTTTTAGGATCAGCCACGTTATGGGTTTGATTGAGTTGTTGACGCATCTAATCTAATCTATGATGGGCGTCGAAACTAGATTGAAGGGTGTTTATGTGGATGATTCCTTTTTGTAGGTGACCTGTCTTGTTATCTGTAATGGATAGACGGTAAGACTCAATCAAGTGCATAGGTTCGTGCTATTTCATTATCTTTTGGCTATTGGGAACTGAGGATTCCATTGGCAGATTGACTAGTTATGCAGGCTTAGCTCTGTGCATAGTCAAAAGCTGCCTCTTTGGAACCTTCAGGAGCCAAATACTGATAAAATTGATATCCTACTGGATGCTTTGAAAACTTGTGGTCTATGTACCTCTCACAATATAATTATTCGTCAGGAAACTTTTTTTGGTCTTTCTCCCGCATCATTGTTGCCCGTTAGAGGTTTTGATAAGCCATTATCATGCTCATTGACCTCCTCCTCCACATCGTTCTTCAGGTGTAGAAATCCTCTCGCGGGTGACCGCATATATATCAAAGCCAAAAAAGATACTTGTGAAGGTGAAAAGATGGCTGATGAGGATAGAGATCTTATTGACATCTTGGAAGAACACAACCCAGTTGATATGGCCAAGTACATCAATTATGTTGGCGCCCCACAGGCCGGTGCCATCGCAACATTTTCCGGAACAACTCGCGACACGTTTGAGGGCAAAACAGTCTTGGAGCTCCGGTACGAAGCATACGTGCCGATGGCTGTACGGTGCATCAAGTCTGCTTGTCAATCAGCTAGATCATCGTGGAATCTCATGTCCATCGCAGTTGCCCACCGCCTCGGCCCTGTCCCAGTTGGAGAAACAAGTGTCTTCATTGCAGTATCATCAGTTCACCGTGACGATGCACTGGATGCTTGTAAGTTTCTGATTGACGAGATAAAGGCATCTGTCCCCATTTGGAAGAAAGAGGTATACACCAATGGAGAGGTCTGGAAGGAAAATAAGGAGTTTTTGGCAAGGAAGTCGGAGCTTGAGAAAGGTGCTCGGGACGAATATAAGTGCTGCAGGAAAAAATCACAGAGCAAGCCCAACGGGCATGGCTGTTGCAGTGCTAAAGTCAAGATAGATGATGGCTGTAGTGGAGAGAGGAGAGAGGGTGAGTGAGAGAAGATTGTAATTTACTTTTGCTGAGGAATATATTGTCCACCCCGTTAAAATCTGCAAGTGATTTTGCTGAGAAGCATGTAGGGATACAATGGGATACAGATTTTCCTTCCTTTTTTTCTTTTGGTAAATTCCTTCCTTTATTTTTATTGAAAAGAATAATGCCCAAACGTGTTTAAAGGACGCAGAATCCTCCGTTCAAGACACCACTCATAGTCTTGAGTCTAGGCGGCTCACATCATCTTATGAGCCTGAATTTACCGTGATGGAAGTCCTCTCGAGAAGCACGCTGCATCTTTATTGAATTTGATGACCATATCCAATTCTTCATTCCTAATGTCCAATTCGCCCAAGTTCACTTGCTCATTACTGATTTATTATATAATAACTCAAATTCATCATATGAGCCTGGTTTTACCATGATCTTACACTTGATGACTGCTAAGAAATTAAAGTCAACTTGGGGGAGACGTTGCTGTATTCCAAGGCTGAGGTACGTCAAAATTTGAGGAGAATACTACTTTCTTATTTTCCTGAAGTTCAATTTTTTAGGAGAATTGAGGGGGGGAAATGCTGCTCATGGGCTGAGTGATATATCAACAAGAAGAGAGGGGAAAAAGGAAGAGACTACCACAGGCTGAGTGATATATCAACAAGAAATCAGTAACAAGCAAATCCACAATCATCAGTCATTTCTTACACGGACACCACTAACGAAAATCACTAAGCTAAGATCATAAAAGCCACATGATCTCTCTCCTCCCCAAAAGACTAGCAGGAAACTTCCCTCCACAAATGAAGACACCAACTGGTGTCCTGCAGAATTAATTTTGGCTCTAGCAGTGAGACATCTCACAGTTCCTCAGCCGATAGGCTTTTGGCTGGAGCTAGAAGAGCCACACCACCTCGATCGGGACTCGAGAATTTTCTATAAGCAGCTTTAAGCTTACTTTCTGCAGCCGCTGAGTGCAAGCCAACAAGAAGCTTCGCACACTCCCTGTCCACAAAAACAAAGCGCTTCACCATCAATGATAAACAGACATATCACCATCCCAATTCATGAGATGGAAGATGAGTGTGTCCATGATATAAACTCACATTAGCTGATCTGCAGAATACCCTGAATGGTGCTTCAAGGTTTCAGTCCAAATTGGGTGTTTCCCAAGGGTGCATCGGGCTGCATAGACTGCTGATGCAGCAATCATTGAGGGGCAATAGAGAATTACTGTGGAATAGTGCATTAAACCCAACTCAGCGAGGAATAACACCATGTTCTCCATCTGCATCAGTAAAAAATTTAAAAGTCACTCCAATTAATAAACACGGTATTAAAACACCTACTTAGGACAGGCTTTTTACCTCCTTATCGGATGGAATAGAGGCTTTTATATATCTGATTAGAAAGACATATGGTGTGGGAACAGTCAGATACCATTCCAGCTTCTCTAATATAGATTTCTCCATGACCAGCACTTGTTCTCTAACATAAGCATTGTCTGATATGAATACAAAGTCATTGACCTGCAAAAAAAAAGCCAAAATCCAAATTAAAAACTTCCTCAAAGTAAATTTCATGTTGAAGCAATTTAGGATGAGTTAGAGAAAAAGGCAAGGACCTCCGGTGCCCAAATCTCTTCATACTTGGATGCTATGAGCATCGCACTTATCCCAACCAACTGAAGCTCCCGCTTGCGAACCACTTTCATAGAAAGGTACCGGTCCACAATGTTTACAGAGAGATACAGTGTTTCAGGCATGAGTTCAAATTTGCGGTGGACTTCTATCAGCCAGTCCAGCAGGATCATTCTCATCTTGACATTAATTTCCAGTTGGTTATCCATGTAATCATGTACTCGACCATCGTCCTGTGAAGTATTAGATGAGTGAGCAAGGCAACAATATATAAATGTGCCCACACATCAGAAGATGACATTTCGCTAAAAAATTTACTTCTGTGAGTTTGTAGAACTTGTAGATATCATCAATGTACTCGACCATGGCCAACTCATTATTAGCATCAGCTTCATCAATGTCCACTAAGCAGTCCTTAGGCTTATTAGCTAGCCCACAAGCGGCCTGAACGTGAACAAGAATTTCTTTAGTGAAAGAACAATAAGCAAAAGAGTTAACAATAGCAAAACCTATATAGTATGACAAAATTTTTCGTACATTACCTTGCTTCGTGCCGCGAGAACAGAAGTGAGACTCTTCTTCTTGGAGGACTCTTCTTTGAGTACCCTTTTAGCAGCAACTTTACTGTTCTCTTCTTCGGGGGAGCTTATCACAACAACAGAATCAAGAGCAGACTTGTCAAGGGCCTTCTCTTTGGCTGCGGCTATTACTTCTGTCACAGTTCTTCTGTTTGCTAAAGCACGATCTTCCTTGAGTACCCTTCTAACGGCAATTTTACTGTTCTCCTCTTCTGTGGAGCTTATCACAACTACACACTCAGGTACAGGCTTGTCAAGGGCCTTATCTTCTGTTGCAGCTCTTACTTCCGTCACTGTCCTTCTGTTTGCTAGTGCACGATCTACAGCTTCTTTTGCAATTTTCTAACACACGAGAGAGTGATAGTGAGCTAAACTTTGCGACTTTATTTTCGTTAAAGCAAGTTGGCATGAATTGACACATATAAATAGGCCCAAGTTTATACCTTGTCCTTCCGGGCCACCACTTGTGCCTTTGCCAGGGCTTGAGCCTCAAAGCTCCTGCAGTGTAAGACCAGTGTGTGTGTGAGAGAGAGAGAGAGAGAGAGAGAGAGAGAGAGAGAGAGAGAGATGAGTTTAAGCAAAGAGTTAACCTTGTAACGGGGCGAGAAATTTGAGCGACGGGTTTCCCTTGGGCAGCTCGCTCTGACACTAGATTACCGATGTCCTGAAGAACTCGTCTGTGTCTTGCATCTCCGGTCACATTCTTCTGATTTTCTCCTCCTACAAGTACCCTTAAAGTTAAAGTTTCACATCACATCCCTCATGCTCAAGAATGAGTCGAGACTCGCGAGTTCTTGGAAGAACCCACTATCAAAAACTAGCCATCAAGTTGAGAGACCCTAATGTCTTTATGTGAAAACCTTCTGCGAAACCAACCTTGGGTGGGATTTTATTTTCCGTTACAGTACCGCCCCCAGGAAGCAGAGTACTAACGAGAACAGCGAGGATGATGTAGGAACTACGTTAACCAATCAGACTTTAAACTTAAAAAAATGAAACTTTTGCTAAACGATGATAATTGATGCCTAGGCTGAAAATTTCGTTAAGGAAACGCAGAATTGGAAAAGCTTCCGTTCTAAACCCTCTAATTGCTGATAAAGATTGCTAGCAGCTTTCACATAATCGCCACCAAACCGAACACGAAATTCACGCCCACATGGGAAAACTCTTTAAATCTAAGGAGGGTCCAAATTACACCCCCTAACGATCTGATCAAAGAAGGAACGGTCATGGAATCAAGATCGAACTTTCGAAGCCAACCTCTGGGTTGTTGAACAACAGCTCTCGCGGCCATTTCTTCTTGCCCTCTTCCTGCTTCTTCTTCTTCTTCCTTGCAATTGGTCCCGAATACTCCTCCGATGCTCGCGAACAGCGCTGACAGAAACCCCTGGAGACGGCCGTTTACCGTCTTCTCACCTTCTGCTTCCGCGGACGCCACCCTTGAAACCTCGCGGCGGATCGCAGGAATTTTGTCACCACCCCCCACCAACTATTCTCTGCTTCTCTCTCTCTCTCTGTCTTTTCAAATTTGTTCTCTCTCCAGGTTCTTTGTTGAGCGAAGTAAAGTTCTGGGACTGCGAGAGCCTCTCCCATCTCTCTTTCGCCATTGTGGGTTTTAAAGGAATCGACGCCATGCCCAACGGTCCAATATTCTCTGGCGAGATCTCTGCCGTTGGATCGAGAGGATCGAGCGGCTGTTATTCGCATTGATGGGACTCCCCCATTTTGGAATTTTGTAGCCGTTGGGGTTTTCTCGTGCGGGGCGGGGCTTTTCTCGGGTCGGTTTGGGGATGGGCCCGAATCCTGTTGTTCTTTTTTTTATTTATTTCTTTCCCTTTTGTTTTCCACTCACGGCTCTTCAACTACATAGATACTACTCAGATATTTTTCACTAAAAAGAGCCACATAGGTTATTACATAAAAAAAAGAGAGGAAAATATAATCAAAAACCCCAAATCATGCATTTGTGACACAAATAACCTCGGTTTGGAAAAAATTAAACCTATACATATGTAACATTTAAATTATCTATCGATAAATATTTGTCACATTATTATAAACTCAGGATTTTTTATGATACGAAATTTTTAGGATATTCATGCTGTGGTGGATGTAGTTTCAATTTTTTTCAACTATATCAATTCTAAAAAAATTTCATTAATGGAAAAATACGAAGAAATTAACTAGAATTTTATGTTGCAGGTCACGATGATAAATTTGGTAGAGTTTTATACATTCCCCACCCGTTAAGCTTTTGCTAAAGCCATTCATCTCTTTTCACCTAACAATCCCAATCCCAATCTCCAAAATTGGAAATTTAGAGAGAGAGAGAGAGAGAGAGAGAGAGAGAGAGAGAGAGAGAGAGAGAATTTCAATTGGACCCTCAAAATTGCATCTTCATTCCTCACAATCCAACGAGATCTAAGAGGATTTTGGACCCCCACCCAAAGAAAAAGGGTAAAATGAAAAATACAAGTAAGCATAAACGAAGCAGGAGAGAGGGGTAAAAACGTAATTACAAAGACAAATCAATGCGACACGATCGTCTCGAAGCAGTGCAACCCATCAAACTCCAGCGCGATGCAAGGCCCCGTCGCTTCATCTCTCTCCTCCGTCCTTCCGTTCTCGTCACCTCCTCGCTCCTCCTCCTCCTCCTCGTGGCTCCTCCTCTCCATGTCCATTGCGGCGCCGTGGAAATAACACTGCGACCCGCCCCAAATCAAAACCCGGTTCATGCCAAAACGCGATATTCACCAGAGAAAAAAGGAAGAAAAAGAGCGAGAGAGAGAGAGAGAGAGAGAAACCGCGGTTGCACGCACCTCCTCTGTGAAGATCGCCAGTGAAGCAAAATCCGTGGACAGAGACATTTTCTGCCTTCTTCTTCTTGCTCTTCAAATGGGAGGGTCTATTCGAAGGAGAAGCGGATTATCTTTGATCAGATGATGGCAGGGAGGAGAATATTCTGAAATCGGAGAGCACCGCCTTCTTATATTGCGGAGGTCCTGGCCTCTCCCTCTCCCTCTCCCTCTCCCTCCCTCTTTTCTCTGTGCCACACAAAGATGAGAGGTTGAAAAGGACTGCAATTCCCGTTCTTGGGAAGCTAGGAAATCGCGGATCGCCGGCTTTTGCTGCTCATTCCCTTGTCATCTGTCGAGCGATGGCGATGCAATTACCATTGATTAGGTGAAGTCGGGAGACTCGGCTGGAATGCGCGGGGGACGCTTGAAATGCTCAGAGCACCAACTTACGCGATCCTTCGTAAAAGGTTTCGCCGACGAAGACCTGCTCGTCATCCCATGAGATTTGAAATCTTGACCGAAGTTGCCAAAAAAAAAAAAAGATCGCCATGAAGAAAAAAAAAGAAAAAATTAATGGTCCGTTCGTTTTATAAAAAATAATTTTCAAGAAAATATTTTCTGAATTTCCCGTCGTTCGCTTCGAGGAAAATGAAATAGTCAAAAAAAATCACGTTTAAAAGTGAGGAAGCTATTTTCCGAATTTTCAGTTGTTCATTTTTATTTTTTTGTTTAGTAGCGTGCCTCATCCTCGCCTGCCACCAGCTCACTGCCAGAGGTGAGCTCAAGGCTTGTCTTGTATTTGCGAGTTCGTGACTCATAGTGGTAATTCCATAGTTTGTTGGGGCCTAATAAGATTTATGGTCAACGACCAGCCAATATCAAACAAAAAAAGAGTAAAAAAAGAATTAAAAATCGATTTTTTCAATAATATTTCCTAAGTTTGAAACGAACATCCGAAGACATTGTAATTTTCTAAGAAAACAACTTCCTATGAAAATAATTTCTAAAATTATTATAATTTTCGTGATACGAACGGACCCTAAATTTAAACTCGCCGAAAGAAAATTCCACGTGGACGGGATCTCTCTTAGACCTGGTAATTAACGCCCCGTTGATTCTAAGGTTGCAAAATGGGCGGGCTTGAGTAAGCAATTTATCATGTCAGGCCCAGCCCACCCAATCCCCCCAAGACACGATCAGATTGAACATGAGCGGACTTTTCAAGGCCCACGTAATGTAATATTTTGTTAGGGGCTGCCGCGTCGCTGTCTCGAAGGAAAAACTGTTTCCGGAAATTGCTTTCTAACTTTTCGACATGCCTTCTCCCTTCTTTCCCCCTTCCGGGCACTAAAGAAGTTATTTTTCCTAATTTACCAGATAAGAGAAAAGCTAATTATTTTCCCTTAGAAATTGATTTTCCGATGCAACGAGCGCCGCCTCGGGAAAACCTCCTCAAAAGTCGCGGAGACGCCTTCACGAAAAGGAACGCCTCACGTGATCAAGTTGAAAAGACGAGTTCGGCTCCTCCTCGAATCGAAAGTCCATTTTGCCCTTTGATATTCGTCGCCAACCCGAAAGTACGAAAGGGGCAAAAGAAGGAAAAGAAGGGAGGAAAATAGGACGCTACGGATTCCAAGGTGACGCTGTCCACGAGCGCGTCACGTGCTACGACGCGAGGGCTAGAGGGAACGATGATAGCAGTCACGTGCGAATTAATTAACATTAGGTTGGCTAGCGAGTTCCCCCTAGCTTCCGGGGCAATCCAATCGAAGGGTCCACATTCCCCTTCTATTATACATGCCCTCTAGATGCCCTCGGATGGGAGAGCAATAGGAATTATCTTCTTAGTTCCTATGCTTCTATCCGATCCCGGCTTCGAAGGGCACACCCGCATTTCCCCGGTCGCCGGCCGGGGGGCCGAACTGGGCCGGTCTGCCTCGGGCCCGACACGGTGGGCGGAGCGTATCACCGAGGCGGTGGAGCCATGAGGGGGGATGTACGCCGAAGTGCACGTTGCCAAAAAAATTGATTGTATCACTATGGTTGCGACCGCGACCGCGACAGCGACCTCGGGCCCGACACGGTGGCCGAAGTGCACGTTGCCGAAAAACATTGATCGTATCACTTTCGTCCATCATTGGGATGAAGAAGATCTTGCGACCACCACCATTATTCAATTCGCACGGGTCATGCGCGCTTGATTTCTTAATTGGTGCGCGAGCACTCTTGGAATTGTTCTTTCTTTCCGGGATGATGCCGCGCGTCCCCTGTGCTCTTTCGGGCTTGTGCGATTTTTGTCCATACGCATTTTTTTCCTCTCTTTTTAGCAATCCATCCCTCAAATTAGAATCAAAGCGCCATGTTGTCGGCTGATGTGACGTGCATTTTCTCAATCGGACTGATCATAAATTGACACGTGGTACTGCAAAATAAAAGAAAATAAAATATCCATCATCTATAAATGCATGGCGGCTTTTGAGCAACTTTTGCAGTACCACGTGTCGAGTTGCAATTGGTATAAAATGAGAAAATGTGGACTAATGTTAATAATTGACATGGCGCTTAACAACCACCGACTATTTTGTCCTCAAATTAAGATGGCGCGGCTGTCAAAAGGGTCGTTACATGCCCCCACTGGCACCTAAGGGGAAGCCACGTGGCATCTGCTAGTAAAAGAATTTTCAACGCGTTTGGAAAAGCCTTGAGTTGGTTTTCATGCAGAAGAAATTTGGAAAAGAAAAATCTTCAAACTTATCGACTGCTAATGCCCCTGGCGGAGGTCAAGGCGAGGCGAGAGTAATTGGATATGGGGGAGGGAGGTTCAAGACCCATCACAAAGTCAATTTTTTCATAAGATTATTATTTGGTGTGCCCTAAGGATGGATTTACTAAGCTTGCTAGATTTGAAATTCATGCTCGACATATCTATACACTTTTTAAGCCAAACAAGACCCCAAAAAAAAAAAAAGAGAGACAGAGAGCTGAAAGCTGATTTAAGATCAACTCGATTTATGGTATAAAATTATTCGATTTTTGGAATCGACTCGGTTGCTCCTTGAATGACAAGGAGTTGAGAGGAGCTTTCGGTGACGATTGACAAACTTAGTTCAGCTGCACGAATCATTGCTAACCAAGCCAAAGACTCGCGAGTGCTCATGGGGCATATTTAGTAAGGTTTGCAACGCAAGGGTTGATTTGAAAAAAAAAAAAGGATGTTGCACAAAAGTAAGAATAAAAAACTTCAAGGGCGAGATTGAAAAAAAAAGGATTGGGAATTTCTGCTCACGTGGCATATTTAGTAAGGTCTGCAACATAAGGGTTGATGTGAAAACAAACAAAAGGATGTTGCACAAAAGTAAGAATAAAAAACTTCAAGGATGAGATTGAAAAAAATAAAAAAAGATCGGAAATCTCCGGTATCATCTCTCTTTCCTTTTTCTTTTTTTCAAGAGATTTTTGGGATTATAAGGCTGATTAGACATAAATAGCGTAAATCGGTGGGAGATTGGTGGACCGTCCGATTAAAAGTATTTTAACCGTCAACGTTGCTTAATAAATTTATGTGGCGACAGAAAGACCTCTTGGTCAAATCTTCAATCAAGCCTTCGAGATCCCAGGCAACCGCATCGACGGTCGTCGACAGTCGCCGGCGTTCCACCGGAGAATAGGTCCGGGGCGGGGGGGATTCCGTCCACCACTTGCCTCTTCGCTCTCTCTTTCTCGCTCTGAGCTGTCGGAGAGAGATTTCATTCGATCTCTTGCTCTTCTTCTTCATCTCCACATCTCTCTCTCTCTCTCTCTCTCTCTCTCTCTCTTCTGCATCTTCGTCTTCACTCACTCACTGTCAGATGTCGGAGACCTGCAACTCTCGCCACTTCTCATGGCTCATGAAGTCCTGCTTCCCTAACCCCAACGACAAATCCCTCTCCCCCCACCACCACCAGCACCTCCTCAAAGCCTCCGCCCCCACCCTCTCCTCCCTCCCGGACGACCTCCTCCTCGAGTGCCTCTCCCGTCTCCCCGCCTCCTCCCTCCACTCCGCCGCCTCCGTCTGTCGCCGCTGGTCCCGCATCCTCGACTCCGCGGCCTTCTCCGACCTCCGCCGCCTCCACGGCCTCCTCCGCCCCGCCGTCTTCGCACTCTCTTCCCTCGGCTCCGCCCTCCTCTCCGCCTCCCTCCGCCTCGACCCCGGCTCCGATCCCCTCTGGCGCGTCTCCCTCTTCCTCCCCGACGGTGGCGGATTCCCCCCCGCGAGCTTCCAGGGCCTCGTCTCCCATGCGCGCCTCGCCGCGATCGGCCCGAGGATCTACATCATCGGCCGGAATGCTGTCGCTCGCTACGATACCTGGACGGGGAGCGTGGTTTCCAGGTCGCCTATGACGTTCCCGAGGAAGAAATTCGCCGTCGCGGTGCATTCTGGGAGAATCTACGTTGCCGGCGGCAGCGGCGGAAGGACCTCGGCGGTTGAGGAGTACGATCCGGATTGCGACGGGTGGAGCGTGGTGTCGGACGCACCGAGGAGGCGGTATGGATGCGTCGGCGCTTCCGTGGACGGCGTGTTCTACGTGATCGGAGGCCTCCGGATAGGTCCCTCGGGGGGAACGAACCCGTCGCGCGCCGCCGGCGCGGAGGCGCACGTGTACGCGAGCTCGATGGACCTGTACGACGTGGAGGCGCGCGGGTGGCTGAGGAGCCGCGCGGTGCCCGGCGGGGGGTGCGTGGTGGCGGCCTGCGCGGCCGTCGGCCACGTCTATGTCCTCACGAGCCACGCGCTCGAGCTGTCGTTCTGGAGCTTCGACGCGCGACGGAAGAGCGGCGGCTTCGGGGAGTGGAGCCGGGCGAAGAGCCCGCCGCTCCCGACGCAGGTGCGGCTGGACTCGACGGTGAAGTTCAGCTGCGTGGGCGTCGGCGACAAGGTGGTCCTGGTCCAGGTGACGGGCTGCATCGACGACCTGCTGCGGAGGAGCGGGAGGAGCGGTAGAGGGCTGAGGGAGGGGCTGGTGCTGGTGTACGACACGGCGGCGGGAGAGTGGAGAAGGGGGGCGGATCTGCCGGAGGTGATCTCACGCGCCACGTGCGCGTGCGTGGAATGCTAAGGGCGGGGGGGGGGCCGGATATGTCTTAAGCCGAGAACGTAGCGTGAGTGCATCCCGTGTGTAGCGAGAGAGAAGCAGACAAGATTATCTGTGGAAAAGAAAGTCGGGATTGGCGGGCGCGTAGCAACACGAGGCGCGTCGCGCGTAATTCGCTCCCGTCGTTTTGTACTCCTTTTTTCTAAATATTTGATTGATTAAGAATATGTTTCTTAGATTTTGTGTTACTTATTAAATAATGCTCCTTTTTTTTTTTTTCTTACCGTTTCGAAAGCCACTGGCTCTGCCTCTGGTCTTCTTTCCTTCGGTGATGATGAGATGACGTGCTTCAGAAAAAAAAAAAAGAGTTAAAAAAAAAAAGGAAAGCAAAAAGTAAAGAGTCAAAAGGCAAAAAAGTAAAAAAGAAAAGGTGGAGATGCAGGGGATCGAACCCTGTACCTCTCGCATGCAAAGCGAGCGCTCTACCATTTGAGCTACATCCCCAATCTTGTTCAATCTTACTTATTTCATCAATTTATTTTATATTATTTACAACATTTACTGTTATTTCACTTTCTTGCTTCCTTTTTCTTTTCTTTATAAATTTATTTTCTTTGACGCTCCACTTTCCTTGGCCGTTTTTTTTGGCACATGCTCTTTCGTCTTTACATATCTCTTCCGTTTTCGCCTAGATCTGAATCTTAGGGATTTGATCTAATTATAGTCATTGATTATGTGAAGTTTATGTTGAAGTTGCTATGATCAGCAGTTATAATTTCGATAAACCTTAAGCTCATGGATGAATTTTTCGCTTACTCTCAAAAAAATAAAGAGAGAGAGAGAGAGAGAGAGCAGTTCATCTCTCCATTTGATAGACGGTTCTAGATGTAGACTGACATGATGAAAGAAACGAAAAGGAGAGCATCAGTGAGACAAGCCCGACATAAAAAGAAACAAGAATAGGCGAAGGGATATAAAAGAAACAAGATGATTACTCTTCCCAATTGTCCCCATATTTTTTTATTGCTCTGGGACCGTTCTCTAATGGCTTAATAGTCTACGCTATCAAATTCATATCCGTCCTGATAAAATGGCCGAACAATCTCGTTGATCGATCGACCTCCCTCGGCTGCGCAAGCCACGACAAATGTTCATGTTCGTTCATCCAGCACCGCCACCACGCCAACGAGGGATTTATCGGCTCACGACCAATTCACAGAGGGCTTGCCGATTCAGATGGGCTTGGGCCGAACCCCCCCCCCCCCAAATTAGGCCCAAATGCACATCACTTGGAAGGGTTCGAAACATCCAAAAATGTCTGGGCTCCGCGACTACTTTGGATAATGAATTATATGGGAGGAGGAATTCCGATGCGAGACCAAACAAAAAAATAAAACAAAAGGAATCTTACTTTCCAAGGGGGAGATCCCGTCATGGCGACGCGACCGTGCATTGCTTGAGATCTCTCTAACGATCATAAAACAAAATGGACGGTGTCAGATCCCGTGACCATCAATCAAACTTGGGGGGATTTGGAATTCAACTCCAATACGGGGGGCGGCGGCGGAGTCCCATGAACGTTAACAAGAAGTTCACGTTCCTCTCAGCAAGGCTGGAAATTCCAGGAAAAGTTTAGGCCAATGTCCCCTCCTTTTGACTCGAGCGGATCTCTTCGGGGGGGTATTAAGCTTAATTCGCGGGATTGCAGGTCTGAATCTTGCTCCCGAAGCACCAAACTCAAAGCTAGTCACGTTATGGGGGAAAAGGAAAAGTCAACCCAGCCCCATTTGACCGAGATTCTTCCCATCGGCGCCACCCTGGCATGCCCACCCGATGTATCGGCGAACTGACCGACGCAAAGCCGAAAAACCATCGGCGGAAGCGACAACGAAGGCAGGTCAACGACGGAAGCAATCATTCGATCCCTAAGGATCTTCCGTAAGACTTCTCCGGTCGTAAATGGAGACGGTCCGAAATTTATTTAAAAAAATTCGACCGATGCGACGTGAGATAGGATGCTTGGGATGTCTTAAGCAGAGGTTTCAGAAAAATCCGATCTTTTGCTTGTTCCCCCGTGGCCATTCGTCAATCCGATGCGGGTGAATGCGGTCGGCATGATGTCAGTTGAGGATTAAAGATTAAATTAGATTAAAGAAATCTTTTTTAATGTAAACGGCTTCAATTGGCGAACTTGTTTGATTGGCTATGGACGGTGGAAACTCTATAAAATGGCGACCCGAAAGCCCCGGAGAGCAGTTCAAGTTAGAGAACAATTCGATTTGGCCCCCCCTCTCTCTCTCTCTCTCTCTCTCTCTCTCTCTCTCTCTCATAATTCTGAAGTGAGGAACAATGGCGATGCCGGGAGGTATCAGTGAAGTCGAGGGCAAGGAGAACAGCCTCGAGATCGATGGCCTCGCTCGTTTTGCCGTCGAGGAGCACAACAAGAAGGAGGTACCCGGATTTCTCTCTCTTTCCTTTTTGTCGCTACTTTTCTTTCTTTCATTTTTGCAATTTGATTCGGTCTGATGGGTGGTTGGAATTTGATGACGATTTGCATGGTTCTGATGGTTCGCTGCTGAGTCGATCGTTTGGGTCGCCCTAATTTATGAGTGATGCTGATGAAAAAAAATGGGAATTTGGGACGTGGGTGTGATGAAATTTGGGGATCTCTGCTCGAAATTGATCGTAATCAATTTCCGTCGAAGCAGATGATCACGGTGTCGAGGGTGGTTTCGCGAGGATTTGTTGGGGCGGGAGTTGCGGTTGCCATGTCATCAGGATGAAGGAAATCTAAGTAGATGATCGATCGATTTACTGGATTGGGTTCTTGAGTATCTTCCAAAGGGGGAAAAGCAGTTTTTGATCTGCAGTTTCTTAGACATGAATTGGCGAGCTCGACCTAGCAGAAAGTCGCGTTTATTTATATTGTCCCCAGTTTGTTTTTGGTTCAAATGTTTGTCGATGATGTGCTGATGGTGTGAAATCTGTTATTGGGGGACCAGAATGCTATGCTGCAGTTTGTGAAGGTGGTCAATACGAAGCAGCAGGTGGTTGCAGGCACTGTGTACTATATCACCATTGAAGCAACCGATGGCGGTGTCAAGAAGGTATACGAAGCTAAGGTTTGGGTGAAGCCGTGGATGAATTTCAAGGAGGTCCAGGAATTTAAGCTCGTCGGAGGCGCCCCCGGCGAAGCCAGCGCCTAGCTTCAGGGTAATCATTTCTCGAAATAGACTTCCATGCGTAATGGTGATTAGCATCGTGTATGATGCTTACTCTCTGCATGGAGGGATTAGTTGTCTTTCATTTGCGTATTCTTTTAGGCAGTCGCACTTGATCTCACCTGAGATGCACTCACGTCAGAGACAATGGCTTGTATGTAGTTCCAAACTTCCAAGGTTACCATTTTCATCCTAAGTTTAATTTCTTCGGATGGATTATTGGCGTTAACTGGACAACGGGATAATGAGATGCAGATGACATTTTTGTCTATATGTTTGTTTGTACACGTGATTGGAGTTCTCTCTAGAACACTTTCTCGTCAGGGGGTACTTTGGTTGGTTTAATACGTAGTTGTAGGGCTCAAGGCTCGCCAATTTGGTTTTCACACTAAAAGATAAATTGCACTCAGTGTCTAGGACAAGGAGACGCTCCCTTTCTGTATTGTTTATGGGTCGTTGCCCTATTGGTTGAATGCTTGAGTGTAGATGGTATTGTTCTCCATTGAACTCACAGACTATTCGATTGTCATGCTTAGTAGAAGAACTGAGCTTCTTGATTTGGTTTTTGTCGCTTATTTGATTGTACTTTAACGAGCTCTGTAGGTAATTTTTTGGATGCTCATTGCGTTGTTCATTGAAATTGTAGACAAATATTGTCGGATAGAGCATTTATATCCCAATCATGTTAAAATCACACTTGCCCAACGCCATGTTGTGCCTTAGGGAAGTAGGTTTGTTTAGCAGCAGTTTTTCTTGTATAGCTGTAAGCATTTACCTAAATTGTTTATGCCTTACCAATTATATCTTCCGTTCAGTTTCAGGATGACTGAAGATATGTATAGGCCTGCTTTCTGTTTTCTAGGAGGAACCAAAGCGAAAGGCGCACAATAAAGTTGAAGGTGTTTCCATGTTAGGAAAATAAGCTACTTTTTTTTTTTTAATTTGCTTGTAAGGACATGAGAAATGTTGCTACCGATTGTACCTATTATCATGTCAAGTGTAGATCTCGGGACATAATTTATTTTCTGTCTATCTGCTTAAGTTCTCACCATTCGGTTTGGTGCTTTGACCATATGTTATGCAAAGCTAAAGTACTTCTTTCTTAGTTCTTGTTCGAAGTTCTTTTCGCATTGGTTGGAGGATCTGATGTTGTTTAGCTTAACTAACTATGGCAGAACCGGGGAACCCGACTTTATACTTGCTGCCTCTAGCATGCAGAAGACGGACTTTAATTTTCTTCCTGATACGGCCTCGTAACTGTTTCAGCGAACAAGCAAGAACTGTCACGCCTTCCTACTCTTGAGATTGCTTAAGTTCTAGAGATTGTCGTTACTATAAACCCTTTCACTAGTAACGCGTTCATAACTGGTTAAACGAATATTTACCCATAAAATAAACACAACAGTATTCACAGGCATGATATTAATACAGCAAACCAACATGTCATGTCTTACCGACCATTACAAGTAGCACATCACATAATATTTACAAGACATGACCAAAGCAGCACTACACAGACAACTAGATATCATAAACTTCCCCCCCCCCCCCCCCCACAGAATACACAACGAAAAAGTTCGAGGAGGAAAGGAGAGAGTAGCACCCCTATTTACAACATGCGGAGTCTACATTTTCTAGATCACGAGTCTATGATACTGCCCTCCTTCGGTTCCTTACACCCCTCGACAGGATTGTGACAAAAAGCCTGATCATCAGGCTCCTTATGGTGATCCATGTAAAACACTAGAGGTCCTTCGACTTCTCCTTCGTAACGTTGCCAGTACTCATGACCTATCCACCTCGTCAATTTGGGATGCCAATCTCACAACATGATTGAGTGTTTTTCTGCCACTCTCCCAGAGCTAGCCTCGACCCTAGTGACCATCCACTCAGACTCTTTAGGTCGAATCCGATCCATTTCTTCACGAAGCCTCTCGTCAAACTCACGGGAGGCATCCCGCATGAACTGTTCCAGGTTCCTCTTGGCCCTGTCCCCCAGTGTGTAACGTTTCTCCTTCCTCCTCGACGTGGTGCAGTTCTTGCTTTCGGTCCATAATTTGTTCCTGAAGGGGGTCATAAACGACGAGATGTATAGTATCTCGGTGACTAATCCTAAATTACTCCTTGGCAATGAGAGTGGCATGCCCTTATAGAGTTCTAATGAAATTCTACAATAATGACTATCCCTCTTCTATCCTTCCAAGTACCCGCTTCTGATGACCATCTGGGGCAATAGCTTCTGAGCTTTATGCTATGCAAAAATGGATTAGGCATATACCCAATATTGATAACATAAATCATCAAAGTGGACTCACGGTTAAATGGTGTCGCAAATTGACACAATTTTCATGTTACCTGTTAATTTATAGGCCGGTGACCCCTTTTGTACCAAGTTATCTCTGCTTCTTACTATTTAAGCATCCATATAAACTATCCACCGTAAGATTAAAATTTCATTTATTCACGTACGATTTAAGTTATTACTCAAATATCATATAATAACTAAACCCAATTAAGAGTAGATCACTCACCTTGAGTAGTAGTACCTGGCATTTGAGGGAGGTGTGTCGAAGTAAGTTGAAGCCTACGATCAGTGGTCGCATCAGCAAGTGGGCCTGATTTTCTTTACCTGTGCACATAGATTCATCACCTCAATTAAATTCACCCATTACCACGTCTATTGGGTCAATCGAGTGTTAATTTAATTAATATGGTCCCTCAAGTACCCACCTCGGTCAATCAAACATTAATTGTATTGAATACGTTTCAATTCAAACCAAACAAGTACTGATCAAACCAAATCGAATACTAATCTCGTTCAATCGAGTACTAATTCAGATCTATTAGACGTAATTAAGTCAATTGAGCGTTGACTTGAGTCAATTTGGTTTCGGATTGGACAATTGGGACAGAATCGCCCCAATTCAGGTCAAAATCGACCCATTCAGGTAAAGATTAGCTCAATCGTGGTCAAAATTGATCCATCCGGGTCAATCGGATCAAAATTGACCCATCCGGGCCAATCGGGTCGAAATCGACCCAATCGGGTCGAAATTGACCCGATTCTTGCTTACCGGGTTTGGACGGAGGAGCAGCCAATTCCGTCGCTCAATTCCTCCCTCTCCCGGTCGACCCATCGGGTCCCGTTGGCCGAAGTTGGATGGGAGCCCGGCTGGGCGTCGATCGGTGGCAGCGTCGAAGCCAGAGGTGGCTGGAACGCCGGCGACTCTCCAAGAAATGGAGGTTCGGCGAGGCCGGTTCAGGAGAAAAGGGCGAGAGGGAGGAATTTCGTGCACCAATCCTCTCGTTCTTGCATTTCTCACATAACTCGGCAACAGACGTACTCCTAGGATGAATTCGAGTTAATTGACTCCATCTGCGGGGTTTAAAGTTCGCCAGAGTAACCCAAAACGACCCAATTTAGGGTCTCTGACGACCCATCCCCAAGGCTCTCACCAACACTCGTTCTTTCTCAAATCACTTCAACTCTAAGCTACATTGGTGCCCTAACAACACCCTGAAATCAACCTAACCCACTACCAAGCGAAGAGAGGGAAGGACTCACGGCTTGAAGCTCCAGAGTTCTCCATAGAAAACAGGGCTACCGGCTAGTTGGCTTGCTAAGAAATGGGCGTCGCTGGCATTGTGGCGGTCAGCGCCGTCGAGACTCGATGATCACGGCTTGAAGACCTCAATTTTCTGAGTAATTTCCACCGGTTTCATGCACTTCCCTCCTCCCATCAGTCGAGTGCTCCCTTCGTGAATTCCGCCTGGAGGAACGACAGAAAACAGAGGGGCGTGGGGTCTACCGAAAGGAACGCGCAGCTCCGACCACGTGGAGACCCTTGCAGTATCGTGGTGGCACCAATCAACCAGGTTGGAACGTTGGGAGCTCGTGATTTGCGGTGCCAGTCGTCGTTTGGATCCAAGAGGCACGCGCCTCACTTCGCCCGCCACGTGTTCGGGTAAAGTCCAGAGAGGAGAGAGAGAGGTCTGATTCTGTGAACCGGCTGGGGCGATGGACTGGCCGGTCTGTCTCTATAACTTGAACCGGTCGGTAACCAGGCCGGTCAATAGTGAACCGGTCGAATTCTTTTTTTTTTAATTTTAATTTTATTTTAGCCACCACTAATCTCGGCACCGTGATTCAGTCCGTTACAAGAACGATTGCCACTTATTTGAACAGTATAGTACATCAAGGGAAGAAATCTATCTTTAGTACATCATTGCCTACTGATAAGTACACACAAGGGATGGGGAAGCACAGCACACGGTGAGACTAGTAACGGAAAACTATAGGAGGCACTGTCAAACGGCTTCCCAAGTGACCGCAAGTCGCAAAAGTTATGGACCTTCATAATGATCTTAATATTCACATACAAATATGGGAAGGCTTGAATTAGCCAAAAATTATGCGCCCACTTTAGAGACATTTGCTGAAGATGACCTACGGTTCTTAATCCCCTTTGTCATGTTACTTACTTTGCCTGCTGCAAAGCTGAAGGCATTGCGGAGGATTGTCCTGACCACTTTGACTGCTAATATGCAATAGAGGAAGATTGCCAGTGTGATGACGTATATCAAGAGCAAGGAGAGACCATTCGGCGACATGGTCACGGAAAGAGTCATGTAGGTGACAACCATAGAGAGTAGAGCTACGGGCAGCAGAACCTGGACGTAGGCTGGCTTCCTGAAGAAGAATATGAGGAAAATGGAGGAGAAGAACCCAGAAGTGTTGAAGGACATGAAAAGATAGTAAGCGGCCACAGGGCATAGATTTGTGGAGCTGAAGAAGGAATGGTGGGATGTGCATCGCTTGTCTAGCTTCATGTCGTCGCTCCAAATGGTCTCTGGAGGAGACAGTCCTGCTTGGTATGTGATGGTTGCTATTAAACTGGCCACGACTAGAACCATCTCCTCCACTTCCGACCATATGCTGCTGCTCGAGTCACCATCTGTACATTGGCTTGACCGCTGCATTGAGTCCGCTTTTGCCACGGCATTTGTGTTTCGGTTTCCCTGAGGCTTGGCATTAGTCTGTTCATCGAGCTGATCACCTGAAACAATGTCGATAGTGTCCTTGCCCACCATGTTATGCTTCTTCAGGAAGTTCAGGATCTGCCATTTTTTTCCCATATCGTATAAACGAGAAATTTCAGAGACCGGGGTAAGATATGTCATATCACAGCATTTCAAGCCCTCTATCTGAGGTAAGTTTAAGAACGAGATACAATTGAATTAGATAGCTACAACTTGAAACTGGGCATCTTACGTACATTTTCGAGCAACCAATTCTCATTTATCATAAGATTCAAGCTCGTAGACGACTATGCTCTAGAACTATGTTCACATACCAACAGTGACAAGATCCAATGTCCTAATAGTTTCATTCTTCTCCTTTTAGATCTCCATCCTTGGTAGAAAATAATGGTGCTGCAGGGGACCAGTGAGATTCAACGATCCCATGGCCACTTCTGCATCAGTTTGAAAAATTACTACCTCGACAGTGAGAATTACTAGCTCTAAATCACTTCATGTGCAGAAATTTACTGCCGCAACAACATACTGCCATGAGATATAATCCCATGCTTTCCTTCACAAGATTGTCAATACAGCCCAGGGGACAATATGTGGATCCGAACCGGATATCTCTAACAGATACAGCGCTTCCAGAGCAAAGAGTATAGGAAGGCAACTCCCCGTCAACTGATAGAGACCTGTCTTGTACCGTTGCACAGAGGAGTTGGTTGGTGGGAGTTTTGAACGGCTGTTGATGTCAATACATGGATCATATTTGAGGGGACCATGATCACAGCAAGTCAAGCTACGGGGGTGGAAGTTTATGCTCCCTGAACGAATTTGGAGTTTGATTTTAGATTGGTAGTTGTGGAAGAATCTGGCAGTTTGGGTCCATGAACCTTCAGTTACAAGCAGTTGACGACAGATGGAGCTAAATCAGAGTATCCGAACGAAATACAACCTTCTAGCAGATCTTTTTCCTCAAGAATTGTAGGCTTCTGAAGGCGCACAATCGTTTATTGCTTAAAACGGGACACTTGGCTGCACTTGGCCCCAAGCATCAATCAATCGGTTTCGGAATAGGACAGCTCTGAATTCAGAAAGAATTAGTCAAGACTTGTTAGCAACACCAATTTTTCAGCAGACTTGACAAATGGGTTAGTCGAACTCGTCTTGCAAACTTATCTCAAGCGACACAGACTCTTCTTTTCCTTTCTTTTTCCTTTTGTTTGGAGGAATTTGCGGAAAGCAATGAACTCGTGGATTTATCACCACAATATCTATAAAAAAAAAAATCGGAGAACTGAGCGTTTTGCCGTTTTATCTTCTCCCTGCTACTTCTCTGCCTACCACGCCAAAGAAAACAAGCGATGCCCTTTCCTACATCGAATAGAACGCGAAACATCATGGGGACGGTTATTTTGTTTCTCTATCTCTTTTGGCCCTGTAGAAGATTCTTGATCGTTGATGCGTTCTAAATCGATTCAGCTCATGTTTCAACATGAAGAATTGAAAAGGCCGTCTGGTTCCTGTTATCTGTGCAAGGACTAGTTACTAAAGATCGAGCTGATTCATAACACCCACGAACCATACTCATCTGGGTTACTGTCTTTCAGACTCTTTAGTCTTTACCACCATTTGCATCTCAAGCTAATCTTGTTATCTTGTTCTATAGTGCTTCGCTCAAAAAAAAAAAAAATAGGACTAGAACATTTGGGAGATTTTCACTTGTCCTACTCGTTTTCCTTCCTCTTAACAGAAATATAATTATTGGGCTGTCAACTAGCTATAGTCCTGCATCTAAGCAGAGCAATTCTTTGTGAACTACCATGACGGCAGGAACATACCTGGAGCTGCTTCGAAGCCACGGCCAGATGTGATATTGTGTTACCATTGTCATCCTTGGCGGTCAGAAGCTCGTCCGCCTCTCCATCTTCACTGACCTTTTCCATCAGCTCCTTGAGCGCATCAAACTGACTGTTCTTCACGGCCAGGTGAAGCGCAGTCTCACCGCGAGCAGTGCGTTCCCTGAGGGCTTGAGGACACTGAGAGAGCAACTCCTCGATTACCTTGACCCTGCCCTTTATGGCCGCATAATGGAGCGGTGTCCGGCCCCCTTTGTCCTTGATCACGCAAAGATCAGGGCCTAGTGTTAGAAGCTCCCTCATTACTTCCAAGTTACCGGTGGCAGACACAATGTGTAATGGCGTCAAGCCATCATGGTTCAATTCCCTAGCAAAATCGGGCTTCCTGCTAACGATGTCCTTTACAAGTTCGCTATTACCAGTGAGCACAGCCACATGAAGCGGGGTCTCTGCCGTTGTTCCCAGCAGGGCTTTGTCAAGAATCAGCGGGTCTTCAGCTAACAAGGCACGGAGAGAGGTGACATCTGCGTACTGGATAACTTTGGAGAGCCCAGGATCCATAGGAATTTGTCTGAACGATGAGAGCCCGGTGCTTCTATTGTTCGCTCGTGGTTCTTGATGATAGTTTTAGAAGCTTGGTTCGGTGAACTTATGCACAAAGCAAAGATGGGACTCCGCAATGACCCAAGACCGGGGTTTCCTTCCTTTCCGACAATGGACGTTAGACGACAGATGGAGAAGTTACTCAAACCAGAGGATCAAACTTCTGGACTGTTAGGTACACAGCACACTATAGGCTTTAAAAGCTCGTACAAATGCGAACACCCGTCAATCCGACGAGATAACGATGGCCCATGAATAAGAAGGAAATTGTGAGGTCGCATCCCACCATTACGGACATCGGCCTTGGTGAACAGTCTGGTCAACCTTAATCCATTGGATAAAAAGGCACTATTTTTCTTGATACAAGAGTACAAGAAAAGATGGCTCCACGCACATCAAATTATGCAACTCAAGCATTGAAATACAAAATAGACTTGAAGGATGTCAGTACATTTCAAACAAAAGCGGATTAAGAGTTAGTGACAATGAGCAGCCGAGTGATGATAACATCAAGTGACAACCATCAAAAGCTTCTGTACATGTATACAATCTGACACGTTAAACTATGAACTTCCTAAAGGAGCTTGGATATGGTCAGTTTCCACCCTGTCTAGACATCGTTTCCTAGGTTTAGCATATGAGCTGTCTAAGCCTTCTATCCAAACACATCTAATGGGTTCTGCATCAACTCTAAGGATTCACAAAGTGATAGCACCAAAACAACCTGCTAAGCTAGCCTTCTTCATCGTAGTCTTCATCATCTTCATCCATCCTTCTATTCAAGTTTGCAAGCTGAATGGGATCGATATCCATCTTCTCAACTTCAGAAAGTGACCACCCAGGATATTCCTCATGCTTCAATCCAGTGTTAGAAGCTGCTGATATACTGGTCGGACCAGAAACTAATATGGATTTTGAATCCCCATTTTCATCCAAATCCACATTCAGGTCAAAGTTCCGAACAGGCAGTTCTGCAGATCTAGGAGTAAGAATGCTCTCTTTTGATTCATTGAAATGGTCACCATTTTCTGTCCCTCCAAGATCCTGACTGGAATTGTCAGGCTGAGAAACATCTCCGTCAACTTCTAACTTCTCATTCTGCGCAGTTGCATCCACCTCCGAGGCCCGACCACCTCGCCCACGACCCCTACCTCTGCCCCTACCCCTCCCTCTCCCAGCATTGCCTGGGTGACCAGTATCATTCTGAAATTGAAATGGCACAGAGAAGAAAATTTTAAACTTGTCAGTAAATCTGGATTCGGTTAGCTGAGGCAGAACGACCTTCAGAGACCAGATAAACAATTATCTTAATTTTACCTCCTCCACTTTCTATACCTTCCCAAACAAAGCATAAAAGAGAAGTGATTGAAAACACCAACTAAGCATTAATCCAAGGACATGAGATACTGTGTCTGTGTGACCAATGGGTTGGACAATCATGATAAGGCAAGCCACGTAAAAGTAAAGGAGAGAAATGATCATAATCATGGGAAACATTACCATGCGGCTTCTCTTTGATTCATCATCAGTGTCATTTTCCCCATCATCAACCATTTTCCTGATAATCAAATACATAATGAGATATTAATGGCCATATTCCCTCGTTGAAATGGTAAACCTGAAAATGCAAATTTAACTAACCTTCTTTTAGCAGCAGACCGATCATCTCCAGCAGTGTCAGAACCGCCTAAATCAGGAACTTTGCTCACAATTTCCCTCAAGAAATCAAATACGTTAAAGGTTTGAACACACTGCTTCCTGTGATTAAGGAGCAGAGTTATTCACCTCAAAACAAATATTCTAAGGAAAGAAAACAGGAGAGAGGGACCACTATTTTCTGCCATATTCTCTTCCAAAGGAAAAAGAAAAAAAAAGGAAGATAGAGAAAATTGCTCCCCAATCAGGGATCCCATACGTACAATTTTGCATGCTCAAAGTGGGCAAAGGAAAGGAAAAGCAAGCAATGGAGCAATTCTCCCCAGCACAACAAGGGAATCTTGACTGGGAAGGGATGAGTGAAAAAGAAAGAGAAAAGGAGAAACAAGATACTATAAGTCTGCTTACAAATGCAAGGAGTTTAGTGTCTTAGCTCCCCTCTTCAGGGTTATATCATATGTCCGATCACAAAGGTCTTGCAGGAAGAGTTCCAATGCCTTAGCTGGAGGTCATGAAAGAAGACGATGAGCAATGATTTGTGGGGTTTTTCATGATGACATGAATAAGATCAACAGCAAAAGCAAGTTTCTCGGCCAATCCTATCAATTATGAACTAGAGAGGAATAAATCAACCAAAATATAGATGATGTACACTTACAAACAAGAAGAGGCACAGCCATCGCGATCTTCCCAACATCCTCATCAGCTTGCATAATTTTCTTAATCCGGGCCTATAGAAAGAATATTTGCTAATCATACAAAATTATTCCATAAACTGTTAAATGGATGACGACAGCAGTGAAGAGAATTCACGGCCAGGTACGTGAACCTGAAGCACAAACATCAAGACATCGAGCAACAAACCAAGATAGTTTTAAGTTGGCCATCATAAGGATGTCAGGCAAGTTAAAATCATCCATCTGTAAATATAAGCCGACATCAAGTTGCCAACCCCTATTTTCAAAAGCCACACTATGTCCACTTGTGTATTGATCCTAATGCAAGCTCCAACTTCTGCTGTAAGTGTTTCACCACTCTACCATTGAGCCTTAACAATCTACCATTTGCTCTCCACAAAATTTAAAACGAGCTTAAGGAATCTTCATCTGCCAGCTGGAGTGCCTTGTCCGCTTATTTTCCATCAAAAACTTAAACTTGCTTTCCTTTAAAGGATTGCCTTGTGAGCTAATGTCAAACATTCCATTCTTACCACGTGATTTGTGCAGGCACTTAATTGCTATTCAAAGAAGTAGTTTCATAAAATCAGTCAATTCTGCACACAGTTTTCACTTCTTTTCATTTTGTGAATGCCCAAAAAAAAAATTTTGTGGTATTCATCTAATTGCTTCTCCAATGGCAAGAAGAAGAACAAGAAAGGGGGAAATCCAATCGTCTAAATAAAAATGGACGAACAGTTCCAACTATTAAAGCCTCTTTCAGCCATACAATGCTGACAGAACAGATGTTGGCTTCATCAAGCTGGCACTAATGTACCTAACAAGACCATAAGCTGAGTACAAGCTCAACTTTCAACCTGTGAAACACTTTCTATGCAAGTGATGATAGATTTGCATCGAAGAAAATGTAAGTGAGAATAGTGTGACTTTTCATGATATAGGCTATTAATTTGACTTTTTTGCACATTCCTTAGCTAGTAGTTTGGCCTTAGTCCTATAATGGCTCATGTAGTTTTTGTGCACAAGGGGCAACTGTTATCACTATTTGAGTTCCTAGATTTCTTTAACCCGAGTTCCAAAGAGGAACAAAATGTCCTCATTTTTACTGGATTAGAAAACAAGAAACTAGCTTTGACTTCTAAAGCTGATTGCTCTTTCTTTAATTTCACTAAAATTTAACAGAAAATGAGCAATCAGATACCAAAGAAGATTCTTCCTCAGCAATCCAACCTCCCAAGAGAAAAAGAAATCTACCGATTCAGATGCCTGTCTAACTATAACAAAATTCTTTCTTTACTGTCCCACAAAGACTATAATAGGCTTATCCAAACCAATCTTCAACTTCTATGATCACCCCCCCCCCCCCTGCCCCAACCCAAAACCAAGAAGAGAAAACAAATGCTCCAACTGATTCCCAAATTTAAACCTCCAAGGAATGCAGTACTTTGAATGCCTTCAAACCCCATGTTATTTCATTATAAAATGGATTTCTAGAAGGGAGATCCGCTCAGCAAAATACCATGCCCGTGCAAACTAGTCCTATCCTAATATAAAAAAGTTTATAATTATCAACAAGGCAACAAGATACCTCATTTCAAATGAACTACATAGGCACATAAAGATAGTCAGTTTAGCATATGTTCCACTGTGCAAACATGAAATTGGTAAGGTAACGAGTGCACGATATTGCTAGACAGGCAACTCTCCACCTGCTCAAAAATCGATGTTGCGCACACTGCATCGCTCCGAGCATTCAAATAGACAGCAGATAGCCGAGTAAACTATGATTGAAAGCACGTCCAACTGAACATGAACACCGCTTGAGTAACTTTTGCCGAAAAATGTAATTCAAATCAACTATTAGACGGCATAAAACACGCAATTAGAGCTAATTCGCAATCACAACCTCTCCCACTGAATTCATGATAAATTAGATACGGAAAAAAAAAACCGCGCATAATCACAGTCTGGAGGGCAAACTCAGGCCAGGGAGATGAAAAGGGACCAGTAAACACGCCCCATGCACAAAGCGTACGGCTCAGCCAAACATTACAAAAGAAAACCTAAAAGGAAAGATACGAAAGAAAAGGTGGGGAAAGAAAAGGCAAAACAATAACAGGAGTCGCATGGCCGGAAACTAGCATTCGCTTACCGCCGGGAAGCGAGTGTCGAGCTTCTTCCTCATGTCGCCAGACGGTGGCCACCGGAGGAGGCGAAAACCCTAAGAGCCACGAAGGGACAAGCGGCGAGCGCTCCGCTGTTGCCCTAGCGCAGTCTCCGCCTCTGCTCGCACACAGAGGGAGATGGAGATGGAGATGGAGATAGAGAGAGAAACCGAGCCTTCTCCCGAACCAAGAAAAGCACGGGAACGACGACGACAACCGTTCCGGTGAGAGGACGAAACGGGGGGAAGAAGAAGAAGCAGAAGCAGAAGCAGCAGGAGCAGCAGCAGGAGAAGAGCCGCGACTTCACTTTTCTCTTGGAGAAAAACCGCCTCCAATTCCCTCGCTTTTTTTTTTATTTATATAGCTTCCTAAAAATTCCGTGGCTTGTTTATTTTCTTTATTTCATTTGTTACTATTTTCTTAAACCCCTGGCTGGGGATTAAGCCAGGCTCGAATCTTCTACGCTCCCAAAAGTGGTGGGCCCCCCCGCGAAGCCACGATCACCGGTTGCCACGTCATCGCGCTCTGTTCTGGCTGCCTTTAGACCGTTTTGGGGGAAGGGGGCGAGGCGCCGTTATCTCTCGCCGTTATATCACGGCGACGGTAAACCCGGAGAGACCGAAAACGGGAAAGACGGAACTGCCCGGTGACCCCCCGGCGCAAGAAGTCGCAGCGATCCTTTTCCTTTGCCAATTAGAAGAGTAATGCCAAAGACCGGAAGTTCACCTGAAATGTTTTCTTTTAATTTCTTTTTCGCGAAATTTTTTTCACCTCGCAATAAGTTTACTGATTATTATTTTGGTCCAAATTGACTCTTTTTTTTTTTGCGTTTGTCACCGCCGAGCATTAACTCCTCGTATAATTTTCGCACTCCCATGTGGACATGAATTCCAAGGCTTGCCCACTGCAATTGGATTTCAACTTTCTAGTAAAGGTTTGCATCGTTTAGGGCGGTCCGATTTCCCCCCATAATCGGGAACCTGACCGATGTGACCGGTCCCTGGTCTATAGGACCATAGATCAGGCCGCCTAAGTCCTGGATTGGACAAGATCCATTATTCGGTCTAGTTCTTGGAAAATATAATTGACTAGTTGGGAATTGGAAAAATAATTTAAAATTTTGAATTTCTTTAATTATTCTAAAGAAAAAAGTTATTTTGACATAGTTGGGTAAATATTAAAATTTTAAAAATTTAATATGAGTTCTTTTTACTTTTTTTCACATATTTATTTTTTATTAAATATAAAAAACTTAAACCAGTCCAATTCAGTCTAGCCTTCTTAGGAACTGGGAACTACAACACCAGGAAACTGGATCGATACTTCCGGTCCAGTCCAACTCCCGGTTCGGACAGTCAAAGTTGCTCACCCATGCTTCCCGACATCCTAAAAAGATTTCCGCGTGTGTACTAGATTGGCAAAAATATCGTGTGATCAATTTGTTCTTATATGAGATGCTATGATTAATTATAAGAATCATCGCGTTACTCCACGTAAACATACACCGCGTATTTATGGCTATGCCTTAAATAAAACGTAATTTAGTCTCTATGAATTGCTAGAACCGAAATGGCTTCGCTATAAGTTTTATTTCGATATTTTTGCGGAAAAAATAAAATTTTCCACTTCTTTTTCTTAATGGAGTCAAATGGCAAAATTCACTACGCGGCAGGAGCAGGTCAATTTTCAAAACTAAAGTCTGCACGTGGTTTAGTTCGGGCTGGGGACTCTGCCTTTGGGCCTAGGGCTCCATCCAATAAATAGTAAATACCTCTTTCCTTCATATGTAATTTCCCGATTTTACCTTATCTTATCTTATTTATTTGTCGGCAGGCCTTTTTCGTCATTTCAAGTAAAACATCGTTTAGTTGGCGAGTTTGGGTATCTTCTCTTTCTTCGTCGTGCGTTTTTAGTGCACGTCTCGCCCATCCTACTATGTCTTAGGTGTGCTTTTTGAAATGTAGCATCTTCATTGATTGACAATTCTCAATCGGGAAACATTTTGCCCAAAGTTAATGTGCATCCGGATAATTTCGATTGTATTTTAGATCGAGATTCGACAAACTCAGTTGGGATCACCGCTATTCTACGATATATAAAATCATAAAGAAATTTTATTTTTAATTGCAAAAAGGAATCGAGATAAAGAGTTGCAATCCTGGCTTTGGTGTACTTTTAAGCTTCGTTTCCATAATTTATTTGGTATCGTCAAGCAGTGTGCGTGACAACCTAAAATGTTATAAATTGCTCCTTTTATAATTTTTTGTTAAAATTTTTCATTGCATCTTAATTTGGACATCATAAGATACTTTTGCTTAACTATAGATGTCGATCTTAATATGAATTCAAATATTGTCGATAATTTTATGTTTTGGGCTCTCTTTATGCTTGCCTGTCATAAATTTCTTGGCAAGAAATGTGAGATATTTCTAAAGAGTCCAGATTTTTCATGCTAAATTTGACTGAAAATCCATATGTAAGAGGGTAGCAAAAGTAAAATGCTAGAAGTGTATGGGTCTATTTGGAAATAATTACCCAATCGATCTTAAAGTTATTATATGACTATCAATTTAGTCATAAACTTTCTAATTTTGTTGATATGATATTAAACACTTCAACAGAGTGACAATGTAGTCATTTTTATCATTTGCCATTTCAAAATCGCTAATGCGAGGATCCACAAATGGTTCATGTCAACATGCCATGTATGATAATTTCTAATAATTGATGCCACGTCGGTAATTTATGTTGTCGATTGGCAGGGAGGATCCCATTGGTATATCATGCAAAATGTTTAATACTACAACGATCAAATTGGAAAGTTTAGAAGTGAATTGACATCCTTACAATAATTCTAAAATTGATTATCAATTTAGTCGTAGACTTTCTAATTTTGTCTATATAATGTAAAATACTTGAATGGAATAACAATATAGCCATTTTTGTCATTTGTCATTGGAAAATTGTTGATGCAAGGATCCACAAATAGTCGATGTCAACGTGCTACGTGTGATTCGACAAAAAAAAGTGCCATGTGTGATAATTTCTAATAATTAGATGTCACGTCAATAATTTCTGACTTCGATTGGTGGGGAGGATGCCATCGGTATATTATGTAACATATTTAAGACTACATTGATCAAGTTGGAAAGTTCATAAGTGAATTAATATTCTTACAATAATTCTAAAATCGATTATCAATTTAGTCATAGACTTTCTAATTTTGCCGATATGATATTAAACACTTGAATGGAATAACGATATAATCATTTTTGTTATTTGCCATTGGAAAATCGCTGATGCCAGGATCCACAAATAGTCAATGTCAATGTGCTATGTGTGATTCGACCCAAAAAAAAAAAGTGCCACGTGTGATAATTTCTAATAATTGGATGACACGTCGATAATTTCTGACGTCGATTGGCAGGGAGGATGCCATCGGTATATTATCCAAAAAGTTTAAGACTTCGCTGATCAAATTGGAAAGTTTAAAAGTGAATTGACGTCCTTACAATAAGTCTAAAATCTATTCGGTAATTTTACTATCTATTTGAGTGATTGTTTCCTTTTTAATCTTTCTTATAACTTTTAAGGTTCGAAAATTCACTTTGCAATATAAAATGTCCGAATCGTTCATAAACATACATTAACTCGAGATCTCAACGCTTTTCATAATTATAGTATCGGTGAAAAAACAAAAAGAACTTAAAGAGAACAAATAGATGCGGCGTCGTTCTAAAATTCTACGTAGACATTTAACACACATGTCTTTTTCCTCCTTTTTTTCGCCCTTCTCAACTAAAATTCTCGAGTTAGTGGATAATCATCACGCACTTTCCATATCGGTTCCCCTTCATAATGTAAAAGATGCGGACCTCGAAAAACAGATCTTCCATTTTCAATTTCATGCTTGCCGGCATCTCCAGCTCCGTCCGTCCAATTCCATTCCATTCCGCCGTGCCAAGACGGCCCTGAGAGAGTCATCGCCCCGAAAAAGAGAGCGGGGCGAAAATGGAGAGCCTGCAGGGACCAAATTGGAAAAATCAGAGAGGGGGCGGGGGGTGAAAAGAAGCGTGGAAAGAATTGGAGGGCGAGGAGGAGAGAGGCCGTCGGAGGAGGCTCGCCGTTCCGTTCGGTTAGCGGGGGAAAACCGTCTGATTCAACGGGACAGAAAAAGAAATATCGAATTTCATATACACATATATAGTTATGGCGAGAAACGGGGGATGAATATTGAGAAAACGAAAAACCCTATTCTTATTCAGTTTGAGCCTCGTAATTCCTATCCGTCTCCACCTTCTCCCCCTCGTTCTCCCTCTGTGAATCGCCGCTCCGTCGCCGACGGCCGGCCGACGAATCGATCGATCGGACCTTCTTCCTCTCTCGATCAATCTCTCTCGCAGGTCAGTCTCGCGCTCTCTCTCTCCCTGTCTCTCTCTCTCTCGCGGCTGTTTTCTTGATCTCCTTCAATTGCGCATTCGCGCTGATCGGCGGAGTCCGGCGTTCGATTTCCGATCCGTTCTCTGTTTTTTTTTTTCTTTCGTTCTTTTTGGCCTTTCGTTCATTCTCGTCGTGCGTTTGGTATTTCGATTTGAGTGGCCGGAGTTAGGTCTCCGTTGTTGGTTTTTTGGGCGATTCTCCTCCTTAATTCACGATCGGCCGATTTCGTCACTGGCGGTGACTTATTCGTTCGATTCCTTCTTTTTCTCCTCCATTTTCTTTATTCTTCTGGAAGGCCTGACCTTTCTTATTTGTGCCGGTGAATTGGTCAGTGACGTTGTTCGGGATTTTCTTATTTTACGTGGCTTCTACTGGTGTGATTACGGAATGCGTGAAATGAGTGTATGCTGCTGCATTTGGTGGGTTACTATATTCACATTTAGGTATATCTAGAAAGAACTCAATTTTTCTGGCCTTTGCGCTCTGTCTGTCGTTCATTTCGTTATTGTCGCTCATCGGTGGCTGTCGCAGAAATTTTTGTATCACGTACGATTATAAGTGGTAAAGATGTTGAATGTCGATTTTGGGACTGAGAAGAACTCGAATTTAAAATTTCTGCATTATATGTTTGATGACGCTCTTAATTTCCGTTGAGCAATTCAGGGTGTCTGGATGAAAGAATTGTTAGGTCTATCTACATTATAGACAGAATTTGCTTCCTAGATTAAATTTTTCCTTGACCGAGCATGAGAAGGGTTGTTAAATGATTTTTTTGGCAAGTAATGTAGGGACTGGGCTGGAATCTGAACTTTGGGACACAGAAATCAGCTTCCACCTTTTTAGTACTCCATTCTAGATTTATGGCGGAGATTGCTGCAATGTGGATGTTCTTGATATATGTTGAGGGCTGTGCATTCGCTTTTTACAAGCCAGCATTCGTTTACAAGCTAGCATTCGTTTTTTTGAAGAGTCATGATTTTATTGTACTTGCTATGATGTATTTGTATTTTGTATTTTTTCCTTTTCTTTTTCCTCTTTGACCAATGCCAATCTTACGCTCTGAATATGTGCTGGAGTTTGCATGTCATCTCTCATTCAAGGAAGTCTGATTAGCCAAGTTTTGGCATAATACTCCGTTTAAGCCACTTTTTTTTTTGGATGAAGATGATGATTGTTGCATGCAGGCTCTGGCTTTTATTTTAAGGTGATCTCACACTTTTCACGTTCACATTTGGAGTCATCTCTCTCTTTCATGTTCCTTCTCAGACATATTAGACCACTCACATTAATGGCATTTGTGGTGATATGTAAACTTACCTGCAAAAATCGTTGGTTACTGACGGGGCAAATAGGAGCTGAATGGGTGAATATCAAATATTAATCCCAAAGACTCTAGGCATCAACAGTTTTTGTGGGTTGTTCAGGATTTTGGTAGTTATGGTTGAAAATCACACTAATCTCATCGGGATTTGATGATTTAGACTCTAGAGAATGTAGTCAGAACTGTTGGGATATTATTGAGATGAAGGCTGGTCTCTTTGATAATTTCTCTGAGGTCTTAATTGCATTTGTGTAATTTTGTTTTTGCGTGTGTATAAGTTATGTGAGTAGCTGCTGTTTCATCAATCTGAAGTGTCAGTGTCCCTACCTCATGCTCTGTCGTCGACGTTTATGTTTACAGGATCTAGTCTGCACGATTGATTGGTGGATTAATTCTTCATGATTTTGATAGTAAACAGCAGAGTTGAATTAGTTTGTCACGTGCTTTCTAGAATGTCTTGGCCCTTGAAGGGGCTGTGCTGTCTATTTTGGAATCACTCAAGCATAAGAAATTAAATCTTTTATCTGTTTCCATCCCTCAGTTTCTTTTGTGGCCCTTATTTTCTGATTCATAAGATCATTAGGGCTCATTCCAAGTTAGGTGTCTGGACTTAGTTTTTGTCTTCACGTGCTGTGAGTTTAAGATATGGTCCCTGAAAATGTTCCTTGGTGGTGGCTTTTGACAGGTCGTGTGCATTGCATCTAAATATTGATGTTGTCCCAAAAATGTTCGTCAATGTTAATATTCTGTTTCTATTAGAGTCACCCTAAGGTATTTGAAAACAAAATTCTCTGAGATGTGATGGCTAGCCTGCATGTACAATCTATCGTGGGGCTGTTTTTGCAGTCTCTTGTTTGGCTACAGTTAGTGCGTTACTTGTCATAGCTTTCATCAATAGAAAGATGGTACTGCCTTTTCAATCATAAAATGTTTCAGTCTTCTTGTCACCATACAATTTTTTAGAAGCGGGAAAGAGAAAAGATTTACTGATATGGCCTTTTAGTAAATAGAGCTACTTTTCTCTCGTTGACTTTGGCTGATTTGTCGGTTCTGTTATGATGGGAGAATTAAAAGCAGTTTTGTTATGATCTGTGATGTTTCAGGTACTTGCTTGCTTTTAGAAATGTCTTCATCATCCAAATCCAAATTTAAGGACAAGAAGTCTGGGAAGGAACCAATAAAGGCCGCTTCCAAGCCCTCTGGACCTGCTACTGTGGGTTCTGGAGTCCCTGCTAGTGCATACAACCCTCTTTTAGGAACATTCCATTCTCTTGAAACAGTGTCAAGTTCATCTGCTTCGCCTCTTCAAGCTAATGGTCGCTTCAGGACTATTGATGAAACAGACGAGCAGACTAGCTCACTTGCTGTGGGGATCGAATATGATTCTGTCTCCAACAACGGCAGCTGGTCCGGTGAGTCTGAAGACCATAAGGAGAACAAGTCTAATCTTCCTGGTCGCCAAGAGTCTGTCCCAGGAGCTGAAAACGACAAAAGAGAAAAAATCCGCCAAAAGAATGAGAAGAAGCATCAGCGTCAGAAAGAGAGACGCTCTCAGGAATTGCATGAGCGAAGTAGCGGCTATCTTATGTCAAGGAAGCTTGAAGCACTTGCTCAGCAGCTTGTGGGAATGGGCTTTTCTCATGAACGGGCAACCATGGCTCTTATAATGAATGAAGGCAGAGTAGAAGAATCGGTTTCGTGGTTATTTGAAGTGGGTGAAGAGGCTGATAATCAGATTGATAAAAAGTTCGGTGGGACTAACTTGAAAATTGACATAACAGAAGAGCTTGCGCAGATTACAAATATGGTATCCAAGTTTAAGTGCTCGAAACAGGAGGTGGAGAGAGCTGTTGTCTCCTGTGAGGGTGATCTTGAGAAGGTGATGGAATTGTTGAGAACTCAGAAGCAAGAATTATCTTCGGCTCCTTCTAAACCAGAAGAAACTGGAGATCCTTCTAGTTTAACTAATGGCAAGCTTTCAGTTACTTGTGCCATGAACTCTGGGATGTCCCAGCTTAAACCAAATCCGTCTTTGTCAGCCCAGCTGAGAAGAGATGAAAGAGACTACAATTACACAAGAAGTGCAGGGAATGCAAGTGTTTATTTGGAGTCTGGACTGAAGAATGCGCAGTCTGTGAAGAGACATCAGCAGAAGTTGGAATGGATGAAACCCCAACACTCTGCAATGCCGGCTGAGAAGAGTCGATCTGGTGCTGGAGCCGGTTCAATGGCAACACCTGTTCAGGTGTCGCCTTCACTGGCGAAAGGAGGGACCTGTTATGTTGGAGGTGAAATAAAACATCTTCCTTTAGGAACAGTCCGGGAGCCGGTTACCATGATGCAACGACCACAATCAGCCAATGTAAAGCAGGTCCCTGCTATAAGTGTTGGCTCGCCCCCTGGAACAGGTGCTGGTTGGCATCCTTCTAATGGCATTGACATTATGAAGTCAGGTGTCTTGCTGCCTCAGATCCCTAGCAATAGAAGCCTCGGTATGGGCAATCAGAGTTCGGGTCAGTTATATTCCCAACTCTATTATCAACAACAATTAGGTCTCGGAAGCAGTCCGTTGGATTCACCAGGGACAAGCCGAACTATGGGTTTTCAACAGCATCAACAATTCATGCAAGGTGGTGGTTTGGGAGATATGCCTGGGGCAAGCCGGGGTAATGGTTCGTGGAGTAGAACGAGTGCACCTCCTACACTTGCGGCTGCTTCTTCCCTTGGACTGTTTTCTGGGTTGGGTTCTTCTGGCTCGTCAGGGGCTGCTTCTCCAGTGGACTGGAGCAACAGTTCGGTGGGGCAGCAGTTTGATTACACCAATGTTGACTGGTCGTTGGATCGGGGCTCGTCTTCCCCAAGATCGACCAATTGGTTGATGGGGTTGACCTCTTTGATGAAGAACAAGGCGACCATGTTTGATCCGGATGTTCCTACAGCGGGTTCCAACATCGGCATGAGACCTGCTCCCTCCGGTGGGAATGGCGTTTCACACATGGGACTTAAAGATGGATCCGGAGCGACTACAGACCCATCTGCTCCAGGTTCTCGGGAGTGGACGTCCCCTTTTGAAGGAAGGGATCTTTTTAGCTTGCCTAGAGAGTTCGTCTCTTCCCCTTCTCTGTAGGCCTCTCAAGATAGGATTCCAACTTGCGACAAATAAAATGGAAAAGAAAAAGGACTTGAAAAGGAAAGAATGGCATTTGGATTTTGTATGTCTTAAATCTTGTTGCATGACCTTGCAGTCACAAAAATGCATTGCAGTGTCCTTTGCTCGTCTTCTGTCCGCATGAGGAGAGAGAGAGAGAGAGAGAGAGAGAGAGAGAGAGAGAGAGGGGCTCCTTCGTCTTTGCATTTTTATGAGGTAGGATCGGAGTATCCCCCCGTTTTAACCTCTCCGCTGTCACTGTGCACTTGACAACTTGAACCGGCGCAATGGATCGTCCGCCCCAGACAAAACGGCCTGTGCCATTACTAGGAAGCGCATCTTAACCGAGCTCCCGACTCATCCGGCAACGCACATCCAAAAGCCTCAGAGCATTAGTTTTGCTCTGCTGCGTTCCGAGAATAAGCTGAAGAAAGTTCTTCATGCTTATCGTTCCAGATTTCCCCTTCCCTTCCTTTCTTAGCATCAAAGCGGTGTCCAGAAATCCGTAGTAGACCAGCCGAGTGTTCTAGGATCGTTGACCGTACTAGAGTATTATGGAAGGGGCTTAAATCGTATAATCATGACAAAAAGAAGGTTCACCACTCAATACACGCAATGAGAAATACTTTCGCACACCTCCTAGTTAAAGGCAAGGCATAGTTTTTCTCTCGTCTAACTTGTGAGTACTCTTCAGGCACCTTCTCGAGTCTTTCACAACCACAACATGGCGCCAATTTAGGGGCAATTAATTCCCAATATCGCCAATCCCGATTAATTTCTTGAAGGAAAGACTTTATTTTCATCGATTAGCCCTTCCAGTGTCATATCCTGGAAATTCATACAGTATATGGAAAAGCAAACTAGAGGGACTTGCTCGGGTTTTATCATGGCAGTCAGGAAAAAGCAGAGCCTGAATCACAAGCACTTGTCGCAGTTGAAGCAGGTTCTCTGTACCATTGATTGGACTCTCGTGTGATGAAGTTAGCCTCTGCACGGGACAAATGTTTCAGCCAGATATCATGATCAGAGAAAATTTTGCGTCCAAGAAAGAATGGGGAAAGATTGCATTCATCTTTCTCACAGTTGTCCTCTCTTGTTTCTACCGACTTTATAAGACAACTGCAATCTCCACTCTCTAACCCACCCAAGAATGCGATGGAAGTTAATCATATGGAATTGAAGGATGATTAGACAGTATGTGCCCCATTGAAAACTCCAATTAACCACAGTGGATGCACAAACAGGTAAGAAATCCCACTTATTAGGGTGCAAAAACTGGATTACTTTCTCTGGTGTTGCAGGGAATAATTGGAGAAGGCTGGGCCATTATTACTAGGAAAAAATCATGACCTCTTTAACATCTGGGTAGCAAAAGAAAAGAGGAAAAATCAGGAATTCTACCTTTCCTGGATCTCATGGGAATTATTAGCACTCTAGCAATTTTTTAGCTTCAGAACATTTCATTACATCACAACTCTCAGATCTTCAGATATAAGGATCAAGTACCAATCGAGCACACATTAAGAAAGAAGACTATAGGTCTGTCCACAGAAAATAAGCATATCCAGAGCGTAGTAGTTTTTCTGAAATGGATGACCAGATTTTTCTAGTCATATATTTTACTGCACTAAAGCCCAGTAACAGATTTTGCTTCTTAATTTTCTGCTTTTAACCTGTCTAGGTATTTATGGCCATTCCAGCCAGAAGTATCACTGTGATAAGCTTGCAAAATTTTGAGAAAGGAAGCAAACATACAACTAGTTGACAGCACATAAGCAACTAACCTGATAAGAATACATCCTTGTATTCTTCTTCATTGTAGACAAACAGTGGAGGGTCCGGTGAACCAACTGCAACAATTGTGCTCCCACTGCATCAGACAAATTTTTAAACCATAGAGATATTAGTTTGTGGTAATAGAAGAGAATACATGATATCGGAACATGATCCTAGACTGCATAAGAAGATCTGAAAACATTCAAAGCCAACTCTCCTGGGATGAGAGCAGACGTTGCCATTAAATTTATAACAGAGGAACAGTGCACTAGCAATAATGTACAGATCATTGTTCAAACAATTTAAACACGGGATTTGTCAAGTAATTGCACCAGATTGACTTCCCTTATATTGCTACCATTACCTATATAATATAGTTGGACTGAGTTCAAGCCATATCTCTAACAGGTTATTGGGACTATGGAGGAACTGCACCTTTAATGGAAACATTCCAATACAAGGAATCTTAACCAGAGTCCAAAAAACTGTCAACTACCAGAATTGGTTTGGCCAAAAAGGAAAAAAGAACTACCAAATTTGGTTGAAAATTATAGATGTCGGACAATCCTGAATGAGAATAGTCCAAATGGATGCCACAACTGTAGTAATCCAGGCATCAGTTTCTATTCAGGACTTCTAACCCATGTTTGAAAATTAATAGTTTTCTTTCAAAAAGCTATATTTTCAGAGGCAAGCATCGTAAAAACCATCGCCACAGTTTATCAAAGATGAGATTATCCAGCCCTGGGACAGGAAGTGATGAAGTTAAGAGAGTCCCAAACTTGACGTTGCTAGTGATAATATTGGAGCTGTAAGTAACTATCCAGTGTGTTCATTGGAAACAAACTGATTCATAATTATCTTGTATGAGGCTAAAAGTCTGTGTCCCTAGCTTACAAGGTGCCAAAAGAATTTGAGCAGCATGTCCATATTTCTTTTAAGTCAATTGTGAGCCTTCTGACACCAACACATATGCTAATGCCTTTCATCCTTGCATGAAAAAAGATCAACTTCAAGGTTTTTCTAGGTTTTTTTTTTATCAATGGATGAGAAATATAGGACATGACATAAATCACATCAATTGAGGATTAGGTCGATGCTTGATTATGGGCTCACTTTTGCAAAATTGATTAATGCCGCCTCCTATTGTACAAAAGATCTATAAAAGTCTCTCCTTCTCATCCTAATAAAATGACTTCCTTTACATTTGAGCCTCAAAAGATACATCAATACTAGATGCTTTTGGTTATAATTTAAGCAAAAGATATTCAAGAAATATTCCACTGACAACTTTACTCTCTGCACAGGGTATTAGGACTTTCGACAGGTATCACTTTATTTTTTCTTTCTGTACCTTCCAGACATGAAAACAGCATCATACTGTCCGCGGCCAGCAGCCATTATTCGCTGCTTTAACCTTTTAAGGGATGGTAGTACCTCAAACGCTGGAGCTTCTGCAAGGAAATATAAACATCTGAACTATGAAACTTCTGATTGTGACTAATTCTGTCTCTATGAAGAACACCATCAAATATAAAGGTGGGAATATTTGATCATAATTTCATTTTTGGCCAAAATAAGTCTGGCATCATATACTTATATATATTCATTGCAGAATGAAAGGAATTATCTGCAAATATAACTGTATAAAAGAAAAAAGGTATCAATGATTGGTAAGTCACAAAGTCACAAAGAATTAAGTTTTCCGAACAGAAAGCAACAGAGGTAAGGGAAGTTCCAGTGCCGTCATGTTTATTACCCAAATCATTAATGCATACATCTTGAGATATTCCATCCTTTGACAGCTTTTCCAGCAAGGCTAAAGGATCGGCATTACTAGTCTTGTCCACCTGTAGACGCTGCGAATAGGAAAGAACATCTTCAGAAAAAATTGTTAGCTCATAGGGAGTAAGCTGACTAGAGTTTTCATTAACTACTCACAAATTTATTACCTTGTAAACTTCAGCAGTTGAACATGCCTGTGAAGGTTTTACTAGAACCATCGGAATGTCCAATGATATAGGTGGAGGGATATCTTGAACCACCTAGAGAAATAAGGGCTATACAATGATTCGACAGAACTTGGAATCATAGTAAGTTAACAAATCCACCCCCCCCTCCGGTGCGGGAAAAAAAAGAGTAAAGATATAGAATTAGTACTATCAGAAATTTATCATCCTCCATTCAGATGCATAGCTCAGGTTTATAAACACTCTAATAAACCAAAGTGTCTTTTTTTTTTTGGTAAATTCTAATAAACCAAAGCGTCAACAAGGCTAAGAGAAGGAAATCAGAATCGTGTTAGGATCAAGTTCTATTTTCTTCCAAAGCATCATTGGAGAACCTAGGCACAGAGCACTGCCATCATAGACTTCTTAGCTCTTAGAGCAAACAACGAAACCATAGAAATAGTTTCTGCTAAAAAGACATCACTAGGAAAGAAAGGTTTGAACAGGAAACAAGAAAATAACCACCTACCAGAAAGTGTTCTGCAAATTCAGACATACCTCACCTCGACCAGTACAATATGCTGCTCCATGGGAGAAGAAAAAGGGAATATCTGAACCAATTTCACCAGACCAGTCTTGAAGTTCCTTCTCAGTTGCAATACAACCATTGAATTGGTTTGCAGCCCAAAGTGCAGTTGCCGCATTACTACTTCCACCACCAAGTCCTGCTCCAGTTGGTACTTTTTTGTCAAGATGGACCTACCATACATCCCGATTAAAGTCTCTGGTCAGATAGGAAAACCCTGAACAAGACATAAAAGAACGTGGGACTCTTGCAGATGTTCAGTTATTTACATTACCCAAAGGGATTCCAGCATAATTTACTCTAAAAATTGTGATATCCATTTTAGTTGGAACTCTTGCTTACATCAATCTTAGATTAATTTAGGTACACCAAATCTGTAATTCCCGATGACTTTGATTTATACTGTATATTCATAGATATTTTTGCTTTTTAACGAGTTGCCGCAACTATCTGTAGTTTGTATTACTTAACGAAAGCCCTGATGTAATTCACTGAAGCAAATGGAACATAAGAAGACGATAGCATTTACTGTCTAGAGACAACAATTGCCGCACACCTGCCAGTTCCGAAGAATTACCAGAATTATATGCACACATGAATAGACTGAAATCCAAACAAAAGGGGCAGCTTCTCACCCAAAAGAATTTGTTGCTGCCTGTCCTTTTCCTATAGAGATTCAGTGCTTTGATAATCTGCCAAACATCAGAGAAAATTACAATCATGTATTGGATATTGTAATGATGCCAAGAACATGGTGACAGTGAAATGAACCAAATCACTCAAGCATAGGAAATACCAAATTTTTGTCATCAAGAGGTACGCCAGACACATTCGTCGAAAGTCGATCCTTCGTTTGGGATGGTGACAAAGAGAACTTGATGATGTCCCCCAAACTTATTACCTGGAAGCACGAATAGGTCATGCAAAGCACACAAAAGCATTACCCCAACCCCAGAAAACTCGTGCTACACGACCGTGCTTCTTTATGAACCCAACCCAAACCTTAATATATACCGACCCATAAAAAGGGACATGGAAGCAAAAAGGATGATAAATATTAAGAAACCTTACATGAAACAGAGACGCCAGATCATGGTATCCATCCTCTCTCTTCCTAGTGATTCTCAAAAAGACATTAACCTGCTCCATAGATTACCAAGCTCAATACAAAAACCAGCAGAATACCATAGCAAAAATCCTCATAAATCAATTAAAAAAGTGGATAAAGCTCTAAACAAGAAGAGAAGAGAAGTACCTTACAAGGCGAGAACAGAGTGAGCCTAGAAAGAGGAGCTTCCCTGTCCACTTCATCGGCTAATTGGTTTATCCTCTCATCAGGATCATAGACTATCTAATAACCATCCACAACCAAAACAACACCCATCACTCAGTGACGCGAACAAGCAAACACTCACACGCAGCAGCAGCAGCAGCAGCAGCAACAACAATACAAACAGAGAGGGCTCCACAAGACCTCGAGCTGTTGTTTCCCCGTTTTCGGCTCGGAGACCATGGCTCTGACGGACGCACTCCGTCGCAGACAGGAGGAAGACGAACCACACCGCAGGGCAGGTCGAATCATCCCGCCCCGCGAGAAATCGCGCGACGGGTGGAAGGTGCGACCGCAGGGGAAGGAAGAAGGAGAAGCCATGGCCGCCGCCGCCGCCGCCGCCATCATCCTGGATCCTCAAGCTGCGAAGCCGAACTCAATCCTCCAAATGCATCGACTCGAGGGAGAAAGTCTCTGGAGCGAGAGTAGGTGAAGGAGTGAAGTTGGTTGGGGAATCTCGATACGTCCATCAATGAAGGAGGGGCAGGAGACGAAAAGGGGAATCGAAAGGACATCAGGTCCGTCAATTCCTTTCTTGTCTCGGCTCGCCGCCGTAATCGCTTTCGGGTCGGACGCCGTCGTCAAGAGGAGAATGCTACGTCCGACCCCCTCCGAAAAAAATTAAGAAAGGAATAAGAAATTGCTGTCTTCGATAAATTTGGTCGGAGAGAGAGAGAAAGTGGGCCAAAATATAATAAATACACGTTTAAAGTACAATAAAAACTTGTCGGATGAATCCTAAAATTCCTGAAAACGCAACCAAATTTTGAGAGAAACTCGTCACAATCAAATTATTTGTACTTTCACGATAAATTTTTAAACTTAATTACACTTTTTGAAAACTTTAAGATTTCAAATACTTATAAAAAGTCAGAAAAATGTTAATGTGAGCGCATGCTTTATTGCTCCTTTTTCTTTGTCGCCAAATGCAATTTTTTCACTAAAACATTCTTTAAGTGTGTGCATTTTTTGCAAACCCCTCATTGTCAGCTATTTTAAAAATTAAGTCGATTGTGGATTAATACTTAAATATTCTAATACAAGTTTCACGAGCAGTAAGCTGGACTTTGACCGTATCAATATGTAATTGGAGAGATATATAGAAATTTAGAAAGATGAATGCATGATTTAATATTTAAATATTTTAACTAAATGGAAATAACATATATATAAAAGGATAAAAGATACAAACAAGAGCAAGCCAAATACAATTGAAGGAGGACTGTACTTTCACTCATCACCCTCAGAATGACCAAAAGGGAACACGATGTAGCGTCTCTGTTGATAAGTAATGCTAGAATTTCTATTCTTTAAGGCAAACAAAATATAGCTGAGAGGCAACTTCGACTCGACTTTTGAGAAATGCCTCAGGCGAATCAATCCACGTGGTACAAAATCTCTAACAAAAACTAAAATTCATGTATAAAGAAACATCAACAAGAAACCATGTTTCAAAAAAATATACAAAAGTTATGATATAAACTTATTAAATCAGAGTTTTTATTAAATATAATTTATTTTATAACGATCAGAAACAGGGTTCAAGGTTCAGGGTAGGTTCCACACCTGGACCCTGTACCCGACCCTATTTTAACCGATTCCTCTTTTTTGGACCTTGTACCAAACCCTGTTTGCATTGGACCCTGTTCCCGACCCTGTTTTCAGGGTGGGCCGGTCCGGGAACAGGGTTTACCCGGTCCGGTGCACACCCCTAATATGAAGGCATTCGACCTTCTTAAAGGATTTACTGAAATGTCAAAACCATTTAGTAAATTATAATCGAAAAGTGACTTGAAAAGCAATTTTAGAAAAATGCTATTTCTTAAATATCTATCTGGAAAGTCCTTTTTTTTTAGATATATAAAGATCAGGAATTTTACTGATAAAATCGATGGTGTCAATTCGGGGGAATTATGAGTTTTTTACTCATAATTTTCCTGTCAAAGTGAGAAATCATTATTATTTTGTACTTTTAAACATTTGAAGCATTTAACATGAATTAAGATCAACTTAAAAGCTAAAAGTCATCCCAGACAGACCTCGAAACAGTAGGTCGAACGTGAAGCAAACACAGAGCTGCATGAGAAATTGTAAGAAATCAAATCAAGCGAAGATAATGCCTTTTCTGCACCTCGGGTTCGCAGATCAGATCATCAATGCTCCACATATAAGCAAGCCAATAACAGAAGGTTCATTTCAACAAACAGCAGGTTTAAACAGGGACGTGTTTTGAAGAACGGAACAGAGTTACATACACATACAGTACAGAATCTGCAAGACTTCGGGTCTGCTATGAAATCCCACACCTACCCCTATATGCAAATGCACCTGGAAGTACCTCTGTACTTCAACTAGTGTTGTGGATGCGCTTATTTATCTATTGAAAGGCGACGCTCAGTAAGCAAACGGTCATTTTCAGATCACCCTCACCTCATGATCCCTATGAACATAGCAATATGTTTGGGTTGGAAGATCTAGGGATGCCGCATAGAAGACAGGCGACGACTCCTTCCATGGGTTTGCCGAGCATTCCCCATTCCACTATGACTACTACCATCACTTCCCTGAGTAGGCATCTCAAAGCGGCAAACCGGGCATGAATTGTGCCGAACTAACCAGGGGATGATACAATCAGCGTGATAAATATGGTGGCAAGGCATCATCCTCGCCTCTGAGCCCAACACGAATTCATCTTTGCAGACAGGGCAATCTGCATCAGCACGTAGATGCGTCTGGGTGATTTTGATGGTTGGCATTGCATCGATTGCAGAACGAGGTGCAGGGGCAGGACCTCTTTGGTCATTGAGAAATAGCAACTCGATCACTTCTTCCAGTCCAGAATTCATAAAATAACCATCAAAGTCCATGTCCCTCGGTCCAGTTGCTCTACTGTGGTGCAAGAAGGCTGAATCGGGTATTTGGCCATGAAATGCCATGAAAGGAGTGGAAGGATTGGTGCCCCATATTTCTTCTGGAACTGAATTGAGATGCCTTCTACCATCAAAGTCGGGATTTCGGCCAGCAATTGCCTCTCTCATCATGGAACCAGCAGTGCCCCTCAATCCTCTCCTCGAGCCAATACCACTTTCTCTCATTAATGCATACACAACATCAAACATATGGGGCATTCGAGATACATCCCCAGAGTCAGGCATGAAATATTCCTCAGTAGGTGAGTCATGAATTTCAGTCAGTTCCTGCACAAAACCTCCATTGCAGAAAGGACAATTTACTTCTTGGTCATGAAGACTGACTCGCTGGCTGCACCGATAGCACCAATGCGTCTCCTCTCCATCAGACATTGTGCTTCTTACCTAAAACTGGATTAAAACAAGCAGAAAGTTTGACCTCCTTTCACAAGCAACAATCAGTAGCTTTACAGCAGTTGAAGATTAGCTCAGTTAAATTTTAATAAAATTATAGAGGGGATCTGTTCCTCTTTTACCACAAAAAACAACTCCCCAGGCCAAATTTATGTTGATTTAAGCCACACATCAGAAGCCTAACCCAACTAGAACAGAAGCTCTCAAGCTTCCAAAACTTGGAACTGAGATTGTCAAATTGAATTGGCACGATTCAAGAAAGCACTGCTGATAACTTGACATACCTATGGTAGGAAGTTCCTGTAAAACCATTTAAAGAGGTTCACCTATGTAAGGTGGGTTTAGAAAATATCACACATCAGATTTGTCAACATGAATCAATGACTGCAGTACACTAGCACCTACAAAATCCTCCAAGAAACAAAGCAAAAAATAATAAAAAAACACATGCTGATTTGTCAACTAAGCTAAGAACTTGTTTCTGCATTCAGCATGGATAATTAAAGTTGTCCACAGTAGCTGAACAAGCATGAGTAGCAACTCAACAAATATAGAAATTGAAGAACAAGTGAGACCATCCATTTACATAACCCTGTTCTCTTAGATAAGCTGAAGCGTGTGAATTGACAAAAAGAGAACAGCGGGATCAATGGTAGAAACGGAAATGAAATCCCAGCGCATCATACGGAGATAAACTATAATAGCACCATAGAGAGAAGGAACACAGGGGAAGCCCTCCAATCATCAGATGTCGAAAAAGTAACCCAAGCAAAAGAACGAATGAAACGAAAAATCCGAGTATTGGGCAAAATTCAGTAGTATCCCAGAAAGAAAAATCAATCAATTACAAAGAGAAGGACTGAAATTGACCCATCCTCAGACGAAAAAGGAACAAAAGAGCCCGATCACTGAAGCCATATCGCAGGATGCAAAACCACCGAACTCGATATCTCTACCAAGATACACCCGAAATCGCAACTCACGCGAATCGAAAGACACCCAGCGGATCGATCTTTGAAAGCAGCGATCAAAGCAGCGATCGGACGCCAACGGAAGAGCAATCAGAGAAAGCAAAAAAGAAAGGAAAAGGGAAGAAAAAGAAAAAAAACCCACAAGCCACACAAAGCTTAGCATGTTGACAAATCGAAAGAATCTTCATTTTCCGATGCACAACTCGCAGCAGAACAAAAGGGGCAAGAAAACACTATGAAAGATGGCCGATCGGGCGAGGGGAGGAGGAGGAGGAGCTGCTAGAGAAGCGTACCGAGTGCGGGTACGACCGAAGCGACGTGGGGTTCGCCTGAAGATGGACTGCGAGAGCCGCGAGATGGGAATCGCGCCTCGCGGCTTCGCCAGCAGAGCAGAGAGGGATCGCACAGCTCCACCACACGGAGGCAGAGGGAACAGAGGAGACAAGAGTGCAGGTCAAGTCGTGTGCGCTGTACCCGAGTGCGGAATCTTCATTATCTCGTCATTTTATATAAATATTTTGCTGATCAAACGCGAAAGCCACCACCTCCTCAGTTCCTCCTCCCCACTCATTACATTTCTTTATTATTTCTTGTAGTTTCCGTTAAGTTTTCCTAGAAAAACTAAAACTTCAGGGGGAAAAAGAAGAAGAAGAAGAGAGAAGACCCCGCATTGTTCTGCAGGATTGAAAAGTCTTCAGCATTTTCTGTGTTGGATGAATTTCTTCTCATCATTCCTCAGGCTTTCCACACAACCAAACAAAACCGACAGCAGTTAGAATCTTGACTGAGGAGCTGACTTGCGCAAATTGAAATAAGAGTCAAGAGACTTAAATAATTATTAAAAAAAAAGTCATGTTGGTACACTTGTTAAGTGCTGCTCATAATTTGGAATGATTTGATTTTTCAAAATGTTAATTGATTTTGCATGACATGAAAATAATTTATTACATTTAAAATTAAGAAATTTTCTTCGCTGATTGCTCAACAAGCTGTCTGAAAAATAACTATAAAATACTATCCAATGTCATAAAACTCGTTTTTATTTATATATGTCACATAATATTGTAATTTCCACCGGAAAGGAAAATAAGTTCTTTTTTTCCTTCTTTTGCTCAATCCTAAATGAAAAGGCCAAGTTGCTGATCTTGACGTCGGACAGCGATAATGATTGAAATTGCAAGGGATGATCGGTTCCCCGAATGATCCGATTCTTTCTCAAAATCGAAAATCGGACTGATGGCACCAATTTGCGATCTTTAGGGCCAAGGACTAGACCGACTAATCGTAGGACCGGCTTGTTCAGTCCGATTCTTGGGTGGTCCAATAGGACTGGAAAAAATTCAAACAAAAATAAGGATTTTGTTAGACTCTTACAAAAAGAAGCCCATAAATGAACGGACTATGTACAATACAACAAAAGGATTCACGAAAGCTATGAAACTTTCTCATCCAAAATCCATACATCAACAAGATCTCATAAATCATCATATATTGTCTACGATCCCAAGTTATTTTCTCATATATTTATTTATAGACCATAGACTCATGACATGATATCACAATGAAGCCGAAATTACCTAATCAATAAAGCAAGCAAGACGAAGTGAGGGTGATAGAAGGGAGCTCGGTGAGATAAATGTACTCATTGAGCAAGAGTGACTCAGCGAAAGCGAGAGAGAGTCTAGAGCATGAAGAGAGGAGGAGGCCGATTACGGTTGTTTAGTTGTTATGAGAAGGGCCAAGGAAGGGAGAAACGAGAGAGTTAATTCAAAGTCAAAAGAAAGGAAAACTTCAGACTAGATCGATTCTAAATTCAATCCAGATGATCTAGTCTAATTGTGTGCTCATAGGAACCGAAGAACTGGACCACTCAAGAACTGATTCGATTTTTTAAAACCATAAACCGAACTGAAACTTCGAAAAACCAGGACCAGGTTTCGGTCCGGGCGGTTCATTATGCTCACTCTTAGAAATTGCCATACTTCTGCTTGCCTTTCAGCACCATCTAACGTGAGCCACGACTATAGTAGCTATTCAAATGTACCATAAGAGCAACTGTCAACATGCGATACAACGATAAACTGTCGACAAGGGAAAAACATAGGTATGATATGTCTGCAAGAAAAACAAAACATCAGTTTGATCTACCATGCACCACTACTGTGTGTTGTACTTAAGTTTCAGATTGTTCCTGTTCTCTCTCTCTCTCTCTCCTTTCCTAATGTTGGGTGTCAACTCATCCCATTATGACGACTCGAGTCTTTTCATCTTCTTCTTCTTCTGGCCAATCTCAGGTTGGCCTGGTAGTCTCCTCATCAGAAATTTGAAGACCATTTGTCTATTTGCTCGTCGTAGCTCCCGGCAGCTGACTACCACATACAGTCCGTCATATGTGAAAATGTGATTCCTATCCTTACGGATCACTCTCACTGGCGTCTTTTTCCTCATGCTGTTCAGCAGAGCTAAATTCCCACGAGTAAGCTTCTGATCTTCAGCCTTCTTGTCGTGACCAGGCATTCCACCCTGGCCCAAATAAACCAGCTCATCAGGTTGACTCAAGTCATCCATATAATCCCAGGAAGCGACAACACTTGTGGCTAGGATGTCTGGGTGAGTTCCCAAGTAATCGATGCCACTCTGAGAAGGTCGATGTAGCCCAACAACAGCGAGTTCCATCCTGTAATAGAATTTGTCTCCCACCTTTACTCCTGGAACATCTCCTATAAATTGCATGGTGCCATGGACATATCCTGCTCTTTTCTTCACCTCTTTTGCAGCATGAAAATCTATCCTTCTAATGCACATGCTCTCTTTAACTACTCGAGATTTTTCCCGAGAGAGCTTGCGACAAATATCTCTGTAGAGTCTTAGAGTTGTATGCACTCGATCTCTGGCTGAACCATGTCTGTTGTGTGTAAAATTCACATTTCTGACCTTAGAAAAGGAAGGGCTTGCTCTCCCAATATCTGATTTTGTATGGACGTCCAAACTTTCTGAGCTACCACCTGGTGTGTTCTCCTCTAAACGGTTCCCAATTTTGCACCTGTCATGAGACTTTCTCTTAAAGCCTTTGTCCTTCATCACAGCGGATGCACTAGCAGAGCATTGAACACTCTTCTGCACCTCTCTGGTTATTATTTGGGTGTTCCTATCTGATTTTTTGATAATGTCACGATGATGGTAAAGGAATTTCTCTTTTCTTAGGTATTCCTTATCTGCCGCACCCCTGGAAGATGTTTGAAATTTCTCTTTTCTTAGGTATTCCTTATCTACCGTACCCCTGGAAGAAGTTTGAAATTTCACTTGTGATTGTGACCCTCCTTCCTTAGCATCAACACCTTGATCATCAGCATAATCTTTGTTCCTGCACCATTTGAAGACATGTGCAGTGGCCGAGCTCTTGATTGAAGGATCACAAGATTTGCCGGGAACGAAATCTCCCACAAGATCTTTTACTTGGGCACCACTCCCACATCCTGGAGGGAAATCTCTACGAGTCAACAAGCACTTCTCAGGGAGAGAATCCCTAGTCTTAGAGCCATCAAAAGGTGATTGCCCTTGCAAAACACAGTTTTTCTCGTTTCCATGCCATATGACGTCATGTGCATTCATAGAGCTCTTGATCCAAGCATCGGGAGATTTATCAGGGATCAATTCCCTTTCTTCTATGCTCTCTCGCTCGTTTTTGTCCTCTACATTCTCCATCATACCAGATTGGTCTCGCTTCGAATTGGTGGTCTTTGAAGGAGATAGTATAGGAAGAGGGGGGTGATGGCCACATCTTGTAGGTAAATGTGACGTGCTCTTTTCTGGATTCAATTGCCCAATGCTCTTCCTCACAGTATTTCTTCCGAAGCCAACAGAACGCGATTGATATGGCAAACTGTCTGTGTAACTGGAAGAAGATCTAGAAGCTGGAAAAATTGTTCTGACAGAAGCAGCGTTCCTAGGAACCGCCTTCTTTGACAATGCCAGAGTCTTGTTATTCATCTTCTATGTATGTTCTCCTATGAGATGTCATAAGCATCACTTGTTTGTAATTTCTTACAATGTAACAGGTTATCACCAAACTTGGGTGTCTCATTTCATAGAAACTTACTTCAATTTTGCAAGAAATATAATGTAGATGATATCTTGGATAGGACGTAACCTAGCAGAAAAAATTACATTGCCGGTTCACAAAACAAGTCGCTGCAACAAATGTGAGCATGCATCTCCATAGTCCATGAATGTTTGAATGATGTTGAAGAACACACCAGTTAAGGTGTCAATAGATGAGTATGCCAATATCGATGTTAAGCATAATGATCGTCAGGAAATCCAACTCAAAAGTTAAGCTAGTAAATGGAGGGACACCACATGTACAAAAACCCCATCGTCAAACAGTGCGGAATATTTCAACCATGATAACCCGGCATTGATACCGATAAGAACAATTAACTTTTCTCTGAATGAGTCGGTTAAGTTCGGACTTTTGACATGGTGGCCTTGAATTAGGACAGTTTGCATGTAGTCGTGGAGGTGCTCAATAGAAGTGATGTGGGATATGACAACAAGATTCATGAGAAACAATACCCCGAAAAACAAGGTTAGGCCAAATGCAGAGCACGTGAACGACTCACCTATATCGTTTCCAAAACTTCCCCGCAGTCGGAACGATGAACGCCGCAAGCCAAATCAAGCCAAGCCTCGAAACCTGAAGGTTGGAGCAAAATGATCAAGCCGTCATAGAAAAGTTCTGGTCAGTCTTAAACTAGTGAGGCGTCCACCAACAGGGCCACCTCACTTCAGAAAGCATCTGCAGCCTCGTTCTTTACTAAAAGACACACAACTAAGCCTATCCCACAGTGTAAGTAGCGACATCAACGAAGGATCCTACACCAAACTCAGAAATGCAAGTCGCAACACATCTTCTCGAAAATGTTTCGAATTAAACATTGATGTACATGATGCAGGGGCAAGCGATGATTTCCTCCCAAACCATACCAACGAGGCCAAACGATCAACATCATTGACCTTGAAAGTGAGGATGGGGGCTCTGAAGACCCTTTGATGCGCGTTGACGCAAAAAAAAAAGTAGGCCTTGTCGCGGAATTGGAGGTTCTAAATCACGAAACGTGAAACCAAGAAACAGAACCGACACGATCGAACTCGCAAAATCCGAATCAATCACTACAAAAACCACTTCCACAATCCTAATGAGAGATACCAGTGACTTAAGCTCACCCAGAGAAGTTCCTAGCCGTCGGAAGCAAAACGAAAGCCCGGAGCCGAGAAACAAGACGAAGCCACAAGACCTGAAACTCAGAAAAAAAAAGGACGAATCACATCCCAAGCAGCCATGGAAGCACGGGAAGAGAAGGGTGCCCCCGAGAAGAAAGGGGCATGCATGACGGCAGCTCTGCTTTGCCTCTTTTTCCGTTCCTACCGAGTCGGACGACGTGTCGCCGAGTGAGCCGAGTCACGAGTTCTGTGGAGATGACGAGGCATGCGGAAGGGAAACCGCGGCCATGGTTGAGAGCGAAGAAGCTCTGCTTAAACCCCTGCAAAATCCTCCGCTGAAGCCTGGAAATGGCACGAGCCTCCCTCACCCGTCATCCCTCATGCGCCGCATGCAGAGGTTTGTGCGCAACATATACTCCGTTTCGTACGACTCCGGTCGGCAGTGCAATCACATGAATAAATAAAACTAATGTGCGTCCGGGCAATTCGTATCCTCAGACCGCCTCGCACGAGGTACGCCGTACGTACGTATTTAGATTTCCTTACCACCGAATACGATGAAAGAGAAGTTCCATTTCAAATCCTAGTCCGCCTCCACCCACCTACTACGATCTTATCCTAGCCTGTATCTTACTCTAAATGACGCGGAGCACGGCGTGCGTTCGATTCCCCCCGCCACATAGATCCGGTTAAGCCATCTCGAATCCGGCCCGTCCATTCCGAGCTCCGAATGTTGACGAAGCAAACTTTATCCCGTGACCGCAACTTCCCTAAAGGGATCATGAAAGTTCGACTCATTGCTTAACAGATCGTGATTAATACCTTACTTTCACCGTCCGTGTGCATCTCGTGAGGATTTAATTACTCAATTAGCGCGTGTCTCGTGGGTAAAGAATTTAAGAGGAAAAAATATGAAGAGCGTACGCAACCAAACGAAGGCGGGATTTCTGCCCTTCGAGAGGAATCCCTCCTCTTTCGATTTTGGATGCATATTGACGCAATTCATAAATTAAGAAATCTTATCTAAATTAGTGATTTTTCTTTTGCAAAGTAAGAATGTTCAGAGTTTCTAAAATACAATTATAGTCAATGCGCGGAAGTGGAGTGAAAGTGGCAAAATGTTTTAATTGGAGTTTTCACAACGTTGCTTTTTTACTTCAATTTCAAAATTCAACATTAACTCTGCGGTATACGAAAAAATACCGACATGCTGACCTACGTATAATTGTTTCGCTATTTTTTTAAATCAAAATAACTTTTAGAATTTTGACCGGAAAACCTTCTAATCCGAAGCATAAGTGAGCGTGCTCCGATGTACGTCAGAATGAGCGACGATGAAGAAGCTACGGCCTCTTTTATCTTCGTAAAAGATAAATTTCCTGTCGGAAAATATCGGCCGTACGATGGGACAGGCCGATGATAATCGAGTTCTCTGACAAAATATATTTTACTATAATAATGTAATGGCGAGCTCCCATCTATAGAAGAGGAGAAGGGAAGAGTGGATAGCGGTGTGGATGCGGTTGTTAACGGTTTTGTTTCGGAAAATAATTTTTTTTCATTTTTAAAATAATTTATAAGTAAAACATGACGTTTGGTAAAAAATATTTTTAGAGCAGAACGATCGATCAACCTTTCGCCTGTCACCGCCCATCGCTATCGCCTAACCACCGTCGCCCACAACCCATCTTTGGTCGCCAACGGTGGCTTCGAGCGGTTGGAAGTGGCAACGGCAAGAGAGAGGAACAAAAAAACAAAATAAAAAGTGATTATTGAAAAGTATTCCAAAAACAATAAATAAGTTTTTCTACTTCTTATTTATACTTCTGGTCATGTGTGAAAACTTGAGTTCATACTACTTTTACAATATTCATTTCACAGATATCTAATTGCGTTCACACTACTTTTGCAATCTTTGTTTCATGAAAATTTGCTTTCATTTGTCCTCACACTACTTTTGTAGTCTTTGACACAAAGATATTTTAGTAATCTTTGTCAGATTAGTTTCAGTGGTGTTGGCTTTTATGACTGCAAGTGTCTTTATGTGTTTGAATGCTCCGAATGCTTGTATATCTATAAGACGCGTCCATCCTTATAAATGCTTTGTCAAAGTACTTTGATGTTCTATGAATGCTATGTTTTCACCTAAGCTTGAAGAATAAGAGTTTTCGAAAATAAATTCATTTCGAATGAAAATCCAAAATAATGTCTTTTTAAATTCTCTATTTTAGTAAAAGCATCTAAAAACAACAGCTCTTTCATCAGTATCCAGGATAAGATTAACGATTATGTATTCCAAACTCAGATATAGTGTACATCTCTTAAGAGGCAGCCGTTGAGACTTGAGCTTGGTTACTCATCATATGAGATGGTATATTTGGAGACTAAACTAGACTATTTAAATTGATAAGGACAAAAATGTCAGCAAACGCGTTCACTTTTTTTAAATAGAAACGCGTTCGTTTACGTGGACAAACAAGCATTGCCCTAATGAAACCATGATCGTACGGCAAGCGCAGATGTCGATCATCCCGGCGGTCACGCTGTCTCCGGTGAAGGCCCAGGCTCGACGATGATTTCGATGGAGGCAATACCCGACTTCCGCAGCCACTGTGCTGCATTAATTGCCCGTGGCACCTCCCCTTGGAGATAAGTCTGACAGGCCAGATCGCAGGGCGAACCTCGCTCGCCTCCCGGTGAGCCTCTAGAATCTGGAGCCATGATGAGCTGTGCCACTTTTGACAGGACGCTTGATGTTGGAGCGATTAGTGGCGACGCAGAGAGGATTGGGGACGTGAACAGAAGAGGCTGCAGTTTGATTGAGGCGAGGCAAAGCTCGTGCTGCAGAACATTTGCGGTGGCGGTGGCGGTGGCGGCGGCGGTGGAGCAGTAGGCTTGCCCGTCTGCCACCCAATCTCTTCGGACATGACTGGCCAGGGGGCTATACACTCTACTTCCTCTTGAGGGATCGAAGAGGGCGCGACTCGATGGAGGAGACAAGCGACTCTGCCATTACCGATCCAGGAGATCTCATTCTCGTATTTTGTGTAATTCGTGCGTTGAAATTATAAAATATCTGTTTATTAAGTACAGTGCATGAGTTAATAAAAATCATCTATCTTTTATATGCTGAAATTAGAGCCGACGAGCCGATTTTAAAATTCCTCATGACATTTAAATTTTTTCTATCTTATTTTATCTTTCGTTGGACAAGAAAAATAGGAATCGGAGTAGGCCCTAAGTTGTTGTGACCAATGGAATACTAGATGGGAACTAGGAATCCTCTTATGAGGCAACATCTTAATATGCAATTTCTCTATTTATTTGGGGTCACCGCAAATTAATTATGGATTGACTAGTATTCGAATAAAATGCTGTGACGATTTAATAGGTTTCGAGACTTGATTACGGTAGATCGATCTAATGCTCTTTTAGTAGCTTTTCAATTCATTTTCCAAATGCTTTTCACATGTCACCAGCACATGAGAGGTGATCGCACACATGCGCAATCACAAAAATAGCATCCAATAACCAAAGCAATTAGCTGCAGAAAACTAAAAATGACCCGGATGCTCTAAGCAAACAAAGCGACGTACATCATTAGTTTCATAGTCACGGAGTTTCTACAAACTTTAACCGAGAAAAACATGGAGACAGAACGCATGAGTATGCATGATCGAAGACGAATTAATACACGGGTTATACTAAATCTTTTTAATTAATCGACATGCATAATTTAAGACAATGCAAGAAGGACTAATTAAAAATGCTAGGTGACACGAACGGTATGATTGTGCATAATGGCGAGCGACTAATGAAGTTGAAAGGAGCAACACTAGTATCCTAGACATCATCAAGCCCAGCCCATCTAACGAATCTAGAACCGATCATATCCGGCGGCCCACATTAGGCCCAAGGCAGATATCAAGCTAATGATCATCGATCAATTAGCTGACAAGGCCCACGATTCATTGAACAAATCAGTCCAAGATTACCTTTGGAGCGTCGAAACAGAGGGGCAAGTCGCAAGGCAATAAGAAAAGAAACCTTTCTAGCAAAAATTTCGAAAAGAGCAACTTTCCTGATGCGGCACGAGATGCGGTCGTATAAGTTCAATTCATCGCTTGACAAATTGTAATTAATGTCATACTTTGTCTGTCCGTTCCAATCTAGCGAGGACTTAATTTTACTCAATTCGCGCATGTCTCATGGGTAAGGAATTTAATTAGCAATGTCTCGGAATATATATATATATATAACACGAGAATAATCGATAGATCTGAAGACCATAAATTTTCTTGTGGCGGTTGTCAACTCTTCACCTCCTTCTAGAGAGTTTCGGGGTGGCTTGACAATCTCTTCATTATGAATTCGAAAGCTGTCTTTCCGTTGGCTCTATATATCTTCTGCCACCTGTCTACCGTGTATAGTCCGTCGTATCTGAAGGTGTGATCCCATTCCTTACGTATCACTCTCACTGGCTTGTTTCTCTTCATGCTGTTCGCCAGAGCCAGATTCCCTCGAGTAAGCTTCTGATCTTCAGCCTTCTTACCACGACGACCCATTCCACCCTCGCCCAAATAAACCAGCTCATCTTGATTTCTCAGGTCATCTGCATAATCCCAAGAGGCGACCACGCTCGTGGCTAGGATGTCTGGGTGAGGTCCGATGTAATCGATGCCATTCTGAAGTGGGCGATGGAGCCCGACAATGGCGAGTTCTGCCCTGAGGTAGAACTTGTCTCCAAATTCCACTCCTGGAACATCTCCTATAAATTGGTTAGCGCCATGCACATACCCTCCTCTTTTCTTCACCTCTCTGGCAGCCACAAGATCTATCCTTCTGATGTCTATACTTCCCCTGGACTTCTCATCAGATAACTCGCGATACATGTTTCTGTAGAGTCCCAGAGTCGCGATCACCCTATCTCTGACCGAATCTTGTCTGTCAGCACTAGCAAAGTTCGCATATACGGGCTCAGAAGTCGAAGGGCTTGCTCGGGCATAATCGTGGGCATTCATGGAGGAAGCATCGGGAGATTTATCACCCACAAATTCCACCTCTTCCGTCTCTCTTTCGTCCTCCACGATCTCCATCGTAGCGGAAAGGTCTTGCTCTTGTGGAGGCTGATGTCCCCATCCTGTCGGTGAACACGACATTCTGTTTTCTCCTAGAGTGGCGATCAGTCTCTCTCTGCCGGAATCTTGTCCATCAGTGCTAGCAACGTTCGCATATACAAGCTCAGAAGCCGAAGGGCTTGCTCGGGCATAATCGTGGGCATTCATGGAGGAAGCATCGGGAGATGTATCACCGACAAATTCCACTTCTTCTTCCGTCTCCTTTTCGTCCTCCACGATCTCCATAATAGCGGAAAGGTCTTGCTCTTGTGGAGGCTGATGTCCCCATCCTGTCCGTGAACACGACATTCTGTTTTCTGGACTAGATGGTCCGTCGCTCTTCCTCATGCTACAGCTTCTGGAGCCATCAGAACGTGCTTGATAACGCCAAATGGATGTGTAACAGGAAGACGGCCTCAAAGCTGGAAGAATTTTTCTGACGGAAGAAACGCTCCTAGGCACGTCCTTCTTTGACAACTCCAGGGTCTTGTGATGCATCTTCTCCTTATCTGCTCTACCGCTGGTGAATACCCTAGTATGCTGTTCTGGACAGACAGAGAGTCACCACAATAGCATCACTTGTTTTGTAATTTCTTTCGATATAACAACAGGTTATCGCCAATCTTGGATATATCTCGCCGTATAAAAATGTCCGGATGCCACAAGTTAACTTCAACAATAATTACAGATAATGAATAATCCCTCCATCGAATAGAAATGAATAAAAGTACTGAATGAACCGATTTGAGCGTGATAGAGAATGCACAACTAAAACATGTGCTAATTAGCTCTTTTGCTATACGATACACACTATACATTGCCCCATAAAGGAAAAAAATGGGGTAAGAACACCAAAAGGTGCTAAAAGTTGTGTACAACACTCACTTCAGTGTCAAAAGTTTCAGAACGTGAAGTGAGCATTTTGAAACTTTTGACACTGAAATGAGCACTGTACAAGACTTTTAGTACTTCTGGTGTTCTTACCCCGGAAAAAAAGAGAACTAGTCAAAGACAACATTTGCTGTCCGTACTTTTGGGTCCTAGATGTTCATGAACTCTTAGTCCTTCAGTAAAAAATGGTGATCGGACCAATGATTCTCAAACCGGAGAAACAGAAGAACCAAACCTTCCATGGATAAGAACGCATGCAAATGCAACTCAAGCAAAACGTGAATCAAACGAAACCGCACAACACCTGGATGAACAGGGGAATCCAAAGGCGAGATCCTTCAAGCGATCAACCCGTCGCACGTTACTTGCAAGGCTCCCTCAGAGTTCCATTCTGTTCCTTTTAATGATTGAAGAGCGCGAATGCGGGATCGCATGGAACTCGGGCTTTCGACGTCGGTGTCCATGCCTCAAGATTGTTTGCACATAGCTGTGGAGAGGTGCTCAATGCAAGCGACATGGGATGTTTCGACACAGATTCATGAGAAACCACATTCGAAAACAAGATCAGGCCAAACGCAGAGCGCATGGACTGACATGCCTGAATCGTTTTGCAGAACTTCCTTGCCGTTGGAACGAGAAAGGAACGGCCCTGATCCGAAGCAAACTGCTCCGATGCCGTTCATTACTCCAACGCACTCGACCTCTCAAATCAGCCCGAACGATGAAGGGAAACAGTGAATTCGTGGCCTGCCTTTGTTCTCGTCCTCACGTCATTACCTCCTTTCTGTTGTCTAAACGGATTCTCCCAGCTCGGCACTTTTTGAAGATCCGCTTGTTTTTCCGCCAACTTGTGACGGACCAACTTTGTTGGAGCGATCACGGTCGTCCGCAGGTGCGAATGTCGCTGACTTTTTGACTTTCTCTCTCTCCCTCTCTCTCTCTCTCTCTCTCTCTGTTTTAAGTCGCATTCTTTTTTTTTTTTGTCTTTACTATATTTTCGTTTTGTTAATTTTTGTATTTATTTGCCATTTTTATCCATTTTATTGAAAAAATGATGTGTCGGCATACGCATTTAGATTTCCGTACTATCGAGTCCAATGAAAAATTCGATAAGAAAAAGTATAATGAAAATAAAGTACCTATTGGTGTCTTATTTTATATTAAATTAGGCAAAACACGATATGAGTTCGATTTTCATGTACTGCTGACATATAGTAAAGCATGTTGAATCAGCGGCCAAGTGACACTACCGTTATTGTTCCAACAGATTTCATTTTCATGCTTTATTTAGTTTGTACATTGGAATTATAAATATTTCCTTATTAAGCACGGGTAATGTGTTAATAAACTCCATTTACCTTTATGCCTTAATAATCAATCAAAATCACGGAACCCATCTTGATTAGACCGCATCGAAAGATTACCAATTTTGCAAAGTAAAAGCATGTGCCGATTGGGTTGGTGAATCAGCAAAAGTCTAATCAAAGCATTTGCTGCATAAAATGCACCAGCTAACAATCAGCCAGAAGAGCTGCATAAACTGTAGTTCCAACTGCTCTAGAAGGTGTGTACTTGAGTCATTAAAAATCTCCGATACAGTAAAGTGGCGCCCCACTTGATGAGCAAAATTAGAGGGTGGCAATGTGATTTTAAACCCATTTCTTAACTCACATGGAATGGAGTACAAATCATCTGAACTTTCGAAACATGTAAAAAGCTTCAGTTAAACATGGGCGTTGGTGGGTTTGAAGTAGACCTTTTCTCAACCCCACACCAACTGAGCAGTACTACATAGACGGGAGACCACACCGTATATTCTGGAAATTTTATGTTTGTTAAGAGATTTTGCTCCAAAAGTTTTCTTGAAATTTGAAAAAATGACCGTTGGAAGAGGATTTGGAATTCACCCGCTGCCAAACTAAACTAGGGGAGATCAGCATGAATACCGTGGGACTTGCACATCCTTCTGGACTGGAATCATCAGAATGAAATAGACTAAATGGGCGTAAGGTGAGAGCACAACTCATTTTACGATTGTAAGCGTTGGGCAGACATGTATAAGAAATAGGCGAAAGCGATAGGACAATGTAATGACAAACGTCAAAAAGCGAGCACTGGAATTGGCTCGACTTGCGACTTAATCGACACTATGGTGGAAGCGAACCAATTCACAGAAGCAAGGGCATTACTCGTCACCTAACCAAATTCCATCACCCTTTGCTTCACCGCCACCTTCATGTCCCATTCCATAATTCAACCCTCGAAAGTGTCCATACAGGTGTTCTTATGTGTTGACATATCGCTCAACCATGTATCTACATTACCCACATGCCCCGCGAAATCCTAACCCATGACCCGAATTGACCTTAGCACCAGAACTTCCTCACCAGCGAGCTGATCCACAGTGTTACCCATCATCCTTCAGATGGAACAATTGAAGAAGGAAAGTCACTAAAAATTGGAGCTCAAGGAGGGTCGAATATAAGTCGGTCTGGATTGGGTTTGGGTGACTTATTCATCGAAGCCAGCTTCTCAATGACCGACGAAATCCAAGAACGAGTCATTCTAAAGCAACGGTAAAAGCTCTCACTCAAAGAAATCGATTAGGGGGGAATAACTAAGATTATACCACGACAACACGTCCGGACAAGACTATCTGAGTCAACACCAGTGGAGAACATCCAATTCAAGGGCAAGCGTTTTTCACCTTGCTGAGAGTGGATCTCAGGAAGAAAGCTTAAAGAACAGCAATGGAATGCTAGTATGCAAAACTACATTATCGCGACAAAAAGGCCATTCCTGCACAGCACTTACAGAAGCACTGGTCTTAGATTTTGTTGAAGGCGACAATGTCACAGCTCTGAACGTATTCATTGATAGGCTCAACTTGAAGATACTCCTCAATGAGGGTGTCCACGGAGACAAGGTCATCCACAATGGTCATCATGATCTGCAACTTCTTAATCCCATAACCTACAGGAACCAGTTTCGCTGCAAGAAAACAAGAAAAGGTAATCCTCATAAGGGGAGGACAAACATGACATTTTAGTGACAAAGCATCATGGTCACGCTGCTTGGAATAATGAGACAGTCATAAACTTACAAGCTCCCCATAAGAGCCCAGGCATCTCCACACTCCTAACAGCCTCTTCCAGCTTCTTCATGTCTGTCTCGTCGTCCCAAGGTTTCACATCCAAGAGGACAGATGACTTTCCACCTATAACAGGAGCCAGATAAACCCACAAACCAAGATATTGAAACCACTGATGAACAACTTCATTCCAGAGAAAGAAACCAGTTCAGGCAGCAAAGCAAGCAGCCCAACAAGAGTAGATAAATTTTTAAGACTTAGGTTAACACCTTTAAGCAAGCAAGCTGTTTATATTTATCTATCTCTTGTTTTCATTATCACATAGCAAAGTTCACTAGCCAATCATATCAGATAGATACATCAATTGAACCGTGATGCATCAGCCCCTAAGAGTCAAGATACAACAGCTGCTATAATTAGGACTCTTGTGAATTCAGGAGAAGAAGTGACTACAAGAAAGTGAATTCAGGAGAATGATTGCAGACTTACTTTCTTTCTTCTTTGTGGATGCCTTTTTGGCTGCCTCCCTCTCTTCTGCAGCCTTCTGGTCCTCCTCTGTCTCTTCACCAAAGAGATCCAAGTCGTCGTCGTCCCCAGCAGGAGCAGCCTGGTAAAAAGAAAATGAAAGATCAAATCTTAACAATTTAGAAAAGAAACGTCAACATAAGAAAACTCTACCTAGTTAAAGCTAATTTTAAAGAGATAGCATTCAGCTGCTTAGTGATCAAAATGTCAACTTAGCACAAGGTCCTTGTTTCGAAATTTAAGACTGCGTATTTACTCGCACATGCAATTTCACAAGGACAAGATAAGGACAACTTTCTCCACAAGGCGAGACAGTGGGTCTAATCACTATGCTAGTCATTATTAAGTAGTTCAAATCTAGATCAAAGCAAGATCCCTATTCTTTAACATGTGTAGCAGTGCTCAAACCTTTCTGAGTTCTACCGCCACCATGGATAAAAGCCCATCGGTGCTTACTGAAGATTGGAAGGACAATTCCATTTTAGGTTACATAAAGTGTAGGAAGATATTGCAATTGTTAAAAATTCCTACAGCTAGAAGAAGTGAGGCCTCCATCAACAGGACCGCCTCATCTGCTAGAAAGGCTTTACAGACGGAGCAGGCTCTCCAGATAACCCAAAAGCATCTCTCAATAAAGTAAAATTGAGATTATTGAAGAGATTAGCATATATCTAGAAGAAAAAAATCAGTAACATTACTCAGAAAGTTTACGATGGCAAATTCTTATTAAAACAACAAGAAGCTCAGCCTATCCCACTGAACGGGGTGGATGAATCCTTTTACGCCAGTTTATTCGATTCAATTTGATACCTAGTTCTTAAAGAAGAAGCCCTCGTATCAGTACATATAGCATACCTTCTTAGCTTCTTCAACTGGAGCACCTTTGGCACCTACTCTAACACCAGCAGCTTTGCCAGGGAAGCTAAAATAATCGAACAAAAGTAGAAGACATTAAGATGCATTCGTCTCTAACATCAAAATAAAATGCATACCAAGAAGCGATGCAACAATGCTCAAATTTTCTTGACTTCGACAAATTCAATGCACCAAGATGCAGGCACGCACCGATCTCCTCCCCAGGTCGCACCGAGGAAATCGGGCCAATCATAACGTCAACCTTAATTTGAAGATAAGGGCCTCAGGATTTGCTTTGATGCAAGGCTAAGAAATAATAGGCATTCGTAAACAATAGAAAATCCTCGCTTTTAGGACCCTTTTAAGTAAATGTGAAGTTATTGTAACGGCTGGTCCCTGTTCACACAAATATTGTCGCTGATACCAGGTGCTAAGTCATGAAAGGTGATACCAAGAACCAGCATCAACCTAATGAAATCCACATCCATCGAATCCATCACCACGCGACCTATCGGCAGCGATCCTAGCTAAAAAGAAAGTCCAAACCGAGCAATCGAGCAATAAACTCTTGGATAAGCAAATCAGCGAGAGGAGCAAACCTCGCAGCGAGATGTGAGGACACGCACTCGTACCACTTGCTCGCATTAGGGAACGCACCTCCGGGTTTCTCCAGAACCGCGGCGTACACCTTCACGTCGTCCATCGTGAGCTGATCCCTGCCATCCAAAACGCCGATGAGCATCCCGACAAGCAAGGAAGACACGGAATCGAGCGATTGATCCCCAAAAAGAAACCGAGAGAGCGAGAGAGAAGAGTTACCCGGAGACGTAAGATTTGCCGGAGAGGAAGTCATCGAGAGACTTGAGGCCCGACTCCGTGTGGAGATCTGAGAAGGTGATTGCCATGGCTCTCGATCGACAGGATATGCGGAGGGCCGATGGGGGGCGAGCGAGTGAAGAGAAGCGGCGAGCTTGAACCTTTAATGGAGGCGGCGAAACAGCCGAGGAGAGAGAGAGAGAGAGAGAGAGAGAGGAAGGGGTGTGGTCTGAAATCGACTGGCTTTTATAAATTTCTGAAAATAACCCTAGATTCAATGGGAATTATGGGATATTCTCTCTCTCCTCATTTTTGTTCCTCGAATTAAAAATTAAATGTGGGTTCAGATCTTTCTTCATAAAAAAAATTAATACCACCAAAAATCTCCAAACAAGCACATTCGGGCCACATTTATCTTAAATTAATTTTACGACATCACCAAAATTCCTAAGCCAATACATCCGTTTCTTATTTTTTTTTTCAAATCTGATACCGATTGATATAATTTACTCTAAATTGTTACACTTATCCCATATTTCACCCGAAAAATTTTGAAGTAAATTTGATACTGATAAATATGATACGAATATACTAGTTCGAGAATATACAAATGAATTTTTGGGTTAATGGATATACGAGTTTGAAGATTTTTGCGATGTAAAAATTAGTTTGGAGCAAATATGACAAGGAAATTGATTTTGAATTAGTTTGGAGGAAGAAAAATCGTGCGTGAGTGGGGAAGAAAACTTAATGATGGAGAGAAATTCATGATTTTTTATTTTAAAAATGAATTTAAATTATTAGAGGATCCGGAGACTCTAAATACTAAGATCTACAAGAAAAAAAAATGAGAGATACAATCCAATGATATGATTATTCTGTTGGATCTTTTACATTATCATCTCGGCTCATTTTTTTGATATATATATATATATATATATATATATATATATATATATATATATAGTTATCATTCATTGAATATATGATGTCAATATTATTGAAATATTTTGAATGGAGTTCTAAGTTGAAGGTGAAGATAGATTTGGATTTACTTTACAATGCATAGAAGCATTTAGTGACATGGATGGATGGATGACCTTAGTTGTTTAATCTTCTAAAGAACCAGAACGTCACGTTTTCTTAATTTCAATCAAAAATTTCGAACGTAGCATGCATATCTGGGATTAGGAAATTGAACGACATTATCTACGATTTTTCAGAAAATGCGTTGAATTGTTGGAGAACCAAAGTCTGGTCTTGATTTTTTCTGGGAATATGGTCAAGCACACGTCAACCGGGTCAGCGCCATTTGTCCCCAATTGATTGGTCACCCTCCTTATCATCGCCACAAAAGGTATAACAACATTAGATTACTTAAGCCAAATAAGAAAATACTGAAAATCTTAAAAATTATCATGAAAGTATAATCGAGAACTTAATACTTTAAAAAAAATAGAAACGACTTGTAGAACTTATCAAATTATTATAATCAAATTTTTCTGTTGACTCCATCTAATTTGGTTAATTCAAAAGGCTGATATTGTTTTTCATTTTTCATACTCTCTTACGAGGAATTATCCAAAAAATCTTAAACCTATTACACTGTTGCCAATTTAGTCATAAACTTTTAAGTTTTACCAATTCAGTCCTATATCTTTTAAAATCTTGCCAATTCAATCCTTCCGGCAAACATGTAAGCATTTTTTGAAATAAACTTGTCGGAATGACTGAACTGATAAGATTTTAAAAGATTTAAAACTGAATTGATAAAACTTAAAGGTATAGGATTAAATTAACAAATATGCAATAAATTTAGGACTGTTTGTACCATTTTTCCCTCTTTTATGTGGTGCTAATTTGGCTACTACATGAAAGACGAGGCTAAAATGAACCCGTTTTAGTCGAAATCTAAGTATTATTTAAAAATAGATTAAATAAGTAAATTGAAAAAAAAAAACAGAGGAAGGGCCCTCGTTGTTGCCGATGGCAATGGTGGGTGCAAGGGTCGCTACTGGCGGAGGACCAGCTCACTCAAAATCTCGACAATGGCCGGTAGGCCGTTGCTTGCAGTCGGCTAGGATCATTGCACCACTGGCCAGGGCTCGGCAACTTCAGCCAACCATTGCCGCACGGCGGCGGCAAAAGGAACAGATATTACTTTCTGCAGAAGCTTTCGTGTGGAATATCACGGATGAAACATGACCATAGCATTCAGAAGTTGAGAGCGCCAAAAGTTGCCGAGATCGGCATGCTTCACAGGGGAGCAACATCAAAGTATTGACATAATATATGATGAAATGATGCCAGGATCACCAGAGATAGAAGATTTATTCAGCATAGAACATCTCCCAGACAGTAAGTGCTAGTCACTTCAACTCTCAGTTTCATTAGTCATGAACTTCCACTACCAAATGCAGATCCTGATTACAGCTAACCATACCCCTAACAACGACAAATACCAAAGCAGATGTCTACTCAATCTTGAAACACTGGTACTATTTTAAAAGAATACTTCTAGCATATCCTTGACACTGTGCCTCATAGTGCATCTACTGAATGCAATGCACTCTCGACTAGGAAATTTTGGGCTAGCAAGAATAAAGCATGAGTCGGATCACTCGGATTATAATGGAATTGGGATACCAAGGTCCAGAACATACGGAGAATTGGGGAGTTTCAACCAAAGCAGATGTATACTCCTCCAGCGTGGTTTTACTGGAGCTTTTCGCCGGAAGAAGTACTGCAGATAAGACAGTGGAAGGAACCAGTCAAGAAAGCTGGGTAATGGCCGTAATCCTTACATAGTATAATGTGTGAAATCAGGTAGGTAAAATCATGTGGACTTCCAACATTGCAACAAGACAAGATCATTCCATAATTCGGTACCCAATCTGATTCAGATCATATCCTTCTCAATTTTCTGGCGGATTCCGATCAACAGTTTACGAGCCATATGTGCTGCTACGAAGCTCAGTATACAAGCTCGATTGGCATTATAAGAACACTCTTCAACTGCTTAGGTACTTATGACTAGAAGCTGAATTTGGGTCAAAGTCTTCCAACCTGATTGTTCGCTTTTGACCCTTCTGAGTTAATTCTACGTATATTATGTCCTTACAGGTACTTATAAAGGATTAGTGCATTGTTCAAGGCAACATAAGAACGTCCCTTTGAAGAACAAAATGATAGTCTGTACATATTTTGATATCTACTCCTTTGGATCCCAAAACTCACGTGTTCATTTTCAAGTTTTTAGATAAACTACAAGGGGAGCTTCATGGTCCCGAGAAACCCACCTTAAGAAGCAAAAAGCAGAAGAGCTTTCACTGTCAGTATACCTCGTTAGCTTACTCAGATCAATCTCCTTCACATGTATCGTCAAGTAAGTATATACTACACCTTAGATGTTCATCCATTTGACTCATGCATCTGCAGGCAAAACGTCTATTGAAAGACTGTACGGACAATTGCTTGACCCAAGAATTCCAAGCTTGCATGACGAGCAGCAGCTTCTCCAGATGGTTCAGGTCACACGAAATTGTCTCTGCATGGACCCTGACAAAAGATTAACCATGGACAAGGTAAGTCTCAATCATGCATGGCTCATTACCATCTTTGTCATCCATTTCACTAAGCAACAGAACATTCTCACTCTCATTACTTCAGGTGGCATACGCCCTGGAATACGTATCAGAGAGGAAGTATAGTTTTCTGATTGAAGAGACCCTGCCAGTCCTATCAGAAATTGGAGTCCAATCACCAAAAACGAACAGCGCACACGATCCTAAGGACGAACAGAAACAGCAAATCTCGAGGAAACAGGGGAACTCAAAGGCTCGCGTGAGCAAACTGACAAGGCTTCTCTCGCTCAAGTCACCAGGGACCAAATTAAGATGTGATAATCCCAGTTACACACATCACAGCAAGGAATTCTCTTTCAGTAGCCGAACGAGCCACTGGATGACAACGAAGCCAAAGTTGGGAAGCAAAATCCATAGTATTCTACGGCGAAATGCTTGGTTAAAGAACCTAGAACCGCAGACTCCATCGCCGGTGATGACTCCGATTCCTGGTCAGATAAAACACGCGAGAGATCGCCGAATTTCCCATACGTGGGATTGGACGAAGAGAACGTCAACAAGTTCGCCGGCGGACGAACTGACCTGGAGCCCCAGACTCCATTGACGGCGATGACTACGATTCCTGAGTCAGATAAAACACGCGAGAGATCGCCGAATTTCCCATCCGTGGGATCGGACGAAGTGAAAGTTCGTAAACAAGTTCGCCGGCGGACGAGCTCCGACCCGCCGGCGAACACGTCGGAGATGATTCTTCCGCAGGGTAAGTAGACTACGAATCTTCAGGGCCGTTGAAGGGTGACGAATCCCAGCGAAACGAATCGATAAAAGCACGAGGAGGTCAAAGAAGAAGACGGTCCGCGGGATTCGAACTCGCCACGAAACGATTTGCCGTTTCGCGCCAAGTTTAGATGCTCATCGGCAAAGCAATCCCTGCCAAATCTTTCGCGTATAATTATTGGTAACTTTATCTATTTCGTTTAAATCTTAACATTATGCAAAAAAAAAAGAACACCAATTTTCCATTCGGTTAAAAATAGTTTGATATTAAATTTTCAACTCATTCGCTTATTTTCTTAACTCAAATAATGACGACATACGTCGGTTTTTACATGTATATATGGACAAGATTTTATCACAATTATTTTGGTTTTTACCATAGCTAATGCAAAGCAATGTGGATATCCATTTTACGTAGCAATGTTTTCACTCTTTTTATTGCTAGGGCTTTGTTAATGAGTCCTCTTGAAACGCTGGTTAATCATACTTAGTACAAATATAATTTGATTCCTAATTCGATAGTTACACATGACAAGAGGAAGAAATCCAATTATAAAAAATAATATCCAGAATTTACGTGCGGATGTATACAGTATATAATTAATTAACTAACTAGGTTATGCGATCGTCATCCAAGTTTTGTATAGAGCTTAGCATGTTTTTAAAGCCTAAACGGTGTTTTGAAACCGTAGGATCAGAATTATGATCAATTTTAGTATCTCGCGTTGACTATGTTAACATTTTCCTCCCTTAGTCTTGCATGACAAATCAACAAGCATATCGATTCATTATATCGGATCTAGTCAATCGTATCTTAAAAATCTGCGAGATCCACATTGAGTTCTACTCAATAAATACGGGTTTCCGTACGGTTCTTGCACGGCGATCGATCTCATCCGCTAAAACACGAAAAAAATTTATGCGTTTTCCAAATCGTGATCAGTTCCATCTACTCCGATCCAAAAACAAAAAAAAAAAAAAACAAGAAGAAGGAAAAGGGAGAGCGCAAAAAAGACAAGGCTCTATAAACGGAATTACTCAATAAAACAGGATCTGAACTGTCAAAAAATTGCAGGGATATCAGGAGGAGGCGTGTTATTCAGAAACCGAAACGAAGAGTTTCCATTGAGGAGGAGGGTTTCCTAAAAGACTTACAATTAAAGATGCCAATAAAGATTTCAGCGTGACGGTGTATCTGTTATGTTTTGGAAATTTAATGAACACTGACCTCAATACTCTCCAAGATTTTGAGGGGGAGAGAGAGAGAAATTCTTGACCCAACCCTTTTGGCATTCTCGTCTTCCCCTTTCAAGAACCTATCCGTCAAGAGCTGGTTACACATAAGTCAAGAGCTGGTTTTATTCACTTCCCTTATTATGCAGATTCTCTACTTATGATCTTTCTTTTTTCCCTTGTTGTCAAACCTGGCAGTCACTGCATACACCGTCTCTTTGAGTTCTTGCTGGAGTGGTGGGGATTGTCAGCTCTCTCTCTTCTCTCTTCGTCTTCTTGGCTCCGTTTCTTCTGCAGACAACAGAAAATAACCCGGTTCTCGCACGCTCCATCTTTTGGTTTCTTTTTCGTCCCAGGAGTGGCGATCGTCTTCTCCTAGTGGCTTCTTGATTATCTGTTCATTCTGAATCTTCTGATCTTTCTCTCATGGATGGTCTTAGAGAAAGCCAGGATCAGTCAGAGCGAGTGCAGCTGCCCCATCAGGATCGTAGGAAGATGGCAGAACCCAATCCTTCGGAAAGATCGGAATCCTTGAGCCAGATGCCAAAGAAAGACCCACTCTGGATTAAGCTCAAGATATCTAAGACAGAGCAAGATGGAGAGCCGAGCGAGCGGGAGGAGCCTCTCCCGGCAGCTGTCCGAGTTTGTGAATTCTGCGGCAAGGGGTTCATGAATGGGAAGGCCCTTGGGGGCCACATCAGGATCCACAACCAAGAGAAGAACAGGGGGAGCAGCTCGAAGAAGATGGACGAGTCGAGGCAGAGAAAGCAGAAGGCGAAGTGTGAGAAGCTTGTCCACGAGGATCTTCCAGCTCTGGAGAAAGGAAGAGACTTTGATTGTGAAGAGAAAGGCGAGGACACACCAAGTTGCTACATCTGCGACCGGAACTTCCCTTCCATGAAATCATTGTTTGGGCACATGAGGTTCCATCCTGAGAGGAGCTGGAGAGGGGTTCAGCCTCCGGCCCAAGAAAAGGACGGTTCTTGCACCAGAGAAGTTGAATCCGTGAACCAGAGGGCCACAGATCAGGATGCAGCTTGTTTCAAAGCAGGAAGCTCGGGATGCTTTGTGGATCTCTTGAAGGGCCTGCCGAGCTGGTCCAGGACCGAGAAAAGAGGAAGGAAAAGCTTGAAGTCCCTGGAACCTGAGGCTATTCATGGCCTCATGAAGTTGGCACGTGCTGCTTCTTATGATTCTGGCATATCGGATGAACAAGTCAATAATGAGAGTCCGCTGAAGAAGCGGAGACTTGATGAGGAAGAGCTTTCAGGGCCTAGAACCCAAAACCTAGAGCCGACAGAAAGTCGAATACAACAATCAACTAATATTGAAGCTGAGGGCTTGTTCAAAGCAGTTCGCGATCAGGAGTATGAGCTGGAATATGCAGGCAGGTCTAGGAAATACAGAAAAGGAGAGCATTCCAGTCATAATTTAGAGAGCAACCCGACTACAGAGGCTGACAAGAAGATCAAGGTGAGTGTGATGTGTAAAACTCGAGACCTCAGCACTAACATGGAAGTTGCAGCAATGCAGGTTAAGGAGGAGAGGATATTGACATATCACAGGTTTAAATGCATCACCTGCGGTAAAACCTTCCCAACATTCCAAGCGTTGGGGGGTCATCGATCCAGCCACAACAAAGAAAGAGGGATTGTTCAGCCCCCAGAAGCCTCTTTATCTACAGGTGCTTCAGGTACTGAGAAGAAAATCATACCAAGTCCCAAGATTCATCCTGCGGAAACCAACAATTGTGCAACGAGCTTTGCACAGGAGGACTTCATGACTCACAGGTGCGAGATCTGCTGCAAGAAGTTCCCGACTGGTCAGGCACTTGGGGGACACAAGAGGTGCCACTGGGTCGGGCAAACTGAGGGCCCTCCGTCTAGTGAAGTCGTGTCGCCAGGAGATCAAGCTAGCCAGAGTGGTACTAGAGCGCTAGCTTTCGATCTTAATGAGCCTCCTCCAGTGGATGAGGAAGACGGCATCATCTCTGGATTCAACCAAGCCTAATCTATGGAGCTGGTTATTGGCTTTTCCTTCTTTCCTAATAAGTAATTGCAGTAAAATTGATCCTAGCAGCTGGATTTTAAGCTCTTAGTATGCTTACCCATGTCTTTGAAAATCTTAGTGCAAAAGCTTTGCTCACTTCAATTTTCACATTTGTCTAATTGTTGTATTCTAAAGCAATGTTCAATATCGAATGCGTTTCTATTAGATGTGCTTATCGTACACAGTTTAATGATCATTCAGAATTTCTTGTTGTCTTTTGGGTGATTACGTTGATTTAGAGTACCTTGATTGAAAGCAAAAGAAAGAGATGGTGCACCGGATGATATCGAGTCAGGATTGTTCAGATAAGCTGACACCCCCTAACGAGAATTAGGATTTTGTTCTGCACCAATATTGCTACACAATGATACTAAAACACCTGATTAGTCCTGGATGTATGAAGTTGCCCTCCACAGACATCGTCGATCACAGGTCACCGATCATTCTGTTCACAATCACTTGAGGTCAGAGAAACGAATACCAACTAAGATCATGTGACAGTTGCTTTAATTCGCTTCTTATTTCAATTAGTGTCTACTTCGTCGGTCATTACCGATTTTCTTTACTATAAAAAGCATTTCCAAATCCTTTCATTATCCAGCTTCCAGGCGCATAAAAGACGGACAACTCATCTAATTAAGGTTTCTGAATCACGTGTTGTAAAATCTTGCTCATTAAGAACAAAAGGACCATTCAATGCTGCAGATTTGGAACCCGCGAAATATTATGGGTATCACAACCTGGTCACGATTATGGTCAAGTCGATGGACTTCATTAACAGGCATAACGGAGGGTCCGCAGGCAAGCCATAAAGTTCCTGCCCTTGGATCTCGGTAAATGAGCGATTCCAAGCACGCAAGTAAGTGCGTAACACAGACTAGACCAAAATCCCAGGAAACATCTCAGCAGTCACAATTTGATAACATTTCCGAGGAGTGCAAATGTGGTCACAGATGCGATATTCCTCCCAAATTAGTTGCAGAAAGTCCTTTTGGGGAGTTGGCACCGAAATAATTTTGTGAAGCAGAAAATTCCAGACGTGCCACAGCATGTTCGAGTAGATCGAAGGGAAGGTCCTGCAAGGGATAACCATCGACTTGACTAGTCTCGGAAAAATATTATTATTGGATTTTGAACTTGGAAGTAAGAAGATCAATATAAGTCGACAGATTGAACTACCCTACAACACTGAACTGAAAACTCCTGGCATTAGTTGCATAAAAGAGATCGTTCTATCATTCTGTGTGGTCGGCAAGCTGTCACTCCCTCCTTCCCACTCCAGAGATCAAAAGACGAAAGGAGTGAGGACAGCAAGTATCGATTGTTTTCACGTGATTGTTCCTAGTTGCATTAATCTACGCTTGGTGAAGTTACTGTACTGCAGATTTAACATTGACGACATATTTGTCTTTAGAATGCTTTGCTTATTAAAATTGTTTCCATGTACTCCTAAAATGAACATTCTCTCATATAACCTATTGTGGACGAGATACGTATCGATAGGAGTGGATGAGGATAACACGGATGTGTGTAATGGAATTGTGTCGAAAGAGTTCCCTTAGTGGCGGCATTCCATGTTTGGAAATATCAGTAGACCAAGTCTATAACTAGTGTATGTATCGCAAAATGTATTATGAAGCAATACAACCCCTACATTGCAATATTTGAGTTCAAATGAATCTGCATCATACCTGAGAAACAATACACAAACCTATCGTTAATACCGTGTTAACTGCATGCTGGTGATCAGTCCCTCAAATCCTTTTAATTTCTCCTATAAATTTGCTAGGTTGGGTCAATCCATGCCAGGTTTCTTTTCAGGCAAAGAACTTGCACCGTCCTAGTAGAGCATCTGGCCGTGTTACATGTGAAATTTGTCCATCGTCATTGAACTGGGCAGAGACGTTGTTGGCTCTGGATTCGAATTAGGTCCTGCAGCAGAAGCAGATAGGAATGCCAAAATGTAATTGCTATACCCCTTTCGAAAACCTGAAAGCTTACAAAAATTTCGCTACTGTATGTATAATCACCAAGTGACAATTCTCTGCTATCAGGAACTTGCTCTATGAATGCTGGCCATGCAGACTGACCCTCAGTACGGATTTCCTTGCATCGTGGGTCCAAACCTCCATTTGTAGTTTTTGACGACTGTGGTGCATGCAAGTTTGCTTGTAGTAGGCCAATGCTCTGAAGAAGAGCATTTTCTGCCGCAAGCGGGTTTGGATGCTGTTTGGTATCAACAATCTGGTGCAGCAGCAGAGAGGGGCGACCATCTTGTCCAGTTTGTAAATGCTGGCCTGAAGGGAGCTCCGGCATTTCAGTTTCAGAAACGGGTCCAAAAGGAGGGAGACAATGGGCAGTGGAGGGCTGATGGCGATCGGCTCCAAGATCAGCACTATGCAGAGCCGAGAAACCCATCTCACTGCTCTGATCGGCGTAATGAATGAACGGCGGCAGATTACTGATGAGACTACCGCCTACTCGGGGAAACGCGAGCATGTCTCCCTGGACATAAGCAAGTGCGGCATTGCCATTCGGCTGCACAAAACTTGGAGGAGCTGGAACATTATCCGCAGGGAGATCAAGGCTTCGCACTGGCAAGGAAGTAACTTGGGGAACCATCGGCGCTTGGCCTATCTCCGGATTTGCCTCTAGAAGACCAGGAGGGTACAGCGGCCAGCCGGCGCTCTCATATCGCTTCACCCTGGCATTCCAGAAATTCTTGATATCGTTATCCGTGCGTCCTGGCAACTGCGCAAAATACAGGAACTTTCCATAGGCGACTCAGATATGTCAGGATATTTAAACCTTGCCCTTCAGTCATCTTAAACAGAAGATTTGGTTGGACTTCCACAAAATTTTACATCTTGTATGTTCCCAAAGTTTAGGCTTTGGAGCAAAAGTTATGATCCCACTAAATTTTGTAGAATACAAACGATTATAGGAGCCCGAATCGAATCATCACCTGCGTGGATATGAGCGACCACTTGTTGCCGAAGCGGGCGTGGAGCTCCACGACCAGCCGCTCCTCTTCATTGGAGAAGGAGCCCTTCTTGAGGTCGGGGCGGAGGTGGTTGAGCCAGCGGAGCCGGCAGCTCTTGCCGTCCCGAGGAACGCCGGTGAGGCGCCTGACGCGGCTCCAATTGCCCTCTCCATGCTCCCGCACGTACTCCATCAGTATCTCGTCCTCTATCGGCGTCCACGGCCCTTTCGTCAGCTCTCCCACGGCCGACCGCTCTCTCTTCGGCATCGGAGCACGGCGGGTTTGAATGCCGAGACGAAGGAGAAAGGCAGGAAAACAAAGAGGATGGCAGCATGGAGAGGATCCAAGAGAAAAGAGCTTCTTTGCGTTTGAATATTCTTGATCGAGGATGGATTCTTGAGGCGAACGGATTCTTGACTGAGGACGGAAGCGGGAGCCGACGTGGATAGGAGATCAAGTGGACCCCACCTGCCACATCATCTGTAGAGGACTCGAGTCAACTCGATCGTGGCAAAAAGGTCAACGCGATTCACCTCACTTGGGACTTTGACTTGACGGTTTATTTTGACGTGCTGCGTCGCGAGCACAGGAATTAATTTAGTGCTTTATACGGAATATTCAAATTTAAAAGTTTTAATTTAGCGTACGTCTTGTTGGTGTCAAATCATTACTCTTTTTCAAAACATGTTAAACGCTTGAAACTTTTCCACATTGGAAAGTCACCACAAATATTTTCATATCTTTTTCTCTAAATTAGAACATATTTTCGTATTATATACTTTCACTAGAATTCAAATTAAGGTTACGTGGTCTTCTAGATATATTACAGGACGAGTCCTAAGATTAATCAATGTGTGCGGATGGCGAGAAAATCTCCACGTGGCTTTTTGTAAATGAATTTTTAGCCAGGTGTGGCTTTTTTATATTTTTCTAATAATCGAAACCAAAATGGTTTCTTGACGCCCTACCGGGAGTTAGAAGAACAAATTGAAAACAAATTAAAGAGAAAAGTGTAAAATAAAAAAAGGAAGACAGCAGATAAGACTTAGGAAGTTGATAAGTTTTAGCACGAAAGTTTCAGGATAGACAAAGTTTTTGAGTCGCCGAACTAGATTAGACATTTCCTATCCATCGAGCAAGTTTTTCTAAATTTGGGGTATTTCAAATTCAAAAGATGGAAGATCTCAAAGGATGGATGCTCTTCATCATATCGAATCATCCGCATTGAACAATGATATATGGGTAAATTGTTTCAGATCGAAATGTGTGTGCACATGTATCAACTTCCTGTGTTGGGCGAGTGATGAAACCACAGGCCGCCGGCATCGCAATACCTGAATTGCGATGAATTCGCATGATACCTAAGAACCGATCGATGCGCAAACCTTGAACGTTGTTAATTGTATGGCAAGGATCAATCCATCAAATCCTTGTAAGATTTCCTAGAGCATCTTGTCTGTCGATTCGTGCTGTAGGTTGCGTTTCAGGCGAGAACCGGCCCCTGCCGAAGTAGAGCATCCGGCCTGTCGGCTCCAGGATTCAAAACTAGGTCATGCAGGAGAAGAAGAGATGAACGCAGGAGTGTCGATGCTGCACCCTTTTTTGAAAACCTGGGAACTAAGGAAAATCATGTCGTGACCGGGGATGGCCGTCTCGGCCGGCATCGGTCTTCTGCCATCAGAAGTTTTGATCGGCGAACGCCGGAGATGAAGATCAACCCTCAGCGCGGCTCTTTTTGTAGATTTTGAGTCTTACATGTACTAGCGGATGTATAGACCATAATAAACATTGTTAAACCATAATATTTTCAATGAATCGGCACTGTCTTAGAACCAATATGCAGATCTCTGAATCCTTCTCAATCCTCCACCGTCATGGACAGCGACAGATGAGGACTAGCAAGTGCCGCCGCCGCCGTCGCCGCTAGATCAACCATGGAACGGCTGCTCGTGGAACTCTATGCTGGGTTTGGCAACAAGTGGCACCTCACGTGCTCTTCCATCTGGACCATGAGATTGCCGGAGCCGGAGCTGTACAAGGGAAAGAGGCGAACTCCAGATTGTATCGAGTAGCGCCCATCACCAGGGGAGGAAGTTAATGGTGCTGATGAAGTGATGCATCCTTGTAAAAGGTGATTTGCTCTTTCCCTAGGTTCATTCTTATCCGATAATGTTTTCTATTTTATTTTATTTTTTAAGACTCGTGAACAAAGAGAAGAAAATTCTGTTTATTATCAAGTGAATAGTACATGAGCCTATAGGCTCTACATAACAACTAAGCAAAGTAACAAATTAGGATCAATGAAGAAAAACATACGGAATCACAAAATATCCTTAATGTACCTCGGACGTTCTTTTTTTCAGATTAATTTCTCTCATACTATGTGATTTCACTTACTTTCCATCGGTCCATCAAAGAGAATTACTCGATGGGAGCACACACTATCCCGAACTCGATAGGACAAGTCAGGCCATGGATAGCACAGTTCATCACAAGATTATGCAATCCCGACTTTCCCTTCATCATGTTCATGGCACCCTTGCCTGCAAGGCGGGCCAGGAGGCCCTTGTCGCGTCGCATGCCCGATCACACCGGTGACCAATTCACAAATACTTACTCATGCTTGGCTAAAACCCGGTCACTCCCGACGGTTGTTCAAGATCCGAAAACATATAGAAACGCTCATTGCTCGCATCTTCGCTTATCACACATCTTAATTTAGTCCATTCAACTCTGATAAGTCGGTCAGCATTTTCGAAAACCAAAGTCAATTTGAATGAGTGAGGATCATTTACCAACAGTCACACGTTGGACACTTGAACCGCGATTTGTTTTCGATTTGAAATTGTGCAAGATGCTATGCGTGCTATTGTGAAGAACATTTTGCAGAGTTTTGGAAGGAACATGAAGAAGCTCAGCCTTTAAAATTATCTTGTTGCCTTTATCGCGGGGCCAGTTTGGTCTGTATTGAATCAAATGAATTAAAAGGGAAATGAAAACGATCAAATAGTAAGAATAAAAAATACAGGCATTAATTGGAATATTAGAAAGCAAGAAATGTTCAGGCGCATGGGAGGGTCCAAAAAACTAAACATGGCCCTAGTCTCAAATAAATTATCCTTCCACCTTTATTAATCTCAAACAGCTTCAAGAATACTAGCTTGACTTAGGTCATTCCAAGGCACCATGAGATATGATTCAAGGTGGTGCAGCTTCAACAACGAATTGAAGAGGACATTTTCCTTTTCTTTACTTAAGTGTTTTCCAGCTGATCTTAGGAGCCGGGTCGGATGAGAGGAAAACTACATCGGTATTGATGTTAGAACAAGAACAAAGACAGAACAGAACACGATTTTACTGTCTCCCTTAAACGTTCGGACTGATTTGAGGTTGGAGTAATGAATAGTATCGAAGTAGTTTGGAGATAGCAAAAACGAATGTAGAACCAGAGAGGGGAGGCAAGGGGGCTGAAATTGCACAATTTGCGGCTTCTGACCGACGGACAATGGCTATGCAATTTTCAGCAAAACTCAAGATGAATAGATGCAATTTACTCGCAAAAGAAATGCTCCTCATATCGCCAAAATTTTCCCTGAGGTCTCGGTCAATCTCAGATTCAAGTGGTCGATGATTGGTTCAAGTTATAACAAAGCCGACCGAATGCACCAATCAAAAGCTCTAAAAAAACTTCAGCTAAGAAACTCATGAGGGAGAGGGAGAGGGAGAGAAGCCGTGTTGCAGCAATACATAATCTGCAAAAGTAAGTACAAATTCTATCTCCTAATACCACAGTCATGTCTAGGTTTGCACATCCCTAATCTCAAAAGATGATGAACTTGCTCAACAGGTAAGTGAGAAATTCCAAAAACATGCAAGCACTCCATTTGTTTTTCATTATTTGATAAAGCTATTTGCAAGTGCCTTACCTCTTCCTCGCGCATGTTTAAAAGCTTAAGAGAATCTCTTACACTAGGGAAAAATGCCTCTGGCCGAGCACAAAATGGCTGAAAGACAAGGTACAAAGCTCTCATATCCGCTGTAAACCGGCCAATCCCTTTCGTGGAAAAATAGATGTCACTTGCAAGCATGCTGCGGAAAAGAAAATGGTCAAGCCCATCAGCGACGTTACGCCACATATCAATGAAGTCCTTCGGGTTTAGTATTCTTCTGATACTTGTTAGCTGACTTCTCAAGGCATCCAGTGCTATGATGAGATCAGCAGACACTACACAGTCAGTCTCTGGCGAAACTATACTTGAGGTATTATCTTGATCAAGTTGCTCAAACCCAAAACTATGCCTATTCTCAACATAATCCCAGCTAAGCATTTCAAACTGTTGGAGGAGAAAAGCAATTATTTCCATCAACCAATTGGTCTCGAGCTCAGCCAAGCTTTTAATTTCTTCCCTAAAGAAGCAATTATAATCAGTGTCAACATTTTCAAGCCGCTCTTTCATATCCTCAGCGAAATTCATGTCCAAGAAGTCCACATCATCACTCCACGCTAGCAGTTTATATTCAACATATCTGGCGGCATTTATAGACCCACAAACCCTCGTTATCACATCATTGTCATCAAAACTGGCAGACTGCAATTCTTCTATCCTGCAATGTGAAATTAAGACCTTGAGAAAGCACCAAATGAATTTCCCAGCAGCTGATCTGATAAACTGCATCCTTGGGAAAATAGAAGGAAATTTTTGACATCTCTCAATCATTGCCCATGCAACTTTCAGCACGAATTCTGCAATCAATGGAGCTTTGTGGTCATCTTCGGTAGCAACAAGATAGTCTACAGATTCCATTTCGTGATGAAACCCATTATTACACTTGCTACTTTGCACCCAAGCCCTCTCATCTCTTAATTCATCTTTAAATTTCTTCCACGCATCCTTGAACTCGATCTTTGCCCAAATCTTGAGCCACTCAGGCTTCTCACAGAATATGTTCAATACTGATATTCCTCTAGTCAGACATTGAAGCATATCATCGCCCACGTAAAGACAGGTTTCAGATTGGACAAGCGACTGCATACGTGAATCGAATGCAATGATGAGGTCCATGATATTGAGCCATGAAGTCAAAACTTCTGGTTTGCCACCTTTCTCCTTGTAGCTCTCAGCAAGTGGAGGTAAAACCTTCTTCGACAGGAATCCAGAAATCATTTGAACCATTGAAAAAACCCAAGCTTCTCTGGCACTAAGGGCAACCAACCTGGCCTTATCTATCAGAGGCTGCAAGATATCTTCCACCCCGACCAGGAAATCCCTGGTAACTTTAAACACAAGGGCAAAAATCAATTCGGGCTGATCAATCCATTTAGTAAAGTGGTACTCCATCCGTGCTGCGATGGGAGAGACCAGCTCCTCAATGGCCCAAAGCCTCGATTGCTTCTCATTCGAACCCGAAAGTTTCTTTTTTCGCTCTTCCCTTCGTGTCTGCAGATGCTGCAGTGCGCAAAGAGATAGAAAACTGTGAGCATAACTCTCTTTTTTCTCCCCTTCCATTAAAACTAGAGGATTCGGTATGCTAGAGACTTCTCCAGCCCCCATAGCCGTTGTCAGAAGTTTTGGTGGCCATCCTAGGGAAGCAAGAAGAGACCTGTGATCTGCAATGACTTTTGGTCTGAGAACAGCAAGAGTTTTGTCGACTCTGCTATCCACAGATTTCAAAAGATGGCACCATCGAGGTCGGGATTTCGAAATGTCAATCACTAGGGCCTCGATATCGTTCATGGTTTTTATTGCTTGAAGCAACTTCTCTCTACTTCGTCCAGTATCCTGAATTGGAAAGGAGGAATATAATCGGGTTCATAACCTGCAGGAAAATTAAATTCTAAAGAATTGCCACAAAAAGGAAGGGCAAAGATTGAGGTCACTACCATCAGAACAGACGAAACCCAAATCTTTCCGGACAAGACATTCCTCGCTTGGTGATTCACAAAGAAAACCGAATCTTCCAGATCTCCAACAAGCACTTCAAGCTGTAATGCAGTCCCTTGAATATTCATCAGCATGAATTAGTGGTGCCTTTTCATAGAAAGCAGACAGACACCGTTCCTAGTTAAGTAACAATAAGGACGACTAAATCTTAAGAAGTTCTACTCCCCATTAAAAATTTCTCAAGTCGAATCTCATTGATGCGATAAGCCGTCAACCTAGAATAGGATGAGTCTTGGAGATCTCAACAACAGTGGTTCACGATCACTCAAAAGACGGGGTAGCACCGAAGTTATGACTCCAAGATTGATAGAAAAACAACATTTTCTGCGTGCTGCCTACTAGACAATAATAAACAACTGAAAAAAAACAAAGAAAAAAGAGTAACACAACGACTCGAAGTAGGGATCAAAGCTCACCGACATAATGGCGAACGTTCTCGATGCGCTGCACTTCCTTCGCAAGCGAAGGAAGCTCTTCGGCAAAAGTTCTTCGATTCCTAATGGACTGTCCACTGTCTACAACCACGACACCAACCATAATTTCAAACAAGCATTGAAAGCTAAAGGCGGACCAGCCGCAATCACATTCCGGAGCATCACACGAAAGACGACGAAATGCAAACCTAAGACAAAAAAATGCACACGCACACACTCAAAAAAGACCATTCTAATACCAACATTGCGATGTGCAGGCGCTGACATTCTCCAACTTGACAAGCGACTTCTGGATCAAAGACTTGGCCCCGAGCGAGCGATAGATCCACGACACAGCGAGCCTCGAGATCCGACCGCGGAGGGCCGCGAGATCGTCGTCCAGATCGACGCACCTCCGGCCCAGCTCCGAGGACAGGCCGGCCGCCCTCGAGAGATCCCCACGGCTGGCGAAGTGCGCGTCGAGGAAAGCCACGTGCGGCGAAGAGAGCTCGGCGCAGGGAGGCAAGGGCGCGTCGGGAGCATCCATGGCGACATGGGAGGTCGTTGCCGTAACCGTAGCAGCGTATTTCAAATTTCTAGCCTCTAAATTCGGACAGAAGTAAACTCTAAATTCGGACAGAAGTAAAGGGCCAGGCTTTGTTGTTTTAGGGCTCAAGCTCATGAAGATGTAGCTGTAGTTCTAACTTTGCAACGATTTTTCCTAACTTCGTGGAGAAAACAATCGTAATGATTTTGCTCGTTAACGAAGCAGTCGGTTAATCAAACTTCTTTTCTTTTTACATGAATGAATAAAAATGATAATGGCGTTCCCAAAATCAGCCCTCTTTTTGAGTTGAAAAATGGAATGAAGTGATCGGACTACTAAAATTAGTAATAACCAAAATTAAAGAAAGGTTATATCTTGAAAAAAGTGATATTCTTCAAGTGAAAATAGGTTTAATTCCCTGAAAGGCCAGCAACTTTAGGTCCAGTATCAATTATACCCCGAATTTTTGTTCTCTCATAAAAAAAATTATCAACTTTGGATTTAGTCTCAAATCTCCATTAAGTTATTAATTTTAGAAAAAATTACAAACTTTATATTTAGTTATTTTGTCTAAAAAAATTATCAATTTTAAATATAATTTCAAATTTACTCACACGGTCTAGTCCCAACTTGACGTGATAATTCCGCGTCAATAACAAATCCACATTAATAAAGAAACGTGAAAAATTAATTCTAAATTGAAATTATTTTAGGATATAAAAATGAGTGACTGCTAATTGTAATTTTTTTAATAAAAGGGCTAATATTGACAAGTTTGGGACAAAGTACAAATCAATGTTTTTTTTTTCAAACAGAAAAAATACTTGGGTAGATTTAGAATTGGACCTAAAGTTTACGATTTTTTTCTGAGACTAAAGAAGGTATGAAATAGATTTAAGATTACAACTAAAGTTTAATATATTTTTTTTTCTGAGACAAAGAAATTTGAGATCTAATTAAAATTAAACCTTAAGTTTGAGATTTTTAGGAAATTTGGCCGGTGAAAATATTCATAATTCCCGAGCGCAGGAAATTACTCGCGACAAACACGAAGTGGGTTAGAGGTGCTTTATAACATTTACCAAAAATTTAGCACATACTTCAAAGCATACATCTCTACTCTCAACAAACATAATACCTTCACTCACAATGCAAGATTCTCGCAATCGAAACGTTTTGCTCTTTTTCCTTCTTTTTTTTTTTTTTGGGGTGCTGTTCCATATCCTATGTAAAGGACCATTGCCTCTCTTCAGACTATGAGAGAGAAGCTATCCTAAAAAAGAAGGAATGGCATTCTAATCAGCATCAAAGCCTTCTGCTCCCAAGACAATCTTCATGAAGATCTCTCCCTACAAACCATGCACGCAAAGCTAAAAACGGCCTGGAGACGGAAGAGAGGAAACTGGCAGGAGAGAACAAAGCAAGACACCCGGAGAGTCGAAACTGCCTATGCACAGAATCATAAATAAGCGCTGTACAATTCCGAGCCATTATTTACGAGGCCAAACACAGGTGGAGGCAAATAATGCGATGGTACACAAGCACGGAGAAACATAAGATCCATGTCCACCTCCAGCTTAAAGCAATTGAAAGACGAAAAACACCCCCATCACCTCTTCCTCAGCCGGGCAAAGGAACGTTGGGTCATGCGGTTAAGATCACGGAGAATTTGATGTTCCCTCGGGGATCAACTGCGGGGAGCCAAGGCTCTGTTCTTCATCGACCTCCGACGAGCTGGAAGGAGTAGGATCGAGCTCTATCATCTCTGGAATTACCTTCGGCTCCTGCTTTATTAGCCGTTCTTGTTCCAATGGATTCTTAAGTAGGGTCCTCTGTTCTAAATATTGATATAATGTTCACGCAAAACAGGTTAAGGGACACAGAGAAATGATAAAATAGAATGCTCAAGCTGACTGATCAGAGAAAAGGGCGAAAGGAAGTAGGATCTATGGGTCCTCAATATCACCAGGCATTGATTGCAAGCCCTCATTTACCGGTTAGTCAAATAAAAGGATATTCTCTTCTCCATCCTTTCTCATTTGCTTGCTCAATAACAATTTGAAGCCGCACCAGCTCTCTTTGAATCCACTGCAATAAATAGAAAAGGTTAATTTTTGGAAGTTTGATTCTGGAGGAACATGCAGCATCCCCTTAACTAGATATCTGTGCATGTGCATGGATGCATAATTAAAGAAGTGCTGAAAATTTTGTCGGCAGAGTGGATGCATTAATGTCCAGCAGCATAGCAGGAAAGGAGAAAACAAACAATCTCCAGATGAAGCACCAGTACAGCTCTCAAGGGTAGTCAGCATGGACCTGGATGAGGAACACTTACGTGTTTAATCACATCTTCATGCAGACTCTTAGCCTTCTCCAGAAGCTCGACCTGTCAACACCATCAGGTCAAGAGATGAACAATTTACAGTTTGTATATATAGGCGCAGACTTGGCAATTAAAATGACTTTGAGAATCCATTAAGCATGGATTCATCAAAGAGAACTTTAACATCTCTCATATAAAAAGTCAATCCGTTCGATATTGGATAATGCAATTTCACAACTGATTTCCCTGCCGATTCCATAAGGTTCGTAGCAGTCTTTTCACTTTTCCGACAAGCTTTTCATTTTTTTTTCCCCTTCTACTGTTTCAATTCAATAATTTATTCTTACTTGAACATTACAAAGGATAAGATAATGCCTGTCAATTAAATTCTGCATCAAGAATACGACATACAACTCCTGACAAATTCACGAAAGGTGACGTCGGGCTTCTTTGGGATATCTAATTGAGTTTTGTCATGAATACAACCACTGCCCAGAGATGAGAGATGACTTTCTGTTGTTTTTCATTTCTGGGTCAAAGCACAGGCACGACCAAGTTAAATATAAGGAGATTTAGGCATCTTCAGTCACCATTTGGCGTCAAACTCAGAAGGATTTGTTTACAAGCATTAAATATAATTCTTGCAAATTAAAGTAGTCCCGCATGTACTTTTAGCATACCCATGGAGTTCCTACATGCGCAGCTTCTTTATAGCAGGCATTTGTCTTCATGTGCAAAAGTAAAGGTCTTCCAACTATAGGTTTAAGGGGAGGCAAAAAGTTACCACTGGAAGCTTTTTAAGGAGGCCGGAATTCATCTTCTCCCGCAAATCCTCGCAATCCTCCTATCAAGGGGATCAAATCGTTAAATGACTGAAGAGCCAAACATCATGGAGACGTGATAACCAAAAGATTAGATAGATGCTAATGAGCTGGAGCAAAGCTAACAAAAAGCACTTTGTCCAGTAAAATAGCAAATACATCTTGCAGTTTTAAGGTATATTAAGGATTTAAAATTCCACTGATGACATCGGGGTAACCAAACTGTCCAAATAGCAGCCCAAACAATAACCAGAAAAGTAAAGAAATCCTCCTACAAACATCAAAACACTATCTCTTAACTTACCAAAAAAAAGAAAAACATCAAAACACTAAACTTTGGTGCCTAAACGTCCTAGCCATGAATCACTGCAAAAGGAGAGTAACAGAGACAACATGGCATCTTATTTGACAAGCAACGCCACCCTATAATGGAGCTTCCCCCACCAGTGCACACGAGTATGATAAAATAGGTAAAATGGAAGGAAAAGTAAGAAAGAACAAGGACTGGTCTTGAGTTGTGACTAAGACCACACTAAACCAATATTTAAAATGACATTAATAGGAACAAAACAAGTTTAGTTCTCTTTTACTTGGATACATGAAGCACCAATATCACTGATTCACCAGAATAGGTATCCTCCAAACAGTTCAGTACCTCGGTTAAGTCCGCATCAGACAACATTGGTAAGTTGACATCTGATGGCATGTCAAGTACTTGGAGAAGAATCTCTCTGTTAAGATTGTCGGTTGTTGAGGTTCTCTTTATACCTACATAGAAGAACCTGATGGTGAAAAAGACATAGCAATATATAAGATCACAGCATTTTCATCAATCTGCATCAGATAAATTTTTGGTGCTTTGCTATGCAGGAATTGGAATACTTAAATAAACTACCAGCCCCCTGTAATACACAAAGTAGTCACCTGTAACAGGCAAAAGTTGGTATGGACGCTTGTGCAGATAGTCCCTTGGATCTGTTTTCACTTTTACAAAACTTCCAACTACTTTGCCTTCAAAACTATCTGGTTGCTTCAATAACTCTTGGATCAAGCTCCTCCTCAGATAGATAAGTTTGATATTAGCTTCGTTAATAGATGCAAAACAGCTCTCTCGAAACCTGGGAACCACCTCCTTTTCCTTAGGTTTTCTGTTAGTGGATGAGGTTCTCTGATGCTTACATGCAACCAAGTTGCACCTATTCATTTCTTGCGAACTAAGATCACGAGCATCATCACTTTCTTCCTCATCTGAGAGCTCCAAAACCTCATTAAAGTGTGGCTCCAGAAGAAAGTAGATTTGGTTTTTGTGAAGTGTTTTCTTCCTAAATACAGAATATAGACTTTCATCACAAATAACCTTCTTCTTTTTCTCGGGAAGAAAAAGTTGTTTCTCTTGGATGTACTTAGAGATGATAGACTCCACATTCCACCGGGATAGCTGTTTAGTAGTGTCTTCACCAATGGACTTGAGAAAGTGAATTAGTGTTTTTGATCCCCATCCTTCAAATTCAGTAGTGATAGAACCCTTCACTTTTCTTGCTGACTTTTTTCTTGAACAGTCCTCATCACTTTCAGACAATGATTCAAATACTTCTTCACTATCAGAAAGTTTAGCTGAAGAGGAACCATGCTTGCCCCCTTTTCCCTTCTTCAATAGAATATCTGCGGAGTAGACATGATCTAAAGTCAAGCCCTCCTTTTCCTTTATTATCTCCCAATATTCCTTAAACAAACACTCATATGTATCTCGATCTTTAAAATCAAGTTTATCCTGCAACAGTAAAATAAGAGTTGTCAGGATGGCTATACGCGCATTCACTTGAGTGTAAAGGACATCGTCTGAAACAATATAGCAAGTGAGGTAATGATACTTTAAGAATTGGCACAATAATCAAACAACTCACTCGTATGTAAGAAACTTAAATTTTTCTTAAGTTCCCACATAGAATGTCAAAATAAATACTTAAATTTATTCGAAATCTGGCTAATATCACTCCTTGTAACAACATCAAATCAGTTTCTACTTTTTGGCCAGTGTTGTAGTACATGTAGCTCTCTCTCCATTCCAATAGAAGCTCTATAGAGACATACATTGTCACACATTATTTCAACAACTATGGCTAGGTTCTCTTTAAAATGTTAAAAACTGTAATACACACTGGTAGCTACCTAAAAGGTTATAGGAATTCGGACAATCTTAGCACATGAGATGCCTTCTCTGAACAGAGGGTTATTTGTGGTACTGGGAATAGTTGACTAAGTGAGAGATCTGAGAAAGAAAAATGTACAGCCCAAAAGGGGAAGAAAAAGGAGCTGCCAATTTGCTGTGCATCATATAGAGAACAATCATGACATATGATTGCCTAATTATCACAAAGTTCAATGGTTTTTCAGTACATACCCCATCAGAGTCATAATCCACGTTTTCTTCTATAAGCAGAATGAGTTTCAAGCATTCATGACAGAATCCTCCATTTCCTCTGACAGATACAAACTCAGCAGCACTATCACAGCGCCCACATATAGCATTTGGACAGCAAAAGCAATACACCTTTGTGGTTTTATGGCAAATGAAGCAAGAATGACGATCTGGAAAACATTTTTATATCATTCTCCAAATATACGCAATAAACTTTCCTGTACAATGCACTAGAAGAAATGTAAAGTCAAGGCAAGTTACAAGGAGGCTAAAAAATTATAAACTCTTCAGCCATATCTTGAGTTTGTGACTGCATATGAGCTTACAGCGGGGGGCGAGAGAGAGAGAGAGAGAGAGAGAGAGCACTGTGCAAAGGCACATTCCAAGTTATGTTACTTAACTTGAAACAGAACATTTGGGGCTTACCACAATTCCAGAATTGCCCAGTTTGCATTAAAGAATTGTCCTTTCCCACACAATCAGAATGATAAACTTTTGAGCAATCTCTGCAATTAAAAGTAGACATTGAGACACACAGAAACAGACTAAATCCATTAGGACATAATTGCTGAGAAGACACTTTTGATCAAAGCCAACAGGTTCAATCCTGATCCACAAAGATATGCTTGAGAAAGCCAAACAATATATCAGCAAAAGAGTGGAAACATTAAAACATGCCTACGCCAGGAGTAACTTCTTATGAATGATAACAACCCTGGTTGCAAAAGGAAAAATGCATATGCAGCCATAATCAAGGACTTCCACGGTGCTATGGTACAATACAATAATGTACCGTGCAACCTTTACTTTATGACGGGTTTGCTTTTGCACTTGACTGAGAAGAACGGTTGTAACATAGTTTTCACGAACTTTTGAAGGGACGGTGACCACACAACGCAAGGAGATAATGCATGAGCCGTCCAAGACTAATGAATCCATGACACCATAAAAGAAGAGTTCTTAACACCAATCCATCACTGATTCACCACTTCGGCACCGTATTTGCCATTCTTTCGGCCATGCAATGAGTACATCGTTTACACGGTGCAGACTCAGACCCTATCCCCATTCGCCCTGAACCGCATAGCGCAGCCATGTGAGATCCTTGTAAGACCGACATGGGCCGCATTGTCAAGGAAGGCGCGACCAAACAAGTTCCAAATCGCAAATACAAATACACTCGCCATCAGGCCCTCGGGATTACGCAAAAATATAATTCGTCTACAGAAATATACACAGAACATCTCTTGATCGACTCACATTACTCAAAAATCGCGAACCTACACAGCAAGCAGAAACAGATGAATTCCGAACACTCACTTGTGGTCGCACAGAATCAGCTCGCCGCCGTCCTTGCAGACGAAGCACCAGTCGTCGGACTCCTCGTACTTATCTCTCTTCCGCTTCTCCTGCTTCTTCTTCTTCTTCGTCATCTCGCCTGATCACCACAGAGAGAGGGGGAAAGATAGCAGAGCGCTAAAGTGATGTAAGTAAGCAGCCTCGACATCCGAGAAAACAGTCTCTCGCGACAAAGCAACGAAAAAAGGAAAAGGGAAGCGGGCACCAGGTACACACGCGTCCGCAGAATCGCAAGGGCGTATCTCGTCGGCGGCGGCGGCGGCGGTGGCGATGAGAACGACAATGGCGATCGATCACCGGAGACGCGACAGAGAGCGTGCGGAGAATCGTATAACCAGCAAAGCATCGAATGCCGTCTCTGGCCGCGCCAGAGAGAGCGTAGAAAGCATGAGGGCTTTCGGCGAAGATGCCGTACGCATTTCCTGAAATATCCCTTCCAGAATATTTTTATCCCGAACGTGCCCGCTCTTTCTGCAAGGGAAAAGAGGGTGACGTCGAGCCGAAAGTCCAGGGGATAAAAGAGTCATTCCAGTCTCAGCTCGCCCCGGCTTACTTTCCCAGCTGCCTTTCCGGGTGTCCCGGGAAAAATTGTCTCACCACTTGTGGTAGAATTACGAGAATACCTTTCACCGTCGATCGATGCTATCCGCCAACTGTCGTTAATATTCTAAATAATTTTGGGGTTAATACCCAAAAACATCCAAATTTCATAATTATACTAAATTTATTTATCGTAAAAAAATCTCCAATCAATAAGCGTGTCATGAGTTGCAAAAGTTTTGAAAATCAGAGTATCTCGACAAATTCGCCCTCCATTAACTTTTGTTAAATACTCACAATAAATTATTGACGTGAAAATTGTGACAAGCAACTTAAATTGACATGGAAACTCAGCATAAATGGATCTCGGAAGCAACATAATTTTAGGGAAGATAGATAAACAAACAATTGAATTGAAACCCAACGGTGGGTAGTTGTGTTTGATTGAGAGTTTCTCCCTTTTCGCCGAAATCGAATGTTCGAAATACGTAATTATTAACGTTTTAAGTGGGAGGACATGATGTTAGTGTCCTATGCTAATCTTCCCTGAGGTATAAAGGCCTGGCCCTTTGGTGCCGTCCAGGCACCAAGGACCCGTGATGAATTTTTCGATTATAAAAAAATCAATTAAATTAAATTTGGGCCCTTCTCAGAGCTCCCTCGCATTTTGAAATTTTACTAAGATCTCCACTTTTCTTGTTAAGATATATCTGTATGGAAGTACTAATTTTTGAGATGTATCAAGGATTTCATTGTTGAAATGCTCCCGTGAAGCTTGAACTTATAGGCACAATGAAATAGGTAACTCCTAAAAAAACATTGAATTGGTTTTTGAAATGATAACATTATCAAAATCGATATGTTTCTAACATGATCTATTTATATAAACATGTCACGACTTAATGGGTGTTTTCATATCGATCGGCAAAAAATTAAATATGCTTATATAAGTAGGTAGGCTTAGTAGCCTAATATGGCTGCTAAAATCCCATCAACTCGGCCATACAAGCCATTCCTTCTTATTTTTGCTGCACAAATAATCTAATAAGCTTGTTCGGACCTGATCAATTTCATACGAAAAAACAAATAAACATTTAAATGGAAGGTCTTGGCCAACCTAGATCCACCTATTGACTAATTAACATAATTTAAAATTTTGATCGGCGGTGCATCATTTGTTTTAAAATTACCAATAATCGATATTTAATTTCGTTATCGAAAAACTTACGATAAATACAAGTATTACTAAATCATGAATCAAGACACATATTTTTCCATGTAGAAATTTAAGTTAACATATCGAAAATAATTGGAGGATGAATTAGTGATGCGGGCATTAAGCCTTATTTCTATTTTATTTACACAATAGATTCAAGAATTTCGACGCAAAACCTTATAAATATTACTTAGCTAATATTGATTGAGCGAAAAATTTCAAGAATTCTTCATTGACTTAGACTTCATTCATTTCACAATAACTTACGGGAAAATATTTTTCGAATTTTCCAGTGTTCATTTCACAAAAAATAAAATAGTAAAGGAAAATAAGAAGAAACGCATTTAAAAGTAGGTAGTGAACATGTTTTCTATTTTTTTAAAAGGGAAAAACATTTCTCGTATTTTTCGTTTACCTTTAAATATCGCGACCTCTAATAACGTGTTTCGACCTCGCTCGAGACCGGCGAGCTGGTAGTTTTTAAGAAACGAATATAAAAAAATATTATTATTTATTAGAAATATTTTTAGAAATGCCATATTTTTTGTAAAATGAGTGAAACTTTAATAGGAATTTTTTTTATACATTTTGGCTTCAGCTAAAAAGCAATTAACATTCGACAGCGGCCATTGAGTCGAGGCACCTCGTCATCTGGTCACTCACGACGTGCCTCTTCTTCCTCCCGCTGTCCGTAAGTCCTAACCTTGTCCACCTCCTCCTCCTGAACCGCGCCTGCTTGGTCAAATCAATGTCCATGTCCGTCCTGCAGCAAGAGCTCGCCGCCTGGGCTTAAAGCTTCTCCAGAGAAATCACCCTCTGGAGCAGACGAGGCGAGGCCATCAATCTCCATGAACAGTCCTTCCTAATTCATCCTGGTCACTCTGATGCGGGCTCCTCAATCCAACAATGCTCACGCTCAAACATGTGACCAAGACCAGGTTTCTTCTCCTTCCCCATCCTATCGTACTCGACCACGCTCTGCTCGCCACCGCCGCTGCAACTCCTCCGCCCCCGCCCTCTGCCGCCTCCCTACTCCACGCGCCGCAGCGAGCCGTCGTCCGCGGCGCCGCCCTCAGCACGAGGGAGCTCGCGCTCTCCTTCGCCGAGTGGTTTCAGTCCAGCAAGAATTCCGTGTTCGACCGGATCTTCGAGATCCTCGGCTCGACCCCCGACGACGGCAGCGGGCCGCCCGACTCGGCGCTCTCGCGGCTGGGCCTCCGCCTGACGGAGCGCTTCGTGCTGGACGTCCTCGATTACGGGACAAGGAGGCACGGCAGCGTGCTTCCTTGCCTCAAGTTCTTCGACTGGGCGGGCCGTCAGCGCGGGTTCTACCACACACGCGCGACCTTCCATGCGATCTTAAAGATCCTGTCGACCGCGAAGCTTATGTCGCTGATGGTCGAATTCCTCGAGAGCTGTCAGATGCAGAATTACTTCCACAGGATTAGGTTTAACGATACATTGGTGATGGGGTACGCAATTGCTGGGAAGCCCGAGTTCGCACTCCAGCTGTTTGGTAAAATGCGCTTTCGGGGTTTGGACTTGGATACATTCGCCTATCACGTGTTCTTGAACGCGTTGGTGGAGGAGAGCTGTTTCGACGCTGTGGAGATGGTCGCAAAGCAGATTTCGCTGAGAGGATTTGAGTGCGAGATCACTCACTCAATCATGATGAAGTGCTTTTGCAAGCGGAAGCAGATGGACGAAGCGGAGGAGTATTTGCGCAGGTTGGCCAGTGAAGGGAAGAATTTGAGCGGGCACTTGTTGTGCACGTTTGTTGATGCTCTTTGCCGGAATGAGAAGTATGAGCAGGCATGTGATTTGGTGGAGGAGTTTGCGGAGTTAGGTGTTGTGCCAATGGGCCATGTTTATGGTGTGTGGTTGGGAGACCTCATCCGAGCTGGGAAAATAGACCGAGCCTTGGAGTTTTTTCAGTCCAAGAAGTATTTGGAAGGATATATTCCTGACATTTATCGCTATAATATGTTGATATGCAAGCTTTTGAGGCAAAATCGTCTTGAGGAGGTGTTTGACATGCTGATGGAGATGAAGGAAGCTCACGTTCTACCCGATAAGGTCACCCTAAATGCAGCTCTATGCTTCTTTTGTAAAGCTGGAATGGTGGAAGTTGCCCTTCGATTGTTTGATTTGAGGGACGAATTTGGGCTCTCCATCAACGGTATGGCTTATAACTATTTGATCAATACATTATGCGGTGATGGGAGCACAGACGAAGCATATCGCGTGTTGAAGAACTCTATGGTGCAAGGTAATTTCCCAGGTCAAAAAACCTTCAACGTCCTAGCAGATGCTTTGTGCAGTGAGGGAAAGCTTGATAAGATGAAGGAGTTGGTGGGTGCGGCACTGGATCGGAATTTCATGCCTAGTTTTCCCACATACAAAAAGTTGATATGGGCCCTGTGTAGGGCTAGGAGGGTAGAAGAAGCTTATTTAATACATGGGGAGATCAATAAGGTTGCTCATTTAGCCAGGAAAACGGTTAACATAAAGTTGATTCATGGTTTTAGTAGGTCAGGTAGGGGGGATATTGCAGCCAGGCTTCTTATTGAGATGCAAGATAGGGGTCATGTTGTGGGTAGGCTATTGTTCAGGGCGGTAATCCGCTGCTTTTTTTCCATGGAAAATCCAGAAAATCGATTCCTAAGATTCCTGGAAATGCAGCTGTCTCGCAGTGAACCAAGCATTCAGTTGTATAAGAATTTCATCGATGGAGCTGGGCATGCCAAGAGACCTGAACTGGCTAGAGAAGTATATGAGATGATGAGGAGAAATGGCATCCAACCCGATGTGCAGGCTGACTTTCTCATGTTACAGAGTTATCTGAAGAGTGAGAAAGTTTCGGATGCTCTCAATTTTTTCAGTGATATATGCCAAAGGAGAGAGGTTAGCACAAAACTTCATAATACTCTTATTGCTGGTGTTTGCAAGATTGGAAGGGCAGATGTTGCATTGGAGTACATGGACCGGATGAAGGAAAAGGGGTTGGTCCCGAGTGCTGAATGTTATGAGCTTCTCATGCAGCTCCTGTGCTCAAAAGGGCAGTATGATGCTGCGTTTGAAGCTATTGCTGACTTGAAGAACGTCGGACGCCACATCACATCCTTTATTGGCAACGTGCTTTTATTTCATTCCTTGAAAAGCCCAAGGCTATACATGGCATGGGCACGCTCAAGCAAAGAGTATGATCATATATCTGAGATTTCAGAGCTTGGCAAACTCCTTAGAGCATTTGCTGGTGGAATTTTAACCGGTGAAGATGTCCTGGACACAGAGGAATTGATAAAACGTTGCTTCCGGCCCAATCTCTACACTTATAACATGATACTGAGAAAACTGTGCATGAATGATCTGGACGGTGCTCTTGAGTTCTCCAACAGGATATGCAAAATGGGGCTGGAACCTAACCTGTGGACTTATGACATTTTACTGCATTCTCTTATCATGCATGGAAGGGCAAGCGAGGCTAAGAGATGGGTGAATGAGATTAGTTGTACGTACCAGTCTCGCAGGGTTTTTAGATATTTGTCGGGCAGGAAGTCATCGCCGGCCGCAAATTACTTGTAGTCATTCAGAATAGGACCGCAATTTTGGTGAGAGATGATATGCTTGGCATTTTGGTCCGACGGTTTTGTCAAAGGTCAAAATGGCATCGACCCGTGTACATTACAATTTTTTTCGTGAGGTATGCTCTAATCAAAGGGGAGAATCATATGTAAGTTTTGCTCTTTACTGTGTCGAATAATCTAATAAGCATGTGCTTTGATTCTTGGTGGTGCTGTCTGCATGGACTACTGCATCACAAAAAATATCAACGTTCACGTCATTGATAACTACTAGCTAGTTACTTCTGTTCGTCCTCCCTTCTTGACAGACAAATTCTTTGCCTTTTGCTTCTCCTGCTGCATTCTGAATTCTGAGCTAATGCTTTACTCTGATGAATCTGATATTGATGGCAACACTGCGTCTTGTTTGATCCAGTGAATGATTTGAACCGTTAGAATCGGTGGATCCCTCGTGCTGTGGGCATATTGTGACGGTTCATAAACCGCGTCCATGCAAGAATTTCGACGATTCATTGCACTCATTGAGCTATGTATTTGACTTTAGAGAAGCACATGATTATGTATACGGCACAAATTGGCTCTCCTTTATAAGTTCAATCTCAGTCTGTATTTATGAGAAGGTTGACAAAATGGCATGTCCCCTGAATGAATTATTTCCCAGCATGGACGGCCTTTTGCTTCCTTCTGGAGAAGTTAGTGAAAACTTTTAAGATCGCGTGTTCGTTCAACACACAACCTTTTAACTTCCTGCAAATTCGACTAGAATTTTTTTGAAACGCAAATCTACATTAAAATGTGTATGTCATAAAATCTCAAGGTGTTCCGGACTAAGAGAATAGTCAAAAGTACGTTTCACGCAAGATTCAGATTAAACAAAACAAAGGTACAAAACAGAAATCAATTCAAACATGCCAAAAAGAGGATACTGCATATTTTTCTTATCCAAAAATAAGTATTGTGCGGTGAAAAAAATTATCAATATGGATCATCATTTATCGGAAAATGTGAATATACAATGGTGGCGATATGGTTTGTACAGACAGACAGATTAACTAGCAGCACAAGCCATTTTAATCCTAACCATTGATATGACATGTCTGTTGAGTTTAAATGCACACGTCTACATCACATAAAATAGTTTTCAAGATGACTATTAGGGCCCTTGCATTAGGGGGGAGTAACTTGGTCCACCCAAATCAAGAACCGGGAACTAGATAAGATCGAAAGTGTCAGTTCAGTTTCCAATATCCAAAAATAGAAGTAATGTCTAGGCAATTCAATTCTCGATTTTTAGGAGGGTCGGACTGGACTGCACTAGACCAATAATTTTTTTAATATTTTAGTAAAAATAAAGATATGAAAAAGTAAAAAAAAAACTCAAGTTAAATTCATAAAATTTCAATCTTTACCCAACTTTACAAAAAAAAATTTCAAAAGTAACAAAACTTAATTTTTTTAGAATTTTTCCGATTCCCTATTAGATTTCTTAAGAACCAGACCACTCCAATCCTAGAGATTAAGGGCCGATCTTATTTGTCCGGTTTCTAGTTTTGGGAAGAACCGAACTGTCCTAAACTATGCACACCCCTACCTTGCATTTTTACAAGCTTATCCATGGACACAATTTCAATTCAAAATTTGAGTAGAACTATCAATCAATAGCCTCTTGGCACAGTAATCTTAACTTTACTTTCTCATGAACGGATAATATATTTATTTAGAGAAAATTTTAGGCCTCTTGGGTGAGTTTTATATATAAATGTAAAGTCTCAAAACTTCAGGATATTTGACCTACTAAAAGAATTGACCATCCTAATTTTAGTGACACAAATCAAAAGAAAACTCATATATAATTATGACCATTTTATGAAAGAGCAAAAGCACTTGATCCCTTCACCTTCAGCAGGGCGGGGAATGATCAACCAAGATATAGAGTGAAATTTAATAGAATAATTAGTTATTTACATTACGAATATAAATTAAGGTACAGATTATATTTGTCATACGTTGGTGGGGGAGAAGAAAAGGGAATTCGACTGAAGAACTCGAACTGATAAAACTGGCAATTGCCGTGGCATCGTTGTAATTTGTGGGAATCCTAGTGGCGAAATTGATTGCTCGGAAGATACTAGTTTAGGGTCGGCACCGTCTTCTTCATGCTCCCCGGATTGCCTCGACGGGACCTAATCGTGATACATTGCTTTGGAGAGAGAGAGAGAGAGAGAGAGAGAGAGAGAGAGAGAGAGGAGAGATGGCCGTAGCAGCGCCGGGCCACCTCAACGTCAACGAGTCTCCGTCGTGGGGGTCGAGGAGCGTCGACTGTTTCGAGAAGCTCGAGCAGATCGGCGAAGGCACTTATGGGTTCGTTCTCGTTCGCTCGTCGCCGTTCTCTCGCTATCTCTTCAATCCTTTCAATCCTTCTACCCGTCGTCGTCCTTTAATCTGTCTCTTGTGCAGTTTCTTGGATCGATTTCGCGTTCTTTTAGTATTGTGTGTGGTTTAGTTGTTCGATTTGATGTATTATATCTCGTGATTCATGCGTCGGTTTCGTTTCCTTTTTTTTGTAGGTATGGTTTCTGTGGTTATTTATACATCTGATGATGACTCGATGAGCGATTCGATCCTGTTTGTCCAGTATCTCATTTGGAAAATTAGGATCTTTCTTGCAGGATCCTCCTCTTTTTTTTTTTTTTTTCTCTCTCTCTCTTTCTTTTCTGGGGATGGGGCTGTATGATCTTGTGTAGTTCCCTGTCGATGCATGTTAAGGTTATTCCATTAAAAGATGGATTTTTAGAGCTCTGGGTCGCGTTGAGCGAGTTTCAAGTTTTGTAGATCCTTTTGTATAGAATGAGAGTTTTGTAACTGTGTATATTGAGGAATTGCCCATAATGGAATGTGCTTATTTTTCTCCTCTCCTGCTTGGAGTTGTAATTTTGCTTTAGCGCAGGCTGTTTCTCTTACAAATCGACTTTAATTCCCACCAGCAAAAACCCAAGTAAATAGCGACCCTAATTCATTCTCCTACGAGATTTGAGACTTAAATACAGCTTTCTAATGAAGATATCACAGCTCATTACTATAGACTATAGGCCTCCTTTACAAGGTCTGGAGTTCTGAATGGATGTCGCCCTTGTTTCCTTCCTATGCAATGTAGTCTATGTTTATGTAAATGAATACCCCGTCATGTAATTCTCTTCTTCTGTAAATGGGAAGTCTGGTGCTATAGCCCACTTGCCTTCTCCATTTCAAAGGCACATGTATCGTATAGTATAATTTTTCAACACTGATCTGCAGCTTCAATTTTGAAGGCATTGCCTTATTTGCTGAGTCCTTGTTTCATGAAGGCTTTCAATGGCCTCCCATGTTTTTCCCTCCTTCTAGGTTTTTCTCCTCCTTTTAGTATGTAAGCAAGCCTTGGTATTGTGACAAGGTTCTTTAATTGTGATCCAGAGATGAGAGGTTGAAATCATGAAAACAGCCTCTCTGTAGTGGCAGGAGAAGGCTGCATACATCTAGCCCTTCCTGGAGTCAATCATGTGGGAGTCTTGTGACCCATTTTGTGCAGATCACTAGAGGAAATAAATCTCATGTGTCCAGTCTATTTTTAGAAAAATGTACAATATAACAAGAGATAGCAGCATTCCTATTTTCTTCTTTACAAAAAAAGAAGCTTGATATTATCTTTAATTATCCATAACATAAAATCGAGAAAATCATATATCCATGAGTCTTACTATTTGAAGTGCGGTTCTTTCAATTTCCAACTCTCCTTGTTGCATCTGATGGATCCTTATACGACAAAATGAGTTGCATAAACACGCTTCACTTGCATACCATATGAGCTGAACTGCCCTCATTTGCAGCCAAAGAAACATTAAAATTGAAGAATTAATGCAACTAGATTGAATGATCACCTTGTATAAAAGATGTTATTGGGAACAAAATGCATCTTTGAAGACTGAAAATGACATATCAAGGAGCTTTAGTGTGATATATTCTCAATTCAGCGATGAAGAAGTTAGCCTTAATGGTAGATTTTATGACTATTTGTTCCGTGATCATGTATGACACATGACATGTAAGAAAGAGGAGGTAATTTCTCACCAGAGGATGACTTTATTAATATCAATATAAATAGTGCTTTTCTAAGCTTATTATGTGAATTTTCTATTTTGATTCTTGTATGAATTTCTTCTTCAATTCCAGTTTCCCTCAGCTCAGCAATGTTGCATTGTTTGACTTGTATATCGCATGGTTCAGATGGTTACTTAATTTGGTTTATTGATGGGTTCCACACTTTTATTTTCTATATGTTGTTGATATTGTAAAATAATTTTAAGAGTCTGCTCAAGTTTTTTCCTGTAGTTTCTTTCTAAGATTTTCTTCGATCATTAAAGTTGGTGACTGCTTTGACTGCTATTTCAATCAAGCAGGTTGTGCTTTGCTGTGCTATGTGGCAATAGACTAGCACCTTCTGCAGATGTTTTGAGAAATGTGATAAACATATGTATTGGCATTTCGTGTAATGGCTAGAACTAATTGTATAACGGTTGGGGCTATGCAACAAGATAAAGTAATGTTAAAAGAACCTTGCTTTGTGATTCTCATTTCTACCTAATGCATGCAGTCAAGTTTACATGGCTAAAGAGAAAAAAACTGGTGAAATCGTGGCTCTGAAGAAGATTCGGATGGACAATGAGAGAGAAGGGGTATGTCTTATCCAGTTTTCTCTGGTTCCTCTTGGTGCTTTAACAAGCTTAACTTGGATATTTAATAATTTAGGAATCATTAGCTGAAAATGCTCCGAGATGGTTATTGAATATCTCGTCCGGATTGTGATCTTTTTTTAATCTGTCATCTGTAGTTTCCAATTACTGCCATACGTGAGATCAAAATTTTGAAGAAACTCCACCATGAAAATGTGATCAAGCTGAAAGAAATCGTGACTTCTCCAGGTAATGTGATTGAATTAAACTATCTGTTGACCTGGGCGTCTTTTAATCCGATGTGTTCTAAGATATGTTCTGTAATACTTTATTTAATAAGTGATTGGTGATTGTATTTCAACCGATCCTTATCAACATGCAGGTCCTGAAAAAGACGAGCAAGGAAGGCCAGGCAAGTAAACTTCTATGGGGCTCTGCAGTATAGCTTTGTACAACATTACAGTCTACGCAAATTGGATATGGACAGATACATGCTTAATGCATACAACTTGATGTTCTTGTGTAGGCATGGAGAGAAATTTTTTGTGCTATGCATGTATGTGCATCCGGCTATATACATACTGGAAGAATAGATAGTTCCATGAGACTAGAAGAAAGAAAGAGAGCGATCTCATGGACTTGATTTTACATTCTTAATTTATTGTCAATGAGGATATTGGATGTCTGATGGGAGACAGCAAATTGGACTGCAGAGGGAAACAAGTATAAGGGTGGCATCTACATGGTTTTTGAATACATGGACCATGATCTAACTGGCCTTGCTGATCGTCCAGGGATGAGGTTTTCTGTTCCTCAAATAAAGGTATCAAATGTTCATTATCCTAACTGTGACAGTCAAAGAAATGGTCAGTTCTAATATTTTCTTTCCTTTTTTTCCCTTCCACAGTGCTATATGAGGCAGCTTTTGACGGGGCTTCATTATTGTCATATTAATCAAGTCCTTCATCGTGATATAAAAGGTACTTAATGCTTTGATCAGTTGCAAATTATCTGACTGATGATGCTGAGTTTTCTTGTATGTGGTGCAGGGTCTAATCTTCTTATCGACAATGAGGGAAACCTGAAGCTTGCAGACTTTGGCCTCGCTCGGTCATTCTCAAATGATCACAATGCAAACCTCACCAACCGTGTTATAACATTGTGGTATAGGTCTGTGTTCTTGAAAAGGATTGATTAGAATAAATCTGTTGGACAAATAGTTTCGCTAGTCTTAAAGGTTTCTTTGAGCAAGCACTACAGTGATAAATCTGTAGGGTGCAAAAGCATGCATGCAGTATCGTGAGCACACATGCAATATTCATGCGCATGCGTGGGACTTTGTCGTGGAGAGGGAGATCCTACTCTAATATTTTATTGCTCCCCATATAGACCTCCAGAGTTGCTGCTTGGGGCAACAAAATATGGTCCAGCTGTTGATATGTGGTCTGTTGGCTGCATCTTTGCCGAACTTCTCCATGGGAAGCCGATTTTTCCTGGAAAAGATGAGGTAATATCCTTTGCATTGCTGTTGTTTGCGCTACCTCTCTTTTTTGCAGTAATTGCTGGGAAGACCATGTATTTAGTTACATTAGAAGAAAAATAGAGCTTTGGCGATAACTACTGGGGATATACTCTACTTGGTTTTAATATTTTAGTTGCTTGTATGCGGTTTTGTCCTCCCTTTATCGATTCCTGGTTGATATATTTTGTCAATCACGTGCTTTTTATTAACTTTTGTAGCCAGAGCAATTAAACAAAATCTTTGAGCTTTGTGGAGCTCCGGATGAAATTAACTGGCCTGGTGTCTCGAAGATTCCCTGGTACAACAACTTCAAGCCGACAAGGCCAATGAAGAGACGCCTCAGGGAGGTATTCAGACAGTAAGTAAATCATTGCCCCTAATAGTACTCAGTGGAATTCCCAGAAGGAACTGCAGCTGATTTCGTGGTTGCAACGTATATTGGTATTGACGAATTTTGCATTTTCCTTGCAGTTTTGACCGGCATGCTTTGGAGTTACTAGAAAGAATGTTAACTCTGGATCCTTCTCAGGTAATATTCGACGAAACTTCTGTATTTTTGTTCATCATTTGTCTTATGGCTATGAGATGCACCAGGTTGCTCTTTTTCTTTTTTTTTTCATTTTGGCAGAGGCCTTATTATTAATATCATTACTATTCAGGGAAAATTTTAAAAACCATCCTCACTTTTGATTGTCATATCAGTTGACATCCTAGACTGTGGATATCTACATCTCACGCAGGACACCTAAGCTAAAAAGACCAAAGTACCCTCAATTACCTGTCTGTCTGTCTCTCTTAGACCATCTTGCTCTCTCTCTCTCTCTCTCTCTCTCTCTCTCTCTCTCTCTATACATACATACATACATACCATTAGACATAGACCGTTATCAATGCTGGTGCCGATGGCATAAAATTTCAGCCACTTTTCATTCATACCAATTAACATCCTTGGTTGCAGATATCTACAATTTATATCTGATGCGAAACGCCTGAGCTAAAAGACTGAAAAACCCTCAACTACACCTCTGTCTCTCTTTAGACCATCTGTGCTCTCTCTATCTCCCTTCACCCCCCCCCCCCCCCCCCCCCGGCAGGGGAGAAAACCAAAACCAACCATTGACGCCCACTATCAAAGCCACTGCACTGCCGCCGACTCTGATTGATGCCAATGATTACCAATGCCGGTGCTGACCACATAGACGAATTAGTTCCGATGAGTGCTTCTCTGTGTGCATCTCTCTTCTCTCTGTGTCCTTTGCTCTTTCTTTTCTCTGCCGTAGCTGATAATCATCCAATTGGGTAATGCACTATAAATGCTCAATTAAATTGGGGAAGCGCAAATGAACTGCAATAAGTTTTACATTGTGATTTTCTTTTGTTGAGTGCAGAGAATTTCTGCCAAGGATGCGCTCGATGCAGAGTATTTCTGGACTGACCCATTGCCTTGTGATCCAAAGAGGTCTGCTCTGCTCCTACTTTAATTTTTTATTTACGGTTTTTTCCATTTCTCAGATTAATTGTCATTTGGCAACTACGACACTATCACAAGTATCTCTTTTTGACTATGGAACTTGACACTGCAGTTTACCTAAATACGAGTCATCGCATGAGTTCCAGACGAAGAAGAAGCGCCAGCAGCAGAGGCAACACGAGGAAACAGCCAAGCGCCAGAAGCTGCAACATCCTCCTCAGCATCCCCGGCTGCCACCTGTTCAGCAGTCAGGACAAGCACATGGACAAATGAGGCCAGGACCTAACCAACTCATACATGGTTCCCAGGCCCCTGTGGCGGCAGGCCCACCAGGGCACCATTATGGAAAGCCTCGTGGACCATCAGGAGGAGGTGGGAGGTATCCTTCCGGTGGAAACCCTGGTGGTGGGTACAATCATCCGAATCGTGGTGGTCAAGGAGGCAGTGGAGGTTACAACAATGGGCCATATCCTCCTCAGGGGCGAGCACCACCATATGGTTCGAGTGGAATGCCTGGTGCTGGACCTCGAGGTGGTGGGGGTACTAACTATGGTGTTGGTCCATCAAATTATCCTCAAGGTGGTGGTCCGTATGGCGGGTCTGGTGCTGGTCGCGGGTCAAACATGATGGGCGGTAACCGGAATCAGCAGTACGGCTGGCAGCAGTAGATTTCCACGGGTCGCTGCTATTGTGGTCATAGGTTCTTGAATTGTGAGTGTAGTTGTTTATCGTGACACGATATCGGTGAGAGAGGAAGGAGCATCCACATACAAAGAGTTGTTACGCTACACATCCTTTACCATTCAAGCAATGATGGTATGCCAGCATTGCTAATTTAGTGATTTATAGTGCATGTAAAATCAGTCGCAGCATTGTAATCTTGGCTGTGTCGAGGCTTTCCTTGACTGATGGTCTCCAATTGAGTTCAATGACGACATACGGACCACTTGTTTCGGGATTATAAACTTGCAGTGATGTGTATTAGTTACTCCAAACAATCGTTTATATGAACAAGGAAAACTTGCATGGCAATGAAAATTGTTCAAAATTTAATCCCCAGTTGTGCTAGATCTTTACAAGTTAGGCAGTTTTGGAGGAATTGGCGTCTTTCAAGCCTAAGTAATTGTTGCTCAGATTGATCTGCAAGGCCTCTTTTGGTGCAGTAATCAGATTTCCTAAAGGGTTGGATTTCAAGTCCCTGTATTTGCATGTTCAAACGAAAATCAGACTAGGGATCTGGATGCCACAAAAAAAGAGCAAAATCTGATGATTTAGCTAGAGTTGGGATTATGATCCCGTTTAAAATTTATATAATCGAAGACTCTTAAAAACTCAATTCCGAAGTACTATGATATGACATGTATTCCAACCATCCCCATTAGGAAAAACCAACCGGCAATAGAAAGAGTATAATGAAAAGACATTGTGGAATATTTCAAAAAGTGAAACGATGGCTTTGAATTACAGACAAAAGCAAAGTGACCGCCAGGTCAAATGTTCAGATAAGGGCCGGTTGAAACTTTCGTCTGAATTAAAGGGACACTAAAAATCAGGAAACATCTTTGATACTCAAGGCAACCAATTTACATACAAACCATTGTTGGTCTATTTACATCAAAACTAATCTTAAACAGCAATCACTAGAGCAAGGCCGCTAAAACCCCTCACCCATATATATATTCTTTAAACACAAACAGAAAATGGGAAGTATATTTGATACCCCAGTTGAGGAAAGCCTAATGTACTATACAAATGCCATCTTTTAACTGTTCTCGAGTATATATGAACCAGCGGCATTAGCATTACAGTTCAAGTGACATCAAAAGTCTCTGATCTTTCGATGTAGGAGATGAAGCGGCTTCAATGATCTGCAAATGTTTGGGAAAAACAAACGAACCTGAATGTTTTCAGAGAAAATTCTTCAACAAGAAGCGAAAGAAATAGGATATGGTAAGAGTAGTGGAATGGCAAATGAAGATGCTGCCTCTACCTTCAAATGCAAAACATATAAGTATAGGGTAGGCATCGGCATCCTCAAGGATGCCGCAAGACATAAGAAAATGCTTTGAGACAGTAAAAGCAGCCAGCCACAATGATAAATGCGATATTTTGGCTGTGCCTACAAATTTAAATCAGGCCTAATTCCTCGGATTTCCAAATTCACATGCTTAAAGACACTAGTTGTGTCACACTTGACTGATAAACAAGAAGTCTCCAGTTTAACAGAGCTGCAAGCTATGCACCAGAAGGGGTTCACAAACGGAGTTAGACAGACTGAACCAGCTAAAAATTTTAGGGTTCTTCAGGTTTGAACAAAAGGAAATCGATTGTTAGCAGATATTATTGTTTCTAACATATAGTGGTCAAAACTCGTCACTAATATGTCTAATAATAGCTTCCAGTTAATAACAGAGGGAATATCTAGTTCTCTGTGATGAAGATAAACATATTTCTATAAGAAATTTTCTAGCAAGGTCTGGAACTATCCACAAAGATAATTTTCAAAGTGTGCTCCTGGAAAGACTATAAGGGTCATTGCGCAACAGAAAGTTTGAGGTGTGAATTTTGGACCAATTGTGTCCTTGAGACACTTGTCCAAAGGGGGATAAATGTGGCCATTTTGCACAACTCAAGAAAAAAAAGGAATTCAGACCTAGCCTTGATCATTAGATAGGCCACACTAAGCTTGGACCATTGGAGTTAAGTTGTCTTGTCAAGCCTGTCCACGAAAATCCTAAAAAACCAATGATGAAAGTGCAGGCACGGGCAGGCTAATCAGTCTAAGCAGGATTGACCTATGAGTCAAATTCTGATATATCCTTCATCTAGAATAACATCAAGGGAAGAGGAAAGCATAACAGCAACATCATGACTTGAGCAGATTGAACTCTTATTGCTAAGAGAAAAGAGAACAGAGTGGACAAAGAAAAACGCTAAAAGTAACAGTCAATGATAGAAAGTACTGACAGCAGCAATATATCAACTTGCTAACCAGTTGAAGCTAAAGCGAAGCAAGAATGCATAAATCCCTCAAATAATGGGACGCAAAGAGGTCAACCTTGAAGCCAGTTTTTTTGTACAATTTCTGAGCAGCCACATTATCTGCATTAACATGAACGTATAACTGCTTCATACCTGTAGCACCATCCAAACAAGGATGAAACCATATATACATGCGAAGTTTAGAGGATGTAACTTCTATTGCTAGACAGAATCATACCGGCCAAGTTTGCGATATCTGTGGCTAAATAAATCATATTAGATGCAATACCCTGGCACCGAGCAAACTTGGATACACAAACATTTGCAATATAAGCATACTTATGTGCATCAAAGGGCTCCTGATTTGCAAAGACTGTAGAAAATCTTTTCTGCTCCTGGAAACCATAAGCAATCTATAGATGAGATTCCACTCTGAAGTAATGTTCCAACTTATTAAGAGCGTCCTTCATGAAACTAACTCTGTCATCTTATATGAGGTATTCAAGCCCAGATCAAAATAACTGCTAGAAAAGAAAGTCGAGGGAAAAAGAAATGCATACCCCTGGGTATGTTTCCCCTTGCAGAAACTGTCTAATACTAAGGTCTAGAGTTCCAACGACACTACTTAGCACAGTTCTTCTCACATTTTTGTCTTCCTTCTTAACCTGCACGGGAGAACATAAGTAACAGACATAAGCAGTAACTTCATTTACCAAGTTCTGGCAACAACCTTTTGACCTATTTCAATAAATGAGAGACAGGGATCAAATTTCAGCTCTCTACATGACTCTTGGACATTAGAAACTTCGAATCCTGTGTTACCACACAGATGTCCTGAGGTTTTGAGCCCCCAAAATTTCCAATAAGGGACAAGCAAGCAAAATAAAAATTATGGTGAACCATTGGTCAAATTGCCATAAGAATTGCATATTTCAAACTTGATAGATTAAAGATATACACGATAAGAGAATTAGAGTTCATTCCCACATGTCATGTTCCCTTTACAACCACACCGTGCATGCAATCTTTTCAGAATAAACTAAGGGCTTTTTCGATAAAGTCCAAAGAGATACCAATGACATATGAATCAAATGCCAAATAATTTTAGTTTCTTACCAAGTGTGAAATCGTGAATAACATTGGTCAGTTTTATCAACAAAACTGGTAACATTATTTAGTGTAAACACAACTGGTAAGATTATAGTTAACAATAAATAAGGGTTTCATTGAATGAATATGTGACCATTTCCATTAAGTGATCTTTGACTTCAAGTGCAGACAATCTTTAATATTAAGAACTTCATACAATTTTCAGACATACCCAAGTAAAAGCACCAAAGGGGACAAAATTCAATGACATCCAGCCATCAATAGTTAATAAGGCATGACGTTAGACTGAATACATTGCCTCTGTCAAGAGAAGGCTAACCATATGACCTCCATCGTCTAGTATTTTCTTCAACTTGTAATCCTTTGGACAAGAAGACATATCTCTATTAAAATTGTTCTTCACTCCCTTTTGTCCATTTGCATGATTTAGTGTGAATATCTTTTTTACATCTCCAGTGAAAACGATATAGTGATTGGGGGGGGGGGGGGGGGGGGGGGGTAATAAAACATACTGTAACAAAACAAAAGCACTTCAATGAATTTCCATCCTGCCCAAGGCATCTCCTCTTCAAAGCATAAAACTCCTGCCACATGCAAAGAAAAGACAAAGAGTGGTTCATAAAAATACGACAACACTACATAATGAAGCAAAAGTAATCGTTTTCTACATCTCCTTAAGGATGGACTCAACTAATTAAAACATGATTCAGGAAGAGATCCATAATGAGAAAGCATCATCTGAAAAGAGAAGGCAAAAAACAAACATTTCCTGCATCAGAATTCGGGCAGATATTTATACATATATAGGGTAATAGCTGATAGTCAGCATGACAATAGATTTAGGAATCTAGAAGCACAGGACCAATCAACATTATACTGCATGCCTCAACCAACTCAACTTTCAGTAGGCAATCTAGATCAACACAAACAACTCACCTGCTCAGCGTATGTCCTCTTATAATTGTCAATGTGCCTGGAAAAGAGATTGATTACATCAAGCAATCAGCTTCAGATGATTATGCCACTAGAAAATGACATCAAGCCACAAAAATGTATTCACAAGCCAGATTCAGTGACACCTCAGCAGAAAAGAATCAGAAGCCCCTGAACTGACCTCATATAGGACAAAGACTCCCAATGAGCTTCAGCTCGTAACCATGCTGCTGTCTGCCAACACATGTACACGCCAAACAATCAAAACATAGATTGCACAAAAAAATGGAAAAAAAAAAGAAAGAAAGAAACAGCCCCATAATATCTCATAAAAATAAAATAAAAAAACTAAAACCAACCCAATATTCTTCATCCAAAACGGCTTCGCGAGCAACGAACCGCCCGAAGCTCCGCCTCAGCAACCCACTACATTCTTCGTCGCTCAGTTGCAACCGGTTAAAAGAGAGCTGAGGCATTCTGCTTGAAACATCGCCCTTCGAAACAGCTGGATGCTGTATGCTGTGCCCATTATTAATACCATTATTGCTAATATTATGATCACAATGATGGGCTTCGATGGTCCTCCATTTGCTGAATGAAGCAGGGAACGTTTCCCTAGGACCAAAACAATCGCCAAAAATAAAAAAAGGGAAGCAAAAAACCGCGAAAACGAAAACAATCACCACGCAATTCTAAGAGAAAAGCTCAAGTCAGCGCATTCGACGAAACATGCAAAGCACGCTTTCGCTTCACAGCAAGAACCACAAATTCTCCAGCTACGAACCCGAAATGAGACCGAACGCTGAGGACCCGGTTGCCGGGCCGAGCTTGGACGGGCCGGCTCCTCAGAATCTGGTGAGGGAAGGCCAGGAACTCGGGCGCCAGCGTGAAGGAGACGCCTTTCCCCATTGGGACTCGACGGGAAAGGAAGTAGGAAACCTTCAAGATTGAAACAACTGGGTCGACAGAGGCGGACGCGGTTTCATGATTGGGAACCCAATTGGGAGGATTCTTCTTCTGCTGCCGCTTCTTCTTGTTGTGGGGGCCCGCGTTCGCGAAACGGAGGTGCGAGACGAGAAGGGAAAGTCTGCATTTTTTTTTTTCTTTTGGCGTGACCCGGAGCACACAGAGAGAGAGAGAGAGAGAGGGAGAGAGACGGTCAGCCCAGGCGTAATCTGGTTAACTGACAACAGAATGTGAAATTGTATAATCTCTCTCTCTCTCTCTCTCTCTCTCTCTCTCTCTTCTTCTTCATGTGTTCTTTTGCGCGTGGATGATAATACCGCGTTTGCTGTTTATTACATCACGTGCTTGTCAAATCTTGAGTTTTAGACGAAACGACCAGATTGCCCTTGACTTGTTAAGCAGGATTCGTGCGAGGCAAGGGGATGCAGTGGGGCAATTTCGGTTTTCCGCCAGATCACCGAACATGTCCCTTTTTCTTCTTTCAATTCTTTTCCCTCGAAAATATCGAAATTATGAGGGGCAAAAGAGAGACTCTTGAATTCAGTGAAATCTTCCGCTTTGAAAAATTATAAATTTCGTTCTCAATTTTATTTATCGCATTAAATGCTCCTTTCATATTTAAGAATTCTCAATTACCATCCTCGCTTTTTATATTGGATTACACAATCCACCTTCTACTTGTACATGATTTAATCCAATTCGCAATATTGGATTTCACTTTTCAAGCATAGATTTCAAGTTTTCATAATATCAAACAAGTTCTTCTAGGCTAGAGAGATGCAAAATGCAAGTTTTCATATATAAAGAGGGTATACGATATGCATATCAAAGTTGAAGATTTTTTTTGTAATTATCCCTTTTTGTTTTATTCACGATTTCATAATGAACTTAAAAGGAAAAAAAAACACCGAAAATGCCCAAGAAATAATACTTCATGCTAATTGAAAAATAGATAAAGCTATAAAACAGTCTCTGGAAAAGCTAAATTAGGTTGAGGAAGCAGCAAGATCCATCACCCAAAAATGGAAGGTGGGTTAAGATGAATTCCTCTTGTTCTTTACTTTGGACAAGGATATTCCTTGGATAATCTGCAATTGTGCATAGTTGAAGATCAACCCAGTTTCAGACATAACAGACTAAACTCAAATCCAACCACATATCCGCATCATTTTGTGCGAGATAATGGAACTTATAAAGTTGAACATGACAGCTCCATATGCTTGGACTGACTTTTAGAATTGCGAAATAGGACGAACTACAATTATACTCAATCACTTTCGCAGCATGTCGTCCGTGCCGCTCTTGCACCGGCCTCGTGAATTTTGACAAAGGAAAACACTGGACAAAGGAGAGTACATTCGCAGGCTCCTTGAGTTAATAGAGACAACGCTGAGCTGAACCTGGATGGCGAGTGAAGCTACCCAAGAAAATGACTTGCGCCTCAAGGAACCAGGAATTTAGTCTCACTTCATGACTTGAGCAGAAGAGAGGGAGGACCAATTGCCTCCAAGCTCGATGCCGCCGTCAGGAGTGACGCTCCCTCCCCTCAGGAAGCGCGAGTACCACTTGGCCGAGAGCTTTGGGTACCTTCTCAGCTCGGGGTCATCCAAGTCCACATAGTACAGGCCGTAGCCCGACCGGTACCCGTCCAACAGCTCGAACACATCTAGGAGGGACCATGTGAAGTAGCCTTTGGCATTAGAACCGTTCCTTCACGGCCATATAGAAAAGGAAGGAAAGGTCAGAATAATATGCAATATCGAGTTGCGGGGTTACGGTGTTGGGGTTGATGCATATATAGGATGTGTACCTCACTGAATCCAGCAGGAAACCGATGTGCTCTTGCAAACATTGGATTCTCGGCCAGTCTTCGAGCGACATGTTTCGCTGCATCCTTTGACCTGCGAAGAGACGACCAAAGTTCCTGCTCATGTAACCACATTCCAGGAAAAGGAATTGTAATCCAGAAACCTGAGTAGAATGTCAAAACAACATGATTTCTTATCTTTCAGTAAACGACCACTTTGCACTTTTTCTCTCCCCTAGTTAACTTCTCTGAATTGTCAAACTAGTCTCCTCAAATGAGGCTCCGACAACATAATTCACGACGTGTCTTGATTGAAGTTTATAGAATCGAGAATTGCTTTACCATGTGTTTATATGCATTCAAATTCAACTTATCTACTGTTAAAAGAAAGATCTCCTAGTCCGAACTAGTGAGCACATATTGCGTTTGAACATCAAGCCGCAAGTCCGCATCATAGTTGAACTGCCCAGAGAGAGAGAGAGAGAGAGAGAGAGAGAGAGAGACCGTTTTCATGGATGAAAATGGGAGGGTTTCCATAATTTTGCTTGAATAATTCCAGCACACCTTGCAGACCCCATGGAGTAAGTGGAAACTGAAAAGAATGAAGCTTCAGCAATTTCACTTTCTTCTCAATAAAGTTAACTGATCGTTCACCGCACCAGTAAACTCTTACCTCATAGGAAGGTAATGCTGTATATTTCGATGATGCATTTTCCTGCATAACTGCCATGGACGAAGAAGTCAGCTACTATACTCTTGAGTAGATGAGAAGTTATCAAGAAAATCTGTCGCAAAGAAATTGTGTTTGCGGCAGATAAAACGTTCCCAATACAACTGAGTATTAACAAGGAGTATTTTACTAAATTAAATGTCATTTACCATGCGACGGTCATCAATAACTAATTAAACTGTGATGCTAAAAGCAATATTAGGTCGAGATACTAAGTTCAAACAAAGTCACGAACGATAATGGAGGTAAAAAGAGCACATACATTTCCAGTCTATGGCCATGTCTTCCTTATAGTCCCTCGGTTCAATGTTCAGGCTTTCTGAGTAGTCCTTGACATAGGATACACTGTAGAAATTGACCGCAAAGAAATCAAATGAGCCCTTGACTTTTTGAGATTCAAGAGCAGTGAAGGAAGGGAGTCTTGATCCGGCATTCTTCTTCATCACCTCAGGATAGTCCCCACGCACCAGTGGTTCCACGAACCTGCAACAAAGATAACACCCAAAACTCAGTTTCACTTCCTAGTGCTTTACAACTTGAAAATGAAGAATTGCCTTTGCAGAAGAAAAAAAATATAGAGTAAACCATGGGACAGGTTCAGAGTTACTTAATGAACAAGACATCCTTAAAATTATTTTCCCAAGATTTCCGTAGAGAATTGTCAGTAAAGTAATCAAGAGGTCAAACGCCCCGTTCAAGTTAGATTGATTTCAAAGGGAAGAAGACACAGAACACGTGCATATCGATCACTCACCAACCCAAGAAAAAGTCATTGGCCCTTTGAGTTGCAATGATATCTTCAGTTTTGTTTGTGAAGGGAACAAAGTAGAAACTCAGAAGGTTGAGCCCTATGGATCCCTTCTGTATGCTCTGCAATAGACAGGAACAAAAAAAATGATCATTTGGCTGGATATATTATATGTTGTCACTTTGTTTTCTAAATATGACGAGAGAAAGGAAACCTGCACTATGTTGCCAGCATAAAATCGCAGATTGAATTAAAATATGACACATAGGTTGAAACCTAAAGCAGGATTCTGTTACTTGGGTCAAGTTAGTGGAGGTTCCTACCAATATACCAATCAACTACAGAAAAAAGAAAAGAACACGAAGACTTTTACCTGGTATTTTTTCTGATATAGTCTAGCGGCTGATGCATGTGATAAAATGATATTGTGAGCTGCCAAGTATGGTTCCGATGAAGAATCTCCTCTGGTGCAGTTGAAGTATCCAAAGGGAGAAGAACAATGATTCGGCGGCAGGAATCCGAGGTCATAACCAGACATTGTGAAAATATTGGCCTCGTTGAAGGTTGTCCAGTATTTAACTCTGTCCCCAAACATTCTGAAACATACATCTGCATATTCCACGAAATCTTTCCTGCATCGACATGAATCGATCCAATGATGATAAAGATTCCTCTTACTGGCACTTCATATGATGCAGCTGTAATTGAAGGATGAAGAAGAAATAAAAAAGAAGTCCATGGGATTTGCGATCTTACACAATATTTCGACTTATCCATCCTCCATACTCATCTTCAAGAGCTTGCGGCAGATCAAAATGATGTATTGTCACATGTGGTTGAATCCCTGCACGTGAAAATTATTTTGTTACCGTCCATTGGAGGGAGTTCCTTCTCTTACGTAAAGGGAAACTTTGCAAAAAAGGGGCAAAAAATGACATTAGTGTGCGTATAACAAGCTTTGGCAATCACCATGGCTGATTAATTCATTGATGAGGTTGTTGTAGTATTGCAATCCCTTCTGATTCACAGACCCTCTCCCATCTAAAAGAAGAGATACGGTCAAGTGGTGGAAGAGATAAGAAACAGATGCACCATTTGGAATAGAAAAGCTATACTTAATGGGCGTTTGATCATACTTGGAATGAGTCTCGACCACGAGATGGAAAACCGGTATGCGTCTAAGCCCATCTCTGCCATGAGTTGGACATCTTCCTGCATGCATTGATCATATGGAATTGAGGAATGGTGGTTTAGTCTCAAAATTAAGCAAATTTAGGTTGCTTAGTCACTACTCATGACGACTATCTATTGTAGTGAGAAAATACTAAATATCAGATTGCAATGAAATGAGTGGATATTGCCTTGTATTTGTGATATTGGTCACAGGCAATATCTCCATTGGCTCCGCCTGTAATAATCACTGCAAGATGGAAAACCAGATAATTAGCAGAAGTAAAAGCATCTCCATTAAAGTACATGCCTGCTTATTGATGAATTTTCTAGCTTTTGACAATGACGACATCGAACCTGCTTACAGAGTCATGATAACTATTTTACTTTTCACTGCTTTTCAATCCTTTTTCCAAGAAATTCAGCTAATTTAGATGTCCGGCCTTGTCCATACCATAAGCACTACATAGCCCGCCATTTTAGAACTTTTATTTTATCAGAAAACACAACTATTCCCAAGTCCCATAAAACAGTCTAGTACATTAATCCACTTTACTTGTTGAGTGTTCAAACTTTAAATATCAACCTGTAATGTTTTCAACTTGCTACAGGCTGAGCTCAGTTGAGTACTTTTTCTTGAATAATCAAGAAATTTCGTTGACTTGACAAAATATTATCAAGGTAAGAGGGTCTTGGGCAAGCTTATCAGCTAAGGCTCTTGGTGCAATCAAATTTGGCAAACCGGCAAATCGATTTTCAGACCCCGAGTGGATCATAACATCAATTTTGCAGCACTATATGTTCTCCTGATCTCACCCTGGAGTCCTGGAGTGAAATTTGCCGAGAATATCATTCAAAAAAATTCCCTGCCTATATTTAGAATGAAGGAAAATAAAAGAACTACCATAAAAATAAAGGCGAAGTACTTTAACCTATAAATAAATAAAAAACCAACATGCTTTAGATGAATGTTCATGTTAGAGAAAATCGTCATATGAATTACCAGTAAGATCAAATATCTTAAATGAATTTAACAGGAAAGAGACTAGCCTGAGTCAGAGTGGGCCCAGATATCCATTATACTTGGAGTCCTCCCATCCACATTTGCTGCTCCTTCAACCTTCCAAGTTCCATAGCTTCAGTCAGATCTCTCTCTCTCTCTCTCTCTCTCTCTCTCTCTCTCTCTCTCTCTCTACACACACTCATGCGAACACATTGGAACAGAGCGAGGAAGCACAGACCTGATAAGCTGAAGTGCCAGCACCAAACACAAAGCTAGGAGGGAAGTCATATCTGCTGAACTCATCAGCACCCGATACAATCTCTGCTATCACCAGACTCACCACCAAAAGCTGCAACAAGAAACCCATTTTCTTCATCGTCTTCTCTGTCCTCTATCTGGGTCTCCTTCAGAGATTACAGTCACACATCACCACAGGCACATCTATCACGTACGTGGTGCCTCCCTTCTCTGTTATAACATCTATGGTCCCCTCTCCTTTTCTTTTTCTTTCTTGGAGATTTTGTTTTGTTGTGCGGGAAGGGAATTACCCAAAACTGGAGGTCAGAAAAGAGAAGTGACGGACCTGAATTGCAGGACTGAGAGAGATTCTTGTCATTATTGTCCTCGAGTTTAACGGTCTTTTTTATCAAGGGCGGCGTTGGACTTGGACGTCTTTGTCGATCCATCAAGTGTCGTGTGTCTTGGAATTTTTGCGCATTACTGGCATTGGCTCCATGCACATACGTTGAAAATAGGGCCACGTTTTCTTTCTTTATAGCAGCAAAGGCAAATACTTGGTCACTTCTGGTCTGGACGTTTCTGTTTGGATAGTAGGGAATTGTTTGGCTAAATCACAGCCGTTCGTAATGGCGTTGGCAAGCCCCGCAGCTCATCCACGGCTTTTGTTGAAGCAACGTCATGCATATTTTGCTCAACAATTCACGAAATTCTTCTTCACCTTAAGTGTGGAACGCTAGAAACTTGCCTCAAACTACAACAAGACAATCTTATTCAAAGAAGATTGTGAACATAATAAGGCAAGAGAACGATTAACTTGGAATCTAATACAGTTTTGACACATTCCAATCTTAGATATCAATATAGATGCAAAGCGACACAAATATAATGATATAAAACCACTCGATGGCCCTACCAAAACATTGGTAAGCAATTCTTTTATGCACGTCCATCTATTTCCATATGCTTAGGACAGACTTTCAGAACTGCAAAATTCGAAGAGCTACAATCACACTCGATTCCTTTGATAGCACATGGTCCACACCACGCTCGCACCTACTCTGTGAATCTTCTTGACAAGATGTCGAAGTTCGTACAAGGAAAATACTGGACGAAAGAGAGTACATTCACCGGCTAGGCTCCTTGACTTTATAGAGACAACGCTGAGCTGAACCTGGATAGTGATGAAGCTACCAAGAAAATGACTCGCACCTCAAGGAACCAGGGATTTAATTTCACTTCATGACATGAACAGAAGAGAGAGAGGACCAATTGCCATTGAGCTCAATGCCGCCATCAGGAGTGATGCTCCCTCCCTTCAGGAAGCGCGAGTACCACTTAGCCGAGAGCTTTGGGTACCTTGTCAGCTCGGGGTCGTCCAAGTCCACATAGTACAGGCCATAGCCCGATTGGTACCCGTCCAATAGCTCGAACACATCTAGGAGGGACCATGCAAAGTAGCCTTTTGTATTCGAGCCATTCCTTCACAGGCCAAAGGGAAAAGAAAGATCAGAAAAATATGCACATTTCAGTTGCAGAGTTACAGTGTAGAGGTCAATGCATAGAGGATGCGTACCGCACTGTATCCAGCAGGACACTGATATGCTCTTGCAAACACTGAATTCTCGGCCAGTCTTCAAGCGTCGTGTTTCGCTGCATCCTTTGACCTGCAAAGAGACGACCAAAAGTTCCCACTCATGCAACCACATTCCAGTAAAAGAAACTGTAATCTGGAAACCTGAGTAGAATGTTGGAACAATATGGTTTCTTATTCTTTCAGAAAATGACTGCTTTGCCCTTTTCTCTCCTTGGTTAACTCCTCTATCAAACTAGTCTCCTTGAACGATGCTCTGACAAGATAATTAGGGACATGTCTTGATTGAAGTTTATAGATTTGAGACTTAACGTTTTGTTTATATATTTTTGGATTCAACTTATTGACTGTGAAAAGAAACATCTCCTAGTCTGAACTAATGAGCTCATATTGCATTCAAACATCAAGTTGGAAGCAGGAAGTCAACATCATATTTGAACTGCCCACAAAGAGAGAGAGAGAGAGAGAGAGAGAGAGAGAGAGAGAGAGAGAGAGAGAGAGACCGTTTTCATGTATGAAAATGGGAGGGTTTCCATAATTTTGCTTAAACAACTCCAGCACGCCTTGCAGACCCCATGGAGTAAGTGGAAACTGAAACAAATCCATCAGCAATTTCACTTCTCAATAAAGTTAACTGATCGGTCACTGCACCAACTTACTCTTACCTCAAACGAAGGTAATGATCTATTCGTAGATGATGCATTTCCTTGCATAACTGCCATGGACGAAAAAGTCAGCCACCAGACTCTTGAGTAGATGATAAGTTTTTAAGTAAATTTGCAGGAAGTAAAATGTTCCTGATACAATCAATAATTCTCAAGAAAATCTACTAAATTAAATGTGGTTTAGCATGCGTAGAAAGCCATTTATAACCAAACTGTGATGCTAAAAGTAATATGAGATCGAGATAATAAGTTTAGACAAAGTCGGCACTATGGGTGAAGGTTGAATAGGTTAAAAGAGCACATACATTTCCAGTCTATAGCCATGTCTGCCTTATAGTCCCTCGGTTCGATGTTCAGGCTTTCTGGATTGTCCTTGACAAGGGTAGCGCTGTAGAAATTGACTGCAAAGAAATCAAATGAACCCTTGACTCTTTGAGATTCAAGAGCAGTGAAGGAAGGGAGTCTTGATCCTGCATTCTTCTTCATCACCTCAGGATAATCCCCATGCACCAGCGGTTCCACAAACCTGCAATAAAGGTAACACACATAACTCAGTTTCCATTTCTACTGGATTACAAGTTCAAACTGAGGAATTATTCTCCAGAAGAAAAACAAAAGTAAAACCATAGGGCAGGTTCAAGATTACTTCACGAACTAGACATTCTTAAACAAAACTAATATCCCAAGTTTCCATAGATGTTTGTCAGTGATGCAATTGAAAGATTAAACTCCTGGTTTAAGTTAGATTAACTTCAAAGGGAAGAAGATGCAGATCACATGTATATTGATAACTAACCAACCCATGAAAAAGTCATTGCTCCTTTGAGCTGCAATGACATCTTCCGTTGTGTTTGTGAAAGGAACAGAGTAGAAACTCAGAAGGTTGAGCCCTACATATCCCTTCTGTATGTTCTGCAATACACAGAAGCAGAAAATTGATCATTAGGCACGATATATTATCTGTTTTTACTGGCTTCACCTTAACATTATGAGAGAAACAAAACCTGCGACATGTTGCCAGCATATAATCTCACACTGAATTAGATTGCAGCGTATAGGTTGAAACCTAAAGTAGGATTCTTTTACTGAGGTTGACTTAGCAGAAGTTCACTAACATTAAACCAGTCAACTGTGCAAAAAAAAAAAAACAGCACAAAAACTTTTACCTGGTATTTTTTCCGATACAGTCTAGTGGCTGATGCATGCGACAATAAGATATTATGAGCTGCCAAGTATGGTTCCAGTGACGAATCTCCCCTGGTGCAGTTAAAGTATCCAAATGGAGAAGAACAACGATTCGGCGGCAGGAATCCGAGGTCATAACCAGCCATTGAGAAAATATTGGCCTCGTTGAAGGTTGTCCAGTATTTAACTCTGTCTCCAAACATTCTGAAACATACATCTGCATATTCCACGAAATCTTTCCTGCATCGACATGAATTGGTTCGATGATGGTAACAAGTCCTCTTACTGGTGCTTAATATGATGGAGCTGTAATCCAAGGGAAAGAAGAAAATAAAAGAGGTCCATGGGATTGTGATCTTACACAATATTTCGACTTATCCATCCTCCATACTCATCTTCAAGAACCTGTGGCAGATCAAAATGGTGTAGGGTCACATGCGGTTCAATCCCTGCAATTGAAAATTAATTGTTACCAACCATTTGAGGTAGTTCCGCCTCTAATATACAGGAAAACTGCATAAACAATGGGGCATAAGATGACGCTAGTATGCGTATGATGAGCTTTGACTATCACCGTGGCTGCTTAGTTCATTGATGAGGTTGTTGTAGTATTGCAATCCCTTCAAATTCACAGAGCCTCTCCCATCTAAAAGAAGAGATACGGTCAAATGGCGGAAGAGATAAGAAACCGATGCACCATTTGGAATAGAAAAGCTGTACTCAATGGGTGTTTGGTCATACTTGGAATGAGCCTCGACCATGAGATGGAAAACCGGTATGCGTCTAAGCCCATTTCTGCCATGAGTTGGACATCTTCCTGCATCGCATTGATAAAATAGGATTAAAGGATGGCGGTTTAATCTCAAAATAAGCAAATCTAGGTTAATTGGTCACTACTCATGACGACTATCTATTATAGTGAGAAAATACTGGATATCAGATTGCAATGAAATGAGTGGAAATTACCTTGTATTTGTGATATTGATCACAGGCAATATCTCCATTGGCTCCACCTGTAATAATCACTGCAAGATGGAAAAGCAGATAATTAGCAGAGATAAAACCATAAAACCCACATATGATGCCTGCTTAGTAATGAAATTTCGAGCTTTTAGCTATGAAAACATGGAACCTGCTTACAGAGTCATGACAACTGCTTTTCACTGCTTCTAAATGCTGTAAGAAATTTAGCTACTTTAGATGCCCAGCCTTGCTCGTAAAGACTTCAGAGTTTGGCCAGACTCCACCATACTGAAGCGTTAAACTAAAAAGAAAATTCATGTGCCAAAGACTCGACTTTTCTCAAGTCCCAAAAGACAGTCTAGGAAGCGATACTGCTCTACTGTCCTGTGTTCAAGCTTCAAGTATTAACCTGGAATGTTTTCGACTTCCTTTAAGCTGAAGTCAATTAAGTTTTCTTGAAAAATCAAAAATTTCATTGATATAACAAAATATTACCAAAGTAGAGGGTCTTGGACAATCTTATGAGCCAAGGCTCTTAGTAAAATTAAATTTGGCAAACCCAAAATCGATTTTCAGACCCCAAGTTGATCATAACATCAACTTTGCAGCACCGTACTTTCTCCTGACCTCACCCTGGGGGCCTGGATTGGAACTTTCCAAGAAGATCATTCAAAATATTCTGCTGCCCATAAAAATCAAAGGAGGAGTACCCGAATTTTAAAAACCCAACCTGCTTATGAATTAAACAGGAAGAACACTAGCCTGAGTCAGAGTGGGCCCAGGTATCCATTATACTTGGAGTCCTCCCATCCTCATTTGCTGCTCCTTCCACCTTCCAAATTCCACAACTTCAATCAAACGCTGCTCTCTCTCCCTCCCTCTCTGCACACCCACACACACACACACTCACATACACTGAAACAAAGCGAGCAAGCACGCACCTGATAAGCTGAAGTGCCAGCACCAAACACAAAGCCAGGAGGGAAGTCATATCTGCTGAACTCATCAGCACCAGAGACTGTCTCTGCTATCACCAGACCCACCACCAAAAGCTGCAACAAGAAACCCAATTTCTTCATCATCTTCTCTGTTCTGTCTCTGGGTCACCTTCAGAGATTACAGTCACACATCACCACAGGCACATCTATCACGTACGCGGTGCCTCTCTTCTCTGGTTATCACAACTATTGTCCCCTTTCCTTTTCTCTTTTTGGAGATTTTGTGGTGTTGTGCTGAAAAAGGAAGTACCAAAAGGCAGAGGTCGAAAAGAGAAGTGACGGATTTGAACTGCCAGAATGAGAGATTCTCGTCATTATTATTCTGGAGTCTCTTGGTTTTTCTTGTCAAACGCAACGTTTGACTTGGGCGTCTTCTGTTGCTCCGTCAGGCCTCGTGCCTTCGAATTTTTGTGCGTTACTTTCTTGTCTCTGTGCATACAGATTACAAGTTTTTCCGTCCACCTGTTTCGGTTTGGACTGCAGGGAATTCTTTGGCGAAATCGCGACCGTCCATAATGGAGTTGGCAAGCCCGGAGGCGAATCCACGGCTCTTGTTGAAGCAACGTCATACATATTTTTTGCTGAGTGACTCACCACATTCTCCTTCTTCACCAAGTGCGTAGGAACGCTGGAAACTGGCCTACAACTACGATAAAACAAATATTATTCAAAGAGGCTGTGAGATTATTTATAATAAATTTTGAGCATGATAATATATGAGCACGGTCAGCTTGAAAGCTAACATGATTCGACAGTTTTTGACGCTCTCAATTTGAGTATATCAAAATGACATGAATGACTCGACAATTTCACTAAAATATTAAGACGACAAACACTTTATATAATTGTCTATTTTCTCAATACTATGAGACGGTTTTCGACCATATAATATGATTAAGGTTATTGGTCGAACATGAGTGATATGACAAAATTATATCATATGTCCGCCACGTCACAAATATAGAGACAAAGTAAAGTGTCATACAAGGAACACAAAAACAAACATTCTTTCGGTCCTTATTTTAACTAAATATAAGCAGATGTAAACCAAGATGTGCTGATTGAGATTTTAGACTACCGTTAACCTTCCCTTTAAATCCAATATTAACAAATAATTCGAACAAACTCTGTCAAGAACATATTTGGAAATTTGGGATACTTCTTTTTGTGAAAAATATACCGGTAAGTTTTTTAAAAAGAGGAGATCACAACGCTTGCACTCAAAAAGCTACAAATTACCCCGTTGGTGAAAAGCATCTTGATTTTCTGCTACTCAGCATTGATTTTCTGCCAGACACTGATGATAATGTTCAGGATATTTTAGTTTGAATGTTGTTCTAAGCAGCATTTCTGATAAGCTGCAGAAAGGTGAACTTTTTAGAAAACATGTGGAGATTGCATCTCGAGCTTGAGCCCGTTTGGTGGACACCCTACTCAAATTGATGTGCGGAACAGCCCGGATTGCAAATATACAGATTCAGGAAGATAAAGACTCTATCTTTTGAAAATGTATAGTTCTTTGCCTTGCTTGTGCATTTTGCAATACAGAAAGGCTTCTAATTGCCATTTACTCTTTCGGAATTTTTGTGTTGTGCATTATGATGAATAATATCTTATTTTTAAGGTCGAATTATTGTTCCATAATTTGATTTAAGAAGCCAAACTGTGAAATATAGGGGCATCTTACCCTATTTAGTACAGAAGATTAAGTCAGGATGGATGTTTGAGTCAATATGATTTCTTGCTTGACAAAGACAGCTGAAAGGATGAAGGATTATCTATGGACTAAAGAGGGATTTTCTATCTATAGTTAGTAGTTTCTTTCTTCTCAACAAATTTTTAATGAATTGCACTACTACATACCTGCCAGCGCTGTATAGTAGATATAATCAGGAACGTGTAGACTTGCTGATAAGTACATAAGAAGAATATGATGTTCTGTATAAGCAAGAAAAATTTGCAAAAGAACAATTTCTCCTTCACCAATCATGTGAAATGATTTGGCTGATCATGTGTAACAATATATAATTTCACTTGAAGACTTCAGCGGATGAGTAAGTTGATGATAAGTTCCTCTCGAGTTCGATGAAGCCATCCGAGCCCACGCTTCCTCCTTTCAGCAAGTGTGAGTACCAGCGAGCTGAAAGCTTCGGGTATCTTCTCAGCTCAGGATCATCCAAGTCCACGTAGTACAGGCCGAAGCCTGCCTCATAGCCATCCAACAGCTCAAGGAGATCTAGTAAAGACCACATGAAGTAGCCTCTTACGTTCGCTCCATTCCTTCACACACCAGAAATCTCGTCACACTACATAAACTAATAAGCTGCTTTCATTTCAGGTCTACCAACAGCAGATACCTCACGGAATCAAGCAAAGCACCAATATATCCGTGCAAATATTTCACCCTCGACCAGTCTTCTAGCGTAGCATTCCTCAGCATGCGTTGACCTGAGAAGAGGTAATGGCAGCTTTAAATGAGCTTATTCACTTGAACCTTATCTACAGTAGAAAATATGAAAAAGAGAGGGAGATAAACCGTTTTCATGGATGAAAATAGGAGGATTCCCGTAAGTTTGCTTGAAGTAGTCCAAAACACCTTGCAGACCCCATGGATTAACAGGAAACTGAAACCGCTTCACAAATCACTCTCTCTTCAATAAAGCAAATGAGTCAATTCAGACCCACGAAACAAACTCTTACCTCAACTGAAGGTAATGATGTATTGTCCTGCACAACTGCCACATAAAACGAGGTCAGGTATAAGATTCTGAACCAGATTATTAGTTTACTCAGGATCCCAAAGATCGTGACTTTGAACATTTCTGAGACACTGATTAGACATTCAGTTTGACTGTGGTTTAGCTTGACATGTATATTAGGGAGGTCTCAAAGAATTAAGATCTAAACAAGCAAGTGAACATATAGGCTAACATTGAGTGTACTAAAAGAACATGTACATATCAACTCGACAGCTGTATCTGCATTGTAGTCCCTTGGCTCCATCTTTAGGATTTCGTGATTGTCCTTGACGTGCAGTACAATATTGTAAAAATTAATTACAAAGAAGTCAATTGAACCCTTGACTTTTTTGGATTCGGAAGCCGTGAAGGAAGGTAGCCTCGATCCTGCATTCTTCTTCATCACGTCTGGATAGTCCCCGTATACCAAGGGACCTGCAAACCTGCAATGGTTTCTCACCATGAAAGCTGATTGAGAACTAGATGATGAACACGAGGTTCCTATCTAAAATCTAGATACAAAAAAGTACAAATATATAGATCATAGCAACGGAACACGGAGGTGAAAGATTAGTTGAAGCTAGTCACTGCTAAGAGGTTGGTTATGGAGAGATAGATTTCACTTAGATTGCAACTCACCAACCAACATAAAATTCATTGGCCCTTTGAGTCGCAATGATATCTTCATTTTCGTTTGTGAAAGGAATGAACCAGTAAGAGAAAAGGTTGAACCCAATAGACCCTTTCTGTTTGTTCTGCAACACAAAGTAGAAGTTTATGTATCGTAAGTGCCAAGGGTATTTTCATTTCTTAATTGTCTAGTCCATGGACAGACATTAGCTGTTCTAAAACAAAGATGCTACGCAGAAGAGTACAGGAGACTTTGAGAAAGCTAAACCAGGCAAGGGCAAGAGCTTGTTGGCACAACACAAACCTTTCGCCATCAGAAGCTTTTACGACAATCTTTCAATTATTTAGCTTCTAGTCGAGATTGTTCCATTTATAAGTTGACCAATTGTTGACATATGAAAAACTAGAAGCTTACCTGGTAATTCTTCTTGTACAGTCTAGCGGCCGATGCATGTGCTAACAGTATATTGTGGGCCGCCAAGTACGGCTCGGTGGAAGAGTTGCCTTTGGAGCAGTTAAAATAAAATCCAAATGGAAATGAACAACGCATTGGCGGCAAAAACCCGCTGTCATAACCTGACAGCACAAAAACATTGGCCTCATTGAAAGTCGTCCAGTATTTGACTCTGTCCCCAAACATTCTGAAGCACACATCAGCATAATCCTTGAAGTCTTTCCTGCATCGACATGCACTAATTAATCAGCGTTGAACTAATTTGCGATTCCATCATCAAAACTCAAATAACCAGCCAGAGGGAAGGAAAAGGAATCCAACCAGGACTAAAATCTTACACTATCATTCGGTCTATCCATCCTCCATACTCATCTTCAAGAGCCTGCGGCAGATCCACATGGTGCAGTGTCACATGGGGTTGAATGCCTGTTAATTACAAATCTTCACATTAGCCATCAAATTATTTTCTTGACATCACACTTTAGAGATATTTGCCACTTATATTGAAGGAAATTTGCTTTAAGATAGGAAATGGGCAGCAATTTCATCTGTGACGAGCAATGGTGATGACCGTGGCTGATTAATTCATCAATGAGGTTGTTGTAGTACTGCAAGCCCTTTGGATTGATAGATCCTCTTCCATCTATGAGTAAAACAAGAAACACAATGGATATAACATCCAAAAAAGCTCATTCTTCTTCAGAAAATAAGTGCAACATGATTGATCATACTTGGAATGAGCCTCGACCATGAGATGGAGAATCTGTACGCATTTAAGCCGGTCTCCACCATGAGTTGGACATCTTCCTGCTTGCATTTATCGGATATAACTCAAGATAATTGCGTAATTAATGTCCTAATTAGATAGTTGAATACTCATAACCATCTAGTTGACGTCAGAAATGAATAGAAATCATGGCTAATTTTATTGAAATGATAATTACACAGTTCGACCCACGGTAGAGGCTCATGAGCAGAAACCATTAGCTGATGAGGGTAGTCCTGAGTACCTTATATTTGTGATACTGATCACATGCAACATCGCCGTTGGCTCCACCCATTATTCCTGAAGTTTTGAGAAGAAATCGAATATTCAAGTTGGGTGGTGAAAATAAAAATGCAGCATACTTTAGGTACTTGTAAGATCTGCTGTTTCTCTTGCTCATAAGCTTTCAGCAATGAAACTGGTTCTGCTTTTCCAGACACGAGCCGATAATGATTTGTTTACATCGTTCCTGATCTTTGTATGACCAGATACTTTAACTATGCCAAAAAATTTCGGTTTACTACCTGCCCTCCTATATCAGAAATATGCGAGGTTTAAAGAAAAGATATACTCGGATTTCCAAGCACCTAATCGCTCTAGCATGATCCTTTATATCACAGCTTACCCGTGAATTAGAAGTGAGCATGGTCTGAGTTGGGCCGATCCAATACTCAATCTTACAACCAGCCTGTACAGTATTGGTCCTCAATTTTTGAGACCAAAGACCTAACCGACCCTATGAGTTTGATCCGGTTCCAAGGTCAACTTGAGGCCAATCGATTATTTTTTTGTCTATTTTTTATAGTGCTTAAAAAAATAAATATGTTCTTTCAAATTTCATATCAATCAATAATGCAATATTTAGCAACCAAATTATGAACACCAACATATATCAAACATGAATTTTAGAAAAGATCATATTAAAAATCCACATTTGTCAAAAGTAATAAACCATAAAAAACGAACACGTAAAGTACAATTAAACCATAAGAAGTTCAAAACACGTAATATAAACCGTGGTTATATAACTTTATGCTTTGTTCATTCTTAAATGATTGTTTTAGCTTTTTAACATCCAAAAACAAAATAAATGATACACATAACTAATATTCACAAAAAAAATCAAATTGAAATTAGTTTTAGCATAATCAATAGGACATCTAACCACTTATTTTCATTCATCTTTAATATGTAAACTCTATTTATTAATAATAATAATCTCCTTGATAAAATAACTCATATTAAAAAAGAGAATATGTTCATTATATATACAAAAGAACTAACAAAATAAATGACAAATGTAGCAAAATTGGGGGTGTTCGGTTCCCCGAGCGGTCCGATTCCCCCTAGAACCTGGAACTAAAACAAACCGAACCTATCAATCCAGGCTAGTTTTGAGGCAGTTCAATGGGACTTAAAAAATTTTTAAAATGTTGAGTTTCTTTACTTTACTTTAAAAAAATCTTTTCATAAAGTTGGCTAAAAATTACAACTTCACAAATTTAAACTGGTTTTTTTATGTTTTTATATCTTTATTTTAATAAAATATGAAAAATTTAATTGATTCAGTTCGGTCTGATCCGGCCCTCTTATGAATCAGGAACCAATTTGCTTGGACATCGGTTTCACTTTTCGAAACCAAAGACTAGACCGACACTTCAAATAACCGAAACTAGTCGATAGTTTCGAGTGATTTCCGATTCAGTCGGTCCAACTTGCTCACCCCTAAGAAAATCAAGATATGATTTAACACCTACAAATATTGAATATTTAATACAAACCAAAAAGTCGCATGAATTTGAAACTCTTAGATCAAGCGCAAAAATTGAAACTCACTATCTCAATTGCGTTTGTGGGGCGAGAGCAGTGAAGCAAGTGAGCTGCATTTGTGAAGTATGCCGGTAAAGGTGAGCATTTTCTCTAATTGAGTTGCACTTGTGAGACAAACGACAAGCAAAGCTTAGGTGAGTGAATAGAACGAAGTGAGAGAAGAGGATTTCTAATTTTTCAGTCAAATTGTGGTTGGGCTAAGTGAATTTTTATTTTTTAATGTACATGATATATTTACATTAAAAAAGAACAGGGCAAAAGAATTAAGATTTAAAGTAGACATGTATATTAATAAAATATATAATGCATACAGGGTTGGTTTGGGTTGGACCAACCCAAAATTTCAAAACTAAAGTCCAACCCAGTCCTCTAATAACCCAAACTAGGACTAGCCAAGTTGGGCTAGTCCAGGGACAACCCTAAACTATTGCTTACCTCTTCTATGAATTGCACCCCACTATGGATTGAAAGGATTGGACACGAATCAAGAATATCATGTGAAAAGCACACTCCTATAAGTAAGTGCGGAAAATCACACAGATAAACATGTCAAAGAACCTTGCTTCTACTCATTGATGATTTGAGAATGCGAAGAATTCGAAGAAATTTCTCCAAAAATATGAACATGCTTATCATGGAGGAGACAGGGATTACTTACCTGAATGGGCAAAGGTGTCGAATATGCTTGGAGTCCTGCCATCTTGGTCTGCTGCACCTTCAACCTTGCAAAGGAAAAGAGAGAACAACATTAAATGATAATATAAGCAAGTAGCGAAAATCTACATAAACAAAGGGGTGACGCGTATAAAAACAGGGTTTCAAGATCAAAGATCCAATTGCATATAAGAGAAAGGGAGAGAGAGATTGAAGACCCACCTGATAAGCTGAAGTGCCTGCACCAAACACAAAGCCAGGAGGGAAGTCATGTCTGCTGAATTTATCTGCACCAGAAACTGCAACCACCAAACTCACCACCAAAAGGTTCACGAAACACACTCTCTTCAACATTTCCTTCCACTAAATGATCGCGTGTTGTCTTCTCAGGCTAACGGAGCAAGTTCCCTATCTGCGTCTCTCTCAAAAAGCACACAGGCCTATGTTGCCACCCTTATATTTGCGACGTTTATCATCTCAAGGTTTCATTTTTCCTTTCTGGGAAAGAAAGCACAGAGGGCTGAAAGCAGAGAAAGGAGGAATTTTTGGCATTGAACACTAGAAGAAGATGCACTTGTCCCCGCTGTGCTGGAGGTTTAATCTTCCCTTGTCAAAAAGCATGCGCCAATCTGTTGGAGCTTTCTGGCCCAAGTTGCAAGTATTTTGAATTTATGTGCATGCCTCTTACTGGTCCCTGCAGATAATATAAATTCTTTGTCTGATCCACCATGTATATCAGTGGACAGCATTTCGGCTAATCACAGCCAACCATACAGGACGTAAGTTGGCATTCATTGCAACACACAGATCTGTGCATAAAATTCCATTTGACGTGAAATCCTAAAACTCCAGTAAATGCTTGACCGCAATAAATGATTCACAGTATATCACTTACACATTTCATTTCAAGTTAATAAGCGCTTTAATGTTGCGGTATCCATATCTCTCTACCAGGAAGTCCCAGTCATGGAACTAGGCTCCCGAAACAATTTGTGAATACAATCCAAGAAATAGGCATCTTCTAATCATGCAAAGATAGCGGCATTTGCAAGGAACATGAGAAGGACACCTGAACAGTTCAAAGAATTTCAGGGAAGCAGAACATGTCAGCAGCGAGACCATTATTTTCTGGAAAGCTTATTAACAACATCATTGGTTCAACTTGAATGTCCTGTGATGAAATTTGGAAAACTTGAGCATTTCATATAACCTGCCTTTTGTTTTGGAAACAAAAAGAAAAAAAATGGAACAATCTGAACTAGACTGGAGAGACCCGTACTTTGGTTCTTTCCATATACTACAAGACCACAAAGCATGGTGGGTCAAGTCATAAACGGCCATTGCAACTAACTTTCGAAGTTGCTTTTCAATTTTTATCTGCTGAATGTCGTGAGGAAGTTGCCAGCTTTTCACTCCTTTGTTAATGAAACTACTTTTGGATACTGATATAGCAGATTATGAATTCAATTTTACATAGGAATCATATACTAGAGCACATCATTGTCCTGACACATTTAGGATGATGCTTTGCACTATCTCATTATGCCGGGTGCCTTGGTGGCAGCTTTGTTGTCTGGAGTTGCTGTAGCGTGGATAGGACCTCAGTCATGGCTGGTCTATTCTTGGGATCTGTATGGAGGCATTGCAGTGCAAGAGCGGCTGCGCCTAGAGCTTCCTTCTTGTAGTATTGACCTCCCAACCTCATGTCCATGATTCTCAACACTCGTCTCGTGTTGTTTAGAAATGGCTTTGCCCACTCCACGAGGGTTTCGTCCACAAACCCACCTCTCTCAGTGCCCATTGCCCGCCTTCCTGTGAGCAATTCTAGTAAGAGAACGCCGAAGCTATAAACATCGCTCTTTGGGGTCAAGTGACCTGTAATTCACAATCAGTTAGCTGAGGTAACAGCTCACAGTTTTTAAGGCATCCACTTTTCATCTTGACATAACAGAAGAAAGTCACATGGACAAGGTTACATAAGAGTATTGAGCAATTGTGGTTTGCACACCAAGAATTTTGGTAATCAAGGTCCGAGGAGTAAAGATGCCTCTCCAGAAATTAAATTAATCAATGGTAGAAAGATTGTTTTGCCTCAATTTATTACTTCACTTGGAGGCAACAAAGGGACTGGAAATTCATGTGTTCTGCTGCATCAAAATATCATGGCAATTGACAAAATATGTCGGTTCCTGCTGATATCCATCCTTTGTTGTTTGTAAGAAGGCCATAGCAACAGTCATAGGCAAGCATCAGATGGACCTCTTAAAATGAATGAAAAGATATCTAAGTATACAGAATAGCGGGTATTTGAGAGGTATTAAACAAGAGAAATGAATGAAGAAAGTCAGCCACTACTACTACAAATTTGAAGGATGTGGTTGGTTGATCAACAACACCTTTTATAATAAGATCATAAATCAAATATCTCATGGAAAAAGATTTTGACCTGTTGCAACATATTCAGGTGCCGCGTAACCCTGAGTTCCCACCACCCGGGTGGAAACGTGGGTTTCATCTCCACTAGGGCCATCCCTTGCCAAGCCAAAATCCGAAAGTTTCGCATTAAAATCCTGCATACATGGAGCTACTCAAGGTCTGCATGACATATCAAATCCACATCACAGATCGACAGTGAAGTAAATCAAATTTTTCACTGATGAAGCATACCGAGTCAAGCAGAATGTTTGATGCCTTCAAGTCACGGAAAATTACATTCGCATCTAAGCTATGTAAGAAGGACAGTCCGCAAGCAACACCAATAGCAATATTCATCCGCGTAGACCAGGCCATTGGTTGAACACCTTCTGCACTAAAACGAAAGGCAACCCTGTGACAACTACTGCTTCAAGCATAGGATAAACTACCATGGGAGCTGAACTTTGCAGAAGTCGACTTTTCTTTTAAACCAACGGAAGAAAGTAACTTGGGGCAGAGTGATGCCGTCATTTGTTGCTGGATAACATAGGTTATCCGAACAATTGCCTCGATGATACCCACAAAGGCATACAAACTGCCGTGAGCCACATGCATCAGATAACGTCATCAATTGATGGAATCACTGGTAGAAACCCTGCTCGATTGCCCCTCCTCTGACGAGTTTTCTTGATGCATCTCTCTCTCTCTCTCTCTCTCTCTCTCTCTCTCTCTCTCTCTCTCTCTCTCTCTCTCTCTCTCTCTCTCTCTCTCTCTCTCTCTCTCTCTGTGAAGTTTTGAAGTCACAAGACAAATGACTTCATACAACATTTGCTAGATAGTATCAACATTCTTGATCACACTAATGAGCTAATTATCCAGGTTGGTTGTCAAGACTAATGGGACTCCTTTGCAGGATTACCTCCCAACTCATCTTACCGGGCAGTAAGCAACCCCAAGCCCCCTCTCACGATACAATGAACAACAATACAACCAACAACTGTCATGCAAGAGCTCCAAACTGAACGGCAGGTCAAGGAATTTTCTTCCCTTTCTTTAAAATACATATGTAATTAGAATGTTATTTCTTTCCTACTAAAAAACTGTAGAAACGATAAACTCATCTATATATTCTATCTCTTGCGGCTGCTGACTCCCTGGGCATTCCTAGCGAGCACAGAGAGATAGGTGCCAATTCTCATGACTTGACCACGCGGATCATACCATCGGAGAGAACTAATGGGGGTGACATTTGTGTGGAATTACCCTCCACATTGATGAAATATTTAGAATCTATGACCATGAAACAGTGCAATACAAATAACAGCATACAGTAATTGCCAGCTAATGGAGAAGAACTTACTTCTGAACAAATGGTTCTCCAAACTCCCCTTTGGCATGAACTCATAAACTAGAAGTCTACTGTCTGATTCTGAACAATAGCCAATGAGTTTTACGAGATTTTCATGGTGAAGCTGACCTAAGTAGTTGACCTCAGCCTGCCAAGTTGGATATCAATTTTATTGAAAAGCATAGTAAAACACAAAAGCAACAAAAAGAAACCTTAAAACAAATTTGAAAAAAATGGAAATACGTACAAGCCACTCCTTATGGCCTTGGAAGCTCTCTGGCTTGAGTTTCTTGATGGCCACCACAATCCCACTTCCTGGTTTAGTGGGGACAAATGTGCTCTCATCGATCCATCCCTTGAAGACAAACCCGAAACCTCCCTCCCCAATTAGACTCTCCGAGCGGAAGTTCTTGGTGGCATTCTTTAAATCACTGAAGCTGAAAGACTTCAGATTGATAGGGGCAGATGTAACGACTTCGGACGTAACAGGAGATCTTTCTGGATTTGAAGAAGTCAGTCGTTTGTGATGTGGGGCTGAGGCTGAATCCGGTTTACTTTTGCTACCAGAATTCGCCCGTTCTGGATTAGAGGTGGTACAAAGCGAGCTATGGTAAATGTTCTCAGCATTAGCATAGATAAAGTGAAAATAAAAAGGAACGGAAGCAGAAAATACAGGACATGCAAATGATTAACTGACATATGTAGAGAAAATGCACATTGTATTCACATAGATAGGACATTCCAATTGAAACGTTGCTAATCTGTTCAGCTGATCAAATTCTGAAGGAAATCGAGAGAACATCAGAAACAGTAAAGCTCAAATTCACAGATCCACAAAATCCACAAAAGATGAAGCAGGGAAGATAAGAACAGAGGAAGAAGCGTGATCACTCACAACATGAGGAACACTGAACAGAACGGCCTAGCTTCTTGGCCAAAATCAACAGGAAACATATGCCGTTCAATTTCCCATATTGATCCAAGCAACACAGGCCAACGAGAAAGCAAGCACATCATGATAGAATGCATTTCCAGTGAAAGAATTAGAGGAAGAGGGGGAGGCTGACCTGAGAACTTGTTGGATGATGCGTGAGCACACTTTGCAGGTTTCCTCCAGCAATTTCCCATATGCAGTCCTGGAGGCTCTTTCTTTTGGCAGATGTCTCAAGACCCACTTCAAACAAATGCCCGAAGAGCCAAAAATGTTAAGATAGATTCATTCTGGACTTCAAGAAGGCCGCTAAATGTGCCCATTTGAGGGAAGGTCAGTATGAACTTGGAGGAGAATAGGTAGCAACTGGTCAACGGGATTTTCCCGTAAATTAAAAAAGTCTTTCTGCTAAATGGAACAACTGCACAACTGGTACTTGTCTTGGTCCCACTTTGATTTTAGTATGTTGGCAGGAGAAAAGACATACACAATTATCATTCTCACGACGACTACGACCAAGAGGCTGACCAATCTCCTCTCCCTCGCCCTCCCTCTCTCTCTCTCTCTCTCTCTCTCTCTCTCTCTGAGCACGTGTGAACATAGGAACTATTATCTGATCATGATAACTTTACTCGCTCATTGTTGGGAAGAGGAAATTTCATAGCTCGTGGGTTCGGGTCAAGACAGGGGAATTTAGCCGACGTAAACGAGTCGATCTCCTCTCTGGTGGTGGTGTCTGACACGTAAAGTTCTTTCATACTTTGACTTGCATGGCTCGAGTTTCCAGTTTACTTGCTCTTAAAAATGACTGGAACACGCAAGAAACCTCAGCTTTTCTGGTCGCGGGCGATGCACTGGGGCTTCGAGCTAAGCACAATCCTTCATTGCAGTGTCCCAACTTCAAAGACTAAAACACCAATTGGCTCAAACATGAGACCTCTATAAAACCGTGACATGCCGCAGTGCCAGGATTGTCTTTAACGGCTGAGACAGTGGATGTCCTTCTGACCAAATTGGACATATTTAGAATTTTTCATCAAAAAGTCTTGTCTTACCTTGGTCAAAAGAGAGTCAGAAGTCTTCCTCACCTAAAAGCTAAAACCTTTTCACCCACCATAGATTTATAGCAAAAGAAAAAGAAGAATGGTTTGGTCGGGACCCCATCCATTATTAGGTTTTTTACTCTCCTTTTCCTTGCAGTTTTTTGCATGATTGAATGGTTTTTATAGTTGATCGAAAGAGACACGAGTTACGCCCCGAAGGGTGGCGGTATGATGCTGTGCTTCCCTCAATCGCCAAACGAAATTTTCTGAGTCAAGCTCATTCAACGTGATAAGCCTTAACTTCAACAGCGAATTCTAGTCTTACCGTCTTAGCGTGCCAAATCTAGAATAACTATTGCGAGTTTTAACACAGAATTCCACTATAAGAGATTCTCTTTTTCTAAAAAATTTCAAGAAAAACAACTCTAACGTTTCCAAAAAAGTTCGCTCACAAAAATGAGATCCCTTCCCCGGGGTATAAACATAATACACGATTTCCCCCTGTCCTCAAGTGAGGAAGACAAGAACAAACAATATAATAAACAGAAGTAACAAGAACAGTATCATCATAAATTGCCCCTTCGCACCAGCCTTCTTCATGACCATGGCCACTTTCTTCTGCAAAAAGAAATAATGTGGGGTTAAAATAAGTGAATTATAACCATCCCGGCTGTCGTAATTCCCACATATATTATACAAAAACTAGTTTCCATAAAGGAAGCTTCATCTTGAACCCAGCTTGCAGAGACAATCATACCTGGACAAAATCAAGACGGTTCGATGTACTCTCCATTTCCGTGCCCAAGTCATCAATAATCCGGTCCTAAAGAACAATAGACTGGACATCTTAGTATAATACCAATCAAAGGGACCAAAACTCCTTGACATTTTTTAACAGGAAAAGGCAACTATCAACGTCCTTGAAAATGAGACACAACATTGCTTCTAATTGTAAAAACACATGAAACAATGATCAGAGGCATTTCTTGTGAAGGACAAGAATCATGGACCTGGGCAAGGAGCTCGTCATGTATGGTAAGCCCAATTCCTCCGATTCGCTCGACACTTGCACTCAATTCATCCAATTCCTCATCCTGCCGCCTACAAGAGCAAAAAAAGAAACAAAGGACAAAAGTAAGCTTTTTGACGTTGACGCTGCTATTTTGACCAAATCTTGCTGGAGAAGAGTTACGAGGTGTTACAAAAAAAAGCAACAAACTCAAACACTCCCTTCATTACAGTATTTCCAAACAAGTTCCTTGTAACCATGTATTTAGGGTGTAATCAGTAATTTAACAGCAAAAGCATTAAAATTCCAATATAGATTATTATTTGCAGTGCCACCAGATACAATTGACTAGCAAAAAAAATTTTCAGGAATAACAAACACTAAACAAAAGATAACTACACAAGGAGAATGTTCCACACCAAGACAAGCCTACAGATCATAGAGACAATGGAGAGTTTAGAATGTTTGTTGCAATGATAGAATTTCGTTCAAATGGACTATGATACACACAACCAATTACAAAGCACAAAATGCTATGCATTTCATTATTTACACAACAACACTTTGTAATCCATGATTGGCTGATGGACTGATGTCATGCTCCTCCAAGAGGATCTAAAACCTTCTCCAACCAAAGTTAGTGAAAGCTGAGGCATAATGACTGGAAATGTTATATTGAAGATGTCAAAATATCAACAGTGACAACCATAAGTATTATCCTTGTCTTCCCCTAGCAGGGTTCTTCTACAAGAATCATTCAATGTACCCAGTTTGCAAGCGAGACCACCATCATGACTGACTGCATTTTTTTTTTTTTGGGGGTACTTGTTCAATAAACCAATTGACAAACCAATAAATAGCAGAAGCAGATCTCTTGCCGACACAATAGTTTTTGTCAGAACTTGAGAGGATGAAGAAAACAAGAACATACTTTATGAGAAGCATCTGCCTGTCAGATTCCGATGCTATAAAATCATCATTATCTCGAGAAACGTATTGATCAGATCTATTTGGCTGGTTAGAATCCGGAAGCCTCAATAGTTCTCGACGTATCCCATTGGCACTGGCAATGCTCACATTGGTCTCTTTTCCCACTATCACAGCCTTTTTGACAGCTCCAATCTGTAAGGAAGTTTAGCATTTAGGAAGACTGGTAGAAGCTGAAACACTAATGAAAAACAGTTGGTCTCCAGAAACTTTGTTAGTTGACAAAAAAACAGTTTTTCAACATTAATTTTCTCTCGAATTCCTCATTTTACAAAAACAGTAAGCTCTTTAGACCATTTTCAAAAAAGACTGGGAACCAGTTGAACATATCTACATCCTGTTAATTGATTGTTGCACACAGCTCTATAGAATATACCTGAGCTCGAGCAGTGGAGGTCCACCTCCTTCTTTTGTCCAGCTCAACTTCATTAATTCCATAAAGAGAAGGATCTTTTGCTGCAACAGCAATTGTTTTATCCAACTCATCCACCTACATTTAGGGACAATAATCTCGTATTTATAAAAAATGTATAAGTAATCAAGGAAAAGAAGTAGATGTGCTCTTAAACATTCACAAGGCAGAAGAAGTGGAAAACACGAGCCCAAAAGAACAAGGTGCAGTCTTACTTCATTGCAAGACCTTTTGTATGACACTTAATGTCAATAACAGCATAGAAGATCTTTTACACCCAAGCAAGTAAAGCAAGCAGCAAAAGAAGAACAACAATAATATGTACCTGCCACTCAATGCTCTCACAATTGGCCAGTAGCTCCTTCGTAAGATGCGCACGCTCCGCATTATCCAAAGGTACACATTCCCAGTGGTGAAAAGCAGATTGCAACTTATCAATCTATCCAAACAGAAGATCAAGTCATCACTTGATAAGGATATGCAAAGTCTCTATCTCTACTATGTTACGTGAAAGAGTTCAACAGGTTGCTCTATATAGATCTGCAAAGAACTCAACAAAGTCTCCTGATGCTATGTGCATAAGGCTCTTTGGATATAAGTGACATAAGAAAGCACGGCACTACAAGAATGTTAGGATATTTAAGTTTGAACTAAGTTCATTGACTAAGGGTGAATAAGAGCCCATTCCAACGTATCTAAAAGTATTGCATGTGGATAAGAAACAGACTCACAGTTTCTTGAACCTCCTCTTTCACGATGTAAAAGGGATCCTGAGCTGAAGACATCTTGTAGAAAACTGGCAAGTCTCTATTCTGAGAATGAGCAAAGTAAAATTTTTTTACAATCGGAAGCGCACAATAATCATTGGCCCAGAAACAACATGCATGTCCATACTTAGAGTTCATGCCCCCACATCACACTGGTTTACTTGCAAAATATATACTAGTACTGCCTAGATTGGATAATTGATATCACCTAATGCTTAGATTTCTAACACTATTCCTGCCAATGTCCATAACTACACCAAATCTACCCTTCATCAACTATCTTAAACGTAATGAGCCACTGCAGCAGCCAACATGCTGAGTTATGAACAACTTCTTTGCGAGATTACTCAATCCCCGTACGAATTCGATCTCCACTATCGGGATAAGAAAGAGACCTAGCAAAACACAGCAAAGAGAACATTTAACTTCGCTCGAGCAACACTAATGAAGCTCGCCCCCGTTCCATGCCTCGATTAAGATCTATCGCATCAATTCCACACCATCCGACAACTATTTCGACAATCACACCATGAAATCACCAACACAGCACCGCATTATCCTCTTCCGAATCAAATCGAACAATAACGGATTTCACTCCACCGATCCGTCGCCCGTGCATCATTTCACAAATCACACTCTCCGGAGCTTTCGTGCCCAGCAACCAGGCATCCTGGCAACTTCGCATCGGAAAAACCAAAAGATCACGTGATTGCCGAATATATCCATCCGTACCTGAACGCAGACTATTCGGTTTTCCTGGCCGTCGGCAAAGATCTGGCTACCGGGGGAGTTCTTGTTTGGGCCGGGAAACAGCGTGCTACAAGCCCTTCCGTCGTCGGCACCAAACAGAAGACGACTCGATTCGCTGAGAAATTCAAGTTCCGGCGACGCGATCGATCGAATCAGCCACGCAGGAACGGGTCGAGCTTGTTGGTGGGCGTTTCTCTGCAGATTGAGCCCCCGCGAGAAAGAGTTCCCCAAACGAAAGAACTCATTTCAGAGGAAGCCGAAATTTTTCTTTTCCTGTGCCAAAAAAAAAATTATACGACCATAATTTATGTATTTTGTGAAAATAATGATTTAGAAAATATTTTTTTAAAATTGACCATTCTGTCTTATAAAAATGAATAACGAAAAAAATATTCTCATCCATAAAAATATTTAGATGTGAATTATTACCATTAATAAAAATATTTTAGTACTTATTAATTATTTCAAATAATACATGAAATTATTTAAAAAATATATAAAAATATTTAGATGTGAATTATTACCATTAATAAAAATATTTTAGTACTTATTAATTATTTCAAATAATACATGAAATTATTAAAAATATATATTTTATAAATAATTTTCATGAAACAAGTGAAGCTATTATTATTAAAAAATAATCTTAATTAGGGACACATCAGTAAAAATGAAAAATCGACAAATTGACTTCGACCAACCTAATCAAACTAAAATATTTAAGTTCTTTAAACTAATCAATCGATAATAATATGTCACTATATCATTCACGTTGATCTATATAAAGTGATTTCTAATTATAATTCTCTACAATTGACTTTTGACTTTTTTCACATGTGAAGACATCACGCTTTGGCTTTTGTTTGATGGAAAGTACGAGAAACATTTTCAAAATATTAGTATTAGAATGTAATTTCGCATATAACATTTTTCACGATTCTTCAAGATTTAGATAATATTTCAAAATTTCAACAAGAAAATCAATAATAAAAAAAAAGCTTCTCTCATATTAAAAAAGAAAGCATTATTACATCATATTTTTTTACACGGTCTAATCACCACTGACGTCGTCAAGTGGAGTATTCTCAAGTCACTACTTGAGAATACTTCACCATGAGCGCCCCAATAATTATGAATACGTTCATCTACAAAAATTCATTTTTTTACAGGCTTCAAATTTGAAATAAAAGCCACACGGATAAAATGAATTAAAGAAATCAAATGAAATGAATTTAAAGTATTTCGATTGCCGTCTCCACCGGTGAAGAAACGCTTGGATGGTCGATTGCTTTCGCAGGAACCGAAAATACCGAAATAGCCCTAAAAAAATTGCGGTCCAGTCCACCGCTGATCTGCGACTGGTCGGCCCTTCTTTTTTGTGATTGGGCTTTTTTTTTTTTTTGAGGCAACGCTTGATTCGACTCTGGTACACTTCTCAACCCAATCCTTGCCGTTCATATAAGGTGCATGATTATTTTTCTTTTTCTTTTTATTTCCTTTCTCTCTTTTTTATTTTTTCTGTAAGAGGTGCAAAGGATCGATTTGTGCAAGACCCCTTAGTACTTTTATCATCGAAATGATCGGCTTGAACTGTAATTGCTCGATCCATCATCAGGTCTCCGAGCCTATCACCGCAATTCATGGCCGGCTGCCTCGATCCGTATGGAGCCAAAGGAGAAGGTTTCCAACGGGTCCCCTTCTCTTGCTTCGCCTTCAGTGACAATTTGATCTATTTACTACTCGACTATCGCGCTTAACTGTATTATAGCACCTTTTCTATCCATGGACCCATATTTTCTAGGTCCGATGTACCTGATCGTCGATCACGTGGGTCTCATGCGAGGCTCGTTAAAACTAATAACTCCTAAGGGTTGCGTCCAATCCACGTAATAAAAGTTGGGGAGAATGTCAATCTATTTTATGTGGGAGTTATACCCTCTCGGGTTGACTCGTGGAAAAGCAAGACTCGAGACTCGAATTTGGTTGTGATTTATATCAAGCGGTTAATATCCTTAATTGATCACATTACATCAGTCGTGTAATCAATCACAAAAAAAAACAACAAAAAATCTTTCTTATGGCGAAGAGGGCAAAAGGGAAAGGCCTAAAGAACCTTACTTTCCAAAAGTAAGGCCAGATGGATCCTAACTCGATAGTCCCAAGGACTTTCAGGAAAGGCCCATCTTCATCTTTTCTTGGCAAATGCCCCCACCTAAGCAGTTCAACGCTTGCAATGTCTAATGATTATGCGATTGTGATTGCTCTTTTTCGTCTTCTTATTTTCTTGATTTCTTTTCCCACAGTGACGGTAACAGCACCAACGGTTCTAGTGTACATGAATATCTTGAATAAAAGCATTAGGGCACCCTAGACTTTTATAACTTATTCAATATAATCTTTAAACTATTTTCAGCAATCGGATCTAAGATGGATGCTTCTTTTATTCGAACTGATCCTTCCATTTAAAAATAGTGATAGAGATGCCAACGTTGACTAACAAAGGGTTGCCTTATCAGCACCAATTTGCAATTGAAACTCACGTGTTATTTCCATTGTGGCCGGCGGAATAATATACTACATAATTAATAATTCGTTTTGTTTTGCGAAAGATGATCGATTCAAAGAACTTTTTTTCTATATATGATTAATTATATCGTTTGAATTAATCAGTCGATAAAAATATATTCCTTATCAACAACAATATATGGCGATATATTCTCTCAGGCAATGAAATATTTTATATTTATTCATTTTTTATATTGAGTCGTTTTCCTCATTTTATATTTATTCATTTTTTATATTGAGTCGTTTTCCTCAATAAATTCGTATTAAAAATCACCGACACAAGATATTTCAAAATATTCCAATTCACAATCACGGTTCAATCATATCGGACGAAAGTACGATAGCACGATATGGAGGCCCATGGTCAGAAGATTTCCTGCCCGTCAGTCCAACCCAATTATTCATCGCAACTCTAGGCCAAAAAAATTAAAGTAAAAGGACTTTTAAAAATAAAAAAAGAAACAAGAAGCTATAAATTACAAAGGGGGGGGAGAAAGACGACAAAAGATCCGCCGATCTTACGCGAAAACGCGCAAACCCGCAAAAAGCCAACACAGGCGACGGTTCCATGCCTGTTTCCACGCATCTCGCAAAGTCGGGCCTCTCCCTTCTCGGGCTCCGCTTTCCTTTTCGGTTCGGTCCTCGACCCGACGGCCCGGATCCGGAAGCAACGCGGCCCTCTTTTGGGTCTGTCCACGAACTTTCCATTTTCGAAAACAAAATCGGAATGGCGATTGCCATTGGGTGGCGCAGAGGGGAAACGCCACGTCTCCCTTTCGCCACGGCTCTGCAATTCGGACCACAACCGTCGCCCCGGCCCCATGGACCCATAAAAACCAAGTCCGGCTGCACCCTACGTTGGTCGGGTGAGAGAAAGGATCACTCGAGATGGAACTTTCGTGGGGGCCACGATCACCGATCCGGCTCCCGTTTCCATATGGACCTGCCCCCCAACTTGACAAATACGGGGAAACACGACACGATAATCACGAGTCTCCACGTAACTGATATGAATGGCTTGTCTTTAATATGATCAACGAGGCTCTAAAGTTGAGATACCATTAAAAGAGTGAGTAATATAAAAGAGATCTCTCATAAGAGGAAGATCTATAGTCTCATATCGAGTCATCGGAAGAGATCAAATCTCGCGACCGATTTTGACTTTGCCAAACTCGAGGTAAACCGATGCGGTCGGTTAGAAAATTAAAGTAAATCAAACGGCGATCGTCACGTCTTCCCAACTCCATGCCTTGCCTGAGAGAGATCGTAGGCACAGGCAATCGAGACCGTCGGCGAGCTCGTAGCTGGACCCGACATGTTGTTTTCCAGATCTCGACAGCACGACGTGTTCGGATCTCGTCTTCTTTTCAATCGGAGTACGCCGGTCGTTATGTTTACACGGGACATAATGGCACCGCTTTGGTCATTACGTTCTGTCGATGCATGTGGGGAAGACGGACGCAACCGCCGAGCGAAAGGGTCCGACGAGCATTAAAAACGGGTGTTTGGTAGTTAGGAGCCGATGAAGGCATTGAATGTTCGGGCATTCTTTCGTAGCCACTCATTCCGTTCCCATCTGGCGTTCCTTCGATGTCCCTTTCGCGACGAGTTCGTATCTTCGGAGGAGAAATTCGCGGTCCGAAATCCCACGCGTTCGCGAGTATGATCTTGTACGGATAAAATCCGGACGACATGAAACACGAGTATTGTACATCGCAGCTAATTCGTTAATACAGGCGAGAAGTTGATTCCACGTCTGACTCGGCAAAATATTACAAGTGCTTGCACGTTATCATTTTTTTTCTTTGGTTATATTGTGGAGAGTCACTTCATATCTTATAAGCTGATAAAATATAGTGATTTATAACGTTACATTTTTGTATACGGCTAATGTCCATCTTCGTGCCAAACCAAAAAAAAAAAAGACAATCATAAATCAATAGTTGGGGCTTATACTGTCTTGGCCCAAATGGTCGATTGAGGGAGATAGTTGCACAAATTGTAGCCACGAAGGTTCTTTTTAGTTTGGTTAGTGTCCCATTGAGAAAATTCTCTAGATCATGGATGAAAATAATATCATTGATGTGATGAAATAGCTTTCGCCATAATGGCAGTGAAAGATACTAGTTGTACACGTTGCTAAGTTGTCAATTTGTGTTTCGAGAGGCTTCTTAGTAATACAATTCAAAACACGTGGGCAAAAGTTAAAACTTCAAGAAGCGAGAATGGTCTAGAGAGTTTTAAATTTATTGCATAGTGGCCAATTCAATTATAAACTTTTCAATTTCACTAATTCAATATCAAAATATTTAACGATTTTCTAATGTAGGATGTCCAATCAATTTTGGCTAGAAGTCACCAGCATGGCAGTTTAGTCAGTATTGATTGTCTGAGTGGCAATGTCAATTTTACAACGGATGGTTTTTGCAAATTTTAAAATAATTTTCTGAGTTATTTATTTAAATTTTCCTTTCCTTTTCTTTTCATTCCTTCTTTTATTTTTCTTTGTTATTCCTTTTTCAGTTGTGATCGGTCTCAACAATGGCCAATTCTCACCCAAATTTAGATGAGGACATCGTGGCCTCACTTATGGCTATTCACTAACCATTGTTGAGATAGGATACAGACAAAAAGGAAAAAGAAAATGAGAAAAAAGAATTCGAAAAAATGGAGAATTTTTAAAAAAAATCAGTAAAGTTCAATCACATTTGCACCGGTCATATCACATACGACAATCGACGTTTACGTTCCAATCAAAATTGACCAAAATGAATCTAATGAAAAAAGATCTAAAGATTCATGATTAGATTGATTGCCACACAATAAATTTATGATTTTTTGAGCACCTTTAAAAGAGTCAAAATAAATATCTTTTTCAATATTCAACATCTTAAAAACGGTTAAACAAAATACGATTGAGGCAAATACAGAAATTGGTCGACACCCCTTTGCAAAGAGTCTATACAAATTTGACTTTATCTAAGATCTTTTGATGAAAATAAGATTTTATCGCCGAAGATGGAACAAAAGCAAATAAAAATAAGAAATATCGTGTTTCGAGCATATCATGATTTTCGTTGTATTTTTCTCATGGGTGTCGCTTTTGTTACATGTCCCTTTAATTACATGTCCCTTTCTCCAATCCCGATTCAGCATGGCCTACCGGCCGACCAAATCAGTAAGTGCTGATTTGACATCAACCATAAGCTAGGATTAAAAGACTCTATCCATTTGATTTGCCACCTAAGCTGTACCCACTTTCGGGGCAATAATTTATTAATTAAATTCCATTGACAAAAAGTAAAGTGACATGAAATAAAGGTAACCACATTTTTTTGGGCCAATGTTCCTCTTCCTATGTTGGGTCTCGAATCAGAGCACAATCTATTGCTTGTCCCACCTGTCCCACAATAAAATCCGTTGTTGCTGATACATTCTTCTCGGTTCCTCCTTCTTCCATGACCCGAGCTCGGAGAAGGAAGAGATAAGAGGGCCCAATGGAGAATGTGGTCAGAAATCCATAAATAAAAAAACTTCAATATTAGGTACAATTTCAAATTTTCATCGAATTATTTTATAAAAAAAAAACACAACCTTTAAATCGAATCTCAAATTATACCCCGTGTCTGAAAATCCACTTGTTTGTTCAAAATCATCAACATCAAGGCCAAGTAGAGGTTCATTATCCGAGCAACTTCACTAACATTTTTTTTTTGGGTAAAGCAACTTCACTAACATTCTCATATTCTTGTAAAAAAAAAATTCGTATGAAATGGTAATAGCTTTCTACAACTGACGATTCTGAAAGAATTGATTTTTTGTTTTGGCACGGGGGACGAATTTGGAATCAAAGCGAAAGTTTGCGACTTTCCTAGACAAAACAAAAGGTCGGTATAGAATTGAAAGTGGACCCAAGACTGAGATTTTTCTTTTAAAGCAAATCAAGCCATTAGAGCACACACCACGAGCAGCACGTGAAACAGGGCAAATCCGTAACTTCATCCCAACTTGTGCTCGCCAATTGTAATTATCAATTGAACGTGGTTGGAACGAGGGCAAGCGAGAACTCCACGCCGGCGACCTTCTGGAAACGAGCGCGAGGAGTAGTTGGGAGAGAAACGTTGGTCAGATTCTGGCGGAGCCACGTCATGACCCCGAAAGCAAGCCAACTTTGGTCAGATTAACTACGCGTTCCAAACCAAGCGATCAGACTTCGATGCCGACCCCATGTTTTTTTTTCCAACGCTCCATTAATTTAATGTTGAGAGATGAACCCCCGCCGTGGTCCATGCGAAACAATAAATTCAATTTGTCCGAAGATAATCTTAAAAAAGCCAAGTGACTACCGGTATGCTTATAATTAGTAATAATTACCCGAAGTAACTTCTAAGGAACGTGGAACTAGGCTATGTAAGCTACTATTATAGATATAACACGGTTTTCCCATCTGATGATTTAGCGTGTACGGGTCATGGCGAGTAGCGGGGGGGACGGATCTTACTATGGTCTTTAGATGCATCATCGAGTCGAGTCGAGGCTTGGGGCAAATATGGTGTTGAAAGCTTGTGCTCGACAAGACTCGAATATCGATGTTGCGCATTGATCCTTCTACCTCAATTCGGCTTGAATGAGGAAAGTCGAGATACATGATCCAAGCTCTAAAAACAACTTGGTTGAGTTTCACGGCTCGATATCTATGAAGTTGCTGAGGTTTGATCTTGAGCTTCCTTGGTGCTGTGGACGGGTTGGCGTTGCGCAACATTAACTATATGCAAGATGTAGGGAGGGAACAAGAGGAAGAGTAGGCAATCCTAGCTGAACTTGATGCTAGGCAAGCGGTAGCAACAGATGGGGTTCATGCGATTGAAGTCTAAGAACGCGTTTGATAACCATTCTCATTATCCGTTTCTCATCCCCGGACAAATTTAGGACGAGAAACATGTTTGGTAAATTCTCATTAATGAAAAAAAATGGCTAGAGATATGTTTGGGACGAGAAATGAAAACAAAAAACATTTTGATTTTCTATTTTTGGGACGAGCATGAACAGTACCAAATAATAAGCTAAATTTGTTTTATTTTGTTCTTATTTCCTACCGCCGCTACTTGCCGGTCACCGTCGTTCGCCGATCGTCGCCGGTCGCCACATTTCTTTTATTTTTCTATTCTAGAGACATAAATTTTATGCAAGTACCAAACGTATTTCTATTATTTTTCTATTCTAGGGACATAAATTTTTTATAATTACTAAACACGTTTCTTTTCCAAACAACTCATCCGAGAACCACTTCTCAAAAAAATTCATTCTAAAAAAAACTGTTTTTGAGACGATAATGATTACCAAATGCGCCCTAAATTTTAGAAGTCCAATAAAGCTCCCCGAGAGGATGAAATGATGGGGTGCTTATAACTAGGGCCGTCAAATGGGTCGGGTCAGATTTTGGTTGAGTAAAAGATAAACCGACCTATATTGACCCATTTAACTCGTCTTGACATATTTCCATACAATACAGTTTAGCGATCCATACCCGACCTGATTCCAACCAATTATTAAAACACTTCCATATTTAATCAAGTCCTGAAAATTTTACTTCATGATTTTTTTAAAATGTACGGTTAGAGTAATTTTATGCGATATCATTTATTTGATGATTCTAATTTTTTTTTCAAAATTTTAATTATTTTTATTTTTCCTCTTCTAGTCATCGGAGTCTAGTGAGCTCATCTCTCACCTCTTGGCTGCCAACCCACTTGGAAAGAGGAAAACAGAGAAAAAAAGGATTATATTCGTTTTTTAAAACTTTAATTACAATATCAAAATGACTTGTTAATAACATTCAAAGTTATTTGTTAATAACGTTTATAATTAATCACGCAACACATTTGTGATCCATTTAAGACCCATGATTATCGAGTGACCAATTCATTTAAGTCAATATATTTATGACACATTAAAATATGGATTTTTAACTCCTTTTGTCATATCTACTTATAAAGGGGTTCATTGTGACAATGTTGGCACGTTTAAAGGGTGAATGAACCAATCATGAGCTGCCGCAATGTCCGGAGGAAATGGCTAAACGACTAATGCCAAGCCGGCAAGATTAGGTTAGGGAATAGGCCGAGCTATCCCTAAGAAGCCCCACTCCAAACCCACCAACTTAGGATTATGTAAGACATCCCAAGACCGTCAAGAAGGATCCGGCCGCCCGATCCTTGCGCCGAGCAATGCCCTTGTGAAATAAAATCCACAAAAAAAAAATCCCCGATACCGACACACATCAGTAAATTCCACGAATTTTATAAAAAAATGATTAAGATTGCTTTCCGTGAACATAAAAAAAAAAAAAAGATTTACATGAGGGGGCCATGGTGTTAAAAAGAAAAAGATTTACGGGCCTATAAAAAAAAAAAAAAAGGTTCACGCCCGAGATTGTGGAAACGCCCCAGGCCAATCGAACCCATCATCGTCCATTCACGGGATCAGTTAAAAAGGCAAAGGCCCCGCCCCCGGCGACAGGGCCAACCTCGACAAGGACAAGAGCACGAGCAGCAACCCGACACATGGACCGCGGTCTCCCTCTCCTCGAATCCTCGCTCCGTTCCCACGTTTCGCCGAGCAACGGCCCTCAAGCCCAGAGGCCCCCGTAATCCGTTTCGACAGTGAGCTGAGGCGGTAAATTAAGGACGCCAAAATGGAAGAGAAAAGAAAAGAAGAAAATTTGGGTACGAAAGGAAGGAGCACGTTGTGCTTCGGAGCAGAAAATGGCGCTCAGAGGCAGATTTTTGTCCGCTTCCTCAAGCCGGAATCATCATCGTCCTCGTCGTTATTCCCATCATCGTCTTCTTCTTCTTCTTCATCTATATCTCAGTGCCTCTTCAAGCAATCCGAAAGCCATGAACTCCCTCTAGCAGAGCGCTCTCTCTGTCTCTCTATATCTCTCTTTTTTCCTGGAGACCCCAAAGTAGACCTCTCTCTCTCTCTCTTACCTTTTTTTTTTTTTTAAAGACTTGAGCTCATCCGCCATGTGTTCTTGGGCGTAAACTCAGCTTGTTATTAAATGTAGATGCATGCAATAATTGCACACGTTGCGTTTGTGTATATTACCAAGTGTGAGCAGTGACGTCAATTTCTTTGAAGTTCTGCTTTTGAGTCTTGACTGTTTGTTTGATTACTCGTTTTTCCCCTTCCTCTGCTCACGCCGCCTACTTGCTCCCATTTAAAGTTCTATCCTCCTGGAAATCGTGGGTGCTCTCTCTCTCTCTCTCTCTCTCTCTCTCTCTCTCTCTCTCTCCGCAGTATCTTTCATCCAATTGATTCCACATCGACTATTTGCCTTGTCAATTCATAAGTGGAATTCTTGGTTATTCTCCTCAATTTGCTTGTTGGGTATTCTTGGATCGTGTGTTTAGGGACTTTGCTCGTGGTCGATCTTCTGGGTGGAGCTGGTCCTAGCAATTGTCGAAGCTGTCTCTCTTTTAGGCATTTTAGGACTTCAATTTTGGGAAGGAATCTGCCAATAGTCTCCTGTTGCGGCAATTTCGAGCTCTGTCCATGCTTAAATCTGGAACATTTGCTAAATTGTTGCTATTGTCGAGAAGACAATCTTAAAAATTTACCCAAGGAACGCTCTCGCTTCGTAGTTTGAGTGGACACATTTGAGGGTCTTCCCTCTTTTCAAGCTGTAGTTGCGTGGAAAGATTTGAGGATCCGCTATTGAGCTTCCTGCCCTCGCTTCACCTCTGCGTGAGCTCTGAGTCCATATCTTGCATCTGTTTTGCGATTTTTTCCGTGTCTGGCAACATGCTATGAGATTTCCGATATATTATAGATAATACTCGCACGCTATTTGGGAACGGTTCTTGTTAGTAATTTTTGTGTCTTTTTCGTTGCTGCGACGCCTCTCATTTGGTTAGTCGCAATGATTTTGATTTGTTTGATTCCAGCGTAGAGATTTTCCATCAGCTAGTCCTTGCTCATCTTATACGCAGTTCATGTCTCATGAAATGGAATATATTAGATATTGATAACTTATCTAGTTTGAGTACTCTTGGTTAATAATGGAGGCTCTAGGTCATTTTTGTCATTGATATCAGGCAGAGTGAATCAAACACGCAAAGTTTCTTCTGACTTTTCCATGTATTCTTTGCATTGTTGTTGCACATGAGTGACGGTGTCAGTTTGTGCTGGCTGATAGTATCCAACTTGGTTTTTCCCGCTTCCTTTCTACACTACGGCATTAAGTTTGTCTCAGACCTCAACATCTGCCACAAAACAACCAAATTGTTTATGTGGGTGTTTGCTGTTACTTCAGTGTGCCCCGTCTGAAAATTGCTCGTGGCATCTTGTGATAAGCTTGGATCAGTTGACTAACATTGAAAATTTATGACAGAAACATTTGTCCAACAAGCAAGTGATTTGTCATTCGACAGAAGAATTTAGGATGAATCAACCCAAAGTCAAGCGCCGAGTGGGCAAATATGAGGTTGGACGGACTATTGGCGAGGGAACATTTGCAAAAGTCAAATTTGCAAGAAACTCCGAGACTGGGGATGCAGTGGCTCTTAAGATCCTAGACAAAGAGAAGGTTCTGAAACACAAAATGGCTGACCAGGTCTCTTTCTATTGTCCATCATCGGCATTTGGTTCCCTGCTCTTGTCTCTTTCTTCTGTTAGATGAGACCAGACTTCTAGTGTGAGAGGCTTGTCATTTGTCTCCGACCACTTATTAGGACACAAGACAATGTTTTTGGTCATGAAAGGCGCATGTTTGGTTCTTTCTTTTGTTTTTCTGATTACTTGTATACATAAAGCATGGGGTTTCAGTTGTTTCTTTTCGTGGATGTGTAGATCAAGCGGGAGATAGAAACAATGAAGCTGATAAAGCATCCAAATGTTGTACGTTTGTGTGAGGTCTCTCTCTCTCTCTCTCCATGTGCTTGTGTGAGAGGTTTCTGCACTTTAGATCACTCTCCTTGATGTCAGGAAGATTTTTTCTTCTTTTGCATGCAAGCATCAGCCTTACTCTCATCAATTGCATTAGACTTCAAACTTTTTTGTCCAGCACTCATTTTGCAGTGGTGGTGTCGTGCATATATAGTATTGTTGATACACTATCTTTCAGTTATGCCACTTAAGTAGAGCTTTTAGTTATTGGATGAGGGGCCTAATATTTTGGTGAATCATTTTGAGCATTTTAAGCCAGTTTCCTGATTATTCTGTAAAGGAACCAGTGTTTTGGTGACTTCTTATCCACATTAACTAGGATTCATGGGGAAGTTGATCTAATTAAATATGAAAATTGTCTTTGTTCGAGGGAGTCTAACATACAGCCGGTGCTGCTCTGACAACTTGCCATCTATAGCAAACATATTGATCAATGCATAGAATTAAGCCAGAAGTCTTGTTCTTATGACTACTGAACTGCCAAAATCTGGCTTAATCTCCAAGTAAATACCGATTTCGTGAATGTTCATTGCTGAAATGATATGGGGAAGATATAAGAGAGAGGTTGTAAAATTCCAAAATACTCTTCTTTTCACTTGGTCTTAACCCCATTTTTTGCAATTGAACTCTGCGTGAATCTGCACAAGATGCACCCTGAGATTCCCCTTGAGTTAATGCTGGGTTCTTTGGTGGAGAAATCTAGGATCATTCACAAGGTGTCATATGCCAATAAACTTCAAAATTTTCATTTGAAAGGGTCCTCTAGTGTCTCAAATGCGTCCTATATACTTGTCACAAAGAAAAATAGTTAACTTTGCATATTAGCATCCTTTTCATATATATTTTCCAGAAAACCATGTGACTTCCATCCTGCGTCATGATAATAGATATTCCTCCCCATGACACAAACTTTAAGATGATCTGATGGCATTCATTTATGCATGTTATTGTGGTATTTGCTGTTTGTTTTGCATTTCAATATTTCCACAAATGGCAGAGCATTCTTGAGGGCTGAGCATTGCGTGCTGAATAGAAAGTGCCTCTACTTATTGCATATGATTTGCTATTCGGGTAGGCATTAATGAGGGAATGAACAAAGAAAGAATGTTCATTGGATGTGCTCAACAAGAGTCGTTATAGGATTGAACTTTTTGGTCAAGATAAAAGTTGTGCGGTTGATGGAAAGACCTTGGTTCCTTAGAAGTAAATTGTGTCAATTTCAAGACATTCGCAAGAAATTGAACATGCAAAAGATAAAATTTAACCTTTTCAAAGTACACGATATGTAATAGATACCAGAGGGACACTTGTTGACCTTTTGCAGGCATTAAATATGAATAAGATTTCTATCTTGATTTTAGTGCTTTTTGGGCTTTCCTATTTTTTGCTTATCTTTTTAAATTGCTCTATTTCAGGTCATGGGCAGCAAGACTAAAATTTTTATTGTCTTGGAGTTCGTAACTGGAGGGGAACTTTTTGACAAGATTGTAAGTAACGATGACTAGTAAGGTCATTTTGTGCCCCTGTTTTCTTCCCATTGTTTAAAAGCCTTGGGATCTTCCTTAGTTGAATTTTAAAGAATCCCATATAGTTTCTATTTCCTTTGTATGTTACTTTGCCAGAAGCCATTTTTTTTTTCTGTAGATAAGTCTTCAGATAACTATATAGTAGACACCAGGTAAGTTTGCGCCAAAATCTCCACAGGCACAGTAAAATGTTTGTTTGGAGATTGTATTGTGAAGCTATCTGATTCATTAATTCCAAGATTCTTTCTTAATTGATTTCTTATACTGCATTTTCATATTGTCTTCATTGAACAATATCTTTCTTTGTGAAGGTAAATCATGGAAGAATGGGAGAGGATGAAGCAAGGAGATATTTCCAGCAGCTTATTAATGCCGTTGACTATTGTCATAGCAGGGGCGTCTACCATAGGGACCTAAAGGTGGATGGATATTATGATGTTAACTGATCCTCTAACTCTGAGCGAGCTATTGTGGTATAAAGAAAAGACTCAATGTATCTTTGTTTGTGTTGGTATTTGTCTTTGCAGCCAGAGAATTTGTTGTTGGATGCATCTGGAAATCTAAAAGTATCTGATTTTGGTTTGAGCGCATTGTCCCAACAAGTCAGGGTAATTATGTGTCTTCAATCTCTATCTGAACATGCTTTCTTGTCATTGATGCTGTTTTTTCAATCAATTGCTGTTGTAACATGGCTGATATTAAATGGATCAACTTGCCTGTATGGATAACAATGTCGTGATTGACTTGCACTTCAGAGTCACAGGCACAATACCTCGGCTTGATATGGCTTGCCGTGGCGGTTACCTAGTCCAGCAAGTGGTCTTCACTAACAAGTCTTGAATTCCACTTAGCAGAAAGTTTTCTTTCAAGTTATCCCTGCATACAATTGTCCTTAACTGGAACATTATCTTTATCCAAATGCTTCTTTATCTGAAGATTTTGCTAAGTTATGCCCATTATCCTATTATCTCGCTGGAAATCCTCATGGTATCATGAATTGTTGCAAGACCATTCCCTGTCTTTGATCCGTTACTTGATATGAATAAATAGTTTAGACAATGTCTAATCATCCCAAGCACTCATCTCAGATCTTTTTTTTTTCTTTCTTTTTACTTTGCATTCCCTTGCTATGCCATGGAGTAATTTGTCCCTTTGAATGGTTTGGCAGGATGATGGTCTTCTTCATACTACATGTGGAACTCCAAATTATGTTGCTCCTGAGGTTTGTATGTTGTCTGATTCCTGTTAACATGATGACACTTTGTATAACTCTCTGCTTATTGCTTTGACTTATAACCTGAGTTTATCACTCTCTTGTCTCCTCATCTTTTCTAGGTCCTTAACGATAGAGGCTATGATGGGGCAACGGCAGACCTGTGGTCTTGTGGAGTAATACTCTTCGTATTGCTTGCAGGTTACTTGCCTTTCGATGATTCTAATCTTATGAACCTGTATAAAAAAGTGAGCATTTTTTTTTATTTCGTTAAGTGTACTCCTAGTACCTTAGGTCTTCCAAATTCCTAATGCCTTGGTTCTTCCTTTGTAGATATCCGCTGCTGAATTCACTTGCCCTCCTTGGCTTTCTTTTGAGGCCATGAAGCTAATAACTCGGATACTGGACCCCAATCCCATGACGGTAACTAATTATGCTTTCATACATTGCTAGTGAAGATTGTATGAACGTTATGTTGCCAAAAAAAAAAAAAAAGGAAAGAAAAACTTGGTATAAAACCTTTAAGCTCTAAATTTGTGCTAAAGCTTTCAGAATAAGATTTTTTTTTAGTAATATCTGCTATTTTTTCATATTATTAATTTATCACCAGGAGTTACCTTGAAGTTGCTTCTCAGGAAATGAATATTTTGAAGCATATGAATCCACCAATTCTTTCTTTAACTGTCAAAAAGCACACTGCATAAAATAAAACATGAGGTGGACGAATTTGTTATTGCTACCATACCCAGCTGCCAAATTCTTCATTTGACTGCCTGTTGAATTGTCCTCTAAACCAGTGCTAAGGGAGAAAAATCTTCCTCTTGTTTTTTCTATCTCAGATATTACCTCACTCTTGTTCCCTCTATCTTAGAAACTTAGTGGAGTCAAATAGCTGCTTCTGCATTTTAGTGATATACCCGAACTTTGAATCCACTGATGTCCTGTGTATCTGACGAACTGCATTCTATTTCAGCGCATTACCGTACCTGAAATACTTGAAGATGCATGGTTTAAGAAAAATTACAAGCCTCCCATCTTTGATGAGAAAGATGGTACGAACTTGGATGATGTAGAAGCCGTTTTCAAGGATTCAGAAGTAAGTTGATAAGTTAACTTGATATTAAGAACTCAGGTATCACAAGAGATTTTGCAGAAGATGTTTGATGAAATTCATGCTGTTTGAAATTGTGACAGGAGCACCATGTAACAGAGAGGAAAGAGGAACAGCCGACAGCTATGAATGCCTTTGAATTAATATCCATGTCAAAAGGGCTCAAACTCGAGAATTTATTTGACTTAGAACAGGTCTGTGTTTTTGGGTGTGGTGTGTGTATTGGTTTTCTTTTCCTTCTCCCTGCCAACAATTTAGTTGGTGATTTTATTGATGTTTTGGTCACTAAAAGCTGTTTTAAACCAAATTGGTATTGGTTTGTGGGCAAAATTGGCTTAAAAATTATATCAAGAGAAGCACCTGGACCACCTAATCAGAACATCCTTGGAACACGATTCATCTGATTGCATGTGTTTGACATGGGCTTCTAGTAATAGACTGCTTAGGAATAGCAAATCTGGAAAAGGAAGACAAGTCATCTAAATTTCTACAATTTGTTGCTGGAACATCCTTTAATTCCTAGCATGCTGCTGATTTCACGTGTAAGCTGAGCATATGCATTGTCATCTTTTGTTCAGAAAGCTTGCTGCAAAACTGCCAAAAGTTCACAGATGTGCATTTGATACGAGTGCCTTTTGATGATTATTGCAGTCTTCTAAGTCGCTTCTGTGGGTATTAGATTTGATGGCATTACAGTGATTGTTATTTGCGGACTAATCATACTTCCAAATCTTCTCTTTTCCAGCAAAGGGCTGGCTTCCATGTTTGAAATATGTTCTCAGAGGTTCATGGCTGGTTATAGAGTCGATTATCAGATAGTTTATTAGAAAGAGCTTGCGCTAGTTTCAAAATTTCTCTGTTGGCATCGTTCTCTTTCTTCAGATAGTTAATTCGTGTAATTTCCTTGCAGGAGTTTAAGAGAGAAACGAGGTTCACATCGAAATGCACTGCCAATGAGATCATACATAAGATTGAAGAAGTGGCAAAGCCCCTTGGTTTCGATGTTCACAAGAAAAACTACAAGGCAAGCAGTGCATGTTGGCACTTAACATACCCTCGTTTACTGGGATGGCTGGCTTGATTTTCTCATGCACTGTTCTGAAAGCAGAGAGTGGGCGTGTTTGGTCTTCTCTAATTTATGTGGATTAACACTTCACTGTTTCTCATGTGTCCGTCAGATGAGGCTTGAAAATATGAAGGCGGGAAGGAAGGGAAACCTTAATGTCGCTACAGAGGTAAACAAGAACAGAATTTCAATAAGATTAGGGCTGTTTGAGAACTCCGTTACTCACCATCTTGTAATTTTGTCATTGATTAGATATTTCAAGTGGCACCATCACTTCATATGGTCGAGGTGCGAAAGGCTAAAGGCGACACTTTGGAGTTCCATAAGGTACTCTATCCTCCAGTCCTTTTACAGTCGGCTTTCTATTTTAAAATTGCACATTGCTACCTGCATCTGCATAAATTTTCAAAAGAGCTAAGCATGATGTTTTCTAGTAAATGCCGTGCTACTGTCAAAGGTTGTGACTCATGCTTGTATTATGAATCTGTCGTGTTCTATTCCCCTTAGCAATTTTTCTCATAGCCTGTCATTTACCCCCCGCACTTCTGCTGCAGTTCTATAAAAACCTCTCGACATGCCTTGAGGACGTCGTTTGGAAAACCGAGGAAGACATGCAAGATAGGAAGTAAGAGCTATGGCCTTCCCGAGGCGTCGCTGTTAATAACTTTAAGCCCTTGTTCATTGGGTCTATATCTTCATTCTTTGTGGAGTCTTTTCTTGGACGTCGTTGATCCTCCTCTCGGTCTGATTTTAGATAGCTAATGTCATCACCTTTTGTTCATAGCCTGCTTTGATACTGTTGGAGGAGTTGTAGAGTGGTGGGTCTCTCCTCGTCCGACGTAGAGAGTCCGGGGTCGTGTTGTAATCTTCGACGAATGGTCGATAATGAAATTGTTTGTCTGCAATTTTTCCCCATCATCATCCCGTGTGGCGGACCGGTGGCGCTAACCGAGGTCTCGCAGATGCTCATCTCGACACGTGTCGAGACAGGCGATCTTAGCTTGGAAATCACGTTCGACCAGGTATTGATCTGCGCTTCTGATGTTGAATCGGAGAGATTGGATCCCGTTCTCGCTGCACCTAACGTTCTGATCGTGCATGGAACAGGCGTTTTTGTGGGCTGGCCTTTTGACTGGTAGACGTTGGTAGATATGGTTTGAAACTTTCTCACTGCACACACATGCATATAATATACATGGTCTAATACCCTAAGAGATTCGCCAACTTCGACTTTAATTTCAATTTAATTTTTAACTCTTTTTGTCTTATAAAAAAATTTAGACTTCATGTTCAGTCTTAACTGTCTTCTAAATTTTTTGTGTCTCTTGACTAATAATCAATTTTCAATCGAGTCTCAAATGTTTCCCATTTACCGTTTGTTCAAAATCACCCAAAGTGATCCTATGTGACATTTTCACATCATTGCTATAGTTTTTTTTCCCAAACTTCTGATCTAAGGATATGTCTTTTAGATATGAATTTTCATGTTAGTCCAAATGACGTAGTCTTGGATCGATAATATGGATAAAGATTTCCTTCTATCTCGATTAGAAATTTTCCATTTTGCGCTCAGTTTTCCATCTCTCGCAATAGAAGAGATCACAGTTGGGACATTGGCTCACGATGCTTGAAAAGCTCGCGATCGGGAGTTTTTCGTCTCTTGGCAGTTTATGAGAAATTTTGGACGTAGAGTTGATGGGAAATTGGGAATAGATATGATATTCAAGTAAAGTTTGTGGTTCTTTATTAGATAAGAAAAGGTTTAGCATAAAATTGAAACTAAACTTAAAGATGGGGATTTTTTATGCACAAAAAAAAATTAGGAGAATGTTAGAATTAGACCGAACTTTTTTAGGGTATTAGGCTTAATGCACATATATGTACATATATAAATTAGTTACTAGCAATTAGATATCTATACGTATCACATCTTTCAAGCACATGCCCAATCAACATATTATTTTCTCAATACAAATGCATGCTCATATGGTCCTGTCGCTTTAAACCTTTGTAATAGTTGATGCTCGGTAACCAAATTAAGGTCAATCTAGCTTACTATTTGGAGCTTGATCTCAACGCGACGAATTGAGCTTGGTTCAACTTATTCAGTAAAACTAAGTTCGTTTTTAGCCGTTATGATAAAAGAAATTGTTGCTTCAACTCAAGCTCAGGTAGTCTAGAGAAATTACCAAAAAATAATAATAAATTGAAGTAGACATTAATTTTCTTAGGTCGGTTTTTGTGTTCCAAATATCTTAAGATTAACAGCTCAATTTGGCATGTAAGTTAATTCGAACTTGAGTAATATCATGAGTTTGTTTCATCATTCATTAGAGAAAGAATTGGTCAAAATATCATAAACCCGATTGTACAACGGTCAAACTAGTTGTAAACATTTCAATTGAGTCAAATTAGTCATGCACATTTTGATTGTACCAACTTCGTTTTAAATATTTTGATGATTTGTCAGTTTAGTCTTAAATCTTTTAACGTTTTACTAAAACCATCCTTTCGACCAATTATCCAATTAATAAGTTTAGGATGTAATTGACAAATTTTCAAAATTCTTAGCACTAAATTGACACATTAAAAAATTTATAATTAAATTGGCACCGTCGAAAGGTTTAAAACTGAATTAGCTATAAGGTTTTTAGGGCAATAATCCGATCTATCGGATCATTACGCCATATATGGAAATAAACCAAGATCTAATAATAGGGATGAATGTAATGGTATCATTATATTTTGTCATGGAAATACAATTAAGTCAATTTTGTTGCAAATTGCACTGCATCCGAAATTTTTGAAAAAATGTACTTAAATTCTAAAACGTATCAAATTGATCAAATCAAGTAATTCGTTGGTTGTAATTTTTAAAAACTTGAGGACTCGGTTGCATTGCGACGATAAATTTCAAGATTTGATTATATATTTTTAAATTAAGAACTCGATTATACTTTCATCATGAATTTTAGAATGTAATTGTATTTCTTGAAAGTTTTAATTTTCGATTATATTTTCTTAACAAATTTTGGGACTTTTGCTGCGTTTGTCCCCGGAAAATACTATTTGTTGAGCCAGAATTTATGTTATATTTTTTTATTATCTATTTTTGGCACTTACCATCTCAACCAAATCAGAGGCTCCTCCATCCAACGAACCGTCTCGTCGTCGGCCTGCTCTGCTCTTCGACCACGGCCACGGACGACTAGTCGAGCTCTTAAACCAGCTCCCTTTCTGCGTGCTGATCGCTTCTCCATTGCTCCGCCGTCGCCGCGAGGATCTTCCCGGTACTCTCTCGCCGGTCAAATCCGCGATCATTGTGCTCCGACACCGTTCTTTATTCTCTTCTTGTTTGATGTGATTTGAGTCGCGTTGTGTACGCAATCGGTTTCACCGCCCGCCGTTTGTTGATTCGGTTCTCGGAGACTGAGATGGTGAGTTTGTAGGTAAAACTTGCTGCTGTCTCGTGCTACTTGTTGTTTCTATAGCCGATGCTATGCGCAGCTGGATTAAGTCTTCGCGGATGCATCATGCAGCTCTGTCCCTGGAGATTTTATTAGTTTGCGAGCATGATCCACGTGATTGTGATCTTTTCAGCCGAATCTTTCACTATCGCTTTACCTGTCGTGGAAATTTTGCTAAATCTTGGAGCAGTGGAGAATCTACTCAGATACCGCGTGGCTTTTTTTGCTGCAAATTGGCTATTCAGTGTGTTTGCTAGAATCAGATTGATAGCGTAAAATGTGGCCGCCTATCAGAAACAGAGTTGTGATACATTGCGACTGATGCAAGGATCATAGAACAAGGAGAAGTTATAGAAAGAACGGACAGTAATATTGGTTGGTTTTGCATTCTTAATTCTTTGAATGATCATTAAAAAAGAAATGAGGAGAAGTCCGAGAATCTGCAATTGTGTTTCATCATTTCGATTTGTGGAATATATAGTTGTCAATAGAAAGTTCTGAATCACATCATTGCGTACAGGTCCTGGATAGATGAGATTCTATGTTCTGATTCCATGTATTAGAGATTTACACTGATAATTTTTGTTCCTTCTTTTGCTTGCACCAGAAACAAGTTGTATAAATGTGATATATTGTTTCTGTCTGTAGGATCTTCCTGCTTGGCGAATTGTTGCTAACTAAATCAATTGCAAAGTCATGGTAATGTTTCATGGAGCTGGCTTCTTCTTGATAATATTCCTTTGATGAGAAGAATGAGTTCTAATAGAGTGGTTCTGTGTCATTTTTCACATAGAATTTCCTGATTGGAGCTTTTAAACCACCATGTACTATTTCGATCTCATTTACGGATGGAAGAACACGCAAGCAGGTATCTCTGTGCTAAGATTCTGATGAATATCCTGCGAAGTACTGTTGAGCCTGTTACGTGCAAACTAGTCCTTTAAATGCATGAAATTGTTGGTTATTGGTTGGGGATCCTAAGGATCACTCGGAGTAAGACATTAAAATCTGTAGAAGTAGATGATCTGATGAAATTCACAAAGTTAGGGAATTAATCGAATATCTGGAATTGACAGAGAAAGAAGTTCTGGAAAGAATTGTTCTTAACTGAATATATGGATCTTAACATCATTTAGCTGAATATGCAATAGTGCTCAAAAGACCTGTTAATAGGACCTGTCATAATTTACTGCAAGAAACTCGTCATCATGGGAACTACATGTTGATAGAACCTTTTCTCATAATCTCATGGAGTTGTCCCTTCTTATAAGCTTTATAGAAGCTGATAAGAATGACTATCCTGTCAGCCTACAGCGGAAGAAGTAAGCAAACTCCTACTCTCAGTCTCTCAGAGCTCTCCCTAGCAGCTCAAACTTTGTGTGCATGGACATAGCATAAAAAGTATTCATCATCGATAAAAATGTGTAATGACTGGGTAGGACTGAATATTTATCACACTAGAGGCTTGAAGTACTCTTTTGTAAATTAAAGTTCTGATAAAAAAATTCTCACGGTCGAATCTTGGATATTTATCAAGGGCTTTTCATGGGAAAGGATCTTGCTGAAAGCTGTGTTTCTTTTACCGTACATAATGTGTTCTGGATTTTAATTATGATATAGGTACCTTTGAAGAAGGACAATGGTCAGACAGTTATGGTTCCTCTCTTCGAAAGTCAGGAAAGTATAATTGGAGAGGTACTTCGTGGAGTTTGATAAAAACTCCTCTCATCAAGCCCATGTCTTTGTATATTTTTTTTCAAATTAGATGTTTAAGATGAGGGTGAAATTTTTATGGAATGCTTGTTAGGTTGTTGTTGAACCATTGCAAGGCAAGAAGGTTGAGCACATTGGGGTTAAAATTGAGCTCCTCGGCCAGATAGGTTTGTATATTGTCTTTTCTTTTCTCATTTTTAAGCCAAAGAGAAAGAAGAAAAGCAGAATAGAGCAAGAGTTTCTCAAGTGTTTATGTTGTACGCATCTTAAGGTGCTGTAGCTCTTAAAAAAATTGCACCAAACGAACTTGATAAACACAGTTGGACGAAGCTATAGCACATCACATCTACTACATGGCTTCAACTATACCAAATGGACTCTTAGGCTGTTTTGTTTCACGGAAAATGAATAAATTGGAAATTATTTTTCCTAAAAATGATCACTTGCATTGCTTGAAATAATTAGCCAACGAAAAATATTTTACCATCAACGACAATTTTTGTTGGAATTTTTTTGTAAACAGTTAAATTTTTTCTTTTGTTCAATTTTGTAAGCGATACAAGATATTATTTTTAGAAAAATGTTTTCGGAAACAAGCGCACCCATAATCTGTTAAAAAGAAGGGGGAGATGTGCCTTAAAAAACTAGATTGAGTGTGCAAGGGGCATGTGTTTGCTAGAGGCTTCTTAAGAAAGTCAAGCTGCCATTCACCAAACCTGTCTATATTTCAAAGTATATTTCAAAGCAGTATTTCTATAACTTGTCTTTTGCATCCATAAAGCCAAATTTTTATTCAACCATCTAGGTAATATTACAAACTGGAACGCATGGTACTGACAAATGTTTCCTGCATTCTGGATACTCATAATGTCTTACACGAAGCATGCACAGAGGAACTGTCTAGGTCAGTAATGGATTTTCTTTGAAGAAGAGCAGAAAAATATGGTTCAATCACCAAAAAGTTCGCAAGACATAGGGAATGGGTACATTTTAAAGGCTAGAAGAGCTAATGAACTAGAAAACAAAAATTACTGCATAAAAAGGGTGAGAGTAGGGGGGTGGCCTTTAGAGCGTGGATTTAATTATCATGTCTGTTGTCTTAAACTGTCAATACACTGCAGTGCACTGGTATCATCTAGTTGTGGATCCCTTTTTCTCTCACTCCATCATCCTAAATTCTCATATTAAGTCCACGTGTTTCCTTGACTCCCTAGTATCTACTTTTCTATTCCATGAAAGTCCTCCACTGTTATAGAAGTAGTTTGCAAGTTATTTTTCTTTGATCTTTTTATTTGATAACTCATGTGGTCAAATAACTGGAAACCTCAATCGACGTGAATCTAGCCTATAGTAGTCTTTCTCAAGTGCTTATTTTTGTCTTACTGAATTTGATCTTGTTCTGAATTTGTTACTTGTAAATGATGATTGTATAACATATCAGGATTTATGCAGACTTTTCTAATAACTAGTGATACTTCTAACAGTAACATTTCCCTTTCATTTTTGCAGAATTGTATTTTGACAGGGGCAACTTCTATGATTTTACATCTTTGGGTGAGCAAAGGACTATATAGTTAGATAGATCATAAGTTCTTCACAATGTCAATAATATGAGTTGGTCCATCAACCCCTTTGCTTATAATTAATTAGGCTATGCTTCTTCTAGTTTCTTTTGCCATTAAGTTTCAATTGCTCCTTGAATTATATTGGATCCAAATTGTACATGACTAGCAATATAAATTGTGCAGTGCGTGAACTTGATGTACCTGGTGAACTGTATGAAAGAAAAACATACCCCTTTGAGTTCTCAACTGTCGAGATGCCCTACGAATCATATAATGGAGTCAATGTAAGACTCAGGTAAGCATATACCGGGAATTTAGAGTGTGGTTCTCTACTAGTTTTCTTGGGATTTCCTTCTCTCCTGGGTGATGTGTTCGTTCTTTAGGCATTAGATTATTTGCTCCACTTTTATATGTCTGGATGTGTTCAGTTTTAGATGTCAGTGAATCGCATCATTCAGTGTACATTCTCTCTCTCTCTCTCTCTCTCTCTCTCTCTCTCTCTCTCTCTCTCTCTCTCTCTCTCTCTCTCTCTCTCTCTCTCTCTGTGCACGTGTGTGGGGCATGTGTTTCGGAGGATGTTGCATAAGGAGATTTAATTATTGTGAAACTAGTGTGAACGTGCTTGTTCAGAAAATTTGAGGGTTAGGCTAAGAAAACGGTGTTTAAATTAGGTCTTCTTTTGCGCAAGCCACATAAAGCTTAAAATGGAAATAGGCATTATGCCTTACATGTGGAAGCTCAATGTGGTCCCACAATCAATGGTGGAAGACAAGATATTCAGTCAGGCTGAATTTCTTGCCGTCAAAACTCTTGCAAGATTTACTTTTTAAAGTAGTAACTAAAGGAGTGCTAAAAATGATATTGGCAGTAGTTCTCCTGGTCTGATGTTTGTTCTTCGTGTGAGCAGCTAACCTTCTCTGATAGAACCCTTGTGATTTTCTTTTCATCAGTGTTCGCTTGAATTTGTTGAGTGCATCATAATCTAGTAATCGGTTTTTAGAGATGTGCATCCGAGAGCAGATGCGCCGATTGGGGATACAAATAATAAGAAGTCCAGCTCTTCTTTACGCACTGCAGGTACATTTTGAAAGTAACGATTAGCAGAAACATTATCGGCAACATTGTGGAGAGCCAGGATTTTGTGGTAATTACTGAACCTGCTCAATCAATTTCTCCGGGAACTTACATCACTAATTGTTTAGAGCACATGCTAGTCATGTTGCTGCAATAAATGCTTTGTGCAATGGCAACCTGTAATTTAACAATTTTATAGCTGTTTCATAAGCCTCAAAGAAGGAGTTTCTTCTTCCTCTCCCTACTTTAAGGGAATATTAGATTGTACCATATTTTTTTACTTTAGTAGATGGGCTCATTCATTTCATGAATTGGCACTGAGAACAGAAAGTACCATATAATCCAAATTTTTCTTATGTCGGGTCATGTCTGGTCAATGGCAAAAGCTGTTTTACATCTCAATTTAATTGAAGACAAGATTCATTTATATTGGGACAATTACAATCAAATTAACTGGGATGAAGATGTACACCTGATTGCGGAGATATGATCCTTCTTGACATCTACAGGATCAAATTAGACATAGCTCACTTCAGTACTTCACAGTTAACTTCACATGGTTAGGAATCCAGATAGAACCAATTAAGGATTGATTGGGCTGACTTTTTTAGGATTTAACTGGGTAGGTCTCTGCCAAATAATGCCGTTCTCTACATTTTCAGGTCCAGAATTACACCCCACTTCCAGCTATCAATAACAGCATCAAGGTGAGGCATCTTCTGATGGTTAGGTCATCAGTAATTGCTGATGGAAATATCATTCATGGACATGTAGTCTATTCTTCAATCCTGCATAATGTTTTGCTAACTTTAGTTGCTGTGTGACTTCATTTGGCTAGAAATGTTGATTGGTATTTGCTTCAACTGGTAGCCATGCTAAGTATTCTATTCTGTGAACCTGATCTGTTTATGAGTCGCAGACTTTCACTGAAGTCTTTCTAACTTGTTGGAAGCATGCAGGTCATCATTCTCAGGTTTTCATTTATATGTCATTTTCACTAAGAGCTTATCCACTTCATGCTCTAATTATCTAAGATTTGGCTTCCCTTTTTTGAACCATATTATTCTTCCTGCATTTTCGTTGTCTGCCTCATGTTAATCTGCTCTGTGAAGTGTGCAAAATTGGCATCTCTTCTTTCAACCACATTGTCCCCGTTTGTTGTCATTTTTGTAGATGGAAGTTGGCATCGAGGATTGCCTACACATTGAGTTCGAATACAACAAAAGCAAGTGAGTTAATAATACTTCTGATGCTGATGGATTGATTGTCATGGGAACCTCCTAAGTTCCACATGAGTGACTTCACATTTTCTTACAGTGCTTAGTAATTTCAGGTATCACTTGAAGGATGTTATAATAGGCAAAATCTACTTTCTTCTTGTAAGAATCAAGATAAAGAATATGGAGCTTGAGATCAGGCGTCGAGAATCAACTGGATCAGGCCATAATACCTATGTTGAGACGGAAACCCTAGCTAAATTTGAGTTGATGGATGGCGCTCCAGTCAGGGGTATGTCAATTAGTTTTGCAATCAATTTGGCTAACAAGCTTGACACTACAAGTGCTGCTTTTGACCAATTACAGAATTTCTAATGCCTTATTTTTTATCCGAGTATATTACAGAATTATCTGGTGCTATTTCTAACTTTCTAGCATATCTTTGGTTGATATTGACTGATTGTAGGGTCATTTATTTCCCTGTATGTGCAGTTACCAACGAAACTGTATAGCTGGATTTGCTTGAAATGTGATATTCAAGGTCGAAAGAGATTTGCTCTTTTGGTGAATCACTGAGACATACTTATTCAGTTCATCAATGTTCTTGCAGGCGAATCCATCCCAATCAGATTGTTCCTGAGCCCGTACGAATTAACACCAACATATCGCAACATTAATAATAAATTCAGTGTGAAGTATTATCTAAATCTCGTTCTAGTGGATGAAGAGGACCGGCGGTATTTCAAGCAGCAAGAAATGACAGTATACCGGCTTCTTGAAACTCCATGATTCTTGTCCCCGCTTGTATGATCTCACCGTTTGATTCAGGGAAGAGATTGCACTTTCAAACATCGGACAGCAGCACTCATCCGGTTTTACTGAGGAACCAAGCGCCCTCGTGACCTCTAAAGAGCCAACCTAAACGAGAGATGGTAGATCCCCCGTGTTCGGTTTCTCTATGTACCGAAACTGAGTAGACTCCCCAAGTTCAGCCCCGCTCATTTCAGCTGGAAGAGCGTCTTTGTTCTTATGGCCGTCATCCTCTGTGTTGGCTTGGGGCATTTTTACCATCAGATCCGAAGTCGCGATCGAATTCCATCCGAGACATTGCGTTCTTTTGTTATTTCATCGGGCAGCTTTCCTCGCCCGACATGAGTCGTCGCTTTTGTTCTTATTTTTATGTGGTATCTTAAGATTGATAGCCGTTGAAGAAGATAGAAGAGTAGAGAATCTAATTCTGGACGTGTAGCATATGAACGGATGCACTTCATAGTTTATCGTACTCATGAGCAGGTTGAACATTGATCCATTGTCGGTCCAAGTCCTTATTTACCTCGTAGATAGCATGGACCGCTTCTGTACGGTTAAAGGACCACACGCCTTTCTTGTTCTTTAGCTAAGCGGCGAGAAGTTCAATGATTCAAAGGTGCCTACCTTTCATTTGTTTTTCTTTCTTTTTAGCCTTTTTCGGAGAGGAAAAAGGAAGTATCTGTACCCCCGCTGTGGTGGCGTAATTTGTTCGGGCCTTGTGCTTCTTTCAAAAGGTGCGGATTCGAATCCCAACAACGTCGTTAAATGACTTAGCTGCTGATGTGAGTGTAGTGATTAGCTTGCATTGACCTAAGGTATAGGCACCCGATTCCTTACTGCTTGTTGAGCGTAAAGGGGCTCAGGTGGAGTCTTTGATCACAAAAAAAAAAAAAGTAACTGATATTAACGAGGCAATGTAGTTTGGTTATTTTGGAAATGCCCTCGAATTAACTCGATAAATGCGAAATCGACGAATTCGAACTTTCAAAAGAGGTGGGATTTTTGCGGCTCTGAATTCCGACTAGTTGAGCTTATGTGCATAAATGGGGGTCCAATAGTAATATAAATGAAAAGGAGCTGGAGTTACATCTAAAGGGGATATTTAATTATTATATTTGTTTTTGGAAAGGAAAAATCATTTAAATGAGAAATTATTAGAGGAGAGAGAGGGAGAGAGATAAGAGAATCGGATCCTCTTGAGGTGAGGGGGAGAGGGGTGGCCCACCACGACCCCACCTCCATTTCTGGCGATTATATAATGAGGGCTCGCAAAGCGCGACCTTTTCTTACACTATTTCTGTTCCAACTATCTCTCCTCCTCCATAGCCATCATCTCTCCACTTTGAATCTTTCTTTCTCTCTGTACCTCCGTTTCCGAGGAAGCCATGGCGGATCAGCTCACCGACGATCAGATCTCCGAGTTCAAGGAGGCTTTCAGCCTATTCGACAAGGACGGCGACGGTCTCTCTCCCCCTCCCTCTCTCGGCGTTCGCTGGCCTTTCGTGCTTTTTCTTTTCCCTCCTTTTTTTTTTCTGGCAGATCTGGTTGTTTGTTGATCGTGCGATCGCATCTAATTGCTCCGATTCGGTTTCGCTTTGCGGTTTCTTTGGTGATCTGAGGTGCTTGTCTCGCCGTTAGCTTCTTGTTTGCTGTGTGATCCGAGCTAGTGGACGGAGGTGGAGATTCCTCGGTCGTCATTTGTAGGCGTCGCTGTCGATATGCTCCTTTTTGTTTCCGTTTCCTCTGCCTTTTTGAATTGGTATACCTTCTCGGGCGGCTGATTCCTTTCCGGTTTCTGTCGAATCCGCGGTTGTTGATGCGCGACCTGTTGTAGCTTTGGTTTCTTCTCTATGTGGTCCAGATTTGGAGTTACTTTCGCTGGCTGGTTTGTTGCTTCTGCTCGCTTTTCTTTTTTTGGTTAATGCGTGATGCGCTGCACTGTCGAGTTTTCCTTCATCCGTGGTTGCTTGACCTTCAATTGTTCAGCTGCATGATGCGGCTGAAAAATCCTACGCCCTCGTGGATTTGTTTTGATTTGATCAATTTTTTCATGTGCGATCCTCTTTTAAGAGTTGTCAATCATCCATATGGCAGTAGATGTTGGAGGAAGTTAGCAGTTTCTTGATCGAGCCTTTGGTCATTGTTTTTTCAACGCTCGACTAATTCTAGACTTAGCTTATTATGTTGTGTTTGGCTATGGTAATGTCTTGCTTTAATGTTTGCAGTGTGATGAATATTTACCTACAATGGCCTGGTAGATGGTTTGTTGAATTTACTCGATTGACAAAGCGTGTTGTCGATTGCTTTAATATGAGAGGATTTTGCTAATACTGGGACCTCTTCAGTTCTCTAAGTTCTGGAGATGCATAATTGCCGGAGCATCTATACGAGCAACTCTTGTGATTTGGAATTGAATATTAAGATATATATAGTTGCGTCAAGCATAAAAGTCCATAATGCAACGCTGACGTACAAATGTACCTATATTCTACCTGGACAACAGAATTCCAGAAAGGGTAATGCTTCGAATAATAGAAACCATCTTTTGGTTGAATTGATGACGGAGTGAACTTTTTCTTTTTGTCTTTTATCATCTTCAACCATGCAATGTGGCATTTGGTCTAACTGGGGAATGCTTCTCCCTTTTCTCTCTTCCTTTCTTTTCCTTCAAGCCAAAGTCTCTTCCTAGTTCCCTCTGCTAACTCATATTCTATCCGGTGCTTTGTTTTCATATTCAAGATAATGTTGCTCACACTTTGTTGTCACAGGTTGTATCACTACTAAGGAGCTTGGGACTGTTATGAGGTCGCTGGGGCAGAACCCCACTGAGGCAGAGCTACAGGATATGATCAATGAGGTGGATGCTGATGGTAATGGTACCATTGATTTCCCGGAGTTCCTTAATTTGATGGCTCGGAAGATGAAAGACACTGACTCTGAAGAGGAGCTAAAGGAAGCTTTCCGAGTTTTTGACAAGGACCAGAATGGCTTCATCTCTGCAGCCGAGCTACGTCATGTGATGACAAACCTTGGGGAGAAGCTGACCGATGAGGAAGTTGATGAAATGATCCGTGAGGCTGATGTGGATGGCGATGGCCAGATCAACTATGAAGAGTTTGTCAAAGTCATGATGGCCAAGTGAGGACCCATCCATTGGAACGCATCGTCTTAACTATCAAAAATCAGAAAAATGTAGAAAAGAAGGGAACAGGGCAGATAAGTTCAATGAGATTTTGATTTCACCTTAGGCTTTCATCATCATTCACATTTTTAACTGTTGTCAGGTGGTCTCCGTGTTCCATTGTTTGCTTTGTTTTATAGCACTTCATTGCTACCTACTTGTTTGTTCCGTTTCTCGTTTACCCTTAATGTATGGTAACGGTCAATATTGTGTCTGGTATTTGCCTTTTTCTTGGTATTGTGAACCTTGATCGTTCTTGAGTGCTTGGATGCTTTTGTTTGTATTGACTGATTGATCCTTATTCGGATTCATTATGTTTGTAAATTACTTACTCTCTATGTCTAAAAACTCCACCTGTGAGTGATTTATATCTCAACCGTTCTCTATTTGATGGAACGTTTGTAGCTCCACTTATATCTAAATCCGGGTGCAAGCTCTTGTTGGTTTTAGATAGACATAATGATCAAAATGCCTATATCCATCATTGAGGTGTTGGCACTGGGGAATTTGTAGTGCCAAGCCCGGTTAATTCCTAATTAATGCAATCTAATTCTTTTTCCCATTGAACCTGGTCTTTCGAAATTGTCGTGCGAGTGACTCCTTAAAATCAAGCTCCCCGTTTTATTGGAATGTGGTCTTTAAGTGGAGAGAGAAAGGGGGGGGGGGGGGGGGGGTCTCAACATCAGTCATGTTGTTGAATTTTTTGCTTAGCTATATTTGTTTGCTTTGGTTTTTTCAGGTCGATTGTGAATGTCTTAACTTCCCTTTAATGTAATCATAGGAAGCCACCGAATCAAATTTCTGTATAGGGAATTTAATCCGAGGAATTACTTAGCTGCCGTCCTCCATGGAAAAATGTCATTAAACTCTCCTCGGCTTCTCCTCTTTCCCATTGCGACTGAGATTTGGCTGGAATCTATAGTTGTTAAATGCTAACGTCGGAGCAGCTGTTGGCAGTTGTTGGACGTTATACTTTTTCTTGTGCGAATGTCTTTTGCACGGAGTAAATTTGCTCGAACCATATGGATTTTACTTGATCAAAGCGACATAATGCGGCTTGCCGAGCAACTATTCTTTGCAGTATTTGGTGCTTTACTGGGTGGAGATGTGTTACAGAGTTAAGTCGTCTTTTGCCTGCGTCGCCTTCTTTCTGAAAGATGGCTGAAGAGTCCAACGGGGAAATTATCTAATTTAACTGTTTTGGCCGATCATCATCCGGTCTTGCCTCCTTTTGCTTATTTGCCGTACTGAAGTGACCTTCAACTTGTCCAACCTCCATTTCGTTCGACGCTCGCGAACGCATCTCAGCTACGGATGTAACTGGACAAGAGGATGTAGATCCGGGTTAACATGGGCTGCATCTAGTCCCCGAAAGATATGTAATAGCATCCCAGCCATGGATGGCTAAATCTCGTGTGCTGTGATATGCCCCTCAGGAGTCGCTGGCTTGATTCCATGTTATTCCATTGGTACCTTTCTAATATAACTTCATGTGACTTAGTGGGATTAACGGTTGAGCATGGAGTGTACTCTCTTTTACTATAGGGTAAAAGTTTGATGGATGGCTAAATAAAGTCAAGTCATCCCTTTTCAAGTTATTAAATCCATTTGCCCTCTTTTTTTCCTCCCTTCACCGGCAAAAGCTGGCCCGGAGAAAACAACAAAACCTTTTCCGGGGTCCACTGTGGTGGAGCAAATGCTATCTTTGCACCTGTCTGACCCACCAGGTCCATATTCCCACTGTTGTGCATGCCTCCTAGGCTGTCCTGTAATGAGAAGTCATATATCATAAGATGGGGCTAATAATTAAAAAGGCAGGGTTTCAATTTGAGTTTATCCTGTCCTGGTACAGGATCGACTACTCCCTTTTGTCTTTTTCACCAGGTCGCACCGGAAGATGGATAAGTTGATCGTCAATATAGATTATCTTTTGAGAGCAGACAAGTTTTTTGCTTGTTAGAACATTATCTATCTACGACAGTAAAACTGAGATAAGGAGATCATGATGGACCAAATCATAAGAGGATTGCAATCGCTTAATGCACTAATCAACCTACAACCAGATTCAACCCACAATTCGAAGCATTATTTTTCAAAAGATAAGCATATTAAAGTTTTAATAAAACTTTCGAAAAGCATAATCAAATCATAAAATTTATTATATAAGTGCAATCAAATCTTAAAACTTTCAAAAAATAAATCAAATAGTGAAATTTGTCAAAGCAGTTCAATCAAGCCTTCTCTATGATTGTACTTTTTAAAAATTTTAAAACATACTTTCAATTTCAGGATACTTATCAAGAGTGGCTTGATACATTGTGATGGTTGTTCTGACCGCTGCTTTCCATTGTGAATGAGGAAGAAAGGATATTGAGGTACATCGACTACAGTTATGACAACGATCATGCACCTCTGAAGAAAAACAGGAGACGATGAAAATTTACAAGAAGTACCGTGACAAAAGCATATTTTACAAAACCAGAAGGAAAATTCAAGACATGGAAACAAAAAACTAAGAATCTCGGCAGAGAAGGACCAGCCACCCTACCTCAGTAGGCTATCCTGTCGGCAGGTTAACCTCTGACAAAGGCCTACTCATTAAGCCAAAGTTCAACAGAGAAGAAAAGCAGTAGCCTATTTCATAGAATAATAACGATGCACCTCATTTTTAAAACTTTCGCAGAAAATACTGTCCAAGAGTTATTTTGAAAAAATATACAGACAGGCGCGCCCTTTGTCATACTCAGTAACATGCGATGCAGTAATTTGCTTGTTGAAATTTGGAGCAGATTGAGCTTGATGGAATGCATCAGGCATTGAAAATCTGCAGCAAATGACCGCGCATTCATGTATAGATCATAGGCAACTTATCAATGCAAAGGGCTTGCTTTCTTGTCACACCAATAAACAAAGTCACTCATCAGTCTTCAACTAGGGATACCACAACAGATCAGGATTCTTCTCTACAGCAGGAAATAATATTCTTATTCCTCCCTAATTTAGAGTTAATTTACATCGAGGACAACAGCTTCAGGACGACATACTCACCTTTAAAAGATAAAATGAAACATAGCGATTCTTGAGTACTACAGCCACGCAGAAGGCTGTGTACGAGAGAGTGTTGTTATTAACAAGACAACTTTGCCCAAAAGCGAAGCCTATTTTACAAAGTCAGAACAAAACAAGATATTTACCTTTTGAGCTGCTTGTAGAGCACGACAGTTACATACTTGGACTGAAACCTATGAGTCAATCCTAAAGCAACTACCGACTGAGGGGTCCTTCCTTTCTCTAAGAACAGGTGATTAAGCACGACATGTTGGGGCTTCAGGGGAGCAGTTTCATCCGAATTTTCTGTATCCAAAACAGTTAGGCAGAGCTGAGGAGGAATTGCCACCGGCTCCTTTGCAAAATCTTCCTCAGCTGGAAGCACTTGACTGTAGCTAGAATCAGGTGATGATGGAACCTCAAACTCGGCCACACTGTCCAAGTTTTCAGGAACATAATCCTGCAGAGGTGATGGGACCATAATTAGTCGACTAAGATTGCTAAAAGAATCTCTAATCACAAAGCATTTGCCCAACAATGTGTGTGTGTGTATTGAAAAAATTATCATCTATTGCATGCATCTACATATTGTATTTTGCTTGCCTCCAGCATAGGTAAACAGGCTATCGCAAGCATGCCTTAACCCCGCCCCAAACAAAAAAGATAGCAATGCTCAGAGTGAATAAAATAGTTTTCAGTCAATATTTGATCAAAATCCGTGCATGGAAGAGTGTACCAAAAGAAGTACAAAAATTATGAGAACAATATGACTTACACAAAGCACACATCCCGTTCCCTTTAGATGCTTACCGGCTACAATTTATTTTTGCTTAAGAAACGATTTTGAACAAGGCAATACTTAAATCACATTCACATACACACGATGCACAGTTAGACAAGCCCTGCGAATTTATGAAGTACTTACATCAACCTCCACTATATTACAAACTTGGCCCATCTCATCGGTAGTATGGGGGAGATCTGGACTATATCTCCATTGACCATCGACAATGAACTTGTAATGGTATACGCCAGATTGTAGGACCAAAAGTATAGAATGATCTTTACCGGATCTCTGTAGTCTTCTCCTGCAACATAAAGAAATCAACTAAATGGCTTTAGTCAGCTCCAACACTTTTCTTCCAACTGGTTTTATAGAAGCCAATAACCACAACAAATGGAAAGATTGCAGTCCTCACCTAGATTCCCAATTGTCCCATGATCCTTCCACCAACACATCACTGCCACCATATTGCCATGCAATGATCATGGGAATTCCTCCCTCAGGAGGATTATCAACAATTCCTTGAGACTCATTCTGCCTACTCTGATTAAAAGTGACAGGGCCGTCACTCCTCAGAAATGGAGGTGTAGGAATCTAAATGTCACAAAATGGAAAGCCACTCATCAATTGAAAGCATAATCACGAGTATTCATCTGAATGTTTAAGACACAATCCAAGAAACATATCCTTGCAGCACATTTGTCGAACTACAGTAATGAGAAAAAAAATCAGATGTGATTCTTAAACATGCATGCCGGGATTACAGATAGTTCAACAAGTACAAAAGTATGCAGGCATATGAGGAAGAATAAGCACCCTGCAGAAAGGCAAAGCCCAGTGCAAAGTAAACTCAGAGCAAGCAAATCAAAGGCAGATGAGAACAACTACAGTATCAAAGTAGCATCTCCTGCTCACGAACTACAGAACTCATAATTGTCACAAACTGATAGCCAATCTTCATCTTCTTTCTAAGACTCGACAAGAATATCAACCCAAAAGAGAGAATGTGGCTCTTTACACTGTCGAGAGGTAAAGCAATGATCTTATCCTGACAAACGAATCCTTAAAAAAACTAAACCTGGACTCTTTCGAGCGGATATACGATTGCTTACAAAACTGTCACAAATCTTCATCTCAAGGGATATAATGCACGAATATCATATAGCATAAACATTCACTATCCTGGAAACAGCACGAAATGAAAAACAAACGCCCCATAAACTAAACGGAGGAGCCTAAGATTACTAAACGGTAACACATAGGATTCGTCGCCGACAGATGTATGTATCCGATCGGAAAATAAGCACAGACAACCCAACTCGAACACACACTGAATATCGAGCAGTAGCAACGACGTGATCGATTGACAAGTCAAACAAAGCCGACAGAGATCAACGCACGGCATCCCACCGAAAAGGACCGTACACTTAAAACCCGCGGAGAGCGAGAACGAGATAGAATGACCTGAGGCGCAAAGACGAGGGGAGAGGGCGAGCGTGCTGGGGTAGCAGGAGAAGCAGCACGGCTCATGGATTCGGAGGGCGGTGCTTGAGCGGGCGCGAGCGGGGCCGGCGCGTGGTTCTCGCGGGGGCCCCGCGGGCCATTCGATCCGGCAGGATCACAGTCTGCCAGGTCGTCGTCGCGCGGCCCTTCTTCTCTCCCATTAGCATTTCCCATGCCTGCCTCGCTCGCTCGTAGATCTGCAGATCGCGGTTTCGACTCGTACCGAGCAGTCGCTCCGGCGGAATGCAACCTTATTGTATTATTCACGCGCGCAATAACCTCCTCGGTTTCAACGTGCAGTATGTGTATCGATATATATATATACACAATAATCACCGGTGCAGCTTCAGCGAGAGGGAGAAAGGAGGTGCGAGCGTAGCAAAAGTGGCGGCGCCAGTTCGGCGATCAGAACCCTTGCATTCCGATTTGCAGGAGACGGCGGTGATCGTTCGGAAACGCCCACAGCACCGCCAGAGACGGAAGCAGCAGCTTGGAGATAGGAGAGGAGAGAAGAGAGGGAGAGAGAGTCTCGTCGGAATGAAACGAAATGGATAAACTAAACGAGAGAGAAGAAGCAACGCGAGTCACGACATGACAGCTCACGCGCCTCCCGCGGGACGTGCCGCCCACCGGTCTGGCGCAGCGGGGCCCACCCCATCTTGAGGGTTTGTTACGGATTTCTTTTTTAGACTTTTCTGACTTTTGCAATTGAGTGCTCCGACTCTGGCAAATTATAAACTTATCTCTTCCAATGAAGTGCTCTGACCTTTCTAATTTCGAGATCCGATCTTCTTAATTTTAAATTTACGCAACCAAGTCCATCTAACTATCTCGCATCGTGCAAGCAGAGCTGCCTATCAACCACCTCCACTGAATCTTCGATGCGTTAATTGAGCGCCAAATTAGCAAAAACTAGGCCAAAACGAAAATGCCTTGGTTTGACGATATTAGCTATGACAATTTGACAAAGCACTTAATTGCACCCAAAAAAAATTCAGAGGATCAAATTGTATTAATCGAGAAAGACTGCGTTTAGTTGTACAAAAAAATTAGAAGATAAAAATGCATACATAAAAAAAAATTCCGAGAACTGTTTGGATTGATTTTTTTCTTTTATGTTGAATATAAGTCATATGACTCACGTGCGTCCTTTTTGTTGCCTAATCTAAACATAATTAAATTTTTTTTTTGGTAAATCTAAACATAATTAAAATTTTCATAACATAATATCAATATAGTTCATAATTTTTTTAAACTCGATCAAAACTTTAAATTATTAAGAATTTCACTTTTCAAAAGCTACGCAAAAGTCGGGTATAGCTTAGCTCGTGATTTAAGTAATAGTCATTCTTTTAAAAGGCGATAATATCATCTAAAAACAATTGTGAGAGACATCATCTTAATAAGTCTGCGTAATCACGCCAGTTATCTTGGTCTTCCGAAAAAAAAAATTACTGGTGGAGCAGGATTTGTTAAGGTCGGGACCGAGGGACCCGTCGTTTTTTCTTTTTCGCGGCCTCGTCGATTTGCCGTACGAGGTCCTGTGCGGCGGCGCGTGGGGGAGGGGGCCGCGATCCTCTATTTTGTTATTTTGTTTTTCCTTCTTTGGGTAATTGCGGATACTGTGAGGGATCAGATCAGAGCGCGTCTGGCGTGGCATGAGCACGTGACGGATCGGCGGCGGGGCCCGCGAGGAGAGAGAGGATCGGGAGTTGGGGGCACGATGATCACGTGACGTGGAGAGTGGGGTTCTTTTCTGGATAAGATCTGAGTCGGAGGACGGATGACTTTTGCGTTTTTCTCCTTTTCTTTTCTTTTTTTTTCTTTTTTTGTGTTTTTTGTTCGTTCGTTGGTTCGGGTGGACAATTAATGATTGCCAGCTCAACAGGGTATTTTTGTCTCGTGGGACAAAATAAATGGATAACATTAAAACTTATGATTTTTCGCTTTTCATTCCCTTTTTTCTCGAATATTGGGGGATATTTTCCTTCGATAAAACAAAAGGCTTTCATTTTCTTTTTTTCCTTTCGATAGAGTAAAGGAATACTCCGAGAATTTTCTTTCTATGCTTTATTTGGTGAAAGATAATTGATTCGATAAAACAAAGGATAATTTTCTTTTGTTTCTAAGCTGATATGTGGATAAAATAGTGATGAGACATTAGAAGTTGCTAATCTTTGTCACGGCATTATACAATTGCACTCTCTTTTTTATTTTATTTTTCATACATGTCAAAGGACATGTTATGTCTATTAACCCGAGGTGTGAAGGTGAGCAACAGAAACCTTCTTCGAGATAATACTAATAAGCAGGAAGGCATCCCAAAGACCCAATAATGGGGAAAAATGTCAAAAAAATCCTAAACATTTGCCACTAGTGCCAAATAAGTCATCAACATTTTTTTGGTGCCAAATAAGTCCCCAACATTTGCAAGTTGTGCCAAATAAGTCCTTTCCACCAAAGGAAGCACACATGGCGCCAACGTGGCTCGCCGGAGCTCATTGGCGCCAACTCTTTTTTTTTCTTCTTCTTCTTCTTCTTCGCCGGCGGAGCCCTCGTCGGCGGCGGGGGCTGGGCGGCCCGGATCTAGGCGGGGCAGCCCCGCCCCTGCCCAGATCTGGGGGCCTCGCCAGCGATCGACGGGGGCCAGGCGAGGCCGCCCACGCCCAGCCCAGATCTAGGCGAGGCAGCCCCGCCCCTGCCCAAATCTAGGCTAGGCGAGGCTGCCCCACCCAAATTCGGGCAAGGCCGCCCTCGCCACGCCCGTCGCCAGCGAGGGCTCCGCCGGTGAAGAAGAAGAAGAAGAAGAAAAAAAAAAAAAGTTAGCGCCACATCGGCACCTGCGAGCCACGTGTGCTTCCTCCGGTGGAAATGACTTATTTGGCACAATTTGCAAAGGTTGAGGATTTATTTGGCACCAACAAAATGTTGAATCCATTTGACACGATGTGGCGAATGCCTAGGTTCTCCTCCCTTTCTTAGGTTATTTTCTTCTTCTTCTCTTCCTTACTTGATTGAAATTTACCCTTATTCTTTTTCCAGATTATTTTTTGTCAAGACTTATCTAGATTTGCTGATTCCAAACGAGTAATCTTAAACATTCGATAAGATGACAAATTGTCCTACTCAGACTCGGAATTTTGAACCACCAAATGTTTATATATTCGGCCAAAGGCTGCGAGTATATTTCAACATCCTATCGCATCACTTAACCATTTGAGGCCAAAAAAACGCGTGGACAGATCCAATTTTTTATACATCAAGATCAAGTCGCCATCTTAAGTCAAACAAGGGAAATTTGTATGCGGGTTATTCTCTTCCCTTGAATCGTCGCAAAATTCGCGAGGTTTCCAATTCAAATCCCAGCTCCTCATGACGTGGCGTGACGACACGTGTCCAATTTTAAATCCCAAAAGTACATCATGCGTGGTCGGTCTTTGAATTGTATAATGAGCCCTTCGGCGTCGCAACCAAAATTCGAATAAATTAAATTGAAAAATAAGCCCGAATTGGGAGTCGAGGAATGTTAAAAAAAGAGATGCCGAATTCTAATGGTGATAATGCAGGACAGAAAGTCTATTATAGTACGAAGAAAAGCGAGACAGAGATGTGCATGAAAATGTGTCCGAAGCTTATCCTCTGCCTTTCTGTCCTTATCCCTTGCCTTTCCGCTTGTCAAACTCCATTGTTGTCGTTCATCGAAGAAAACAACGAAGACTAGAAAAAAATGGGAAAGATAAAGAATCCATTGTTGTTGATAAAGAAACACAATTCCTCTCGTGATCAAACTATTCCAATGCGCCTAGGTTTGTAAAACCATGGAATTCGATAGAAGCGTTGCGTCTGCCCGACGACGATCGCCGACTCGACGGCGATTGCCGAACAGACATTGAAATCGACCGGCGCAGGCCTTGGACACGCCAAAGCTAACCACTCGAGTCGCCGTTGCATTGTTCGGGCAAGCAATCCACATCGGACCTCGACGCCTGCCCCGCCTAGCTAAGGCCATCGCCGACCCATTCGGACCTCAGGCCCCAACCAAGCCATGGATCCTGGATTGATTAGAGGGAGAGTCATTATGAACAGATCGATGGTCGATCGTCGGTGGATGAGAAAGCTGCAAATGGAGCTTCAGTAGCTGGAGAAGGGGCGGCGGACGGTCAACGACATCGTCGGCAACAGTTGGTGGCATGAATTTGGTTGGGCTAGAGAACTAGAGAAGAGGTATAGAGGGGACGAGAGAGGTTTTTGTTTTTTTTCCTTCCATTATGTGACAAGACACGCGATGTGAATTCTATAACGTATCATACAGTGACAGTACACGACAACCGGACGTGAGAAGAGTATTCGCATGACCAATACTCCGTATATACGACTCAACTTGGCATCCAAGTATGATTAATTAGCAGAGTCGTGCAGTTTCAGACCTCCCAAATTCTTCATCTAATCAGGACTCGCAAGCCTTTCTTCATGGAGCACTTCTTATCTAATAAAGGGCTTAACTTTCCCCGGTTTAACCCACCCTTTCAAAGTATATACTGCGCCCGCAGATTTCGTCCTTCAGTGAAAGCGAGAGCTAACTAATGATGCCAAGAGAAAAACGCGATAACATCGACGCTTATCGCGACGGCGAAAATATACGAAGCACGAAAGATCCTTTGCGCCCACGGGTTATCAGTCATCAAATTAGGTGAACCTCAAGAAGAACCCGCCAGATCCAAAGACTCGGGTGCAACAAGACGGCCGTAGCGCATCCGATGCAGCACCTAACAATGCCGCCAAGCATAGGCAGCCGGACTTCTTCCACATAATCAAGGTAGGTACCAGGAGACGCCATTCAAAGCAATGCGTCAAGGGCATAAAATCCACTTCTCTTTCCTACTTCTTTCAACAGTCTTAACATACAGAGACTATATTTTATGGACATGGCATCTTTGATGCCCTATAGCGTCTACAATAAGTTAACTAGCAAATGTACACAATAAGTCACCCTAAGAATGGACAAGGCTGGGAGGGATGTCTGCAGAATGAGCTGGTCAAGATGTAGCCGCAGCCGCGGGACAGTTCGGGGAGGCCACTGCATAGGTGCCCACGCAGAGGAAATGGACCGAATAGGAATCAAAAGGAGGCCGAACTGCTTCTGCGAAGCTGATATCTCCGTTCCGTCGACACTTCATTTTGAAACTTAGTTTCGAATTCCTACAGGGAAGAACAACAGCCGCATAACAAAATCACCAGTGCTTCCTTCTTGTTATCCTTTCCCATCATGCAAAAGGGTAAAGTTGTAAAAGAGAATAGAACATATGCTAAAAATGAAGGGCAAAACCAAGGATACTTGTTGCAGCATTCCAGAAAACTAGTCAATCATTCATTGTCACAATAATTCGACTCTTACGCATGTGTACTAGATAATATATGTTCCGGTTCAAACAATCAGGTCATGTTGATGTATGCTCAATGGTATCAACAAAAAGTCTGTGCAGACTATACGAAGATCATGTTGAAAGAACAAAACCACATATTGCAAAACCCCACATTCCTGCAAATGTGCTTCGAGTGACAGGACCAAGACCGGCTGCAACTAGATTAAACACAACAGGAATCGAAACCTTCTGTGCTAGGATTTTCCAGGGGTTCCACATTGATCTCAATCCAAAAACGCCACTTCACATGACATAACTTTGAAGGATAAAGACCAAAGCATGTCCACACTCATCCATTGAGATCGGTAGGCATAGTAGATACCATTAAGCTTCGTAGATTAATAGGACCAAAATCTCAAAGAGGACATATAATAATTTGATATCCTTCCATCAGGGAGGTAAATGACATATTTCGAGCCATTGTGCAATGATTACAAGCTGCTACCCAAGTACCCATCAATCTAGACTGACTGACAATTCTTCCGCATGCAAATTATTTTTTCGTTGGCCAAACTTTAACACGCTAATTTCCCAGCCCCTGAAATAGTGCACCCTCCTCTGAGCAAATGGAGGATGGAAGCAGAAAAATAGAGAAAAAAAGGGCAATTACAGATAGCTACCTTAAATAGGTCTAATATCCATCCACAAAGAAGGGTCTGGTTTCCCAATTTCAACTAGCTCTCAAAAAAATAAAAAAGGGGGCCAATTACTTAACTAGGTTCTAGATGAGAATTCACCTCTTCAGCCGTATGTACCATAAGATAGCGTGCTTCCTGAAAAAGAAAATCTAGCAAGACATGTGGCAACTATTTTCTACAGCTAAAACCGAGGAAAATCATATTTTATAAAGAAAAAGAGTCTAGATAGACGTAACTGAGATCGGTGGTCTGCAACATTTTAAAGGTCAAAGTGTAACCTCAAGACAATCACTCAAGAGAGGTCATTTATATAATATATACACACCTCATTGACATGCTGGAGGATACATGCTTTTATCCCTTAAAAGACTGTCATAGTCCTCTACGTCATGAATCCAGATTCAGGCACCTCATTTTCATTGCATGAAGCATCCTTGTCAAAATTAAATAGTTCTTTCACTGAAGTTGTTTATCTATGGTGAAGTTAATTCTGATATAGTCTAATTGAGGCACAAACCAGCAACCAGAAACCATAGCCAAAATTGTGATTCATGGGCCATTTGCGACATCTGTAAAAGAACAGCATCTACTTATACCAAGTTCTTACAGTTGTATAAAATCATAGGTAATGTCCAAAAACCACAGCAGCTCATGTGACATTAGACAGCCCACCTAGAAACACCACAACTGACATGTCTCCATAAAGAAACACTCATCAAGTTGATAACAAACTGGATTTCATCAGTGTTCTCACGCGATGGATAAAGATACTCTTGCCAGTGGATTCTATCATTATAGAAGTCCAAGAAAACCATACAAAGCGATCAAAGATACAACATATCTTGAAAGTCTCATCATTTTAGTCCCTGAAGAAGTCATTCGTATAGCAATCATAGCACCAACACCTAGTGCCCAGTCCACCCAGTCTTATGTAAGAAGGAGATCAACAACTAATAAAGGAAAGACCATAACAAATTAGGCTTTAGGACTGCACAAAGGGAGAAATCCATAGATCTGTGGAAAATGTTCACAGTTGCCAAGACAAACATTATAACTATTGTGGCGTGCCTGAAGTTTTTAATAGTCCCCTCATCACTCATACACAGACACATGATTAGATTCCCAAAGACAGGACACCCCGATCATAAAATTTAGTATGATGGAACTAAACTCTGCCTCACATAGTTTGGCCCTTATCATGCAAAAGCATTTGACTGAGTGGGAAAACTACCACTCACAGAAAAATATAGCCATGTTGGAGGGTCCAATTACCATTAATATTCTTACCAAGTATATTAACCAGACAGAGAGTTTTGGCTATCAATGCAATTCGAACAACATTCAAATATTTTATGAAATCGATAGCTTAAGGGGGAGTCAGTGTTGGTTGTGGCTTCTAGCTTTTTGCCGTTGCTTTAATTTTTACAGTCTACAATTAAACCTCTATTCGCTATTGAAAACTTTGACCCTTAAAAAGTCTTTGGCGGGAAAGCAACAAACTTCTAAGAGATCCTCATTAGATGAATAGTCTACATAAAAAAGTGTTCCTACGAGAACTGTTTCGTCTATGCAAGACCTAGTCTTATCTTGTCTTACAGAAACACGTAGTCAGGCAGTGCATAAATCAGATTTACCTTCTCTTTCTTCAACTTTATGTTTTCCTCTTCTAGCCGTGATACCTTGCTCACCAGCTCATTTTGGTAAGCCTGCAGTTTAGCATGTAAGGTAGTAAAGATAATAATAGAGGTTAGAATCATGTCGTCTTAACAAAACAAATCCTCAAGATTGCAAAAGAAACCAAGCGCAAACCAGCTTTCTAGCTCGTGAACGTGCAGCCGATTCTCTGTTCTTGATCTTTCTCCTCAACCTCCTTTCAAGTGTCCTTTCATATGCAACAGGGTCACCCCTTTTCCGCCTCGGCACCGAAGAATCCGAAAGCAGGCCTGTCGAAGGAGCTGGAGACAAACCGAGTGGTGGCGTAACACTCTGAGGAGTTCCCGGCTCCGAGAGGTTTAGATCCATTGAAGGACCTAAATAAGCATCAGCTAAAAGCCCGGCTTGGACCAAGAAATCCTCTAGAGTAATCTCGCCAAGTGTCTGGCCCCCACCCTGACCCCTCACCTCTGACCCGCTCCTCTTCTTCTGCCCCTGTTGGATCTCCTTCCACACCTCCTCCACTGTCTTCCCACTTGGCGCCCTGGCCAGCGTTGAGCCAGCCCGGCGCTGCAGTGACGACGATGCCGGGGACACGCTACTCCCCACACGATCCATCCCTGCACATCGACTCTCTTCAGCGGTCCATACATTTTTAAGAAGCTCATCGAGGTTCATGCTACCTAGAGGTTTCTTCCCCAAGACCCCCAGTTGGGTCACAACTTCTTCGAGAGTGAGGTTATACCACGAGCTTTGCCGGGCCAGTGAGGGTGGTGAGGGTTGCAATTGCAAATGGGTCTCTTGGCCGTTACTTGGTAACCCCATCGTTTGAATCCCCATTAAAAATCAAAGCAAGGTCTCTCTCCTCAACCCAATCACCTATCATTGTTCAACGTAGCGAGCTTACAAAACCGCCTACTGCAATGACCACAAAACCTCAAGAACACCCGTTTCTTCCCTTCCCTGTCTCATTGATTCAGTTTACTAAAAGTGATCAAATCATTTACTCGATTGGTTCCTCAGCTGCGCACTGTCGAACTCCCAAATTCAAACCCCCTCCCCCCCTTTTCCCCAAAAGTCCCATCTTTACTCAAATTGAACGATTTTGTTTCTTACCCGGAGGAAACATGAACATTGTGATCAAGCAAAGCAAAGCGACACAATCCCACGTTTCACTCAAACGCAAGCAACTACAAACTAACTACAAAATGGGTTTACGACAGAGCCGAAAAGAACAAACCTACCTGGAGGACTAAGGATCTGACAATTCCCAAATCTATAACGCGGTCGAGCTCTGTTGTAGCCAGGAGATGGATCCACGTATCGCGTGTCTTCGAGCGAGAAGCAATTAATCGGAACGCCGCTTCTCTCACTCTCTCTCTCCCTCCCTCTTATTTTTGCTGTTGTATTTTGATTGGTTTTGGTTTTGGTATATGACATGGTTATGTCACGCGAGGCGCGTGAGATGGTTCGGTCCATTTTGAGATCTTCCTCTTTTTCTTTTCTCTTGTGTTTTTACTCCTTACGTTTGATTTTTTTCCGAAAGTAATCTCAAATAACTAAAGGCACGGTTCCATTAAGGCGTAATTCACTCGGACTATTAGTTTAGTTCTTGTCCTCAAGCGATTTTAGTTTAGTTCCACGAGATTAGTTGGGTGCTTTTTAAAAACCCACAAGTTCATCATAGTATTTGCATAATTCACTTGACTAACGTGTGTGTCGATGATCGGCATCAAGCATCAAACCCTAGCCCGGCCTATATTGCAGGATTAGAGATTCATTTGTTTAGCGAAAAATAATTTATTTTGAAGATATTTTTTTGAAAACTTATTCATATCACTTATAAAATGAAGTAATGAATAATATTTTGATTATCGATTTTTTTAATCATCCATTGGAGTGTTTCAACATCTATTAATATTTGTAATAAAAAATATTTTTCATCAATGAAAAATGAAATATGCCAATTCTCTTTAAAACAAAAATGGCTTTGCTCTGCGCACTTTTGCTTTTTATCCGATCCTGGTTTAGCGCTTTGCTTTCGATTCTTTGAACAAAACCTTATCAGACCACTCCTGCCTTCGTTGCTTGTGTGCTTTTTCATACATAGAAAAACAGGGCCTATAGAAGTCAACCTTTCAACTAAATGCGCATGATTTACTATGCGGGCTCAAAGCCCTCGATTAATACCATGGCTCTAGAATAAGACAGCTTTCGAAGACAAATAATGCTGTGACAAACTCTACACTTATCTTTTATCTGTCTCCCACCCCATTCTTTCCCTAAGAAGAGCGGCTCGACCATCAACCTAAGTTAACTCTTTTCGGTACCCCATACCGAGTCCTCTTGCTTAGTATGAATTCGCTTCCTAGGAGTCCATGCCCCATCGTGCAAATAAATAGGGTTTGGTATTTAGAATCCAGCGGATACTCTAGAATTTTGAATATGGCCATACAAAACAAGCGATACAAGTAGTTATTTAAAAAAAATTATTTCTAAATTATTTATTTTTCGTAAAATAAAAAGGCATACCAAATATCATCAAATTCTCTTTAAAAGGCTATTAGACCTAAGCGGGCCGGGACGGGGCAGAGTCATTTTGGGCCGAGGGCCTTCCGATCAGCGATACATATAAATCCAATCCCAATCAGCTCCGGCCCAGCCACAACCAACAAGAAGAGTCGATGATTTTCGTCGACACCGAAGCTCTCTCAATCCAATCATTTGTGGAATTAAATCGATTCCGCCATTGCCAAACCCTAGCTAAGCTCCACCGGAAAGCCAAAACACCCCCACCACCACCCACCTCCCCGCCATGGCCAAGAAGCGAAAGCTCCGATCCTCCGACCCAGCCCCGGCCAAAACCGCGGAGCCTCAGGACCAGCAAGAGCCCTCTCAGGCCAGCCAGCCCGCGCCAGTCCCCGAGGAGGTAGCGCAGCAAGAGCCGCAGAGCATGGCCGTAGACGATTCTGGGCAGAAGAACCCGGCTTCGGAAGTCAAACCACAGATTGGAGAACCGGAGGTGGAGAAGGGAGAAGGAAGGCCGGAAGCTGAGGAAGAAGAGCGGGGGCAGGAGCAGGAGCAGAAAGAGCCACTTGATTTAAATACGTCGAGCGGAGGCGGCGACGCGTCGGACCCAGTGGCGTCGCAGGAGAATGGAGCTGCGGATGAGAATAATGAAGAGGAAGAAGACGAAGACGATTTGGACGACGAGCCCGTGGAGAAGCTTCTGGAGCCGTTCACCAAGGAGCAGCTCACTATGGTTCTCAAACAGGCCGTGGCCAAGTACCCCGACTTGATTGAGAGCGTGCGAGGCGTCGCCGACGCGGATCCTGCTCACAGGAAGATCTTCGTGCATGGCCTCGGCTGGGACGCAACTGCCGAAGCCCTAATTTCAGTCTTCGGGAAGTACGGGGAGATAGAAGACTGCAAGGCTGTCACGGACAGGGTCTCTGGGAAGTCGAAGGGCTATGCATTCATTCTGTTCAAGCATCGGAGCGGCGCGCGGAAGGCTCTCAAGCAGCCGCAGAAGAAGATTGGTAACCGCATTACCTCATGCCAGCTGGCGTCCACGGGCCCAGTCCCAGCCCCGCCTCCTAGCGCGCCCCCTGTTTCGGAGTACACCCAAAGGAAGATCTTCGTGAGCAATGTGTCGGCTGAGGTTGATCCTGAGAAGCTATTGGAGTTCTTTAAGCAGTTTGGGGAGGTCGAGGAAGGTCCTTTGGGACTCGATAAACAGACTGGTAAGCCGAAAGGTTTTGCATTGTTTGTTTACAAGTCCTTTGAGAGTGCTAGGAAGGCTTTGGAGGAGCCTTACAAGAACTTCGAAGGAATTACTTTGCACTGCCAAAAGGCAATTGACGGGCCAAAACCAGGCAAAACCTTTGGTGGCCATCAACAGCATCACCAATACCACCAACCGCAGTATTCTCATCCCAGGAAAGATAAGAATAAGTATGCAGCTGCTGGTGGGTCAGCTCCAGGACATCTGATGGCTCCTCCTGGACCAGCCGTTGGGTTTAATCCTGGGCCGGCGCAGGCGTTTAATCCGGCACTTGGACAGGCCTTGACTGCTATTCTCGCCACCCAAGGAGCTGGATTGGGAATTGGTAATTTGCTGGGAGGTATAGGAGCACCTCCGATGAACCAAGGTGGGATGCCAGGAGGATATGCTAGCCAACCTGGTGGAAGCTATGGGATGCAACCCGGGATGCAAGGTGTTTATCAGAATCCACAGATGGGTCAGGGGACTTCTGGTCGATCTTCGCAGGGCGGTGGACCCCCATACATGGGACACTAGGTGAGTAAGATCTTACATCTGCCGTTTCTTTTGGAATATTTTGATCTCATTTCCTTTTCTCACCATCATCGTTCCCATTGTCCTTTATTTTAAAATGTATTATGATCTTTCGGGTGGCATGCCTCTTTGGTCATCATTGTCCAATACACTTGCTAAGCATGGTCAAAGTGTTGTGTTCGTGCAAAAAAAAACAATGCCACTTCATTTTTACCTTCAATTTTGATTCATAGGATCAATGATCAAAAGATGGCATAGTAATTGATTGGCGTGATAGATAATCAAAGGAGCTGACCAGATAAGTCGGCCATGTTGAAGTATTTTGTTGCCTTATATTTTGTTTTCCAAACTCTCATGAAACCATTTTTAGTCCCAAAGCGCATAGATTTCATTCAACAAGTTGAGTAGTGAGAATTTTTTGTAAAATTTGGGTTGATGCTTGTTCGGTCTGCATCATTTCATGGCTTTAGAACAGTCTATATATGATGCTGAGTTTGATGTTTGTATATTTTGTGATTTGGATTGGTTGATATTGACTGGAAAGTTTGACACGTCAAGCCTTGGTAGTAAGAAACATTCATCAGAATGAGTTCAATACATCCTTTACAAATTTTTTTGTCAAGTTGGCTATGGTACCAAAGTGATTAACTTTGTCAAGTCCCACATGATTGGTTTGGTTATGTTCAGAAAGGCCTTCAGTTACAAGATGACCTGTCTAGGCTAAGAATGTCATATGAACTGTGAAAACTCCTTATCTTACAATGTCCTACAATGTATGAGCCTTGTGTTCCCTGTCTCGTGCACATGTAAAAGTACCTAATAATCTCACCTACATATTGCTTTGGTGTTCTGTAATTCAATATTATGCTTGGAACTGCTTTCATCGACATCTCACTGGTTAATACTCGCTATGGATTTTTATGAACAGGTATCTTTGCCGCTACACTCTTGTTTTGCTTGTTAATGCTCGTATAGTTAATGCAGGTGATGACATCGACAGATTTAAATATAGCATAGTGTTGTTGTACTTTGGTGGTCATAGATTTAAATATGGTTTAACTTGTCATGCTCTTTTCCTTTTTAAAATCTTTTTGTGCTCCTTTTTTTTTTTTGGCATACATTCTTTGATGATCACAAAATTAAGGTGTTTTCATCCTTTTGAGTTGCTGAAGGTATGATACTCTATCCAAATTATTACAAGCTTGTTTAGTCATTTATAATTAGTATTTTCATGCTTTGTATGTTCATTGTGCAGATACCTTCATAGATGCATCAGTCATTTAGTTTTGGACTCTGGTGAATCTTCTGAAGTTCCAGGATATCTTGCAAAGTATCTTTAAATCTGATTAGAAACTGTTTGTCTTCTACAGAGATCCCTAGACCTGAATCTCAAACTTGTATCTTAATTGCTATTCCAGTGCTTTTCCCCTTCACTTGTTTTTAAAAACTTCATAGTTCTTCATTTCTATTTTCTTGTTACGTTGAAAGTGTTGGGGAACAGGTAGAGTTTTCAAGCAGAGAACATTTCCTTAACTAAATATTCACCATCATATATGAGGCTCTATTATATTATCCTTCGCCAAAAACATTTAATGCGCTGAATGGCAAAAGAGTTTTTTGCGAACCTCAGTTGTCGAAATAGTCGTTCTGTTCTTTAATGGCCGATTGAACAATTTTTGCAGTCATGTTTTGCCCTTTTGCGTATCTTTGTTTCTATACCAGCTTGATGGAAGCTCCTCTTAGCAACCATAGTGATGCTATGCTTCTGGAAGCAGATCTATGTCAGGTGAGGATATGTCTTCTATTATTCTTAAAGCAGCTCAAGTGCTTTGCACTATGGAAAGGAAAAATGGGGAAACCTCATTCACTTCATTCCTCACTGTTTTCTAATAGTTCAACGCGTGGCTTCTCTTCTCCATGATAGGACCTTTCTGGTAAATATCCTTTGTGATCTCTTGCTACCTCAATCTCATTGCATCTATTTCAAAGGACACCTATTTAATTTTTTTGGGATCCTTTTTTAAACCCTTGGCTCTATTGGTCTGGCAACCATTGCAAACTTTTCATAGCATGATGTACAATGAAGGAACTTTTTCCCTCAAGTTGCCTGGCATCATACCATTTGGATTGTCCAAGGACACCCCAAAGATCCTTTTCTCCCTTCACCTCAACATCATCTTAGATTTTGGTTTGTGGTCTCTGGAGTTCTGTTATGAACTTGTAGGAGTTTCTTGGGGCTTATCTGTGATTCCTCTCTGGGTTATATATACTATAGATGCTGCAGTTGATATGAGTTTTTTGATATGGTTGTTGCAAAGCATGGAAATTTGTCAAGATTTGATGTTCCCATGGACTATATGTGGCTCTCCGAATCTGCATCTCTGTTGCTCTGCACGACCTATATTAAGTTTTCTGAAGTAAGGAGAAGACACACGTTGCGGTTGGTTGATTTGATTCATCTTCGAGGACATGGATGGAGGATGCCTTAGGTTGCTATATCCTAAACATATCTGGCCAATTGCCCTCGGGTTCACGGTGTGGAGATCGGAGATCCTTTATCATTGTGTCTATTAGGATGAGGGGGGCACTGGTGCGATCTTCACCAGCCTAAAGAACTGAACTTGGAAAGTAGTAGTGGCACCGACTGCTTCACGAAATATATAGCATATCTGTTGCTTCATTTTCTTTGTTTTAAATAACAGGGGATAGGTCCTGTATGTCCTGTGAGCGCAAACCTACATTGTCTAAACTACTGCGATTGAGTGCTAATGTCGGTTCAAGTTTTGTCCTCTCATGGTTAGACGTCCGTGCCTTGGAGCGGTGTGCTGGGTTGAGACATTGTGCTTGGTTTGATGTAACCTTGTGATAGACGCGTCACCTCCCAACCTCCTTCCTTAAAACCAACTAATGAAATCGGGATCTTAGTTTTCCAAATATTGAATTCGTATGCTTTCCCACTGTTAAAAAATTGCAACAGAGGACGAACGTAAGCTTCGTCCTGATCTGTAGAGCTTACGTTTACTTAATGCTTGGAAATTCTGTACTTTGTTGCATAATGTGTTTGGATTCGATACCTTTGCTTGGACTGTCGCAATGACAGTGATACACGTAAGAGATGTCAAATCAAGGTTTTGATCCTTTATCGTCGGCGATCCTCCCCCCGTCTGCATTAGCAAACCATTGAGGTCCCATCGGAGGCCTGTTTGTTCCAACTTTAATTATGGGAAAGGGTACGTTTGCTAATTTTTACTCGAGAGAAATTAATGGGATTCGAATTTTGCGAGAGAATAAAAAAGTGACGTGTCCTTTCACACCAAGTGTTTCGAAATTTAAAAGAACGGCTTATCAAGCGAAAATTAGAAAGTAACGCAGGCCCTTGCAGCCACGAGAAGAAATCACGATCCCTCAGAAACGCATGGAAAAACATGGTGGAAACGATTATGGCGGGGAATAAAGTATTTTCAAACCTCGAACTTCATCGTTTTTAATGGGATTCTCATTAAGTCCATCATCACCGTCAGTTGATGTCAGCCTAATGTAGGTGCGAAGAAACAATGTCAAGGGTAACAGTTGTAAGTGGTGCCGACCGTTGGTTAAGCTTCGAACTACGGACGACTCTTTCCGTCTCTAGTTGGGATTTGGTAATGAGTGAAGATGCTTTCTGTTGTTCAACTAGAGGAAGGACAGACATTAAACGAAGCAGAATCAGTGTCCTTGATGTGGATCATTACTTCGAGGGCCCTAAAACGTAAGTGTTGTGGAGACATCCTACATCACTGGCGGGAGCGGTCCCCCAACCGACCGACGTGTGCCCCAATTTGAAATCCGAGCCTCAATTGAAATCTCCGCGGTGTTAGATCATCACATCGCCAGCCGGAGCAAATTACGCATTCCTGATCGCTCGCTTAGTGGCCGGTGGAACCACAACTCCATGCAGCAATCCAGTGTATAGCTGGAATAAGGCCCTCATCAGTCCGAGATGAGGAATCCATTTCCTTGCGAAAGCTAATCCAAGATTACACACTTGTCAGAGTTTGCAAAAATGCATGCAGTTGGACTTCGTGGCACGAGGGATGGACCAATTCAGGAGCGAAGTTAAAACTGCAGAGGCATTCACAGCTCTATGTACAGAGACAACGGCGATACCCGACGCATATCCAGCTCCCAGGTCATGAAATACGAACACCTTACCGCACACCGACTCCAACCAGAGACATGAGAGCAGCTAGAGCACAAACATACATTAGAAACAACCTAGCAGTTTTACCAAGTCACATCCAGGTCAAGACATATACACACATTATACAGACCGACCCTACCGATATATAATTCAACTAATTGGCATTATCCACAGGGAAAAGCCCAAGGGCGCCCCATGGAAGAAGACAGTCAGACTGTCATATTCTTACCGCATACAGCTGAAACCGCACCTTAGGTTTGCCATCACAGGCCAAAATGATGCACCAGAGGCTTAGACAAAGAACATGGAGCTGCTGACATTCGCCTGTAGTTTCGGCATCTGAGGGACCGGAACAGCTCCAGCAGATGTCAGCCCGCCATGGCTAGACGATGTCTCTGATGCATCTTCACATTTGATGAAATGCCCCAGCTGGGTCGCCGCCAAGTGTGCGTAGCAAATTGGAGCAACTATACATGAAGGAGAGATTTATTAGGTGATAACAAGAATACGTCCAAGAAAATTATGCCACATAATGATCCCATCCTTGCGCACACAGACTAAACCCAAGCAGATTTTCCAATTAAGTCAACCAAAAAATACCCAGTTAAAAAACCTGTTCATGGACTTCAAAAAATGAAATAAGTATGTTTACCAACTGAAATCGCAGTCGTGCTTCTCTGATATCTGCAAATGGTGACGAGGAAGAGTTAGAAATTCCAGTAAATGAATTGAAAAGGTCGATCAAGATTGAAAAGACACTCACACGTATGATAGAGCATGTACAAGTTCCTGCAAATCATCTGCTGAATAACCAACCTCATCATATAGCACATGGTAGTGCGTAGGCCTGGTGGTTCCCTGCAAAGTATTAAACAAGATAGGGAAGATAACAAACGGAATAAGAGTAAAAATTGCCAAATGGTTTCATTCTTGAAATGCATCTAAAATTTGGAAATAAGTGGGAACGAGCAACAAGAGACAATTGCAACATTTGGAAATATAACTTCCACATAGCAATGACGTTGTTGATACTCAAACTAAGCTTTAATCCAATTAATCTGTCAAAAGACCTATTAGTTGTTGGTTGTAAATCTTTTATGTAGCCACTTCAGCCATATTGCAAGTTCTGTCTACCAATATCATTCATAATGAGACAATAGCCATGAATACCTGAGAGTATACAAGATCTCATTTCATTCAAGAAAGATAGCTATAGAACATGAGCTAGGTAGGTAAGGTAGACATGCATGAGAGGGCAATCACTCCAAAATAGTGCAAACTAAATCCTATTAGAGATGTCTCACTGCAAAGCAAATGGTAGGGGACTGCATTATTTACCCAATCAGGCACTTTTTGTGTTCAACTACATGTTATTGTGCCAGTCTCCAAACAAAACTACCGCAGATAGCGCAAGGCATTGTCAGCAGGAATTAAACAAGTCTGAAGTTAATGCCAGGAACTTACTATCATCCCCGCATGCGCACAAAGATAGAAGTCATTGTTCCGAGGATGACAGACCTTGTTGTCTATGACAGTTCCTGCAAATTAACATGTACAAATATGTGGAACAATACTCAGAACCAACGTTCAAATTCAGCAGATACACTCAATGGGGACAAAGGTGAAGTGCTAAGCAAAGGCTTACCAGGAGGAACATTATTTTCCGGAGATCCAGATTGGAAGAATTTTGTATGGTGATTTTTCTGAGCAACAATCACCACAAATTTGGGGGACCATTTCTCATCAAGGAACTTGCAGGCCTAAAGAAAACAGTCCGAGCATAAAATACTATAATCTTATAAGTAAGTGGAACAACACCGAGAAACAGCACTCCACTTCGATCCAGTGCAGACTGTACTGACCTCAATCATCTGATCTAATTCTATGTTTAAGACCTGCATGAACTGAGACTCGCTGACTCCATCCCTGAAATAATAAGGGCCTTTAGGGATTGACTTTGCAAACAGACAAACCAAAAGCCATGTGACAGTATTAATTTGACAACGGAAGGCTTTTTTTCAGCTTTACTCACCATATCCAGCAAAAATTTATATTTCATTATGCAATATAGTCGTCAGGGAAGTGCAGAAAATTGAGTAGTAAAAATACATTAGCTCAACACATGCCATCCAGCTGCAAACACTCACAAACGACTCATACCTTTTAATTTAAAAGATTACCATTAATTAATGAGAATAAGATTGAGAATTTCTCATGAGAAATGTGGAAGAACTCCCAATATATACTAGAAAATACTTACTATTTCCCTTTTATCTATCGCTGACCAAACTTGAGTAAGTGAAAGCAAAAGTACAATCACTCATGCATCTCCTTACGCTCCTTTTACTTAGGCCCAAGACACTACCACTCATCCCTCTGGAGGGTGCAATCAATTGTACCCATAGTCTTCTTAAGTAATGCATAAATGACAGGAATACTCAAGACATCACATCACTAAAGATACAGACCTGAATATGATAATCTGTTCAGGTTTCCTTTTGCCAGAACTCACATAAAAGTCCAGGAGAAGCTCCCTGAAATTAGAAATAAAAAAAAGGTATATACATTGGATGAATCAACAAATCATTGGAAGATGCATACGTGGTCATAAGACGTGATCTCTCACATGACTCAAAATTAAGCAGCACTTTCCTATATAAAAATATCAGACAACGCAAGCTCACCTTATTATACCTTCATCCTCTTTGTCAGATACTTTTTTGAACAGAGAGTCTATCATTTCTACTTTAGGGGATTGAGTACGAACAGTAGCCCTGTAGCGAGAAATTAGTGGCCATTGGCGAGAGCTTACCACCTGCATTTGAGATGTAATTGACGGAGAACCTTGTAAGCCACTAAGCCCCTGCTATTAGCTACACTTCAAGTAATCACATGAGCTCAATTAGCACATTACCGCAGCAATGGATGGAATATCAGAATGCCCAGGAGAGCCATGAGACACATCCATTCCAAGGATCATTGTGGGGACCTTCGAAACCACAGGAATAGAAGGAGATCGCTCCACCGTCAGCACGGAGTTTAAGCCACCAAGCTGCAGGAAGAAAGCATGGGTATATATGTATGGTTTGATAATCATCAAGCAAGGACAACTGCAACTTAAATCATCAATTAGTTAACTCACAACACAAATCACAACACAAAAAGGATCTAAAAAAACTAATCGTTAGAATTGTTCACCTTTGCATTTATTTTGAGAAGAAGATTGGTGAGATATTGGTCATTGACCCTCATGGGACAAAGGCATTGGGTAATGATTCCATAATCAGAAAGATTTTTCTTCTTCCAAGGACCTAAAGTATTGAATGAGCACAAGTAATCTTAGATATGTAACCAACTATTTAGCAATACAAACAAACAGATACAGTGGATTATACCATAGATTTCGCAGTTCTTTCTCTCAGGAATTAAACAAAGAAGGAAGAGTGGTGCCCCAGGTAGTTTAGCCTGTATCTCCTCAAACATTTTATCCACTCTAACAGCAGGAGGGGCTCTTCTCAATTGGGGGCTTTCCTCAAACACGTCAAAAGGTTGTTCGGTGAGCTACATGAGGGCAATGGATTCTTCATGAGCATATGGGAATATGTTGCAAAATTGACATTAAAGAAGATATAAGAAACACAAACAACAGGGTAATCAGTAGATGAGAAAGGTGTCTATCAGTCATCAAGGGAAATGTTGCAGCGGACAGGATATAAGACTCACAAGTCCTTTCATTTCAGCTAATCTAGTCAGATCTCTTACAAGCCCACGCACATCACACCTAGCAGAGAAGTTCACGACAGCCCATTTCTGTATCTTAGCTGGCTCAACAAATTTCTGCAGAAGAATGAAAAGATATCGTAAAAAGACTAATTGAACGCAATAATCGGTGGAAGATAATTCAAATAACCTTATTCTGAAAGCTCCATCGTCCATTGCGGGGAAAAAAATCCTCTCCATTGCCCACTTTTAGCTGGGAAGGAAGCCACAGAAGTTTGTGTTATTCCAGATGATTGTCTAACAATCCATTGCAAACAAACTGAAATTTTTTTATCCATCAAACAAAATGCAAAAGTGAAACCAGCAGTGGCACCTTAGGAGCTGGTAGAACACGGCCTTCAACTTGAGTAAAGCTATTGCTTATTGTGATGCCACATGAATGTAGCATAGGTTCAGAATCATAGTTGCTACGCTTCAAAGCCTAGAGAAAACCATCAAATTTTATATAGATAAGTATAATTTAACTAAATCCACTAAACAAATCAATCAGAAACAGACAGAGAGACGCACATCTGATAGAACCCTCATCCTTTCTTGGGGCTTCTGCCTTGACTTTTCAACCAGTGAAGCTCTTTGGAAATTTGTTAAAGATTTTGTGTAACGTTGCAAGGACACCAATGAACAGAGCTAAAACATCAAATAGTCTCAGATAGTTTCCCCAAAATCAGTAATATAAGACATTTCACAATTTAGCTTAAGGAAAAAAAATATGTCAACAATAGCATTTACTTACCTCCAGTGGTATATAAGTCGGACGCTTTGGTTTCCCCACATTAATGCATGGAAAATCTCCAGAATAACGCAAATCTATTTTCCTATGGTTGACAAAATAATCATAAACAGTGACTTCCACAGTCTGAACCTCCCCATCAGCATTTCCACTCCTCTGCTTCAATGAGAATCTGTGACATGAATAGTACATAAATCTTTAATATGCACTATATCTCTCAGTACATGCAAGAGAAGAAACAAGGAGAAAGAGTAAAAGAAGGTTGCAGAAGCATACAGTTGGTCCTTGCACAGACTCTCACTTAGTCCAGTTATCTTGTACTCAGCATTTGAGGGGCTTGCCTTAATCCGAAGATTCTTCAGCGTCCGTTTTGCCTGTTGTGTTAAAGTTGGCATAAGCAATTTCAACAATCATAGAAGAATGAATGCAGCAGGCATAACCTGATAGGGAGAGCATCAATCACCTTTGCCCAGTCAAGTTGGTAAGGATCCTTCACATTCTGGTTCACAATTAGAAAATCCACCACTGGCCCAGGTTGTATAATCATGGTGGTCGATACATCTAGAATAAACATATTGGTTACTGGTTAGTTAGCAAAAGTAAATGAATTATTGAATAGTTGTTGCAAGGATTGACCTATATTAAGGGACAAGCCTCCCTGGGTGGTTCTGAAACTCGAATGAAATCCTCTGCATCCAAGAACACCACCCCCCACATCGGCAAAATTTTTTGGATCACCATGAAAGAATGACTGGCGGACAAGAAGGCATCCCCTGTAGCAGTCAACATGATAGCATTGACTATAGAATATCCAAAAACAAACAGGACAAAAGAGAAGGAAAGGGAAGAAATGTGACTGGCTTACTGCCTAGCTGCATGCTGCCTCAGTATTATATCCAGCACCCTAACAGCTTCCTGGAAGTTCTCTGATTCTTGACCCCTCAGAGCGTTAGCAATTGCCTGCATGGGTATCTTTGCTGCAAAGCTTATCTCTACTTTAAATGTTTTTGACTGATAAGGTCGCCGCATTCTCTTCCGATCACTATGATTTGGACTTTCATGGGCATCGGGACTAGCATTCCCATTATTCCTACACAAATCACGACTAATGAGGATCAAAATGGTCCACCTAAGGATGGGGAAGCACCATTAGAATGCAAGACTTACCTGCTTGATGATACATCCTCAAGAACAACTGTAAATTCAAGTTTGTTGCGTGGAAGAGGCCCAATGGTAAACAAGCTCTTCTCTCCATCATAAGCAAAATCCTTTCCAGATAATTCACTGCTATAAGTCACCTGCACTCTGTCCATCACTCGTCTTCCAATGCCCTTCGCATCAACAGGGCGACCATCTTCATAAGACACAGATACCTGAGTTATAGAGTCGAAAGATTAATGCAGTGTCAAGACCAATATCAACAGTGGCATCAGTTGGTCACAAACAAGGTATTAAAATAAGAGAGTTTAAAAGTAAGAAATGTACATACAGAATAATGGAAGAACTGGCCATCAACATTTGTAACATTAACTTTGAAGTGATTTGTCAGAAGGGCTATCTTTTGGCCTTTGGAACCAAGCCCTCGCCTGGCTATTGGAACCCGCAAAGCCTTTTTCTTCACTGGTGCAGGATCATTTATTTCCTCCACTTGATCAGGAACGTTATCTGATGTGACATCAGATGAGGGAAATTGCCCACCGTTGTGTGCCCCATTTCCCTCAGGTGCAGAGGATTTCATGCTAGATCTTGAGTGGAAAGAAAAGGTAGAGTGATTTAATTTTGCAGATAGGAGATTGTAGGATAAGAGATGCCTTACCAGAAAAGGCCGGAAATGAATGACATGCAAAGCCTAATTGAAGTTAATGAAGAAGAGCTACTTCCCGCCCTTTTCCATTAACAGCCCCACATTCAATATTTCATAGTTTACCAGAATAGGCATGTAATAATAAACCAACTTCCTCAGTGGCATACGGTTAAATTAACTTCCTCAACCGAAGGTATAATTATATTCAAATGCCTCAGTCAGGTCGTTCAACATTCTCAAGCACAGCCGCATGGATTTCAAAGGTTTATAAATCTAAGATGGGTTGCATCATCGGTTCAACTAAAACCAAACTCAAAGGTAGCCACAGTATAATGTCAATCAGAGTCATGCGAAAGCTTACGCTTACCACGTTAAGCCTATCTATATGTACCGCATTAGCATTTTGCCAGTTACATAGCAAGAACTCCGGCACCGAAATTAGAAAAATGACAAAGCCAACTTACCAAAGTTCTACTCCAACAACATCAACATGGGGAAGAGCTAAATAAAAAGATGCCTTATTGGCCGCTATATCAGTCCACTGAAGCCACACGCAAGTGGAGATAAACCGCGTTGAAGAAAATATTACCTCACCAAACGAGAAGCTCCCGCTGAAAGTCGAAACTCCGCAGAATTCTACGATCAAGAACGACAAAACAAGAGAATATAAGCAATCTTACTCTAGAATCACGAGACCCCCGGTACTTAAGCCCAGTACAGGTAGCATGCAGCGAACGACATTCTCCAGAATCGAGCTTAAAATGCTAAAAGACGAAAGAAAGCCACGCACAAAAAGAACAAACAAACAAAATCTCGAGCAACAAAAGGAGACAGCTCTCCATCTTCGGATGTCAACAGAGAGTGAAACGACAGAGCATCAGCGAACGAACAAAAACAAAAATCAGCTTGAACGAAAGTACAAAGGAACCCCCCAAAAAAAAAAAAAACTGGGGCGAGAAAAAGCAACAATCCGGAGTTGTCGTCAGCGACGGAAAGAGCGAACCAGAGAAGCACACAACAGCTCCAAACCAGAGCGAGACTAGAGCAGCATTTCGAAAAACCCAAAGGTCAAGACGGACGGGAAATCGAGCGCGCCGAAAACCCCCTCACCCCGACCACCGCAACGGGAGAAGCCGACGGCGAGAGGAGGCCAGGCGTCTCGCTGCATTACCTCGCGGAGCCGAAGGAGAGCCAACACCCTCAGAGAACCCCCGAGAGAAGCGGTGAAGAAGCAGAAGGAGAAGGAGAAGCTGTCGCTCTCTGCCTCTTTTCTCTCCCCCGGCTGTCTCTCTTCTCAAGTTCTCACGCCCTTTTTTTTTAACTCGTTCGAGGTTAGCGACGGGGATTCATGGGCATTGGCGTGCACCTGGCACCGGAGGATGACCTGGTCCCCGGAGCCGTGATCGTCTGCGAGCGCTCCCACCGCCGTTACGTGGGCTCCACCCGCATCGTCCCCCCGGCCTCGGTGAGAAGTCGGATGGTCAGGGAACCTGAGCAATCGGACGATGGAAAGGAGGTGCGCTGCCTTTATAGAGGTTGGTTTTGGAAAAGGACGGCTAAGATAGGAAAGATTCCTGACACGCGATCAGAAAATCCTTTTCCTGTAGGATAAGCCTCCTCCGAGCTGGTGCGGATCGTGCGATCGAGGCAGTGGACACGTGGAGATCCGCCGGCTGCCCATGGGAACGGCCCTGCGGCTTCTAGTACTGGATAATTCTACAGTGGGTAGCGGTAGACAGGCAATGGCTACTCGATGAGTCAGGCAGCATCTAGGCGGGGGCGCGAGAGTTAATATTAAATTCATTAAAGTCGACTTCAAATTTTTTGACATAATGAATGAACGAGGTGTTTAAATTATTTCGTTAAATAATAAGAACTTTATGTCATGTAAATACTTAGGTTGCATTTGATTCGATTTTAAAAATAAATTTTGAGGAAATGCTAAAAACTAATAGACCTTACTTTTTTCAGTATTTTTAAAATCAATTTTCAACTTTAAAACTATTTGAGAATAATTATTAAATATTTCATATTTTTCGTAAATTTTTTGAGAAAAATTAAACCAAACACACCTTTAATCACGTGCTTAATTATTTTTAAAAAATGTACATGGAATTCTTGAGCTTTTTTTTGGATGGGGCACGCGCGAACCGGCTGTTTACACGCCATTTTATTTTAATTAGTTCAAAATCTTCAAGCTCTGTGGTGCTTTGATGTCACTTCATTAGCTTATTTACTTTTTACCATCTTATCATTAGAAAAACGCGTCGCTCTTAATCTAATGTATTGACTGGGCCAGAATGAAAAGCCCTTAAATAAAACCCACATGATTGTAAGCAAGCCCATAGGCCTTAAGTACCAAGCCCATCAAATAAACGGGCCCGATTAAATGCACCGCGGAATAAGCCCCCGGGCTCGTTATCAACCGGCCCGTGCAAAATAGCATCTTTCGTTGTTATTATAAAACTTTCCGTGACATTTGTGTGCTTTTTACGACATATAAATTGACTTTTATTTAACGAGAAATATTTGAGATTTTCGAAATTTTCAACCGATAACGTGTATACGTACAGCGCCTTTTTTTCCATGATTTTCTAATTTTTATTTTATTTGCATCATCGGAGAAGTTATGTTTAAGAAAAGGGTTCCGATAGTGTAATCATATGTCTACATCATCCATATCGCGATGGTCGATAATAAAAGAAAATTAATGCTTTAGGATTGCAACCCCTTTTCCACGTATTATTTCAAATAATAGGCGTTCGCTGGTTAAAGTTTGTGGTATCGCATGCTCCACCCACTTTATATTGCTAGATATTATATAATAAGAATAATCCCATCATAGGAGGGGACAATATTTGGTGGATTATGCCCGACTCCATAGTTACAAACTAAATGGAGTTTTTTAATTAGTAGGTAGTGGAATTGCCAAAAGGATAAAGCCCCACGAAAAGGAAAATGAAAAGAAAGAAAAAGAAGGTCAGTAGGTAGTGGAGCTGGTTTGATTCCTCTCGCTCACACCTTATATTTTTTTTTAAGGTGCGTAAACCAATAATGAACAGGGATTGCGACGTTTCTAAGGATCGACCTTGTAATACCTGACAAATTGCGTTGGGTTATGTCCAAATTAAGTGAATTTTTGCGTAGAATGGAATATTAGGACCTCCATCAAGATCGATCGTGCTAAGCAAATGCGAATAAGTGCGCGTCGCTGATGATGCTGACCACAAAATATATTTTTCGATCGACGACGATTCATTGAAGCATCGAAAAGCTTTCAATAGTATTAAGAGACACCGATAGTGGAGTTCATCGACTGGCTCGGGATGATTGGATTGATGTGGTGGGATGTTCAAACACTGGCGAGCTAATTAGGGTCGGGGCCGAGGGTGGAAATGCCTTCGATTTCGGGCTAGGGTTTAGTCCTTGTGGCGTGGAGAGAGAGAGAGAGAGAGAGATTGGCTAAGAAGGAGCATTTGACACGGCATGGACTAAGAACAGTGGAAGGTTGGGTTTGCTAATGAAAGGTCAGCGTCAAGGAAAGGGTTGGTCAACAATGCGCGTTCAAGGTCTCCCAAGGGCGACGACTTTGAAGGGCGGTAATAATTCACTCATGACTCGAGACCGAGAGGCATATTTTTTTTTTTGTTGGAAATTAAAAGAATGGAATTATTTTACGATTGAAAAGACACCATTAGGATTCTTATTTTACCAAAGTACGAGGAAAACACAAAGAGGACTTTTTACACTAACATCCAAGTAAAATGGCAATCCTTAAAAGACAATAATTATATTTATATGTCGAGTAATCATAAATATGCTCGCACAAAACAGAGGCGAAAGTGTCGTCGCATTGTAAAGACAACATTGAAATACGCTCATGCAAATGTCGATTTATTCAGATGAGAAAATCTATTAAGGACATGTCTTATTTAGAGAAAATGTTCACCCGCTCATTAAAAAATACTAAAAATCACGATGTTCGAGTCGAAACTCATGCTATCTCGGGTGAGCTAGACTCAAGTGTTGGCCGAAAATCGAATTTTTTTTTTCATCAAGGATGCTTGACAAAGCGGCATAGGACGGTCCGATCTAGTCCGCGCATTTTCTGAATTGAAAACGAAATGAACAAAAAGGATAAAAAAAAACGAAAAAATCAAGCTACTTGGTTTCGATAAAACAAATAATGTTCTTTTTTTTTTCCCGAGGAATCTATGTCCGTACTTTATGTTGGAGCCGGCCAACAACTAACACGAAACCACTGCCAAATAATATCAAACAGAGGTAAAAACCAAAAAAGGAAATATTTTATTTTTTCAAAAGAAATGCAAAATTTTTCCACAGAGAGTTGGGGAAAGAGAAGAAAGAGAAAAGAAAAATAAAAGCGCCAGGATTCCCTCTGTAATTCCCAAAGCCGATCCTCCTCCCCACTTTCCTCCATCTGCGCACACGCAAGAAGGGAACTCTTCAAAAGTCTCCCTCTTGTCTCCTCCCCACCGGCGAACCCCCGGAGCGTAACCCTAGTTCGAATCCCCGCGACCAGTTGCGCACCCTCAATCTGAGCCGAGCCGAGCTTGAGCCTGAGCCTGAGCCTGAGCTGATTTTACGCGGGCGGAGCGCGAAGATGCGGGCTGGGCCGTGGAGCTTCCTCTTCCTCTGCGCGGCGTCGCTGACCCTGGCCTCGCTGCTCCGGTCGGCGGGCGCCAACTCCGAAGGGGACGCGCTCTACACCTTCCGGCGGAGCCTGTCGGATCCGGACAACGTGCTCCAGAGCTGGGATCCGACCCTGGTCAACCCCTGCACTTGGTTCCACATCACTTGCAATCAGGACAATCGCGTCACTCGTGTGTATGCCCCCCTCCTCTCTCTCTCTCTCTTTCTCTGAAGCCTGGAATCTGAAGATGGTTGTCAGACTACCCTGTTATGTTCGAGCTCGATTGGCCGTGCTGCCGCGTGATGAATGGTCTCCGTGATTCTTTGTGATCAATCGGGGTTGACATACGGTTGGCTCTTGATTGAAGTTTGTAGTTTTAATTTCTGGATCACCTTGTGTGTTTTTGGTGGGTTAAAATCATCTTGCTCTTGCATCAGACAAAGTGGGTAGTTGGTTTTTTTTTTTTTTTTTTTAATTTAACGTTTTTAGTAGAGAGCAAGTGAGTCTTTAAAGCCTTGATGTAAATTGGGAGGTGGATTACATCACTTTTGAAAGCTTCAGTTTCCTTTTTGGGGAGGCAGGTTGGCATGATTTTGCTGGATTTCTTTCTATTTATTAGCCTCATAAAAAAGGATTCTTTTCGTGGCACGCTCTTCTTGTTCGCAAACCAGTTATATATTTGACTCTAGATTTTCATCCTTTCACATAGAAAATATTGCTGGACTCTATTTGCGAGGTCTATTCCTCTGGCCCCTCTTATGATGTATCTACTAGAGAAGAAAACTAAATGAAATCAACTCAGTAAAAAGGCATTGCGGATAGGTTTATGTAATGCTTGGATTGAGGGTTGATGGTGGCTCTTGTACTGTGGACTTGCTTAAGCATCCTCGTATAAATAGATTCGTTTCTAAGTCAGGTGACAGTTCTCTCTATATTAATCCTACTTGAAATAGTTGCTTCATGATGCATACCATTGTCTTGGCTCTTCATCTCCCTAGTACTCTAATTCCACAACCCCCCGCCCCTTTCTTTTTTCCTTCCTTCTTTTTTTTATGGCGATTTTGTGGATTGTGCTTCCGCTTATCTATGATTGCTTCTGATGGTATTTTATGATGTTTCTGCAGGGATTTAGGGAACTCTAACCTATCTGGCCATCTGGTACCTGAACTTGGGAAGCTCGAGCATCTTCAGTATCTGTATGTTCACCTGGCATTCTCATCCTTGAATATTAATTTCTTATCGTTCGGGGATTAGTTAATCCTCATTCATATCCATACTTCTATCGGCACAACTTAATGTCACAGCTTATTCTCGATCCAGTTCATTTGATGAGCTTTTTTCTTTCTTTTGTTTACAGTGAGCTTTACAAGAACAACATTCAAGGAACTGTTCCGAGTGAGCTTGGGAACTTGAAGAGTCTTGTTAGCTTGGACTTGTATAACAACAATATCACTGGGAACATCCCTCGCTCACTGGGGAAGTTGAAATCTCTTGTTTTCCTGTAAGTTCATTTGCATTTGTCACAGTTTGATATGCATGTTCAAGTTTTCTTCATGCATGATCTTTGCATACTCTTAGAAGTAACTTAAATTGATTAAAGTAAAATACGACATGTCGTAGCATGAAACTATTTTTGGCATAATTGCACAGATCGATTCTATATAAGTCGAGGGTGCTTAATATCTTTTGCCATATGCGGGCATGTGTCAAATCTTGGGAGTCCCTAGCACACACATCCCTTGATAGAGGTTAAGAGTCTTGCTGCTCACCTTGCTCATTATCCGTTTGTTTGTTTCCCCAGGAGGCTAAATGATAATAAGTTGACCGGGCCAATCCCAAGGGAACTTGTTGGCATTTCAAGTCTAAAAGTCGTGTATGTCTCATCGCTCTGTTGCTGCTATTACAGTATATTAATCCTGCAAAATGTTTGACTAATTGTGAGAGCTTCTAATAATATTCCAGGGATGTATCAAACAACAACCTTTGTGGAACTATTCCTACTACAGGACCATTTGAACACATTCCGCTGAACAAGTAATTATCACATACTCTTCTCCTCTTTGTTATTTCTCACTTATAGTTTTAAGCAATTTTCTATGAGCTTGACCTGTAGATCTCAATCCTTTCTGTGCTCTGTTATTCTGAATGCGTACCATTGTCTAAACACATTTTCTTCTGATTCATTTTGTATTTAATATTAAATGCATCTGTTGTGCAATAACTCTCATCTTTTATCTCCCTGTTTTGTCACTTTCTTCTGGCACTCTGTTTATTCTCTTTTGGTGCTTACACTACCAAGGACTGCTATACAAAAAGTGGTGGCATCGTTTTAGGTAGGTAGCAGGTAGGCGACTAATGATAACAATTAACCTAGAGGGAATGCACCATTCTTGATATTTCAGTAAAACCAGACATTGAGAATCCAACAGTTAGTCTCTGTTGGTCGGTGTCTTTGATTGGTTCGTTGGGCTTTTTTTCTTTGTTACTAGAAATTCATGTGTGTTTGCTGAATCTTTGAAACAGAAGGAATGTGCTTACTGAGTAAGTTATGGGGAAGTATGTGCCTTTACCGAATTACTATGGCCACAGGAATAGTGTGTCGGTGATAGCAAATATATGAAGCAGGACAACATTAAGAATTTTTTATTTATCTTTTATTTGCCTTTTGATGTCCTTTTTGTTCCCTAGTCTCCATGCTTGTTTCTCTGTTTCTTACAAAGTCGATTGAGATAGTTGAGGTAACGATGTTTGTAAAGTTGTCAGAGGTTTCGGGGGAATCAGAGAGCTCAACACTTTATTCGTATCAATGGACTCCTTTGAATGTGAACAACGAGCTTTGATAGGCTAGTTTCACTGTCCAAAATCTGTATTGGGTTCCATTGTTAATTAAGATGGTAGATAGGTCTATTCATACAATCTAATATTCAAATGTGAGATCTTTTGGTTGGGAATTGGTGGAGCCTTTTCAGCATCCTCATTATTGAGATAGAAGATAAAGTTAAATTCCTTTAGGTAACGTCCTTGCAGTGAAACTGCAAATTGGTTGGCCTTGTTGCTAATTACTCTAGATTTGGCCATTTTGCATTTTCTGATATGTGGATAAAGTTACTTTCAATTAGGTATTTTCTCATTTATATCTATAGTGGAGTCTAACGGTCTTTTATTCTCTTTCTGTAGCTTTGAGAACAACCCACGACTAGAGGGACCTGAGCTGCTTGGGCTTGCAAGTTACGACACTAACTGTTATTAATGGGTGGACACAATGCGAAATTTCATATTTAGTATGGTCGTGCAGTCTCAAGAGTCAGAAATCTATCCTCTTACAGTGTAAAAGGAGAGCAATCAATGCGATCCTCATATGAGTAATTTGTAAATTGTATTATACTCGAATGCTTTAGCACTTGGAACTCTGGGTTGTTATGTTGTTTGGAGACATGCTAAGTTAATGAATCTGTATTGTCATAGTACTAGTGAAAGTTTGATAGCAAGAATCATTGCAGTTTTCGGTGATGTGATGGTCAGAACTGACGCTTTAATGATTTCAATAGGTTTAACAGCCGCCTTGACCGTCCCCATTGCAATTGATTGTCGAAAGAGGTCTATTTGGTTGTAGTAGTTTTTCCAGTTCTCAGTTTTGAGTTCTCGTATCAGATAGCAAATGCGTGGTGGATATCTTATCTTCCAGTTTAACGTCATACTGTTTCCTCTGTTCTCAAATATGAAGAGGTGAGTGAACTTCTGACAAAATTCTCCGCATTGGATTTTATCTGTAGTACGGAGAAAGTGTCAAAAGCCAGACTAATTTAATTCCAAATTAAGTAGTTGACCTATCATTTAATCAGAGCATGTAACGACATGCCTAACTATCGATATTAACCAGGCCAATGAATTCATATGTAATCTCACTGCTGGCTTAAAGATGAGTGCTCTCTATAAAATCATCCACCCTTTCTCCACTGGTTTCTGCATCAGTACAAGTTCCTCATTGATATTATTGGCATGGGTTTCGCATTTACCTCTTCTTAAACCCGTCAAAACCAAGAATTAAGTGAATCATGTCCCAACCCCCCACCACCCCAATTGCTCACATCGAGGATCACCGGCAATCTGTTGTCAAAAGAAAGAGAACGAGAGGCAAATGAAGTGATGGAAGAAACTGATTGGAAACCTAGAGCTCGAGGAAGAGGAACAGTAGTTCATGTGTTTGGAAAGAATTTCCCTTTTAAAGTACCAAGAAACTGTAAATTGTGACATTTCCGTGATTCTCCAAGAACCGTTCCTTAAGAAAGTTTTCTTTTACTTATGGGCGGGCCTGGGCAGGCCCAACGGGCCCAAGACCATCATATACTAGGGAGCATATCATGTTGTATATACACAGATTTGGACGAGCGCTATAATTGTACAGCAAAAGAAGAACAAGAATTACCAATAATAATCACAAGAATGACCCACCCACAACAGAAATTTTTACCATGTACTGAGAAATGAGAGTTCGCTGAGAAGACGACCTGCTATTTTGCTTTCTTGGACCTGCGTATGCATCGAACGTCACCTTTCACCTTTGGCTGTCACTCCGTTAAGGAGTGGTTCACCAACTACACCCATTTTTCTCCCTTCTTCTCTCTCTCGCTCTCTCTCTGATCGTTGGAAAAACTACTCCACATCACTAAAACAGCAGTAAAACGAGACGACTCCATTGGCCCGCGTTGCTTGGTCACTTGCAGAGTACCAAAACCCCAGTGATGATCATCAACTTCATCACCATCCTACTGCTGATCCGACCATCTTTGCCTTTGGGATCCAAGACCAGGCACTTCAAATGGGAGGTCAGTTACGTGTTCCGGTCGCCGGACTGCATCGAGAACCTCGTGATGGGGATCAATGGCCAGTTTCCAGGCCCTACGATCCGGGCCAAGGCTGGGGACACCCTTCATGTGGAGCTCACCAACAAGCTCCACACTGAGGGTGTTGTCATTCACTGGCATGGAATTAGACAGGTTAACTGCAAATGCTGTTCGCCATAATGAGCGTACACTTTAAATGTACCATATACAGCGCTCTTTACATTATTTTTTTTGTGAATACTACTAAATAAATGATTTTTTGTCTTCCCTTTTATGATTCGTCGTCTTCTTTTTCTCCGATTTCTCATTTCTTACACATGTTTTCAGTTTGGAACTCCATGGGCTGATGGAACCGCTTCCATCTCTCAGTGTGTCATCAATCCTGGAGAAACCTTCATCTACAGATTCAAAGTCGACCAGGTCTGTCTGTCTGTCTCTCTCTCTCCCCCTTCGTGTGCGCGCACTCATTGCCGTGCAGTTTCGAGTGCCCCATGTATTCACCAATGACACGACACTACGCCCACGTAATTTTAGATTGCATGATTTGTTTGGTGTCAACTAAACTGAGTTTTTTGTATAAAAAACATAGCCCCGCGTGGTCAAAATCCACTAAAAATATTGAAAAGCAAGTACCTTTGACATCATTAATCAAATTAAGAGTAACTTTACTCATCAAATTTCTTATACCGTAGCTTCTCTCTATGTAAATAGTCGATTAGGGCTATATATTGTAGTTGATCATCAGCAAATCAAACATTTCTCTGAAACTTGCAAATGTATATACTGCTTACAGAAACAGACGGCTTCGCTGGACGAGATATTGGATGCATAATGTTGAATTGATACAGAAGATTATTGTAACAATACGATACGTATGATGCAGGCGGGAACATACTTCTATCACGGACACTACGGCATGCAGAGGGCGGCGGGATTATACGGATCTCTGATAGTGGACGTGGCGGAAGGAGAGAAGGAGCCATTTGATTACGACGGTGAGTTCAGCCTCTTGCTGAGCGACTGGTGGCACCGGAGTGTGCACGAGCAGGAGGTCGGCCTCTCTTCCGTGCCGTTCCGTTGGATCGGCGAACCTCAGGTATATATATACACACTTCATCACCATTGCCAAAGTCGAGTTCCTATACATGAATATGAAATCATCGTTTCGTTTGAGAGTTGCTTGAGACCGAGCAATTTGCATGGGAAGTCTCAGAGAAACGGCTTGTGAATATTCGCAATTACCATCAAGTGCCCAATATCAATCTTCCATTTAATCATAATACTGTTGATTTTCTATACTCGTGGATCAAGTTTTCTCTGTAACAGGAACAAGAACTCGTAACTTTCCATTTTGTTCATCATGCACAAAGATTTCTTCTTTTGGGGCCTGGACTCTGGACCAAGAAAGAAGCTGACGCGGTTTTGATTTTCCTAATTGACACGGTCAAAGGAAAAATCTGTCGTGCGATGATCACCATGTGGGTGACGACGACGGTCTGATATGATATGATATGTATGCTGCACACTAACAAGGAAATTTATAGTTGACTACAGCTCACGCGCACAGTCGGAGGTTCATATCCGGTGGTCAACTTGTGAGAATCGCTTCTCTAATTTCACATCTATAGTTCTATATATATATAGTAATAATTTCTGATTTAATCTTATGTATATTTTATTTGTAAATCTCCAATCGAATTGATAATAGAATTATATATATTATGCTAATGACAATCGATTCATAAGAAATAATACAATTGCATTTTGATGCTGAATGCTTAAAAATAATTCTTTATGTATATATATATATATATATATATTCTGCAGTAAATGTTTGATAATAATTTGTATAAGATAAGGTTTTTAAAAGTATTTAATAAAGTAGAGATGCTTATCTTGTATTTGACATATATTTGGTAAATGATAATGGGAAAATGTTAAGGAGCGTCCTACGAACGACACTTGTTAAGCCTTCATTAATTGTGCTTTAAACATATAGATTTTTTTTGAAAAGTGGGAGACATTTTTTTTATTAACTTCTACTTCTATTTTGAGTAGTCTTAACTATTGATCTTAGGACACTCGTCAATAAAACTCATAATAATATTAAGAGATTAAATTCATAGTGGATTCATATTTTGCAGCAGATACATAACATTGAAACATCAATAATAAATAAACATCGTCACAAAAGAAGAAGAAGTTACGGAACATGCTTCACAAATTAATGAATATTAACTAACTGTGTAACAAGCGATGTAGCTATGGCTAATAAGTAGTGTGGATACCTGTCGTGACAAAATAAATTCTATCATATTCCGTAAGTAAGTGATTAACAAATCAACAAATAACCAAATAAACAATATAAATTCGCATTAAATTAGTGTTAAATAAGATATTTACTAAGAGTTTACTAATGTAGAAATATCTATTATAACACGTTAGTCTATATTTGGCAAATAAAGAACCTACGTAGTTATATCACATGATAGCCCAAGTTTAACAAATAACAATTCTCATATATACCTTAATTCAGCACTTAGCACTTAGTGTTAATAAGTGCCGGGTGGACTAACCCAAAAATTACAATGACATGTTTGTAGTTAGAGCAGAAAAGTGATCAATTTCCTGAAAGATGACTATTTAAACAATATCTCTCAAAATTGTCATACTTTGGCCAAAGCGAATGGAGCCTTAAACATGCTTTGTAAGCAGTAGTTGAAGTTAGGCGCTCAAACTGCCGGTCGGCTACTAGGAGTAGAGAGGATAGAGACTGGAAAGGGGCTCTTATTCTACCCGAAGTGAAGCAAAAGTCTAGAGAAGAGGCAGTAGCTGTCCATGCAAGGAAGTGAGGCTAGCTACTCCAGCAGAAAACATAAATGAGTGAAAAAGAGAAGAAGAGTATTGGCAAATCAATAAAGGAAAGTTATGGGTGATAAGAAATGGAAATGAATCACCTACCATGAAGGTAGGTGACGTGATGGAGATTCGGACTGTCCAATCTGAATTGGACGGCCCGCCTTTTTTAAGAAAAAAATAAAAATAAAAAACCCCATAGTAAATGGAAGCCATATAATTTCAGATCAGACGGCTCTCAAGGCTGGATCTCTTACCTTCATGGTAGGGGATCCAGATGAGAAATGGATGCTTAGACATTTATCAAGAAATATGAGATACATAACTAAAATCCCTTGCCGTCAATTTTCATCGTAGGTGTTTCTAGGCCAATAAATGCCAAATGAAAGGGTATCTATAGTAATTAATAAAAGATAATCCAAGATTTACCCTATTGACAATTTTAATTATATTTTGTCCCAAAACCCAGCAAGATTAGCAGAGAAGGTTCAGCTAACATCCTTTGGGATTATCGAGATTGATGGTCTACTAGGAAACTCTGCTTAGTTCTTGTAGTAGTTATATCTACATGATGTTTTTAGGCGCGTGCTTATTTCCTTAATGCTTGTATTTGAACATTTTTGGACAGTCGCTACTGATAAACGGAAGAGGGCAATACACTTGCTCACTCGCGTCGACCATCGCCGATGACAAGACGACCTCCAGTCAAGGTGGCCAGTGCAGGTTTCTCGGGCAGGAAGAGTGCGCGCCTCATATTCTCCGGGTGCTTCCGAACCGGACGTATCGGCTCCGGCTCGCTAGTGCCACTTCCCTCTCATCTCTCAACTTCGCGATCGCAGTTTGTCCTCATAAACACCTATTTATTTGCAATGTTTTGGCGTATAGCTGCGACTTTTATCGCAACTTTTCACCAAAATTACATTGCGAAACTCTTAAAATTAATGCGGTATTTTTATTGAGATAAAACAAATAAAATTCTTACACGACACAACAAAAATTTCATATTACGCATTGTCAAATCAATGCATGATTTATTATTCTATTCTAACTAGTTCTAGATACAGATTCTAATTATAATTTATTCTAATTAAATTTAGTTATATATGACAATAAATGATATTCCAATTATTAGATCAATATCGCGACATTCATACATTTACATGCATGAAGGCTAACCACAAGAGCGTGCGCTTCCCACTTTTGCAGAGCCACAAGCTGGTGGTGGTGGAAGCGGACGGCAACTACGTCCAGCCCTTCGCGGTCGATGACCTCGACATCTACTCCGGCGAGAGTTTCTCCGTGCTCCTCGCCACTGACCAAAACCCTGCCGCCAACTACTTCATCTCCGCCGGTGTCCGGGCAAGGCTGCCTAACACCACCCAAGCCCTGACCATCCTCAATTACCAGCCAAACCCACCCTTTAAACCTCCTTCCTTGCCGCCTCCGGTCACCCCTCGCTGGGATGACTTCGATCGCAGCAAGCGGTTCTCCCTGAAGATCCGTGGCCTCGTCGAACGCTCCCCAAAGCCGCCGAGGAAATCCAACCACCAGATCCTCCTCCTCAACACGCAGAACACTGTCGATGGGCTGCTCAGGTGGTCGATCAACAACATCTCGCTGGCGCTCCCCCCGACCCCGTACTTGGGCTCGATCAAGTACCGACTGAAGCACGCCTTCGACGGGGCTGCACCACCAGAGACGTTCCCGGACGAATACAACCTCACAAGGCCGCCGGCAAACCCCAACTCCACCGTTGGGAGCCGAGTCTACCGTCTACGACTCAACTCCACGGTCGACGTGGTCCTCCAAAACGCGAACGCGATGAAGGAGAACGTTAGCGAGATCCACCCTTGGCACTTGCACGGGCACAGCTTCTGGGTTTTGGGGTACGGCGAGGGGCGGTTTGCAGCAGCTGAGGCGGAGAGGCATTTCAACCTGGAGGATCCGCCTCTGAAGAACACGGCTGTGGTTTACCCGTACGGATGGACGGCGCTAAGGTTCTTGGCAGACAACCCAGGGGCATGGGCGTTCCACTGCCACGTGGAGGCGCACCTCCACATGGGGATGGGCGTCGTGTTCGCCGAGGGCGTGGACCGGATCCGCGGGATACCGGGGGAGGCCATCGCATGCGGCTTGACGGCGAAGATGAAGATGGCCGCGAAGGAGGAAGAAGACGCGAATTGACGAGTGATTGAGTTGGTGATTCGTGTCGCGGGGTTTTCTTCTCGTCCAAGGGATCAACTACTAGGTGTACTAGAAACCGTTAACTCTGTTATGTTAATTTCAAACCGTCAAATCTCTTATGTTCGGCTAAGACCGTTAAATCAGTTAAGTTCATACGAAAGCGTTGGTTCCATTTATCTTCCATGTTAAAAAGGCCGCGCCCCGTCCCCATTCCGAAGGTGCAATGCAGATGTACCGAGAATTCTTGCCCATGATCTGCGCGGTAACATGCCAACTGATGAATGCCATGGGAGAACTGTTGAGCAATTACAATAACCATGTTTAACATACTTCGAAAAATGAGTTAGGTAAATAATCGATCGCGAAATTAAAGACGCTTATTTGAATGCCGATGACTCAGCGTGCCACGACGTGGATTGAGAAGCTCGTCTAAAATGAAATAGAGTTATCACTCCGCCCATCGCTTGTGGAGTCCAAATTCATTTGGAACCTCGAACCGGAGGGTATGGATGCCTCGGACGATCTTCCAAATGCGTCTCGAAGAGCCTTTCGTCCGGCATCTCGGCTTTCTCCAGAGATATCCATCATAAACTGCCCTGAGTGATGGTGGAACCGAGATTGCTCACAGCTTTCCCACATCAGCTCGTGAGCAATATTGCTGCTGCATTCATGCGCGAAGAGAAGCCAGTTACGGTTTGAATATTCACAGCCGTGATTTCTTTCCAATTGCACAGGACGTGCTGAAGGAGGAACGGGCCTAACTTGGAAGATGGAGAAGCAAATTGCACGAGGCCCAAAAGATCAACTCGTTGAACGGGCCCAGCCCACCAGGAGTGATCGGAAGCCAAGGTGGAGGACCGCCCGCCCACCATGCGCTCGATCGCGCACCAGATGTTGACTCGACTCCTCCTTCCTTCACTCCTCCGACGTCGGGACACTGAAAAGCATCTCAGTTCCTGCTGATTAGAGCCGAGGAACGTTTAGCTCCGTCCTGATCCGTATTGTCGTCTTCAGGCTGTTAGTGGTCTGTCTTAAGAACCAATTTCTAAGTTGTGATTAAGGTTGTGTCAAAAATATCGATATTCGCTATATTTAGGTAGTCATAATGTTTTGCTAGAGACCGCTTATGACTCGTGGGTCAAAAGAGTTTGAGCACACTGCTAATATATAGTGAACCTACAGGGTCGCACACAAATAATGAACTGGTTTTATATTACATGTTATGGATCGTGACCCAAAGACTTAAGTGGGCCCGACCCATTAGCTTGATATAAATATTCTTATATTGCGTAAAACCCTGAAGGTTTCACCGCAAGAGAATACTAGATATAAACATTATGTACGTGTAAACCTGTGAGAGAGTCTCTAGTAATACAGGCAATCAAGCAAAAGAAAATTCAGAATGTGCAAGCTAGCACTTGAGTTTGGAGATTCCAATTCATGTGTATGGATACCAGTAGAGGCACTTCAACACGACTGGTTGTCAATTCGTCTTCAATCGAAAATGTACGCCTAAAATCCTAAATTCGATTTCAATATGTACATGGATCTTGTTTTGGATTTTGTTCCGCTACGCTTGAGAAATTGTTAGAAACCCAACGGGGGCTGGCCCGATAATCGCGTTAACCCGTGTCGATCCGTGTCGTCCCTTCATGCCGAGCTTTCACGGAATATATATATTAAAAATCGTTCAGACTTTTAAGAGGGCTACATAAACGATCAAGTGGATCAGTGCCACCACATGGACACAAAGCCTTTAATTTTGCCCAACTCATCCAAAGGTCCCAATCTGTGAGGATACAAGATTTGTCTAGGTATTACTTTGGACAGGAAACGGTGCGATCTGCCGATCCTGCCTTCAGGGACCACCGGATGTTCTTTCAGTAATTCTTAGTTTCGAGCATTTCTAGGGTTCTTCGAGGTTCTTCCCTCCTTTTTTGTCCTTTCCTCCCCCCCCCCCCCCCCCCCCCCCCCCAAAAGCTCACGAGACGATCGATCGTGTGGGTGTCGGTACACGACAACGGCGATGCGCCCGATCCATGTGGACCCGGGGTTGTATTTCCCCTTGTATCGAGCTTTCTTGAAATTCAATTGAGATATTATTTAGGGCCATCTTTTTTTAATTATTCGGTGAACTTCTGGCCAGATCAATCTCGTTTTAATGCACGCGAACCTGCCCATTGGGCCGAACCGTGTAGGGTTCCATATTGTACGGATGAAGCCGCCCCACCTCCTTCCTTAAATGAAGCCCACTTGACCACTTGAGCAGAAGGCCCCCCACCCCCATTCACTCTCGGACGACAGCATAGTATTTTGGATTTGCATGCAACGTGGCGGTATTTATCCGGTCGATTGTCGGAGTAATTCACGTGAAATGACTCGCATTCACATCAATAATTTTCGTTCAAATTGTCAAATTGACTCAATTGACAAAACATAAAAACGTTTAAGATTCGATTGACACGGTCGATATGCTTAGAACCGAATCGATAAAAGTGCAATAAAATCAAGACTTTTCGGACGGTTTTTCCTTTATACGCGATTAAGGCCGTTCGGCTCAAGGTAAATCATGTTCTTACCATAAATATGCCTGGGCGGCGCACGTACGAAAATAGCAATATAGACACGCGTCTTGACTATTTCTAAACTTGTGCATGCGTAATTAACACATGCTAGCATACTATGTCTAGTTATATTCAAACGTGCATGTACATTTTTCCAGCCCGTCTTTAAGTGGGGAGGGAAAGTGGTTAACGTCGTGGCGAAACCGACGAAAGTTCAATACGACAAAAGTGGATGTGAGATGTTTAGCACGTGTCTCCAGGACAGCTTGAGACGTCGCATAAGTGAAGCGACACGCAGGACACAAGTCATCTTTAAAAACAAAAAAGCGAAGGCCTTTACATTGTTATTGTTCGAAAAAAAAAAAGGCCTTTACATTGTTCATTGTTTCCAACTTTACCCTTGTCCTTTTCCCCCCTCGATTATGACTTAAAGTGTATCTTTTAATTGGCATGATTAAAATACTTAAAGTTAAATTGATAAAAGTGTAATAAAAATTATATTCGACATGTGGTTGAGAGCACCTTGATAAATGTATATGGCCTTATTTTCATAAACATGCCGAGTCGCGTGTACAAAAATAGTGTAAAAGATTACTCATTTTTTACTCATTTACGATCTTCACAAGAGTAATTAATGGTACATTTGGTAACCATTATTGTCAAATAAATAATTTTTTTAGAATGATTTTTTTTAATAAATAGTTTTTGGTTAAGTTTTTGGAAAGATAAACGGGTGCTATATTAAAGATTAAGGAAGAAATCAGTTTTTCCTTTATCGTACTATGCATTTTCTAAGAAACAGAAAATTAAAAAAAATATTATGATTTCCTATCCAAAATCTATCCCAAATTTTTTTTTTATCTCGAGAACATAAATTTTAATGATATTTACCAAACATACGAAAAATCAAGAATCAAAATCGTTACTAAATGCAATGTCTAGATATTATGTTTGGTTATAATCAGATGTAATTATATGTTTTCGAGCGCATCTTTCCGTGGGAAATTGAGAGTGCTTAACGCCAAATAGAACCCGACATAAATTCAGCACGACACGTTATATACGAAGCGTCAGCTCGTGTCTGCGGGATGCAGCTTAAGACCTCACATGAGTTACCCGAAAGAAGAGAAGGAAAAAAAACAAATCTATTCTACCCGTTTCCAATTTTACCCTCTGTCGTTTTCTCCCCTCAATTATTGCAAGTCGGGGGGGGCGCCGGGGGGGGTCCGAATTTACCATCCTGCCCGCCTCCCCTCGCCGGGGCCCCCTCGAGCTCCAAGGGGACGCGGTCCCCACGCTGACCTGTCTTAAATGCCACTCCGAGAAACGGCTGTCCCCGTCCCGCGGTCCGGATGGTGTTAACCTGACCCGGTTTTTATATATCCCTGAACCGGGATAAGCTGGCCCACCTATCACTGTTCAATTCGCATTTCGCATCGCTTTAACTCCTCCTCTCTCTCTCTCTCTCTCTCCGTCCTCCATTTTCACGAATCGCCACCACCACCACCACCACCACTCAACAAAGTCGTCATCAAATAAAGAAATATGGATCCCATCGCAACGCTATCGAGATAAAAAAGCTCTCCCCCTCCTTCTCTTCTCTCTCTCTCTCTCTCTCTCTCTCTCTCTCAGATAGCAGAGGGAGTCGCAGGAGCTTCGCTGAGATCTGATGCTCTGATTTCTCAAGGTGCGAGCTGAATCTTTTGCTGTGCTTTGGGTCTTCGGACTTGCGGTTGTTTTTGTCTTCTTCTTTTTTGTTCCAGTTTGATGAGGGGGTGCTGTTGGGAGCTGTTCTTGGTTCTGAGTTGAATTGGCTCGCCGGTGTTGCGTCTGGCTTTCTTTTCGTTTTGTTGGTTGATTGGAGTCGGTGAGTGATTGGAGATGGCGGCTTGGGTTGATTCGGTTTTGAGGAGTTTGACTTCGCTCGTGTGAATCCTCGGAAGCGGGGTGACTGCGATTCGATTGATCGCTTTCTCATCTTCTTGTTGAGTTCTTCTGATTGTCCCTGTTCTTGAATAGCATGTGCCCTGACAATGAATTACTCTCTTGGAAGATTGATTTTTTAGCTTCGGAATCTGTTCGATGTGGTTGAACTTTTGGAAGAATCTGTGCGGTCGAATTGTACGTAGGTTCTTGCAGAAAGAAAGGGAGCACGCCCTCACAGCTTGCTCTGAAGAAGAAACGCGTCCTGCTCTTGAATTTTCGTCTTTTATTCTCGTCATCTGGGTTTAAAATATATTGATTTTGGAATTTTGATTGGCAGCTGTTAGTTTGATTTTGCTAACTTGTTTTGATCATTTCAAAACTTGCATATGATGCGGATGAATCTGGTCTCACCTGGTTTGTCTCCATCCCCCTTTTGCAGTATATCGGAAACCCAGGAAATTGATCAAACCTCGTGCGTTGGTGTTGGTGCGTGGGGCTTCTCTTTGGATTCTGATCTTAGAAGCTTGTGAGCATTTTGCAGTTTTCGCGTTGAAGATCTATCTCAGATCATGATGATGTTTGATGATATGGGAATTTGTGGCGATCTGGACTTCTTCTCTGCACCTCTTGGGGAGGGGCACGCAGTTGCTCCACAAACTGAGCCAGAGGCCACGGTGGAGGATGATTATTCCGATGAAGAGATTGATGTAGATGAACTCGAGAGAAGGATGTGGAGGGACAAGATGCGTCTCAAGCGGCTAAAGGAGCAGAGCAAGGGAAAGGAAGGAGTCGATATCGTGAAGCAGCGGCAGTCCCAAGAGCAGGCGAGGAGGAAGAAGATGTCGAGAGCTCAGGATGGGATCCTCAAGTACATGTTGAAAATGATGGAGGTCTGTAAGGCACAGGGTTTTGTGTATGGAATCATCCCAGAAAAGGGAAAGCCAGTTACCGGGGCATCAGACAATCTCAGAGAATGGTGGAAGGACAAAGTCAGGTTCGATCGAAACGGTCCAGCCGCCATAGCCAAGTACCAAGCGGATCATTCTGTTCCTGGGAAGAACGATGGATGCAATCCCATCGGGCCTACCCCGCACACTCTGCAAGAGCTTCAGGACACGACCCTCGGCTCGCTTCTATCAGCACTCATGCAGCACTGTGACCCCCCTCAGAGGCGATTCCCATTGGAGAAAGGCGTTCCTCCGCCATGGTGGCCCACTGGAAACGAGGACTGGTGGCCCCAGCTGGGTCTGCCGAAAGATCAAGGACCGCCACCCTACAAGAAGCCTCATGATCTTAAGAAGGCATGGAAGGTAGGTGTTCTCACTGCAGTAATCAAGCACATGTCTCCTGATATTGCCAAGATCCGCAAGCTCGTGAGGCAGTCCAAATGCTTGCAAGACAAGATGACGGCTAAGGAAAGTGCTACTTGGCTAGCTATTATAAACCAAGAGGAATCTTTGGCGCGGGAGCTTTACCCTGATTCATGCCTCCCACTGTCCTCATCTGGAGGTAGCGGGTCTTTGGTCATAAATGACTGTAGTGAGTATGATGTCGAAGGAACGGAAGACGAGCCCAACTTCGATGTGCAAGAGCGCAAGCCTGAGAACCTCAACCCACCGGCCCATCTGGGTCTGGAGAAAATGAGAGAGAGAATTCCCTTTGTCCAGCAATCACCTTTTCCGATGAAGGGAGAAGTTGTCACCAACTTAGATATGGTGCGGAAGAGGAAGCCGTGCAATGATATGAACATTATGATGGATCACAAGATTTTCACTTGTGAGTTCCTGCAGTGCCCTTACAGTGAACTGCGAGTAGGATTCCGCGACAGAACCTCAAGGGACAATCACCAGCTGAGTTGCCCCTACAGAAACAATTCTTCAGAGTTTGGCGGGTCAAACTTTCATGTCAATGAGGTCAAGCCAGTGATTTTCCCTCAAGCTTTTGCCCAGTCCAAGCCCGGGGCTTCAACAGTCAATTCCGCATCAGCGCCCTTTGATCTATCAGGGCTTGGAGTTCCTGAAGATGGGCAGAAAGTGATCTCTGATCTTATGTCGATCTACGATACCAGCATCCAAGGCAACAAGAACATGAATCCCGGGAACGATGCGATCATAGATGACCAGAACTGTCCTCAGCCAAAGCTTCAACGACAAAATGAGTACGGGGGATCATTCTTTCAGCAACCGAGTGGTTCGACCAATCATCACATGTTCTCTAGAGAGGATGTTCAGTTCGACCGGTTCAAGGCCATGAATCCTTCGTTTGAGGCCAACAACCACAATCATGACAACCTACAAGTCACGTTCGGGTCTCCATTCGACTTGTCGTCTTTTGATTTCAAGGAGGAGTTACCGGGTGGAATTATGGATGCCCTACCGAAGCAGGACGTAACCATATGGTTCCAGTAATGATTCCAATTCCACGGCTTGTTTCAGGGTTCGTGTGGGCTGGAGATTTCTCTGAAGATAACTGTACTTAACCTTGGTCTCTTGTTGGATTAAGTTAAGTTTCTTGGCCAGTGTCTTTGCTAGCTTATGTATTCTCTCGAACTTTTTAGGTGTAGATTTAGAAAGTTTAGGCAGGGCTTTAGATGGGGAAATAAGATATTAGACAAGGACCCACGACCAGCCCTGCTGCTGAATATATGAATATTATGTCTGATCAGGTGACTATTCTGCTAGACTGTCGTATAAATAAGTGCGGTGCGTTTTCTTTTTCCCCTTCCTTCTTTTTGCTCCTTTTCTTGTTTATCTCTGTGCTGCCATGATCATGGTGGAGAATCTAAAGGTGTTATCTTGTAATTGGACGCGTTGGCTTGTCCTTGTTTGAATTGGAGCTGATGTCTCTTTCTGCTCCACTGTGATACCCATGTGCAAAAATGACCCATGCGCCTGATTGGTGGATGCACGAATTGACTAACGTGTTGCCGTCTGGCGATGGAGGGGAGCTGTTCAAAGACGGCTCCTCTGCAATTTTTGACAGTCCGTCGTTTGCCCGCTTTCCGTCTTTGTCGGTCACCAGTTTGCCCGCTTTCCGTCTTGTTGATAAGATGGGGCTTATCTTTTCGATGGGTCCACGGCGGGAAGAACGCGACCAACTTGGAAAGGTCGAGAAAAATTAGGTGGGTCAAAAAGCATTTTCATCTTCATTCATTCCCAAGTGACCTCCCTTTCCTTGCACCTTCCTCTTGAACCCCCCCTCTATTCCTGGGTCAGCGGACTCGGACTTCGTCGCAAGAACTTGTTCCGGGCTGTATCAAACCGACCTTGCTTCACGAGCCCATTCCTCAAAAATTACAAACACAGCAACGCGATCTTCTCCGCCCAAAGTCTTGAACGAGACTCCAAGACGCGACGAGCCTGCCGATGCGAGCGCGGCACGCGATCTTCCCTTTCCTTCCTGTGAATTTCCCCGCATAAGATACGTCGGGCCGGATCACGGGTCGGGACTCGGTTTCACAACACGAACCGCTAAAACGGGGGGGCATCTAGTGCTGCTAAATGGCCCTGTCCCCAGAAACCCACACATGCACAGAGCGTGGGGCACCGTGCTTTGGGTTTAGCCAGCACAAAATGTTTAATCCGCACTGGTCCGCGCGCAATGCGATTCGATTCATCTGAACACGCCCATTAAGTACGGGCTGCCCCCATGTGGAGAAAAGGGTCCATCATGATGGTTAATTCCGTTGGTGCGCTTGTTCAGGAACGGGCCGATGAATCTGTCGATTTTCGAGGAGTTTCGTGGCTTCCTTTTCTTTTTGCAAAAGAGGACGATCGAAGATACGGTGCATGAACCGGAAGATCACGAGGGCCAAACCCAGAAATGAGAGGCGACACGACAGGCAGTCGAGCAGTTGATTGACATTTGTTAATCTTCTGTTGCATCTTTCTCCAAGCAAGAGGATGATGCTCTCTCTTGAGGAAACACCCCCGCAGCCTCGACTGGAAATATTTATTCGATTTAGCTATCGGTAATAGCTCCGGGCACCGCCCAAATTTGTTCTTTCGAGTGAAGGTTGCTTCTGATGATTTATTTATTCGTTCTTTTTGCATCCTCTCTTCCCTGAAGTCTATGATGGGCCTCGCTTTTGAATTTGGATAGTCTGTTTTGCTTCATCGGGAGAGTAGGCTTATCTGTTCATGTTAATCGTCCGATCATTGATAAAAGCAAAAAGGGGTGAACCCTCTTATTTTTGGAAAAAAGATAGCCGTCAGATCATTGATTGGACGGCAATCATGAGCAGATCAGTTTGCTAGCAGAGCAGACGATCCATTTCTCTCGCTTTTGCCACCTTTCAGTCTCTTTCTCTTCTGGAAACATGGAGCGGAAAAGGTCTTGCATTTCTAGGTAGGTCCAAAATCACGTGGGGAGTTTGCTTTATCTCTTTCAATTTTCCCTTTCTTTTTATAAGACAGATACTATAAAGAAAATTCTCAAATTATACTCGTTACGACGTACTAAAAGACTCTAATATGTATTCTTTATTACGGTTCTATTCAGAACATATTTATCACCCCGATATAAGTTTGACATTTTTTTATGATACAAAAAGAGCTCGAGTTATTTATATTAACGACCCAAAAAAGATTTGAATACTTCTAATATTTAAATAGATCATTTTAGGGACTTTGCGCCTCGCCCGTGATTGTCTCTAAAGAATTGTTTTTTTTTTCCCCTTTTTTGGGTGTTAACTTTGTTTTGGAGTTAGGTGAAATAAAGTCGTGACGTTGAGATTGAAATCACGCATGCCATAGCCATCACGTCTCTCGGACTTTATCCGCAGACTCTATTTCCCAAAATAAAATAAAGAAATGTTACGCATCGAGCTGTTCCGCGAGAGAATTTAAGTAGCAGCAACGCCAATGACCAGCTTATTATCTAAGCTACGTGTTTCTCTTATAGGAAATCAATTATATATTGATAAAGAAATGGTTCGACCATTCTTGGCATATACATCGACTCATATGTACGGCTCTATAATTTGAGAGAAGTGATTTTCAAAAAATTCTAAATCTATCGTACGGCAGTTCTAAATCTTTCAATTATGTCATTTACAAATTCAATCATAAACATTTCGCTTATATCCGTTTGGTTTTAAATCTTCTAATAATTTGTTAGTTTAGTAAAAAAAATCAACAGTTTGTAATGTAGCCTTTTCGTGTAATTGTGGCTGGAAATTGCTGGACATCAACAACTTTTTCAAAAGCTCATGACTAAATTGGCGAATCGTCAAAATATTTAGAATTAAATTAGCAAATCGTGCAAATTCTTATAACTAAATCAACCCAGTTAAAATATCCACGACCACATTGGTTACCGTAGAAAAGATTTATAACTTTCAGGACAATCATCCGTTCCTAAATCCGTGTAAGCTAAACAAATACGAGAATTTCCCCAAATTTGGAAATTTGCACTGAGGCACCTATTATTGAACGAGAAATACATAAAATAGATAAACAAGTCGTCGCGATTATGGAAATGAGAACGAGACACGTGGAACGATGCCCAACTGCACTTCATCCTTATCTTGTTTTATCTAATCTTATTTATTTGCCGATTTCATTTTTATTTATCGTTTCGTCACCCAACCACTCGAACTCCCATGATCATCTCCCGCCAGTAACGTGCTCGATCCTCTCGTCGACTCACCACCTTCCTTCTTTCGGCAATTAAGGTTCGTATATAATTACCTTCTTCTCTCTCTCTCTCTCTCTCTGTTCTTTTTTTTTTCCTTTTCCAAATCATATTCAAGACCGGAAAAAAAATCGTGATTCGATCTGACTTTCGCTTGGATCGTAACATGGTCGGTGCATGCTCTTTTACGCGAAGAAGCACGGCGCGGCGCGTTCGAAGCGATAGTATGTAATTGTCGGATGAGATGGAGTTCGAAGTTCGATTATGCGCCCGGAATTTAAAAAAAAAAGAATAAAAAAAAATAAAAAAACTAGAATCAAGGTCAACGTTTTTCTTTTTAGGTGCAATCACACGGCATCTTCAACGAGGCGTTGAGCCGTTTTTGGTGCATGCATATCGTGGGGGGATTCCCAAACGCCCGTTAAAGAACGAGCTATGGAATCAAGGTCAACGTTTCTTTTGTTTTTCTTTAGGGTCCTTATCTTTGGTGCACTAAATCAAGGGCGACCGACGAACGGGGTGCGCTCGAAACGGCTAAGTTTCCTTAATTGGTTACTCGACAAACAATGCAATCCTTTTATTCTCTATTTTCATTAAACATAGGCATTAGAGGGGGTTCGATATCCACTGCCCTCGCAACCGGCCCCCCGCTGCTATAATTTCTTTCGATATTCTCAAAGCCGTACTCGAGATCGAACTATCTTGAACTGGTCGCTAGGCCCGCCTCGATCGAACCCCGTTGGCCACTCGCGACACGACACGGCTCGACATCGACTCCCGCATTTCCCTCCGTACAATTATTGTTCCAACGAATGGACAATGCTGGGCCGCGGATGGGCCCATATCTGCCCGAGCCCATCTAGATGGGCCCTTAATGGGCCTGGTCGAGGATCGCGCATCAAAGCCCAATACGGCCCACGAAAGCATCGAATGGGTTCCCTCAACCCGTATCGAAACCACTCAGACTTCTGGGACCATCCAAAACAACGTGTGGACTACGGAGGGTGTTGAGTGGGCCCCCAAGAGAATTTACGCCGTCGTTTGTCTGGAAGCGACTTGTCGTTTCTAAGACGTGGACCTCTCATTACTTGACCATGCACCTCTTCCCCTTTCCTATAGAAATGCAAATCTGCTCGTCTTCGTGGTTCATGATCCTCTTCGCGTCTATCCAAACACGAGCCGGTCCCATTGTAAATTGGAGGGTACTAAATACCGATGCGATCGTCTAGAAATCTTTCGACGGGCATTAAATTGGGTACGTGAGCGGTTTCCGAGCTCATCCGGCATCGCGGCAACTCAACTTTAATTGGAGTTGCTCCTCACGGATCGTGGTAAGTTCGCCCGCACCTGATCACGGGCCGAACCGCCGGAAGCACGATTCGGCTTTCATCTTGCGCCGGAGTAGCTCGATTATCTTACGATAAACTTATTGTTTCTCGAAATCGTGGACGGAATTCGTACCGGATTTCACGTGCCCGTTTCTCATTGGGCTGGTCTACTGGACTGGCTGAGAGATGAAGAGGTCTGCCTTTGATTGGGCTGAGCCCAAATCACCGAGCATGAAGGGCGAAAGGATCCGAAAATTTCTGGGCCAAGCCCATTGAAAAGGGTCTCCAAGCTCGAAAGCCCATATGAATCAAAGTCATTTATTAGCTGTTCTTCTTCGGTTCATTACCGGCCATTATTTTCTTATGCATGTGCAAAATCTTGTCGGGTTATAGTGGCACGCTAAGTCCGCTTTGGTCCTTGTTTTCCCTCACCGTTCACGAGGTAACCAGGAAATTCCACGTCCGGACAATCAAGAAATCGACCACGCAAATCACTTCAATGCTCTTTATATGCATTTTACATTACGATCATCTCTTGGTATATTTTAAACTTAATCCCCAGACATACCAAATGTTCGAGGACATGTACCAAAAGTTCATAAATCATATTAAACCGGTAAAGTAAAGTTTGAGAATCACATCGAACATATGTGATGCATTAAGTTAGAAATTTATAAATTCATTTGTGTCATTCACCCTGATAAAAAAAAGCAGTGGCTTTGCTTACGTAAAGCAAAGAGGGTTCGCAGCTTCGAGAAAAGAAAGCACGTGGCGTAAAACCCTTTGCTGGCGAGAGAGATAAGTGGGAAGGAACGAAGAGACGGAGAGTCGGAGTGGGGAGTGAGGGGTGAACCCAGATTCAAGAAGACTCCAAGCTCTGATCTGTCCCTCACGAGCTCTTCCTTATATTAATGCATGGTGGAGTCGGTGTTAAATACGGGCAGAACCCTCGCCACCTCGAAATCACAGCCATTGATTACTGTCCAATCGGCTGTCTTGCATTATTCAAATCAACTGGAGCAGAAGGTACCCGAGTCAAACGCGTTAAACTAAGCGCTCGGAACAGATTCCCAAGGCTGAATCTGTCCCCCATTGTCTCTCCCCATCTCTGTTCCTCCACCTTTCCGCCGCGAGTGGCCGAGAGAAGATCACCACCTAGACCTGGGAAGTGCCTTGCGGACCTCGTGTCGGTTCCCGTCTCGAATTCTAGCATGGATAAGAACGGTTGTTCGAGCGGATGGATTGCGATCAGGATCTTGTCAACGGGTATTTTCGCAGGCAATTTAAGTATGTCTGAGGTTGACAAATTGTTCCATTTACTTGCAATCGGTACACCGTCTTGTCAGTGAAGACGAGTTCGATTGCATTGTTGTTTTGCCCGTCTAGCGATCGAGACAAAGTTCTGTGTGTCCGGCTCGTTCTCATTATCACACCTACGCTAAAGAGAGAGAAGAGAATCAACCGCCACCTAACTCTCTGAAGCGGTCTTTATTTCAGTGGTCTCTTTCCCCTGCTCTCTCTCTCTCTCTCTCTCTCGCGTTCCCTTTTTCCGCTAGAACTCTATCCATCTACTCCTCCCAGTCCCAACGCATTTTCCCTGCGCTACCCACTTCTTGTTGCGGACAAAAGAAAACATCTTGTTTTGGTTTCTTGCTTACCCTCCACTTCCTCTGGCACTACGTCGTACTGGCTCTGTGTGTCTACTGTCGAAAGCACGGAGCTGGTTACAGTATCGCCCCCTCTTTTGCTCCCCCACTTATTACCGCCATCATTGCCTCCTGCATGTTCGCTTCGTAAAGGGGCCTGCATTTTCCGTCAACTCCTCGTCGTTGGAGATGCGGGATTGTGCGCACTTCTCGACGAGTGTCTGTTGGTACTTGTAGACTTATAGTTTTGGGAGAAAAGGGTGATTTTGTATGGCGTGATCTGGGCTTTCTTGAGCTTCAAAGATTTAGGATTTCGTCGGCTTTTCATGCTGGCCTTTTCGCAGACCTTTTAGCTTCAATTCTTGTAGGTTTTTCACTTGGCCAGCTCGTGGCCTTTCCATTAATTTTTTTCCTTGCTTTTTGTCTGTATCTTTTGTAAATTCTCTCATTTTGCTGGCTGATCTTCTTTGGTGACGCCTCTTTGCGGTTCCAAGTTTGATACATTGCTCAATCAGTTCCCTTTTTTGGCCGCATTTGGAGAATCTCTTCGTTCTCTGGCTGTCTGTTGATCCTCGCCTGTGAGCTGCTGAAATTTTGAGAGCTGAGGCTGTGGAGTGAGGAATGCAGATGATATGTTTGATAATTTGCCTCTTCATGGTCAATGCTCTTGGGCAGTCAGACTTAGAAGCGCTTTTGGAGCTCAAGAAAGGTATCCAAAGAGACCGCTCAGGACAGGTTCTTGTTTCTTGGGATTCCAAATCCTTAGCTTCTGATGGTTGTCCCCAGAATTGGCACGGTGTCACGTGTACTGAAGGTCATGTCACATCACTTGTCCTTGACAATGTGGGCCTGATTGGAAAATTCAGTTTTGTTGCTGTTTCTGGTCTCACCATGCTTCGGAATTTGTCAGTATCTAACAACCAATTGACAGGGATTATCTCAGAGGTTAGCTCGGGCTTAGATCAATTGAAATACTTAGATTTGCATGGTAATGGATTTTCTGGGGATGTCACGAAGCTGCTCTCTGTCTTGGGTGGCATAGAGCATGTCGATCTGAGCCATAATCAGCTCTCTGGTTCGCTTGACCTGGCGCTTGGTAATTCCAGTTTTGTTTCCTCAATTCGCTATCTGAATGTTAGCTCCAATTCTTTGGTAGGGGAGCTTTTCTCGCATGATGGGATGCCGTATTTCGACAGTTTGGAGGTGTTTGATGCTAGCAACAATAGGTTGGTGGGTAAAATACCCTCCTTCAACTTTGTAGTGTCTCTTCGGATTCTCCACCTCGGAAACAATCAGTTGTCGGGTTCTGTACCGCAGGCATTGTTACAGGAGAGCTCTATGATTTTGTCTGAGCTGGATCTCAGTAATAACCAGCTTGAAGGTATCCAGATCCACCAATTTAATGCACCTCCTCTTTTATGCGGGTTTCTTTCGCCTTTCTCCAAATTCTCTTGCCAGGTTTTGTTCTGTCCATTCAGAACCATTCTGTGCAGGGGATGATTAGATCTACAATGAAGCTAGGTTTCTTACCACATGAAGATGACATGTTTTTTCTGCTATGACAAGCATATGTTCCTGAAAATACATAGGAGTATTTATCTGTTGGACCTTCACCGCTCACAAAGTGGTTCCTATATCAAGCAAATTTAAAAGTCTCTGTCCCTTCTCTGAAACTCAAAGAAATTGGAGAAGCTGTGCTAACCTTCTTATGCTTTCACTGTTTGTTTGGTATGTCTTGTACCATAACCAACCTTTCATGATAATTTCGGAAAAGTAACTTTGCTTGGGACGCCCTCTGCATGTTTTTATGGAGTTTGAACTGGGCATGTTATTGTGAAGGTTTCCATTATATTGCCATTGCTCTTACCATGCAATAATGTATCGACACAAAATCTCTTTTAACAAGAGAGAGTTTTTTATTAACATTACTAACTGGAACGAAGGCAAAGCCTGAATGTGCTTATTGAGATTAGCCAATGTGCTATGTGAATTTGGTTGTTTTCTTTCACGATTATTTATGTGCTTCACAGATCATAGTTAGGAAAATGAGATTTTCAGATTTCTTTACTCTGATTATAGTACTCATGATCATTCTGATGTACTTCGATTGTCTTGGCAGGTCCAGTTGGAAGTATCACCTCTGCAACTCTGAACAAGCTTAATTTATCTTCAAACAGACTATCGGGCGCATTACCCATCAGTGTAGGGCATTGTGCCACAATAGACTTGAGTGATAACTTGCTCTCAGGCAATGTATCACGAATACAGAGTTGGGGTAACTATGTGGAAGCCATTCAATTGAGTTCCAACTCATTGACAGGAACATTACCTATCCAAACTTCTCAATTTTTGAGGCTGACTTCATTCCAGATCTCAGGCAACTTAGTTGGGGGCACCCTTCCCCAAGTCTTAGGAACATATCCAGAGCTGAAAGTAATAGATCTTAGCCTCAACCAGCTTAGTGGATCCCTTCTTCCGAATTTGTTCAGCTCAACCAAATTGACTGATCTTAACTTATCGGGAAACAACTTCACTGGTTCAATCCCTCTTGAGGAAAATTTAGATAATTCTTCTGTAGGTTTCGCTCAGAACTTCAGCCTTTCAATTATTAATCTGTCAAATAACTCATTAAGTGGTTCTCTCCCTCGGCGAATCGACAGATTCCGCAACTTAGTATATCTGGACCTATCTCACAATTCCTTTGAAGGTGGCCTACCTGATGATCTGCCTGATGAACTTCAAGGATTTAATGTGTCTTACAATAATTTCTCAGGCACTGTGCCTGAAAACCTGAGAAGATTTCCTGATTCAGCATTCCATCCAGGAAACTCTCTGCTGGTTTTTCCTTATTCACCGAAATCTCCTAGAGGGCCTCCAAACAGGATTGAGCGACCTCGGAGACATCATATGAGAACTGCTGTTAAGATTGCCCTTATTGCGGGTTTGGTTGGAGGTGCTTGTATGATAGCTCTTCTATGCTTCATTATCTCGTGCAGCAGAAAACGAAGTGAAGGTGAAGATTTGAAAGGAAATGTCGGCAAAAGCGGTCGTTCTCTAAGCGATTCTGCAGCTAATCTTGAATCTTCTACCCAAAAGACGTCGGAGACTCCATCGTCCTCTGTTATGTTAAATCCAGATCAGCTGCCATCTACTCAGATGGGCTTTGTACCTCAATCAGAATCGAAATTATCAGTCGCAAAAGTAACTAAAGATCTTAGCCATCCTAAAAGAAAAGAAGAATGGGTTTCTTCTCCTCTGTCTCTGTTGTCTTCTTCGAATCCATCGCCTTCTAATGACCAGCATCTGCCTGAGAGCCCCAATGTGCTCAGGGTCGGTTCTCCAGATAAGTTGGATGGTGACTTGCATCTATTTGATGGGTCCTTCATGTTCACAGCAGGAGAACTTTCGCGTGCTCCTGCAGAAGTCATGGGAAGGAGTTGTCATGGGACATCATATAAAGCTACACTTGATTCGGGCCGTGTTTTGGTTGTCAAATGGTTGAGGGAGGGAATAGCAAAAGGAAGGAAGGACTTCGCAAGGGAAGTCAAGAAACTTGGAAGCATCAAACATCCGAATCTAGTTTCTGTACAAGGTTACTACTGGGGGCCAAAGGAGCATGAAAAGCTGATCATATCTAACTATATCAATGCAGCAAGCTTGGACCTTTATCTTCAAGGTACCCTTTCCCACCTTTGTGCTCGACTTGAGAATAGACCTTTAATATGTGATTCATATGTACAATACTTTGGTCTTGTTATAAAATTGCAACATTTCCATGTGAAGGTATTCTAGCTCATGATCGAAGCTTAAACTGGTAAAAAATGTTGCTTACAGAAGCAGAAATTGAAGTTCATTTTGGATTGATTATTGTATGATCGAATAATCTGCAAAGCTCTTTGTGTGAGCTCTACCCTTATTAAACTTACGGTCTATGGGAGAGATTAGTTAGCAAATCATCTTGGAGGTCCTAGTGCTATGTTACTATGTGCACTATCTTCTGCAAGTGAAGGAATTTCTAACAAAATGCATCTCTAGAAAAGATAGAATATGGTTATCAGGAGTCAGACATGTCATCCACAGAAGACCACCTAAACCATCTCAATAAATGAGGTAAAGCTAGAGCTCTATGACACTTTACCTGGCTAGGTTTTCGGTCCTGGATGCAGTCGTAGTGGATCGGATGAATAGAATGACTTTGTAGATATTCAAAGTGTTGGTGCTTATACATAAAACTTTTTCTATGTTTGGACAATATATAATGAATCGTTATCTATTTGGAAATTGAAATTGTTCATTGTCATTTCACTCTGGAAATTCCTATTGGCATGGATCGAGATACTACTGAAGATAATATTGGGACCAATTGAATGATACTCAACATTGATTAAGAACACCTATAAGTCTATGAAACATGAGTTTAATGCTCTTTGTAACAGAGACGGACCCAAAAAACCTACCGCCCTTGTCTCTAGACGCAAGGCTCCGGATTGCTGTGGATGTGGCACGGTGCTTGAACTTCCTCCATAACGAGAAGACAATACCGCACGGCAACCTGAAGTCAACTAACATCTTGTTAGAAGCTCCCAACTTCAATGCCCTTGTCACGGACTACAGTCTCCACAGAATAATGACGCCTGGTGGTACCACTGAGCAGGTACTAAATTCCGGCGCCCTTGGTTACCGACCACCTGAATTCGCCAGCTCGAGTAAACCGTGGCCATCCCTGAAGAGCGATGTCTATGCATTCGGGGTCATATTGTTGGAGCTCTTGACCGGAAGAAGTTCAGGGGAAATAGTTTGTGGCGACCCAGGAGTGGTTGACCTGACGGACTGGGTTAGGTTGATGGAAGGAAAAGGCCGCAGCAACGAGTGCTACGACAGAAGGATTCTGGAGGCCTATGACATGGAGGAGGACTTGCCAAGAGTTCTCTATGACATGTTGCAGGTGGCCCTGAGATGCATCCTTCCAGCGTCCGACAGGCTGGACATTAGGACAGTTTTCGAAGATCTTTCTTCTCTACGGCCATGATGGGCAAGCCAAGCTAATCGACAGTTCTGTCATTGATAGTTCCTGTACTAACCCCTCATTCTTGTGTATTTTTGGTTCTTCAGCTTAATTCATAATCGATCTTTTGTATTCAAATTTTTTGCTTGATTAGGGTAGCATTTTTAGTTCCACGCAAAGGAACTTTCTATTTTTTCAGTGAATTTTTCCAGAGAAATCATCGATAAAGCTGCATCTAGATGTAAAGGGGATGATTATCATTATTCTTTTCATATTTGTGACTGGTTGCTTTTTGCTTCTGAACCATTTGTTGGAAATGTTTCTGCCAGAATATCGCAGTTGGTTTTGCCTCTGCAACCTGAACAAGCCGAGCCATTACTGTTGTGCTCCTTTCCCTTGGTCGTCTAGCTCATGCTTGTTTCATCGCAATGCGAAAACTGAACAAAATTGGACCACTCCCTTGGGTGAATGTTTCTTTATCCTTCTTCCTCTTTATTTAGTTGCAGAAAAAAGTCCCACCATATCGATCAAAGCCGGTTTACCGTCTCGCCCCGGCCATCCACAAGAATTTGCAGACTGGCGTTTTGTCTTGGTCCGAAGAATAGTCTGTGAATGCATTTGCACTGCTGGTTCTTTTAGCAACCGCAGGCACTTTGTTTGTTTCTGCATATCGTTATGTGAGACTAATCGACCATCTGGATAGCATCGTCGCTTCCCGAAAGTGTTAGGCCGGACAGGGACATAACGTGTTTAAATTAATGTGACGCCCAAAATGAAAAACGATCATCTTGTCATTAACTCATTATCTGAAAAACGGAAAACTCGCCCGAGACATATTGACCGGCGACCATAATTGTACGTGTAACGATGCATGATCAAGCACTAGCCGAATGTGACCCGGTTGATTATCATGTCCATAGAAAAAGAAACAACAACCTCCGGGTTAAGTAAGAGCTTGTAGATGAAGGCGTTGGTTTCATATTCTTACTGTGTAGTTTTCTTCGCGTGGGGTATATGATAATAGGGAGCGGCGAAGCTCGAAGAAGGTTCATTTTGACCGACCTAACAAGCTCTTAACCTAACGGCGTGAAACATTTTGCCCCACGTTTTCTGAGGAAAGCGACAGTGGGAAAATCGAGGCCATCTCCCCCCAAAAAAATTCCAACTTGGCAAGTGGGGAGAGAGAGAGAGAGATTTAACGGCTTGAACAACACACTCTCTCTCTCTCTCTCTCTCTCTCTCTCTCTCTCTCTCTCTCTCTCTCTAAATGACCAAATTGTCCAATATCGGAGATCACGAGGACATTGGATGTAGTCAGTAGAAAGGGGTGGTTCTGTCCATTTGTAGCCAAGATTCCGCCTCGTTGCAGTTGAGAAAACTCAGTTTAGGACATACCCAAAAGAAAAAAAAGAAGGGCAGCATCAAGAAATGGGAACGAAGGGGAGAGTTTTCTTGGTTGACTGGTTCTCGAGAGACAACCAATTCTTTCAACGGGTGCTGAGGAAAAATCTTATTAATTGACACCAGACAGTGATCTGTAGTCCATTCACATTTCGATTACCTAGTCTTATCTCCGCTCTCGCATGCAACTAAAACCGGAGAGCTCGCTCTCTCTCTCTCTCTCTCTCTCTCTCTCTCTCTCTCTCTCTCTCTCTCTCTCTCTCTCTCTCTCTCAGAGTAATGAAACAGTGAACACGAGCAGAGCAAAACAGAGATCGGCAGATCAAGTTTTGGGTTTGCTGCAGAAAGAACGCGGCCACGTATCCGAGGGTGCGAATCAGGTGACATCTTGCTTCTGTGTGTTGTGATATAATTCAGAGTACATCACCATCATCATCATCTTCTTCTTCTTCTTCTTTACATATCGACTGTGGGCTTCGTCTCTGCTTCTTGTTAATCTTTTCCTAATCTCTACTCCAACTGATAAGCCACAGTCGTGCCTAATCATGTATATGTACTGGCTCTACCTTACGTGCTTCATTATCCAAAGTCACCCACAAGCATGATCCCAAGAAGAAAAGGCAAGATAAAGGAGAAAACGAAAAAATAAAATAGAAATCATCAGCATCTCAGCTCATCGGGTAAGCAATGAGGATCGTATTTTTCTCTCAGATGCTAAAACTTATCGATCCCGGATAGCTATTCAAACCAAGTTTACGACCTCATTCGGTAAGTACCGTGGCCAACTGCAATCCCAGCATCCCAAACGAGCGGATCATATCTAAGCATTCAGACCAGAAAATCTTTCGGACATCGGCGAAGGAGACGAACCCGGTTTTCATGCTTCCATACTTCTATCTGCATGAATTATACGTATATTAGTGCGGCCGTACATTCCTCCTCGACAAAATCCTGTCTTTGGTAGAAATTATTTTGCGATCCTGATGTTTATTCGCATATGAATATGAATAGTGGCTTTGTTCAATCGACCCCCCCCCCCCCCATTCATTCCGAATTCACGCCTGCTTTCTAGTCACCTTGATTAATCCATCTAGTGATTCGAATTTAGATTCCGAGTATTTTTCACGATGTAATAACCTTGTGTTTGACATATTGCAAGAAAAGCGGGAGAAAACATTAGAGAGCGTTGCTTGTCTGTTCTCGGTACCATTTTGTGCCGACCCATCATCTTTTGACAGGTGGAACTTTCAATTTTGGAAATAGAAAAGAGAAAAAGATGATTTTTTTTTTGTTTAAATTATGTTTGCCCGGTGAAAAAACTCGCACTCTATCTTCCTGACTGGATCAAGTCAATTAACCAAAAAGAAAAAAGGAGAAGGAGTTTTTTTCCTCGTAAGAAAATGTTAAAGTTTCATACAATTCCATGCAACATCACGTGTGCCACGCAAGCAAGAACTCCTCTCTTACACGTGAAAACAATTCACTTTCATTCGTAACGGATTCTGGTTCTTGCTCATTCTTTGAATTTCAGTTAATTTACGCGCGCGCCGATTCACTCCGCCAAAGGTCTGCCGCGCATCCACCCGGCTCAATGGCGGACCGAGTCCACCCGCACGACTCCCAGCCCGAATCGCCGCCGTCCCCGGCCGAGAATTCTCATCTGCAGCCGCAATCACTGCCGGAGCCGACACTCCCGTCGCAAGACAAGCCCGTCCCGCCCCCGCTCACCTACGTCATCCAAGTCCCCAAAGACCAAGTCTACCGCGTCCCGCCCCCGGAGAACGCCAAGCTCTTCGAGCGCTACACCAGGCGGGGTCAGCGCCGGGGGAGCCGCTGTTGCTGCGTCTTCTTCACCGTCGCCACCCTTGCCCTCCTCGTTGGCGCCGCCGCTGGCCTCTTCTACCTCATCCTGAGGCCAGAGCCGCCGAAATACACCGTCGAGGGCGTGGCTATCGGCGGTGTGGACCTGAACACAACCTCCGCAATGTCGCCAGAAATCGGCCTTGCCATCCGGGCAGTGAACCCTAACGACAAGATCGGGATTTATTACGTCGGCGGAAGCTCCGTCAACGTGTACTACGACGGCGTCCGGTTGGCTAGCGGCGCCGTGCCGGAATTGTACCAGTCGCCGAACAGCTACGCGGTGTTTAATGTGACGTTGACGGGGAGCGACGTCGTCTTGACAGGCGATTCGCGTCAGGATTTGACGGCGGAGCAGAGCCGGGGAAGTGTGCCGTTGAAGCTGACGGTGAAGGCGCCCGTGAAGTTCAAGGTTGGCGTCGTTAAGACGTGGAAGATCACCGTTAAGCTGTCGTGCGATGTGACGGTGGACGGGTTGACGACGTCAGCCAAGGTTGTGCATGCGGATTGCGACTACAGGGTAAATATATTTTAATAAACCTAGAGCATGGGTTAAATATTTGGTAGCCTGTAGAGTTTGTTGAAGACTGAGTCAGTATATAATTTTCGGTAATAAAAAATAAAATTTATATAATCATTTTATTTTTATTGAGTGCTTTGGATTTCATTTTATGTGGACGAGTTACATCATCGTGTGAAAATAGAGGCATCGTTTTTTATAATCGTTTAATTGGTATTTAGAGATTATATAAAATATTTTATTTGGCCCGATATTATATATTATACCAGAAATTAAAAGAGGGCCATTTGGTAATTATTACAATTTTAAAGCAAGATGAAATCACCTCTTTGCTATCATCGATTGTCTCCCTGATTTTGGGCTTTTTATTGGAAGATGTGAGACAATTGATCGAATTAATGAGTTCAGAGAATTACGCGGTCACGATTCTATTGAGACCAAGCTTTACACCCCATTTAGAGAAAGTCAACATTGAACTTAGGCCGATCATTTGGATGATATTAGTTTAAATCGTTTAATTCCGAAAATGATATTTGTGTTATAACTGGATAAAAATGCATGGTTAGGTTGACTGCCAAATAGCAAGCAGCACGGTTTCGAATGGAAAGTACCATCTCTCTATAATGGATATCGTGTCAAGCGTCGAGTTTTGCCCGAGATCTCTATAAGCGATCCCCAATACTTTTATGATTCTCGTGTGATTTAACAAGAATCGTTCGAATTGCGATGTGAAACCGGATGATTCTACGATTTTAATCGCCCCAGAGAAGCGTTAAGCCGGCATCAGACCAAATCCTCCGCTTGTTCGCCGTCTTGTTTAGACCAAGACAAACTGGGTAGTTGACAAAAATTCTAAGTTGACTCGGTTTGATTAGATTAGGATTACCAGTTCATCTCGAGCAAGTCAGAGAGAACGTCTAACATCATCCGGAGTTGTTATGCCGCGACGAGATGTGCGGTGGTTTTCAGAATGAGTTTGTCCATCAAGCTCGGAAACTGGGAACGATTCAACTGAGGTAGGAACGAACCAAACCAGTGGAAAAGCCTCTTGCTTCCGTCACCAGGGCGACCCATGAAGCAACGACCCAAGCTCTCGCTTTGATGGATTCGACAGGCGAATTCTCCTGAGCGCAGGTCTCCTTCACGACGTCAACACCGCCAAGCAAAAGAAGTAATTCGCAAGTGACTGCGAATGCAGTGCACGAAACAAAGGAAAATGGAAAAGAGAACTTCCCCAGGCAGTGATCTTTCCCTTACCCAAATCTACACCGGGGAGGCAAGAACGACCTCAAGAGCTGCGTCACGCCTTTTGAAAAGAAAGCCCTGTTTTTCCAAAGCAGAGTGCCATTTTATTAGAGCGAGACCCTTTTCTCGCTTATGATTCGATCGATCTCAAACAGACTCGAATGCGAAATCAACAACGAGCACGAGATTTTCAATGTCTCTATTTCTTGGAACGGAGTAAATGCAAGTACCCAAGCAACTTCTGCCACTTCTTGGCCGGCTGAAAGAGATGATGCCTGTTTCAAGGAACAACCTCCGTAGATTTCTCTAGATATGGCCTACTCCAAGAAATACCGATTCAAGATGCAAGAGCCGTGTGCATGCATACATTGACAGGCACACAACATAAATAATGCGCATGAGAACAAACATCTACGCATTGTAGCCTGTAAATATTGATCAATATAGTACAGAACCGTTCCAGTATGATACAGCTAGATGTATTTATACGAGCGACCATTCCTACCCCTACATGATCCATACCTAATACCACAAGCAACTGGAACCGATATTTACATCCATTTCATAAAACATGTACATTGATCAAGTTCATCTCTGTGCAAAGATTCTATGATCATCACAAATGCTTGAGAAAGCCAAGAGAACGAAGACTAAGGTATGGGTTTCTTCATCTCTGCTATGGTTCCTCTTCTAGTAGATCCAAAACCCCACTCATTATCCTAAACTGTTGAAAAGATTTTCTGGATCGAGTTTTACAATTTCTGAACCTATATTCTTTATACAAAGATCCTGAACCTGTCATTGGGACTTCAAGTGCTCATACTTGCTTTTTGCATCCCGGATGGCCTTGTCCAGTTCTGTGTACTTCTTCGCGGATGAGTCTGCATAATTATTCAACTGAAAAAGAACGCCCATCAATCTTGCTCGGAAACTATCAAAGTGCGAAGTCCAGTCCTCCAGAGCTTCATTGCTCAATAATATATCAAACGCCGGGTCACACACATTGTCAGCATTTGAGGACAATCGATGCGGCCATTTTCCTATCTTTTTCTGGGTTTTCTCTTCACGTGGTAAAAAGCTAGAAACCTCAGCTGCTAAACCCCTAATGGAATCTGTAACTTCCTTAGTAGGCAAAGAATTGAGCATCTCGAACCAGACACCACATGTTACGTATATTGGGGGACCAAAGTCCCTTATTGAAGGGGGTTGTGCCCTTCTCTTTCGTTTTGAAGTCTTTTGATGAATTGAGACACATTTATAAAGCCAGTTATTTATAGCCTGCAGGTAGAATTTCTGGGCAGCAATCCACTTCATAAAACTCGAAGAGAGAGAGCCCAGCTCATTTTGAAGATAGACTGTCTTCTGCCGCTGTATGGTAATCTTGGCATTGCAGTTGTTGTTTGCCACTGAGATTATGGTAAACTGAAGACTGTGGCACTCCGACATTAACTCCCACATCCTACTTAACCTGCAAGATAAGGTCCAGAAAAGATTTTGAAGAATAGATCCGAAACAGTATGAGTTGAATGCATGGACTCATGACCAGAAAACTCATGATTCCAAATCAAAGTTGGAGAGGAAAAAGAATAATAGCAGGAATGAAAGTTGTGGACAGCCTTAGATCAATCCTTTTAAAGGGACATGGCATTCCTGAATTCTTGTGCAAACATGTGTCCACGCCCCGAAATTTTGTCATATGCAACCAAGTGACGAGAGAAAAACCAGCAGTCAATGGCAAGTAGGGAGAGTTATACCCTTCGATCAACTCTTCAAGTTGTGGTTGCAGCTCTTTGTCCCTTAATTCCTCAATGCTCCTCGAAATTGAATCAATCCTCTGAATCGCAACTCTGATTCTTGAGTGCAAATCTTTGATCTCCGCACGGGTCTTATCAATTCTAGATCTATGAGCATCCTTTGATTCAAGTTCTGTCAGAAGTTTGCACATAAAGTCATACTTCGTCCTAATTATCCCACTTGCCTGAGAGAAGGAAAAACGATCAGTTTATGTGTTTGCTCACAATTCGAGGATTGTTCAACATGTATCACAGCATGTTGTGCATCTTCTTTTCATTTCATTGACATGATAATTTAAAGCCTTTTTGTGCCACTAGCCTCTAATACATCCAGAATACTATCATAGTCGTATACATCAATTGCACCTTAAAAAAATCATTGGTAAATCCCGTAAAAGTTCAACAATACCTTGACTTCATCATAAAGCTTTCTCTCCCATGCATACAGGCGATCCAGTGTAGAAGCATGACTGCCCGAAATCACGCAAAAATTATCAAAGAGATTATCACCGAGCTCCTCTATTTCATCTTTTGGATTCAGCCTCAGAGGATTCCAAGAAGAAACAGAACGGGAAGAACCAGTTCTGTGCCAAGTTAAATACTTTACTGCAGTTTGAGCAGACTCTAAACGACACAAGCAAAAATTAGCTAAGAAGTTTGATACGAAAGTAAATCAATGAATACATCAGTTTCACACATATTATTGACAAAAATCTTGCTGCTCTTTCTAACAAGCTATAGTATTTCCTCATTCCTCACATACAAGAGGATTCCATGAAGAAAAATAATCACATGCACACATGCTGCGAAAGACTTCAGAGAGTTTCATGTAAATTTGACAGAACTGAAACTGACTATTTTTGGCAATGTGTGCTCAATTATCTTTCATGGTGATTAGAAAAACACAGGTATAAGGAAAGCCACAGAAACTTTAAACACTTCAGTAAACTCTCAAGCATTTAAAACACTAGAAATTCCAATTCACCCCTAATGTCTGGGGAACTTACAAAGACAACATCAGAAGACAGAGTTTTGCATTTCATATCAAATTTGAGCATTTTTCATGAATTTGAGAATGTGCCCGTCATGTATGGGCTGTAAGCTAATCTATCAGACATAGGGACTGACTCTGATTTTACAGAAGGAAAGAAAAAAATAAAATATATGGCACTCTGCACTTTTGACAAGGATGGATGTATAAGTTTCTTCACATAAGAAGTGTCTTTTTGCATAACACAAACAACTTACTGAAACAATTGAATTTTCTTAAGGGTTGTTTCTGAACAGATTATTTGATGGAGAAGCCACAACAATGAATATAAGTGAGAGACACAATCCGGATGAGGTTATCCTCAAGTACTATAAAACAAGCATGAAGGCAGCATTATAATCACAATAAAGTCATCAACTGGATTGCCGCATTTTTCAGAATCAACAACAATTCAATGCATTGATCGCATGCACAAGTCTGCAATTCAGTCAAAGAGATATGGGGAGCTCACCTTGAACTTGCTGATAGTCTTCCCCACAAGAGAAACAAGCTCGAAGATACTTTAGCACAATCGGTTGACCTGCCACGTTACTTCTCCAGTTAAAACCCTTGGAAATTGTTTGGACAGTGGTAGAAAAGGACTGATCCAAAAGTATAATGCATTGATGCTAAAATAAGACTCAAGCATGGGATTCTTCAAATGCTTAATGACGTTTTATGATTTAAGGAATCTAGACGAATCAGCTTTTAAAGCAACTGCACAAATTTCACACACATAACTTTGGGAATACTTGATGAATCAGTCGTGCCAAATTAATATCCACCAAACAGGGTGTACCAGCACTTCTTAGTACTAAATGCATTCTCAAACCTAGATGTGAAAGTGACAATCAACAATAAAGACACAATCTTTGATACTAAAAATTCGGGCACAGAGAAGAGAGAGAGAGAGAGAGAGAGAGAGAGAGAGAGAGAGAGAGAGAGAGGACCTTTCTTTTCTTTCCTTGGACATGCTAGTTGAAGGTTCAGTTTGTTTGCTTCTAGCATCCGTGGAACTTCTTTTCCAATCTCTGAAGCTTTTAGGAAAAGACATTCAATATCTTTCATGCTTGAAATGAAGTCCTTTGGATGAAATTTAGCTTCAGTAGAATCTTCTTCAAAAGATAATTTCTCTGCGTCAGCTTCCAGATCAGCCAAAGGAGATGTCTTCCTCAAGGGTGATAAATCAGGAGAGTAGCCCTTTTCTCCTTTCAAGGAATTCATTCCCGAAGCTTTTGTGGTTGATAAACTAGGCATACTCTCATCATTCACCCCATTAAAATTGTCTGATCTGCCAACTGGAGTATCAACAGAAGCCACGCTTAACTCATCTTCTGAATCCAGAGATCCTTCAGCGCTAGAAAAAGAATCCTTCTCCTCATCATATTCTGGTTCACAAACTTCCTTTTCATCCATGAGTTTTCTTACATCATCAGAATTCTCAGATCCTTGACTCACTCCCTTCCCTTCAAGGAGTGAAAACTGACGGTCGATTGGATGGGAGTGACCAAAGTAATCCCACAGCGGACTTCCAGGAGGGACAGCAGGACTCTTCGATGGTGAGGTTTCTGGTTTTTTTGAGGAACAGTGTGGAACATTTTCCGGAGTACAAGATGAAGTCACTGTCTGTGTAGCAGGCGGAGCAAGTGTTTCTTCAACTCTTGTAGAATAGCTACCTTGAAACTTCGTATAAACGGCTCGAACAGAAGAGGAAGCAGGTGACAGAGATGGAGAAAGAGTTCCCTTACCATGGGAATGGTGTGAGCCTGAGGGAGGTGAAAATGAAAACTGGAGAATGGATTTCTCATTTAATGCAAGTGGCTCAGGTGTTGCACTAGTTGAGGTATACAAGGAAGACTCCTTTGGAGCTTCTGTTTCAAAGAACTTCATGAGAGCTGCCCCTACGTTCCTTAATGACTGCACATACGTGACATGTGCATACACAAGGGACGCCCAACCATGAACGGCTTGCCCAACAAACTTTTTCCTCTCCCGACAAAGCTGCAGGGCCTTATCTTCTTCTGCTTTAGAGCTTGTAAGTCCCATTTTCCACGGCATTCTGCAGCTTCTTTCTAGTGAATTCTATTGAAACCCTGAAAATTATTCATCCCAATTATCAGATAAATCCAAAGTCCAGGGACCGTCACGTTAGATCTTATGAACACCATCGACTGACCTAAGAGCATAGTCCTAAAAATAAATAAAACTGTGGTGGCTAAAGTGTGCTATACTCCTCATTCAGACAAAATACTAGACTAAGCATATTTGTTTTAGATGTGGAAGTATCTGACAGGGATGGAGATTAGACAATGGAACCTCTCGACGCGATTGCATATCACGACCAACTGGCAACTCAATATCTTGGATTGTTAAATAGTGGTCCCAGATAAACCTCTTCACTTACATCTACACATATATCCAGATATGATTAGCTAACAGAACAGCAGCCCATCATTAAGAATCAGCATTGTAAATACAAGGTTCCCCTTAATGTATTTTTCAAAATGATAAGGGAGAGGAAGAACATTGAAATTGATCAAGATTGCACAAGATTACATGTTTAGTGCATGAGCTCTTCCACAAGTGGGACAGGCAGCAGGGGAAAAAGGGTTCTCTAAAAATCCTAACACAATATAAACGAAACTAAGAACAAATGCAAAAAGAAAGCGATCAATGCCCAGCTCCCATGTTACCTCCATACATGCTTACACTACAAGTGATGAAAAGGAAAATCTGAGAGGAATATTACTCAGATGAACAAGCTAACAACCAAATAAACCAAAGATAAGGAAAGAGAATTTGCTCTTGAGCCGGGCGAAAACTAAACGAACGGTTTCCAAAGCTGAAAATCTTAATTTCCTCGGAGCTAATGTCCTTCTTCACACGTTTACTTGCCTCATACAAATTGTAGCGATCAGGCGACCACTGATACGGGACACGGCTGACCGTTCAAGCCGTCATGCTCGAACAGAAACAAAGTCAAACCGTCATCACCACACACGAAGTGAAAGACTGTTATATTGCTTTTCGATGATTCCTATTTTTTGCATTTCCTCAAACTCCAAACCGCGGAAACTCCATCAAATCCAACTGACCAGGGAACAAAAAGGTCCGATAGGATTGGAAATTAAGCCGAGAGGATTCCAGAAGTATCCGGAGCCTAGAGAGGGATCAAATTCAAAACCCAAGCTCTAACCAAAGAAAGAAGAGACAAAAAGAAAAAACCGGAACTTCGCCACTTGTTAGAGCATAAGAGACGAGTTGAAGCACAAGGAAGCTGCGGAAATTCAGTGAAACCCTGCGAAATTCGCAACACCCCTCCACTCTTCTCCGGGACGATCAATCGAGAACAAGCATAAGAACAAGTCAAGAGGATGGAAGGAAACATGACCGAAGCCGGCGGAGGACGCGCTCCGGGCAACGGAGACACGCCACAGCAATCACTACTACAACAAGGAACAACAGCCGCGATAAACTGGCAAGGCACGCAAGCATACGATGACAGCACGCGGAGGAAGAAGTTCGATCGAGAAAGGAGCTACGGTCACCTGAAGTCGTCGAGCGACGGAGCGCACCGGAGGGGGAGAGGTAGAGCTGAAGAAGTCCAGGAGAAGAAGGCGCGTCTCGGTGCTTCGGTTTTGATCAACTCACGAACACACAGGGAGGGAGACGGTGAGAGACTTTCGGGGTTGACGAAGTAAAAGTAGGAAGGAGGGAAGAGAAGGCAAAACGGAACACGTGTCGTTATCGAGGGAGTTTCCATGCAAGGGGAGTGCGCCAATTGGAAAGAGGCTGGCAGAAGGCCCTCTTCTCTCGATTCCCCCAGCGCTTATTAAAAGCCGTCAGTGGGAGTGCGTGGAATTGTGGATTCGCATGTCACTGGAAAGAGGCGGCCTTCTCTTGCTTAGCCGCCAAGTTTTAGCGCAAAAAGAATTGGAATTGTACCTACCAAAGCCCAATCTCCCCCCTGAATAAATCCAATTTGAAAACATGATCCGTGCCGAAAGAAATTTCCGAGGCTCAATGATAGGCCCACGCATAAGTTGACAAGGATAGAAAATTATATGATGCGATGAGGCAAATCACATCATTTATTTGAAAACAATCGACGCCATATATCATAACCTAATCCGAGCGATCGCTGTTGAAACAGCTGCGCAAATAAGACTCTACATCGAGAGCATCCGATTCACGAGCCCGACTTGCGCGAGCAGTTTTGAGCCAGTGACGGAGCAATCTTTCAACCATCACGCCCGGCCCGGAAGATGTTTCTTATCCTCAGCGTCACTTTATCCCGCCTCCTGCAAAGAGAATAATGCTTGGTTCCCCACTGGAAACCTCTAGCGACGGTATTAAAGCAAGTTGATGCATGACGAGCGCCTTTCATCGTATCGACGATTCGTCACCTTGGGGTTTCCAAGAGATATGATTGTGCTCATTCTCGAAACACCGAGGACCTATCCAGAGCAGGAGGCATGGAGAAACAACGGGGCATAAATTGACATGCACTCATCCTACGGACTTGCTCGCAGATTCATCGACCACGCAAAAGCAAAAAGAGGACAGCACGCATTACATTTTTCCCATTTGAATGAAATGACAACTCGATCAAAGTTCTGGCTAGCCATTCATTGCGGTATAAATACTGAAGTTTGCAGCTTCCAGATGGAGACCAAGCAAAAATGCATGGCATTCAAAAATCACCACCATAAACTAGGAAAATCTAGTCCCAGAAATCTCAACGCTAATTACAGTGTGCTAGCCCTTCTGCCACGCAACGAAAGGGAATGACTCATTACAAACAGATAGCATCATGGTCTCAGGCGGGCAGAGCTTCGAGTTGTCCTTCTAAAATCAGAACCATGAGGGGCATCTTGACTTGAAGCCGATAACAGAGTGTCAGCATTTGCAGCTGCCCCATTTTGAAGCTTCAGTCTCTTTCGACGCGAGAGTGGTTGGCTTTGGATTTGCCCATCTTCGGCATCCTCTTCCTCTATTTCTTCCACTTTGGGCAGTACACATGTCCACTGTTGGCCACAGCTAGGACAAACTCGCTCAACCTGCGAGATATAATTTAATATAGCTCTGAAAATTATCTGAACTAGTTAGCAATATGACAAGGAACCCATCAAGACATACCTTCTTCTGCAAAAATCGTTTATTCAGGCAATATTGATGGATTCGAACGTTACAATCATCATTTGGGCACAATTCCGCCTATTGGATAGAGATAGAAATCAGATTGTTTAGTATTGTGACAGTGTCTTTTGTTTTACAGTAGAAGCATATATACTTGATGTGCATGTGACCCACGTTCTACCAGCTAGAGAGCATTGAATGATTCCCGCCCTCGGACCACCAAAGGGGAAGATGCAGAAAGAAGGAAATCATGTATGTGACGAGTCATATAGTTCAGTAGTATAATGCCATGGTTATTATTGTTAACCTAGAGTACTGCTATGGAACTTCAACGTTCTTAGCACTTCACAATAAAATGCACCATATGTAAAAATAAATTTGCCAAGCATGTTTCAACACAAACTGCAACAGGCAATGATAACAACAGAATTCATGGGCAAGTCAGCTTTTCTAATAAAGCAACAAGTTGCCAATCACGTAAATAGAGAAGATCTGGACATGCCAAAACAACACAAAACATTTAAGCATTGTTGACCAACATCATCAACAAAGAGAAGGAGACAACCTTGATCGCAGCTTCGTTACATACTTCACATGAAGGGATATCATTACTGCAGAACCAACTTCTCAGATCAAGGAAAGATCGAACGCCGAGTCCTATCTTACCATCTGGGTTCGAACAAAGCCACTTGTCCCGCACAAGTTGCTCAAGGGTTTTCTCTTTCTGGGATATAGAAAAATTCCTAAATGCAGCAGGGGCACTAAGAGAACTGTCCTGTGACTGCGACACTGCTCCATTCAGCCTCTGTAGACAAAATAGAGGTCCTCAGCTATCCAAAAATTTAAAAAATTACCGAATCTTAAGTATGCAAAAGTTCATTGATAACTTGGAGTTTCACTATTCACTTGTATCTATGCTCTTTAATGGTAAAGAGAAAAATAAACATGTTGTCCTGGCATATCAAGCATAAAGCAGGACCGCAACTGGGCTTCACTTTTCTCACAAGAACTTCATTAACCATCCACAAAATAAATCTCAACCAGCTTGTCAATGCAAAAGTTGTGACTGAATTACCAATAATTATCATTTTGCAAGACCAAGCAAAAAGCTTTCATAAGAATGCATGACATATTCTTCCCTAAACAATGGTGGCACGACAGTTCCTGTTAGTCAGTATGCAGAGGCAGAAATTTCAACCTGATCTTCCAGCCGTATATTTAGAGCATCAATATCTGATATACAGCCTCGAGCAGTGGCATCTTGCACTATTGCTTCTATCTGAAAACAGCGATTACCAGAAATAAGCTGAACATGATGGACCATAATAATTACGTCACATTAGCATAAGAAGATTGGACAACATTATGTTTCACTTTGATAGAAGTAGGAAGAATTTAAATCACTGCAAAGTCATGTCCAGACGACAATGTGGAATAGACAGGCAAAGCCACAGAGCCACAAATCTCCCGCTTCTAGACAAGATTACATTTTTTCACCAGAGACTCTCAACTTATTTCACCATTTCTCCAAGTTATCCCATTCTACAAGTCTTGGCAAGTTAAAGCCTTTCCGACACCAGCTCATCTGAGATGATCGTGATTTCCAAAAATGAATGAGACTATTAGCTTTATGCCTTCAGATGAACGCCGTCTCTCTTGTTTTTTCAATTTTTTCAAGAAATCCCCATGACAAACATATCTAAACACATTTGACGGTTCAAAAGAAAAATACGACTATTTGAAACGTATTAAAATAGACAAGGCAATGAGTTAGTTCATCAGAACTGGAAAATATAGGACCGCTAAAACTCATCAAAAGGCAATGTCACATACAATGCACTTGTAGAAAGCGATCTGCGGAACTGAGTATTTCGTCCCAAGCTCCGATTTATCGTCGGCGACATTATTGACAAATCCATAGAAAACCTGGCCATCGTTTTGGTTTCTGCATCCCCGCAACTCACACTGAACGTGCGAGAGCTCCTTATTAATCTTCAGGAGATAGTCGTTGAACAGCTGCTGATGATTAGCTGCAAAAGGGCATCAGGGCAATCAGAAGCTTCCTATCCATCTCTTCCAAATCCGATTTAGCCACGCTCACTACCACCGGAGCCTCTGGCACCGAAGGAGGTACCTGGGTTCTTGCCGGTGACGCCATTGAAGACGGCACGGAAGTCCTTCTCGCTAAGGGGGCCGCGCGAAATCAGGGCCTGGATGAGTACCTTGTGCTTGTCGGTTAGCTCGGGCATGTCGGCGGTCGGATCGGGATAAACCCTAGGTCGAGATTCTTCAGGTTTGTCGAAGCGGAATTGCGGGATCAGAGCATCAAGAAGAAGTCGGAACCCTAACGATGGTTGGGATTCAACTGGAAGAGAGAGAGAGAGAGAGAGAGAGAGAGAGAGAGGATCTGGAATTCGGATGCCGGAATGGAAGAGGGGTTTATGGCGGGAATAAATGTATGCGGGTGTCTTTGGTCACTCGAAGATCTGTCCATTTCAGAGTTCTTGAATTTCTCGTTGATTGGCGGAAATCTCGAAGTTCGAAAAATAATTTCTTTTAAAAATGATTAGCTATGTCATTTCAAAAAAATTGATAAATGAAAAATATTTTCACTATCGATGATAATGTATATTTAATTATTTTCTTCAATAAAGAAATTTAAAATATTTTTTATTCATTCATTTTTTTATGCAATGTAAACCCTAGCTTTTTTTTTTTTAAAAATTCACGTATTGAATTTTTTGTGAAACAAATACATTTTATGTCTTGTTTTGTTTTGTGGCTACATTTATTTATTGAAAAAATGTTTTTCTTAATAATAAACACTTTCATTGCTTGAAATAAATATTTAATGAAAATAACGATTTATGTCTAGGTATTTCATGAACGATAAAAATATTTTTCGTTCGTTTATCTTCATAAATGACACGGTATGTCATTTTTTTGAATTTTTTTTCAAATCATTAAATTTTCATAAAACCAACAAAATCTTTACATTGCGAAAATAACGCTTGATGATTTTCATCGTGGACTAGCAAAATCAGTAGCATGACAAGTGAAGGAAAAACAAAATATATTTCCTACTGCTAAGCGAAAACACTCAATTCACATTCACTTCTTATAGTGTTTGTTTGAGAAAATAAGAAGAATAAAATAACAAGTTAATCTCAACGTAAGGAAAATAAAAACCAAAAAATAGATCTGATTTTTCTCATTAAATGATTAATCTAGTGATTGATCATTTTCACTGCCAATGAAAAAAATCAGTGGCACAGCAACTCGAGAAAAATAAAAAAAAATACTGTAAAATATATTTTTTACATATTAAGTCAAATCATTCAATTAACTCATTCACCCTCGCTTAGTCCATTCATGAAAATCTACCCTCGCTCGTTTTCTCCACTCAAAAAAATAAAACTAACAAATTCTTTAATACCAAAAGCAATTCTCCATCCGCCATTTATTCTTTTTACGTGCATAGTTATTATTGTCCTAGCAATTATGTGGTTGTCCGTGCCCCGTCTTTGCAATTTCAACTTTACATGCAGATATAGCGCCTGCTCGATCAAAACATTCTAATGATTGTCATAAAAATTATTTTACAATTATAAAATAAATTCTTGCAATACTTCTCTCTATTTCGAATTTTTAAGGTGACTTACCAAATAAAAAATTTCTACTGAGAATTGATTATAAATATGCAAAAGATATTTTGTAAAAGGATGTTCAAAATATTATATCAAAATCGATCGGGCAGCTATTCTCTCTATCTTTGATTTTGATATTGAATTTATTAATGAATCTTTAAATTCCTCCTAAGAAAGAGAAAATCAAAAAATGAAGATCCAAAAGAGGACTTAGACATTCGCACTTGGCTGCAAACAGCCAAAAAATCAAATAAATCATAATTATTGAATCAAAAGAGGAATTTCCTTCATCTTATTCGACCACAAAAAAACAAAGTATCATCTATTATTTCGTTTAATTTATCTATCTTATCACATGAAGATAGCTCTCAAGTTTCTCAATTAGTCGTCCAAAAGTGGACCTATTCAGAGAACAAATAAGAAATCTTTAATTCAGGTCAAACCTTCTATTTCTAGCAAACTGGTCATCCATTGGGATAAAACCACTCCTAAATCAAAATTTATTGACATTACTCGAATATTTGTTTTGTTGAAAAAGGATTTTTCAATATAAATCAATTTGAATGTGCTCCAATGATGTTCACATAAAACTTTTACTATATTTCACATGATCCCAAAAGATTATGGAGCATTATGAACTTTAAAGTATTCTCAGATACTCAATGATTCGAATTGAAAAGGGTCCAAAACTATTATTTTGGAACCAACCTATCACCAATTTTAACTGGAAAAGCTAGTTTCTTCCCATTAATTAATCATCCCAGATAAAAACAATCAAAAGGCAAAATATTCCATATACTTCATAACTCCCTATATCTATAACTTTCCCATGTCACGTGACAACTACCAAATCGAGCCTTGAAAATCACCTAAAATCTTTAGCTTACAAAAAAGGTGGACAATTTTTTTTTTTGTTTGAATTTCCTCGTCTGGTGCATGATTGAACATCATCAGGCCTCCAACGAGCAAATTCTACCTTGTTATTGTTCTGATTAATACCGGAGGTCTCAAATTTTCCTAGTAGCTTAAAGAACAGATGCCGAGAAAACCAAGAAAAAACCTACTAAAAAGAAAACAAGAAATATAGGCAAAGAGGCACGAGAACAAACTCTTCCATCGCAGGCAGCTTATAAAGCTCGAGCTCGAGCTAACTGTCTTTCCAACTATGCCAATGTGGAAGTGATTGAACAAAGTCGAATAATGCCTTAGCAATCAGCAACTAGAAAGGTGACGAACCAGCAGCTTAAAACATTCATGCATTGTCGTTGCATGAAAGACCAAAACAACCACCAGCCAGTACGAAAAGTTCCACACGCATCTACTCATCTTTCACTTGTCGAGAATCAGAAGTCTGTTCAGGAAAACTCTAGCTCAAATTCATTCTCTCTTCGATTATATGAGATGCGGAGCAATTGAGAAACACATGCCCGAGCACAAGGTTCAACTCTTTATAGTATTGGAAAAAAGAATTCTGAGAACAATGCCAAATAGAACAACTAAGATGGGTTACAGTAGTTGCATCTCAAAGTCACTGGCAGAGTGCCTTTTTTCATGAGGCACCCTCCCGGCCCAATCGCATTAATCTACGCACACTAAACCAAAATCTCATGGCATCAGGGCATTGACTGCCTAAGAGTCTCCAGGCATGCTCTTAATGATATCCGAATCACCTGCAAACAATAGACGTTAAGGCATACAAGTTCATAGTAGAGGTGCATATCGGCATTGTCGAACCATTAGAATCAAAAGTAAACTACAGAACAGCAGCAGCCCATCTCCTTACCTGGGTCGATGATGCTGAGGCAGCACACCCGGAAATATTTTCCACAAGCTGTGCCCAGGTCTACATTGTCTGGCACATAAAAGTGGAAAAAGGTTCGACTTTGAATCCTTTGAAAGTTTCTTAGAAACATGAGTTCGAATGACGGTCATATTATCAATTAGCCACCAATCCATGAACCCATCATCATTCCCAGCTCAATAAATACCCCGCCAACAAATCTAAATATACAGAACACTTTCTTTTTACCTTAACCGACCCATGTAAGTTTGACGAAAAACAAGCTTTTGCAAATTCGTAATCTCAAAATCCTAATTATAATTAACAGCATCAGGTTTAGTGGTATCTCCAAGAATCTACTTCTAAGAGAGGTCAATATGTAAAAATATATAGAAACGCACTGTTTTGCCCCAGCCTAATTAAGTTGCCAAAATGCATTAAGAGGCAAAAGGCTCGGCTAATGAAATGGATCCGACTCGAGGTCAAATGGAAGTGGTTGCATGATTAATGATCACACGGAAATATGCAATAAATCAGCTATAGCATCAGACCAAATGATCAAAGCCAACTAGCTTGATTTTGCTTGATTGGCCATAATCCAGAAAGGGAGAAAAAGAAACAGCTTAGAAGATTCCAATACTTGAGAGGGGGAACAAAGTGCAGACCAATCTACATTACAACAAGCTTCTCACACAGGCCCAAATCTAGACCAACTTAAGCTAGCATACCAACCCAATAAAAAAAAATGAATCGCAGAGATCAACCAATAAACATAAGATCATCCGGAGTTGACGAACTTACTCCCATTGTAGTGGTGGACTCCAACCTTCGCCAACATCGCGTAATACTCTATCTCGGACTTGCGAAGAGGAGGGCAATTGTTCGCAATGATGACCAGCTTACCTGGAAAGCAGCAGAATTCATCACTTCGAGATCAAACTAGTACCCATGATTCGAGGAACCTACGGCGAGAGCATTTGCACGTCCAAATACACATCTAAGCCGAGATCTAGCCATATCGCTTCTCTTACTGTCAACAGTGGATAACCGCTGACTGACTACGACGCTACCGACACAATAACTAGCACCAGAGGAAATCGGTAAAACAAAAGGCACCTTTGCTATTCCTCAGGGTCTTGAGGACTGTCTTGTATCCCAGGGTGTACTTCCCGCTCTTCATGACGAGAGCGAGCCTGTTGTTGATGCTCTCATGCGTCTTCTTCTGCAGGAATGTCGATTCCACCAAAACTTTGTCATCATATAAAAAACGGGGAGAGAAAAACGAAGGCGACGAGGAACGGTTCCCGGTAAAAAAGAGAGGGAGAGAGAGCTTACGGTCTTCTTCGAGGCCACCATTGTTGCTCCTTGCTGCTCGCCTGCCTGAAGCTGCAGAGACAGAGGGAGCGGCGAAGGGAGAGAGGACAGCAAACCCTAGAGAGGGACGAAGAGGAAGATGTTTTTATACGAGAAGGGATGGGCTTGGGCTTTTGGGCTGGGCCGTGCTTCGAGCAGGCTTAAAAGCTTGTTTTCAATTAAGGGGCTTGAGTTTGTGGCGATTCCCCAATTCGGCCCTCAATCGAGCTGAATTTGCATTTTCCAAGCCGACGCCCTCTGACCAAAAGGAAATTGAAAATCCAGATTTTGTCGCTCCTGAAGATCTCAAATGGTAACTATTTAGATTTACAACAAACCTTCCCTGTTTTTCGCACCTAATTCACGCTAAAAGATGACCCAAATGGTTAAATAGAGAAAAGAACTTTGGACAAGCTCGGCTTCCGATTAAAGTAAGCAATCAATTAGCCATTAAGTCGAAAAATCATATTAGTAATTATACCCCAGTCAGCTCATGTGTACGAATGACGACATGATTTAGATGTGCCGGTGTTCAAATCCTCGAACTTGGGGAGTTTTAAAGCAAGAGATCAAACTCACTTTAGTTCGAATCTACTCAAAATCCAATTTTTTTTTTTTTTTTACCAATCCAATTTGAAATTCTTCACCTTAGCTAAGATCTTTCTCTGTTTTTCTTTTTTGGGGTTAAAGCCTAAGCAAAGATCTTCCAATCCGAGGGATTCTTCTCTCTTTTGGACAATCAAATCCTCGGATTGAGTCCCCCATGAAAAAGATATCATTCGATTGAGGACGTTAATGAAGAGGTAATTAAAAGAAGAGAGAGAAGCGTGTCCGAGCGCGAGGCTCCGCTCAAGAACAGTGCCGAGACGAATCGGACCCAAAAGTGCCCCAAAAACAGAACCGTCGCCGCACATCTCCCACATCTCTCTCTCTCTCTCTCTCTCTCTCTGGGTGACGCGCGAACAGCCATCAATCCACTGCTTCTAGGGCTAACCACGACCCAAGCCCGATCCATCCATGGCCGACGTCATGGACCCGCCGGTCGACTCCCTCGACGGCCGTCCCGAGGGCAAGGAGAAATCCTCCGACGATCCTGCCGAGTCCCCGTCGCCACCCCCGCCGCCACCGCCGCCCCCGCCCCAGTTGCCTCTGGCGTCACAGCAGCAGCAGCAGGAGCCGCAGGAACAGCAGCAGCAGCAGGCCCCTCCTGCCAGGAGGCGCGACAGGGATTCGCGCGAGAGGGAGTTGGACAGACCTCCGAACCGCCGCGGAGGAGGCGGCGGCGATTACTACGATCGGAACCAGTCGTCCCCTCCACCGCCTCCGCTCAGGGAGAGGGACAGAGGATACAAGCGGAGAGGGAGCCCGAGCCCGCCTCCGCCTTACAGGGAGCGGAGACGGTCCCCGTTGCCGCCGTACAAGCGGTCGAGGAGAGAGGACGGTGGTTATGAGGGTCGGAGGGGCAGCCCTAGAGGTGGATTTGGACCCGGTGATAGAAGGTGCGTGCGTGTTGGTCTCATTTACGTTTTTGTTGTGTACTGGAACGATTAGGAGTGATATCTCCGTGTCTGGTTTCTCGAGCGGTGTTTATCAGCTTAAATTTTCGAAGAGCTATTCTCGTCACTCGAACGAGATTTGAAGTCTCCAGGATGTTAGACCCTCAATTAATCAGTATGGTTCTTCGGTGGAGAAAAGTTTAATTTTTTGTGGATATCACGGTTTTGAGGAGCTGTTTTTAACGAGAAAATCATACTAGAGATATTGAGACTGGTATAGGAAATTGCTGTGCAAATTGGTACTGTTGGATTGTTGTTAGGTCTTTGAATATGGGTCACTTACTTAAATCTCAGTCACATTTGCTCCTTCAGATTGTAAATCATTTTTGCGTACTCATTTGCTTGTCTATTCAGCATGGAAATGTAGTGGAGTACAAATAAGATGTGAAAGGAATATTTGCTCCAGGCTTTTCTGCTTTTTTCTTTTTTTTACATTCTCGTTTTGGGGGAGGATTTGGGTGAGGGAACCATGAAACTTTTTCTTTTTGTTACGTTCTCCTTTTTGGGGAGGATTTGGGTGAGGGAACCATGAAACTTTTTCTTTTTGTTACGTTCTCCTTTTTGGGGAGGATTTGGGTGAGGGAACCGTGAAACTATATGGCGATTGTGGATTCATTTGTCTACATGTGTTGTGTGTTATCAGTTTCATCTTTTGTGATATCAGCTTTTTGTACGAAAATAGCATATCAGTGCGAACTTGGTGATTTTGTGTTCAAGAATCTGTAAATTATTGGCTTTGAATGAGTTGTTTCATTTTATTGTGAGAGAGAGAGAGAGAGAGAGAGAGAGCTGAGCATAGGAAGAACCTCTTAATTACTAGTCGTGAAACAATTAACCTGCAATAGGTTAGTCTCCCATAAGCAGTAGTATACTGGGAATCATGCTGGTACATACACTTTCCTGAAAGTGCATGTTCGGTTATGTTCATTCCTTCTGGATTGGTCAGTGAGATCAAGTATGGTATATTTACTGTGGGTCTGTTTATTAACATGAATCTGACTTTTTATAGGTTTGGCTATGACTATGGCTATGATCGTGAGATGGGGGGCAGGTATGGTGATGAGAGGCTTCATGGTAGGTACATGGGTCGGTCAACTGGAGGTTACCTAGGTGGTCCACTTGGTAAGTCTTAACTAATTAAATCTGGCAGTTTCCTCTACTTGCATTAATTACAAGAAGAAGATTCTTCTGGTGATGGATCTGTAAATTTGTGAAGTGATAAAAATTGTGCGGTTTCTTGAGTTTAATTATTGAGTGTTTTCTGGAAATGATTAAGCTTCACATGATAAAGATGGATCTTTCCTTTGGCTTCTGTTGAATTTATCTATTTTACGTGTTGAGTATATCAGGCTTTCTTGTTTTTTGCAGACTGGGAAACTGGCCGTGGTGGCTATGGTGATGCGTCCATTGCAGGAACTGCCCCGAGGTAGCTCGTGATCTTGCTAATTGATTGTTTGTATTGAAATTTGGTTCTTTTGTGTCATTTTGTTTGATTTAACTAGATTTTGTACGCTGTTCAATTAAATTGTACTTCCTCTCTAAGGAAGAAAGTGCATTGATGCCCATTACATGTATTCATATTTGTTCAATCAAGGAATAATATGGGACAGGGAGCTGGATCATCAGATATGAGAGTGCAAACTTCTTTAGATTTTGTACGCTGTTCAATTAAATTGTACTTCCTCTCTAAGGAAGAAAGTGCATTGATGCCCATTACATGTATTCATATTTGTTCAATCAAGGAATAATATGGGACAGGGAGCTGGATCATCAGATATGAGAGTGCAAACTTCTTTCTATATGACTTGAATGCTAGATTTGAAGCGTTTTCTGCATTGAGAGTCAAATCAACTTTTACTTGAGAGATGTTCAATGGATAGATGCAGTGTACCTCTCAAACCCTAATACAAGTATGAGCACAAGAAATGGTCGGTTTCATCTGAAGCGGTTGATGTATGTCCCCTGATTTTGATGCAGAGAAGGAATGATGTCGTACAAGCAATTCATTCAGGAGCTTGAAGATGATATATCACCGGCAGAGGCTGAGCGAAGGTATGCAATGTGAAGTAGTTTCACTGCTCAAGGTTTACCCCTCTCTGAGCTTACATCTGATTGGAAGTTTCAAATGACGTGATCCCCATTTGTTGACTTCGTAGATATCAGGAGTACAAGTCAGAGTACATTTCTACTCAGAAACGAGCGTATTTCGATGCTCATAAAGATGAAGAATGGTATATTCTTGTTCTTTTCTTTTAGTAATGTTCCTTTGTGGGGGCATTTACGTCTTTAAGTGAACAAGCCGCTGAATGCAGGTTGAAAGACAAATATCATCCGACAAACTTAGTTGCAGTTATAGAAAGGTATGCTCTGGTGAAGCTTATACTATATGCATATCTATGTGCTTCTTGGTACTGTTCATGTTCTAGTTCAAGGCTGGTGCATGAGATGCTGATGCCTAGCCTCCACTGGCATACTTGTACATGATACCATTTATCTGCTTCCTTTTCACTAAATACTTCAGAGCGTCTACAATGCAAGATATAAACTGAAAAATATCTAATGATGCAAAATTTGAAGAATTACTGGGCAATTTGTACAAACGTATGCACCCTGTACAACTTGAGAATTGGAGATAGATGAGATGAATAAGTCTACAATACAGGAACATTTTTTGGCAAATTGGATATTAGACGTAGCTATGATGAAAGTAGATTCATAAGAAATAAACGTGGTTATCAGAGGACTTTCAAAATTTAATCTTGTCCCACTCTGCTATATTGAAATTAGACGTTATGCTTTCCTCAATAAGAAACTTTCCAGAATGCAAATTTCGCAATAGCATTTCAGGAAATTGGACAAATTTTAACAGGATATTGGAGTTGCAGCGGTTGCAATGATGTAGAGAAACAAAAGAAGCATAACGTCCGAAATGCCCCTGAAAAAGCTGATGGTTCTTTAAAATGTCATATGGCAAGTCCAAATCAGCCTTAGAGAAGGCAAGAGGAATTAGGATCCACCAAAAATTGTATCCAATATGGTAAGATAAAGTTAAGTACTTCTCAGAGTGTCCCATTTACCGGCAGTGAAGATGAAAAAGGAGACGTAATATATGGAGATTGAGATGATGTATTTTGAAGAAAAATGACAACTAAAATTGGTTAGAAATTGGTTTCTATCTTAAGGAAGAGCCTGAATATCTATAGAGCTAAAGATGATGCTGCCTTTCTTACTAAGGTTGAAACGAGGAGGTTTTAGGTTACCTGAGAAATATATTCTGTTTCTCACCTTGATACATAATTATGTGATGCACATTAGCTTTGGAAGGTTCTCTTAAAATAGTAAATCTGAAGGCAATGGTAAGAAGCACCAGCTCATCTTTTTTCTTTATATTATATTTGAGAGCTGTATCAAGAAAGTTGAACTTTTCAGAAGTTGGAACAGTGGTGGCAAAAATAAAGAAATTATTTCTGGAATTCTCTGTATTGAAGTGGCTTGGCAAGATGGTCCAACTTTTAAAGACTGGAAAGTGATGGGAGTATGTAGAGAAGTGTTTGGGTTGACTTATGGCAATCATATTGATTTTTCAGTCAAAAACTCTTAAGCTGACGCTCTGCCTCCAGATCTTTTCTTTGTTGAGCTTGCCTGTATTGAGAATACGAAATCCTGCCTTGAAAACCACGATCTACATTTGGGAAAGATCTTAAGAGTTGTTGATTGAAAAGTCGACATTGGATTGATTATATCCCCAGCAGAAGATCATTGGATGAAGATAAAGGCCACGTATGGGAGTGAAGTACATTGGGAGTGGATGAAAACTTCCAAATTCCCCATTGCCTACAAAACTGTAAAAATTTTCTTCATTTTCCTGAGCGACTGCCTATTTCCCCCCTCTCCCTCCTTTCCAAATAAAGCCAAAGATATACTGCGTTGCCGATTACTAGTTGGTGTTGGACGAATTTCAAACAAGTCAACAGCAAAAGTATGGGCTTTAAAACTAGTTGGTGTTGGATGGTTAAGTAGTTGTTTGTCTGAGAGGTTATGGTCTCTCTCAATCTTGATGGGCCATTTGTAGGGATAATGTGTTGCCAATGACTCATTGATTAGCCGTTTATTTGACGATGTCTTTTGTATTCTGCTTTCAGGAGAAATGAACTTGCACGTCGGGTTGCGAAGGATTTTTTGCTTGATTTGCAGAGTGGGACATTGGACTTGTAAAACCTCACTTCCTCATTTTGCTTTTTTGAAATTTGGCCTTTTTGTTCTTTGGCGATATTGTACAATGACTGGTGTGCTATTTTATGCAGAGGTCCTGGCGCTGTTGCCTCTTCCACAAGTAAATCAGGTCAGGCAAGTGATGCAAACTCTGACGATGAACCAGATACTAGTGGCAAAAGACGACGACCTGGAAGAGGACAAACGAAGGAGGCTGATCTGTCAGCTGCTCCTAAGGCTCATCCTGTCACTTCGGAGCCCAGGAGAGTGCAAGTTGATATTGAACAAGCACAGGCTCTTGTGCGCAAACTTGACTCTGAAAAAGGTATTGAGGAAAACATTTTAGGTGGAGCCGACAATGATAAAATAAACAGAGAGAAATCTCATGGCGGTTCTAGTGGCCCTGTTATTATAATACGCGGTTTAACCTCTGTCAAGGGGCTGGAAGGCATAGATTTGCTGGATACTCTTCTTACTTATCTTTGGCGTATTCATGGCTTGGACTACTATGGGATGACTGAGATAAGTGAGGCTAAGGGTCTCCGTCATGTTAGAGCAGAAGGAAAGGGTTCTGATTCTGGAAATAATGGAGCTGATTGGGAAAATAAACTTGACTCACGCTGGCAAGAGAGGCTAAGGGGTCAAGATCCATTGGAAGTGATGACGGCTAAGGAGAAGATAGATGCAGCTGCTGTTGAAGTTTTAGATCCTTATGTCCGGAAGATAAGGGATGAAAAGTATGGGTGGAAATATGGATGTGGGGCCAAGGGATGCACAAAACTTTTTCATGCTGCTGAATTTGTGCATAAGCACCTTAAACTTAAACATCCTGAGCTTGTGATGGAGCTCACATCGAAACTTCGTGAAGAGCTTTATTTCCAGAACTACATGAAGTAAGTGAAGTTAGATAATTAGGGCCTTTTACTTTGTTTTATGTTTTCGTGATGATTGTTGATGACCACATTATGATTTGCACTCTGCAGTGATCCAGATGCCCCTGGTGGAACTCCTGTCATGCAGCAAAGCCTTATGGTAGGATTAAACCAGCTATTTCTTGATTGTTCCTCCCTTTCTCACACATATCTTATGGGTGCAAGTAGAACTGCATGCGGGTAGATGTACAATTAATGCTGAAGCATTTTTGTAGTTATCATTAGAAGCTTTTTTCATGTCATTCTATATATGTTCTAGCTGGTGGTTTAAAGTTTTTGTCCAAGCAATGAATTTAGGGAGCAGGATATGAGAATTTGTGGTTTAGGAAATTGGAGCTTCTGGAGGAGTAAGGTGCTTAATTTTGTCTTTGGAGATCACCAATAGGGTGCTCAGGTTGCATCTGACTCTGTTTCTATGCTTCAAAGGACCCTAACTCAGACCTTAATTGTTCTGTCTTTTGAAAATATGGAATCGAGGAGGCATATTTATTGTTCCTAGCAGTAGGACAAATAAAGATGATGGAGCAACTTAAGCCTACTCTTGTTTGGGAAAAAAACTTGTTTCGTAGTGGAGAGGGATGGCAAGAACATGAGGCACATCAAAGACACCTTTTAATTGAAACTAAGCTGATGAAGTTATGTGAAGATAGAGATTTGGTTGTCTTTTCATGTGACTATTTTCATCAAGGTAAAGAAGCTATTCGTGCGTAAGATACTCACTGGCATTTCGAAAAGAAGCATCTTTTGGGTTGTATAAAAGAAGTGCACAGTGGACAATGGATGCATTGATATATCTGTGCCATTTTGGCATTTTTGCTTATTAATAGCCAAGCAAATTGGATGCGCTTGTCAATGTTTTGCAGTCATTACTTTGGTATGAATTACTGTGGGTAACTATTAAAAGATCAATGATTGTTCTGTAGGCTGCATTTAAAACATATTCATGGATTCGAGAATTATCTATATATCGAACATTAATAATTGGGAAACTTGGCAGAGCAAAATGCGAACTGCACTTTTATAAACAGTTATTGACATCATTTGCAGTTGCTGTTGCCATTGCTATTGCCATAACTGCTGAATTTATATTGTGCAGAGAGACAGGCCACAGAGACGCAGGCTGGGTTTAGAAAATCGATTGAGAGATGACCGTGGCATTCGCAGGGAGCGTGACAACCGAGCCAATGGTGGCGAGAGATTCGATAGATCCGAAAATCCACAGTCAGCTGATAAGGATGGTGCGGATGGAGGGGATGGAGATGACCCCATGTATGATTCTTTCAGTGGACAAGGCATTCATGTTGCTCCTTTTCCCTCGGATATTCCTCCTCCGCCAGTATTGATGCCTGTTCCTGGTGCTGGGTAGGTTGATTTTTCTGGGATTGATGCCTTGATTCATTGTGAAACTATGCTTTTTTAAAACTTTTTTTTGTCTATGTATCTCATAATGTCTATGTGACTGCAATTACAGTCCTTTGGGGCCTTTTGTTCCTGCCCCTCCTGAAGTTGCAATGCAGATGTTCAGAGAGCAAGGTGCGCCCCCTCCTTTTGAAGGTGCAGGGAGAAATGGTCGATCTGGGCCACAGTTAAGTGGTCCTGCCCCAATTATTGCATCTTTTCCAGGCTTTCGGCAGGATCCTCGCCGGCTAAGAAGGTAATTTTGATGACCACGGACATATAATATTCTGTCACGTTCTCACTTATTTCATCATGATGCTTAATGCAACTTGTTTTCTGACAATGTGTCGAGCATATTTTTACAGTTGTTCATTGGTCTGGCTATGTAATGTTCTGCCTTGAATATTGTGGTCAAATTTGCTTTAAGGCCTGAAAATCTATCCAGCAAATATGTTTAGACAATAAATTGCAAGCTTATCTATTGACCTAATGGTGTATCGGTCCGACTATTACGTGGCCGATTTGTAATTTATCACATCAAAAGAGTAAAGATAAATCGCATCACACTCTGTAGATACTTCATCAGACTTCAAGTTTTGATTTACAAGACGCGTAAGTATAGGATGTTGATTGACCATTGGTATCTCGAAATGATTTTGCCATGGGATTTGTGTGAGACTTCTATGTGCCTTGCCTGACTCATCATTGATGTGTTTGCAGTTATCAAGACTTAGATGCACCAGAGGACGAAGTGACAGTCATAGACTACAGGAGTTTGTAGGCGACAGCACCAGCAGAGTGGTGAAGTCATGGAACGAGCCTGTCTCATTAGGATTCGAGCTTTCTCCCGATGTTGGTCCCGGGTTCGTAATAATCCGATCTCGTTATGACACTTGTGTAAAAGGATAACTGGGCAGGAACATTTTTGCTGAACGATTGCATTTCTGCTGTGTTTAGTTTGTATTCTAGAATTCCAGATGTTTGTCTCTGTCCAGCACCATTTAATTGAAAAAAGAAAAGGTTGATTATGGTTTTGAACTTTTAAGGTTGGGAGGTGGACTGGTCATTGTCCTTTCTTTTCTGACTAAGCATAAAATGCAAGTTGAATACTTCATTTATTAATTTCAATAGGAGAATCAGAAGTTTCATGTGCATTTTGTGGGCGACTTGGGTTGTAAATTAGTCGAGTCCTCCTCGGTGCCAGTGGCTTTACCTTAGGTAAAAGCCCCTAGTGCTGAGTTTTCGAACTTGACACCTCTAGCTTGGGGTGCAATTGAGCCGATTCGAATCGACATGATGTCAAGCCCGAGGCTGACTCGAACGACGGGCGCTCATTGCTCAGAACTTAATTTGAACTCGATTGATCGTTGAATTTTTCTTTTGAGTTCAACTTGAATGGGAAATCAAGAAGTTATAAATGTACTTAAGCCTTGGTTTGAGCCGGCGTATAGTTCCCCTCACTTGTATGTAGGTAGGTGCTTATGTAATTTAAGATTTTCGTGTCTTTCTATTATTACTGTCAAATACTTTGAGATATTTGTGTAATCATTGAATAGGCCGGCTAATATATGCTCTGCATACTCCGTATTGTGTGGGCAAAATTACGGCAAAATTTCAAAAAAGCATTCGAGATTTCGCTTGTAAAAAAGAAAAATTCAGATTTTCTTAATAGTCCCACAAAAAATCCGTCGAACTTTTTACTTGACAAATAAAAATGCTGCCTGGCGTGAATTTGCTTGAATCGAATTCCACAGCATGAACCACGAAAAAGCTATCCCAGATTGAAGCATGAAGCGGACGAGTCCAAACCAAGAAGGGCGGAAACCCGTCCACTCTCCTTTCGAAATAGGAAGCGGGATTATCCCATCCTTGGAGCAATGAAACGACGACGTTTAGGAGAAACGAGCCCTCAGATTCTTGCTGACGTGACCCCGATGCCTCTCTTGGCGTTCGCCGACGACGAGCACTTCAAATGTACATCACATGCCACGTCAGATTGCGTGTACGGGAAATTTAACAACGGTAAGCTCAAGGGGTTGTAAATTTCAAAATCTTTTAGAAAAATGAGGTATTTTCATTCCGTAAAAAAAATCGAGAGTATAACAGATAAGTTTAAGATTTTCTCTGGAGTTTAGTAGGTCCCAAGTTACATCGTTTGATTCTCAATTTTTAAACATAAGTCTGAATTTAGATTTTTATTTATCTTGGAAAAAATGATTGATTCGAAAAGTAATTTTGGAAATGAGGTATGAAAAAGAAAATACCTCATTTAGCGGGCCGGGGTAATGTCTTTTAGGCAGGAAAACACTAAAACAGTAAAACCTAAGAGAGCAGAAGCAGAGACCAGAGAGGTAGGAGAAGGAGGAGGAAAGCATCGAGATGAAGAAGATAGCGTTGCTCCTGATGGGATGTGGAGGCGTTGGCCGTCAACTCCTCCACCACATCGTCTCCTGCCGATCGCTCCACGCCAATCAGGTCATCACTCCTCGATCTTCCCATTGTCGTTTCGCCTCCACCTTCTATCCCGAGTTGTACGAACGGCGGGTTCGGTCTTGCCGACTCTTTGTAGCGCGGATTGGCGTCGCCTTCTGTGGGGTTCACGCGAGGTTCCCGTGTCATCGCGATGATTTACATTTGCACGCCGGCCTCTGGGGCATTTCACATTTTCACCCGGTCTCGACTGGTGAACATCTCGTGCTCTTTCGAGAGTAAAGAATGTGTCGGGGTTTCCCTGCGACTTTGTTTGAAAATGTGGGCTTTCATCCCAGTGGCGGATTGGAGGCGAGTCTGTTTTAGGCGTGTAATGTGAAGACGAGACCTCGTGAGTGAGTGAGGGAGGGATTTATAAGCTCTAAGATGTGCGATCAATACAATGCTATTGGAATGACTTGCATTTGATTTTGTGCGGAGTAGCTATGGAAACGATTGGTTGCGCTTATTTGGCTTTTGTGCTTTGGGTGTTATTATCTTTCGCCTACTGGCAGCATGAGCAGCATATGGTCCACTTAACAGTCAATTTGCTCTTTTGATGTTGTCGAGAAGAGTTCACTGTTGGCTCATTGGAAGAAATGGGATGATTGGTTTGCAGGGGGTGCATCTACGAGTTGTGGGTGTATGTGACAGCAAGTCACTTGTTGTTGCGCCCGATGTGCAAAAGTTGGAGTTAGATGATGGCTTCTTGCTGGAAGTTTGCAGGGTAAAGGGGGATGGTTCTCCATTGTCAAAGCTTAGCGGCTTTGGTAATTTCGTTTTTCTCCTTTTCTAACTGGTGTTGATGGGGGCGGAATTTTATGCTCATGCTTATCTTATTCTTATGTCTTTATCTGATGTAGGTGCATGCCGAGTATTTGCAAGTTCTGAATTTACTGCAAAAATTTTCGATATTGCATCTCATCTTGGTAAATCAACAGGCTTGTGAGCTGTAGCAACTGGACCTTTTTTTTTTTTTTGGGCATTACTTTTTTCTTGAATTGGTGAAATGGACTACTTTAGACTATGCATGTGTTCTGAACTTGGATCATTGATTCACATGAGTTTTATTTTGACTCCATAATGTGTGGAACAATTAAGTCAAGTATATATACCAACAGGTTTGGCGGTTGTTGATTGCTCTGCTAGTTTGGAGACCACAGAGATATTAAGCCGTGTGATTGATCTTGGATGTTGCATCATTCTGGCAAATAAAAAACCTCTGACTTCAACAATGGTGAGAAACTCTTTCATGTCCAATTCTCATCGTTGTCTACAAAAGATGTGAGGCTGAGAAAGAAACATGTGCATTGCCTACTGCTAGTTATTCCTCCAGTTATGCTTTCTGGTCCTTATACTTCCCATTTTGACTGCTAGCTCTGGGTCAACTGTTAGAATTTTTTTTGTCTGTTTTCTGCTATGCAGGAGTACTACAACAAACTTGTGTCGCAACCACGTCGAATTCGGCATGAATCAACTGTAAGTTATGCTTTTCCCTGGACACCTATGAGCTCCTGGCAAACTAATTCCGTAAACTGTCACCTGTATCTTTTGTTCATGTTGCGTTGGCTCAAGCTGAATTCTCTGTCAACCCTTTTTATATTTTGCTCCCACTTTTCTTATGTCTTTGTTTTATGTAGCTGAGAGTCTGACAGTCTTGTTTGTTTTGCTGACATTCTTCTCTGAAAGTGCATTTCCCTGTTATTTTAGAGCTTGAAAGTGAAAGCTTTATCATCTTCTAATGGTAAAATAATTTCAACTTGTCTCAATTTTGCAACAGAATGCCATTATAATTAAATAGTAAAGCTTCTCAACCTATTCCTAGGAACAGTGTGCAGACTTATTAAATCGGCAAAGCATCATTTGATATGGATTAGTCATTTTCTTTACTGGCCACTTCAGATTGATTGAAGGGTCATATAGATGTAAGGATTGATTTTTATTCCCCTTCATGTTTATGACTTTTCGCTTGACAATGCTTGCTTGGATAATTCATGCTTTATTTATATTTCCACTTGATGCTCTGCTTTTATTTTCATGTTCTGACCTAAATAAAACAACTTTTGCCAGGCATGTAAATTTCATATCTTGTTGATTATTTTATGTTGTATTGGTTCTGTTCTGGATATTTTGCTTCTTTGTCCTGACTTATGTTTTGCTGATACACCGCTACTAATTTACTTCACAAGGTGTAAATGTAATGAGACGTGGGCTGAATGTTATAATGTTGTAGGTAGGGGCTGGCCTTCCCGTTATAGCATCATTGAACCGCATACTGTCATCTGGAGATCCTGTGCATCGTTTAGTTGGGAGTTTGAGTGGTATCAAACACTTCAGGCATTGATTCTGCAGACACCTTTGAAATTATATCTTTCTGCTTCCTGTAAATAGAAGCTTTGTATCTCCTAATATACATGGATGTTGCAATATAATATGCCAGGCACATTAGGATATGTCATGAGTGAGGTTGAAGATGGAAAGCCATTGAGTCAAGTGGTGAAAACTGCCAAAAGTTTGGGTTACACTGAACCAGGTTTTCCTTACGTGAACCTTTCAGTTTTAGTCTAGAACATTGCAGGGATCGATGTCTGGATGCTCAGAGATATCATCTACGTACATTTTCTCATTGCAGATCCACGTGATGACCTTGGGGGCCTGGATGTTGCCAGAAAGGTATTAATCATTGATGCATTTCGTGACTGTCTATTTAGCAAAATCACGATCTTCTTTGGTAGATGTTATTGAAAATAAATATAATGCGGTTGTTCCGTCTACCCCTTTCAATGGTGCAATGGCAATGATATTGTAGATGATTTAAAAGAGGAATGTGATGCTGCGGTATCTAATGACATTTTTATCTTGGATGTTGGAACAGGCTTTAATATTAGCTCGACTTCTTGGAAGGAGAATCGCAATGGACAGCATAAAGGTTCGTGTTTAGAGTCTTCTTTGCTCTCTTTTCTCAATGGTGTGTAAATTCATTCTGGCAGTCCATTGTTTGGTCTTGCACATAGCACTGCATGCGATTCATTTTCTTTTCTTCTTCTGAGGGATGTCTACCTTTGTAGGTTGAGAGCTTGTACCCAGATGAGATGGGACCCACTGTGATGTCTGTTGATGAATTCCTCAGCAAAGGGCTTCCTTTGCTTGACAAAAGTATCTGCGAAAGAGTTGCAAAGGCTTCTGTAAGCGGGAATGTGCTCCGTTATGTTTGCGTGATTGAAGGAACAAGGTATATCTACTGAATTACGTTATTAGTTGTGTATGTGGAATCTATTAGAAGAGTGGTGATGCAAAACTGGCTCTGTTTTTTTGGGTATTTTGAAACAGTTGACAAGATGGAAAAAGAGGGGCTTTCTTGTTTATCATGGGCTTCTATTTTTACCTTTGGATATGTCTATGTGAGAAATGACCAAAGCCAATTTCCTTAGTAAATAATGGGGTCATGTAGTTGTGAAACTTTGTATATACAATTTGGATGTTGCTATAATCATAGTCTTAAGCGCTGCTGTTTGTTATCTGGGATTCCTTGGAATATGAGCATTAGATTTTTCTTTTTGAGAGACACAGGGTTCCTGCATGGTGCACACTGTTGGTCTTCACAGATGATATGTTCCACGCATGGACTGCTCAGCAGCTATGAAGAACCTTAATTGTACTTTACAAAGTTCTATTTCTGACTAAAGCAAAAAAAGTAATATTATGGGTGGAGCAAATATGATGGAGAAACAAATTAGGAGTTTATGACTACTCATCTGCTGCTTCTTTGCAGTAGTTATCCAAATTAGTCGCCTGATCAAGTTCTTGTAGTGTATTTTCTTTCTAAACTAGTCAAATACCATGCATTTTTAGACAGAAATGTTGGTAACTTGGTACTTTTTTTGTGTCTTCAAGTTCATGTGATCTTCATTTTGAATAACCAGATCCTTTGGCAGGTGTGAAGTTGGAATTCAAGAGCTACCGAAAGATTCTCCCTTGGGGAGGTTGAGAGGAAGTGATAACGTGGTATGCTCACTTTCAATGTTTTGTCTTCTTCTTGTAGTCTCTTTTGGCCTGGTGGAAATTTTTTCGTTTTTTTAATATAATAATGAAGGATTTCATTCAAAAAGAAGACTCTAATAGATTGAAATTGGAGCAAGATGACTAAGGACAAAGCAAGAGTGTAAAGAGGTAACAAGAGAAGCTTCAATTCCCTTAAACAATCTATGGTGCAAGATTTACTTCATCACATAAAACAGTATTATTTGTTGGGGATCTAGAAATAGTTACTGAAGAAATCTGTGGAGTATTAGTGATGTAAGACACAAGCGTGGGGTTTGACAGGATTTGCAATTTGGCTGATTAGATGGTTTCCTAGGTAGCGAGGCTGGTTAGTTTTTAAGTAGAAGCAAAGTTGTAATAGTTTTCCTTAAATCTACAGTATGAGCTATGATGATAATCTTGCCATGGCAGTATCTAACCAGCCTTGAGTGTACCGAAACTTGTCAATGTTTATGACAAGAAAGCTTGTTGTGTACATTCATAGTAGCACTTTAGTGTGGAAATTTCCTTCCTTGGGAAAATAGAATGAGTTTATGGTTTTATGCCATAATAGCACTCGATGCATTACCCCCCTTTATTTCTTTCCAATGAGCATCCATTGAAATGAATAAATTTGTTATTGCATGCTTTAATTCACCCTCTAGCACAAAATTTATTGCATGTATTTGTTAAAAATCATTTCTACCAACAATTAAAATCTCATTTGACTGTATGCCTTTGCAAACTTCCACAACTGAATTTATTGATAATCATGTTCACACTGATCGTTTCACCTGCCGCCATTTGATCTATATATCAACCTCATGATGTTGCCATTTCAGCTGGAGGTGTACACCCGGTGCTATAGTAAACAGCCTTTGGTCATTCAAGGTGCTGGAGCTGGAAATGATACCACCGCAGCAGGTGTCCTTGCTGATATTCTGGATATTCAGGATTTATTTCCTTGATAGGAGGTCTCTTCTAGTTGGAAAAAAGTGAATTGATTTTAAGGTGAGAAATCCACAAACAAAACCAGATCATTTCACCCGAATAAGCAGATGGAGGAGGCTGATGAAAGTGGGCATTCTTTTTGCTAGATAGCATCCTCGATGTGGCCGAAGTAATTTTAACAGTCAGCTTAAGGCAGTGCTTGATGACATTGGTCTTGACAACCTAGTTCTCTTCACGTTCACTTTCTATGGTGGTGGGCTCCTGATACGAGTAAAGCTACTCATACAAGGAAGAATGTCACTGAACTGCTTAACAATGGATCGATAATGAGTTTCTGTGGTATCCCTCGACTTCAATGTGAAGCCTCAACTGTTTTCATGGTATAAGTTGTTGCATGCTAATGGATGTTGTGAAATGAGCTAGACGGCCTACTTTGCCTAGCTGTACAATTTGCTACTTATACCTGGTATTTGATCATCGTCTGTGCACAAAATTTAAGGGAAAATAAAATAAAATGCTACTGTTGATAATATGTTCTTCCAATCATTCATGTTGTTATAGGAAAGAGGTGTTCATTGCATGCATTCGGATCAATAAATTCTCTCTCCTCAAGAAGGTTGACCTGAAACGGAAAACCAGAACTCACTAGTAGTCTGTAAATATTGAGGAAAAAAGCCGGCATTCTGTTTCGCCAGTCATCTGCGGCGCAACAGATGGAAAAGGAACCGCAAAAAGCAGCTTTGGTGTCGATCGAAAGAAGAGCTCAACTCTTCAAAACTCTGCTATTTCCGTCTGATCGAAGTAACAGCCAGTGGGACTTCCCTCCGGCAGAAGCGCCAACTTGACCGGACCTCTTGCCCCATCTTCCACGGTCATTGTCCCCGTGTGCCAGTTCAAATCAGTGTTGACGTAGCCGGGATGAACACAGTTTATGCACATGTTGGGATACTTCTTGGCAAGAACTCTGGTGTAAGCATTCAAACTGGCCTTCGAGACGCTGTACGCCGGAAGCATGATTGACCACCCATTGGCCTCGAGAGAATTCTCTCTCACATCATGCAAGAATCTTTTTATGACCGTGTCGATCTTCTCCTCGGTCAGGGTGTCCAGGTCGCCCAGTTCGTTCCTCGTTTTCTCGCTCGGAATTCTCTGAACAGAGTGAAGTTTCCATCAGACAGGCTCTTGAGAGCGGTCGAAGCTAATTTAGCTGGAAAGAGAAGAGGATGGAATTTGAGAAAGATGCTTTACCTTGAGCTCACTCCTGAGGGAAGAGACATTGACGATTCTTGCACCAGAAGTCGAGAGCTGCAGGAGTGGGAGGAGTGCCTCTGTCACTCTCTTGCAACCATAGTAATTCGTGTTCAAGCAGTGTTGTGCACTCTCGTAGGTGTGCCGTATCACTCCCTGAACCAAATTGGCCACTTTGCCTGAGAGCTGCAAATCATTCAGACAAATTAGCCATATCTAGTTGACTCCCGATGACCAATCTATGTTTATGTTGTAGCATCCTAAGGGTCCTCCGACTCAAGAATACTTGGCCGTAAAGTACGACGTCGACGTCGACCTAGATACGAGATCATCCTGCTTTCGCTCGCATAGAAACGCGACGAATTCACACGATAGGTCGAGAAGGGCGATCCATCAACCGAGCGGGAGAATCTTCGAAGATCCAAAGAAAGAAAATTCAAATTGTTATGAGAAACTGTCTGAATCGAGGTCAATTTACCCAAGAGGCAGGGTCTATGTTCAATGCCCTCAGCCCATCTGTATCAACCATGACTCCTGACGCTCCTGCATTATTCACCTGCCCAAGCGTATGAGCCTATAGTTGAGAAGCTGCTTCCACAAGGATTTTCCTTTTGACATTAACTCAACAATGCATGGCATTGAAAAGAGATAAACATAGAAATCAAGGGACTTAAAATCGAACATTTTATTCACTATCTTCGAATCAAATGCTTCTCGTTAAATTAACGACGCTCCATAGTCGACAACTTTGTTCGAAGTAACCCTCCTACTCATTGGCAGCCACGACGTCGGCCCGGCTACCACAAGCTTGGGGGGCTTTTCGAACAAAGTTGTCCAATGTGGGGGTTCTTTTGAAAAAAAACTTAAGTCTGGGGGCATTTGAGAAAATGACCCGGGAAAAATTTAGAATTTTCCTACTTTTTTTTTTTTTCTCTCACCAGAATATCAAGCCGTCCAAATTGGTCGCTGATGAAGCCGGCCAACGCGTCGACGCTTTTCTGGTCCAGCACGTCCAGCTGGTGGAACACCACGTTCGACAGCCCATGCTCGCGGCGGAGCTTCTCCGCCGCCTCCGTCCCCCTCCCCTCGTCCCTCGCCGTCAGAACCACCGTCACCCCGCGCGACGCCAGTTGCCTGACCGTCTCCAGCCCTATCCCCTTGTTGGCTCCGGTCACCACCGCGTACCTGCCACGACAATGGAAACGCTTTGTCCTTCGCGAAGCGGAAACGGTGAAGCCGGCGAAAAGAAACACGCATTCGAGCGAAGGTTGTAGAGAAAAATGGCGATTCGTCCGCTGAAGTATAGCGAGGGAGGATCAGAAGAGGTCGACGCTGTCACGACAGCGATCTTCAATGATCGTTACCGATCTCCTTTTCAGTTCGAAGCATGCATGATTAGGTTCGGTCAGGAATTGGTCTCGGTTTCGCGAAACGAATTCAAGTGGCGACCGACGCTGCTATAGATGAACTATCGCAACTTGGAACTTCGAACGAGCATGGACGTTGCGTTCAGAGATGCTTTCGATGCCGAACGCAGTCTCAAAGAATCTTGGCATGCAAATGACAGGTGGTGCTATGGAGAACTCACCTCTGTGTCGTTTGCTTTCCGTTGGTCGCCATATCTGCGGTGATTGGGCCGATTGTTGTCGAGCTTTCTTGGCTTGAGCTGAAGATGCGAGATTTCAGCAGAGGTCAGTGATTTTCTCTATGATCCTGCCATGTGAATTTACTTTTTTGTCCTTTGCATTCTTGTCTATTTGTTGATTGTGACCCATGGTTCGTGCTCTGACCATCACGGTTCTCCATGGGATGGTAGTGATTTTGTCTCCTCTTTGCCGCGTTACATTGGAAACAGATCCCCTGCGCGATTTGCAAGCCATTAATTAATGTTCTGCCCCATAAAAAACTCCCCCCTCTCCCCCCCACTTTCCAGCGTTGATCTCCGGATCCACGTTACATTATGCACCGCAAGAGGCGAGATGATGGGCCTGTCGAATATTTTAGTATGACTGTGCCAATGCTTTCTTTTGCTTTTTACGACAACCTTGTCTAGGAGAAGACAATTGACAAGAGCACTTTTTCTGGTCTATCCGTGCACCTCCTATGGACAGGATATTCACGGGTCGATATGTTCACTGCAAACGTCAACGAGTAAGAACTTGGCATCATCAGATGAATCCTAACGATGTTTTGCTTGCTCTGGTTTTCGGAGCTGCACACCCATCTTTTTAAGAGTTATCAACAAAAAGCCTGAGTTTAGAAACCCTCCAAGAGATTCTGTTTGATGGTCGAATCGGGCATTCGAGGTTTTTGATTAGTCTCTTCATTTTAAAAGTAGGGGATGCAAAGTGTAGATACAAAAAGTAGGGATGATTCATGTGACTTTATCCTACTTACTTTCTCATCCGTCCAGCTGACCCTGACTAAGCATTCACTTATGGATTCTGCTACAAGTGCTACAGCATGTGGAAAACATAGGGCGCCTTCTAGTTCTAGCTCTAATATTCTTACGGGATGAGGATGTTGTAAGTCTAGTGTGCAAACTCATCAAAGCTCCTACAATTTGTGTGTTACTTGCAGAGTGCATCATATTTATCTAACATGATAACGTGACAAGTTCCATGAGTGAAACTGGAAATGGAAGATATGATGAAGCAACTTTCATGATATAAAGTTTGACATAACCATGTAATAACATGGCTTTAGCCTCATGAGGATAACCTAGGCCTTGATACTAGCCTGTGTAGGCAGAAAAAGTCAAGCAACACGAAGAAAACTCACCCTGCCATTATTCAGGGCATAAATTTATCAATATTAATCAGAAGAAGGCACTTACAGTTACAAGATGCTAACTGCCACAGACATGTGAAGAAGAGACCACTAGTCTGATCAATAAGATTGAAGCAAAGTATTAATTGTGCTAAAAACTATGAGGCAAGGATTTGGTTTTCCAAGGGGTTTCAGTAATTGCTGATTATATACCGTCTATTGTCTTCGTTGTCTAGTTCTCTTGGAAATATCCAAAAGCTCATGGTAGATTCCAAAGTGATATGGATATACCTCCATGCCAGCTGAGTTAACATAAGTTTATGTTCAGTTCAAGCATAGAGCATGGGCCTGTCATTTCTTTCAAGATACTGATTAGTGCCAGTTTCTGGCAACTATCTAAAATTAACAGTAGATTGTATTCTTTGTTATTATATAGTCAGAAACTGGGAGAACTCAGATCACCAAACTTATCGGGCCTTAATTTCTTCACTAATCTCTTCACGAAATGCAGGTTTGTTTTTTTTTTTTTAGCTAATACATAATTGGAATCGGGCTGCAAATGTCCTTCAAGATCTTATATAGACATCCACACAGAAAATTTCAAGGAAATGAACAGGAACAAGAAAACTGCCCTCCTGCGGGGTTAGGGTGAGTACGTCTTGTTTTATAAATCAGCATGTGACTCCTGCGGACAGGTGCACATTTCAAATATCTATAAATATATTTGTATAAGCTGTCGCTCTGTTCCTCCAGTTTTGTTTACTGAACCCCAGATAAGTGGTATTGAGAGATGTGTTCAGAAGGCCATCCGAATCACCATGTCCTCATGGGGACTGTTAGTATGTGAGTCCTAAAGAGAGAATTTATTGCTGTTGAAAGAAATTTGTCAACTGAAAAAATTGCCGAGTACTGTGAAGTGCTTGGTCTGCTCGTGCTAGGATTCAAGAATGCTTTTGAGGTAAAATTCAGGGCCTTCATTAAGCAAGTGCAGAGCCACGTGCTGCTGTAGACAGTAACTATCAGAGTACTTTCATCGAGTCATGTGTAAACCGTAATAGCGTCAAATGTGTGGGTCGGGTTGGATCAGGAAAAAAAAATGGCACGATCCCTATTAATCCATTTAATGCTTTTTGACTAATTTTCCTATAATACAATTCTAGCGATCCATACCCGACCTAACACATATTATTAAAACGCTTTCATATTTAATAAAGTCTAGAAAAATTTGCTTCATGATTTTTTTAATGTATTGTGAAAACAATTTTATTTTTCCTCTTTCAGTCGTCGACAAGGCCTGAGCTTGCTAATTTGGTGAGGTCTCAACCTCTCCGAAGTCTGGTGAGCTTGTCCCTCACCTTTTGGTCGACAATCGGTTGAGGAAGAGAGAAAAAAAAGGAAAAAAAATCAAATTTTTGTTGTAAAAAAACTAAAAATAATTAGAATATCGGAATTTTCATAGTTTAAAAATGATTTGTTAATGGCTCTTAAAATTAATGAGGTAATCTATTTATAACCCGTTAGGTCAATAAGTGACCCATTTAATCTTTTGAGCTAATTCATTTATGATTTATATCATCGTATATGAGTTAAAATATGGGTTTTTGACACATTTTGTCACTTCAAATAATCGGTATTAGCAAAATCGGAAGATTCCTAATTTAGCATGCACAATAAGTGCCTTTGGCCACTCGTGAACAAGGCTCCTTAACGTTCAATTTTAAGTAAAGATTTATTTTATCAATCAAAACATTGGCAGTTGACTTTGAAACTATGATTGAGGGTAGAGTGGTCGTGGAATTCCCCCATTAGCAAAGTTGATTGACACTCAATTCTTTCACAGAAAGCAGACGGAAACTTTTGAGCAGGTGCATCAGGGAAGACCGAAGGAGCCCATATTTTCTCGTGACAGCGACGGACGAACCTCCAAGTTTATAAAGTCGCGAAACCTTTCTTGTGCAGCGTTAAGTGTTCCTTTCGTGATGCCACCAGCTTACTCGGGCAATTAAAGATAGCCAGGTTGTTGTCTAATTTGCTTACACTTCAGCTGTGCGTTTAGACAATCGAGTGTTGGTGTTTGAAGACTGGTGGGTGCCAGACCAATTCCGGAACACTCGTGGCTTCTGCTCAATTCGAGGATGAGCTAAAGAAATAATGGTATGCTTTGCTTCCCCTCTTTGTTTAATCTTTTAGCAACTTTTTATACAAGACACTAGACCACTAAAGCCAAAGTTAGTGAAGAAAGGAGCAAGCTGCTTCTGGGTTTTACATGGCGCGTGATTACGTGATTGTGAGCTAGCTCAGCTGACAAGCATTAAATAGTACCTTAGATAAATGCTAGTGGTTGGCGTTCTTAACTTCTCCCTAGACCTCTAAGCAAATGCAAGATATTTTCCACATCTTCAAGAAGGGTTCTCTAAGATTCTCACTCATTTGCTCCGTCACAGCATCTTGTTTCCCATGCTGCCTAACCACTCCTAACCCTCTCATAAAAGCTTTCGCGTACTTTTTGGCACCACCACTTCCTCCACCACCACCACCACCTCCTCTTCCACTTAACATGACCGCCGCTCGATTCGTCGTGCTGTTCGTCGCGGCCTCGCTCCTCGCGGCGTCTTGTGAGGTCTCCGGCCAGGCCCCCGCCCCGGGGCCGTCGGCCGACTGCTTCAACAGCGTGCTCAACATGTCGGACTGCTTGACGTATGTGGAGACGGGGAGCAACGTCACCGTGCCGGACGAAAAGTGCTGCCCCGAGCTGGCGGGGATGGTGGAGAACAACCCCGTCTGCCTCTGCGAGCTGATCGGGAAGTCCGACAGTTTCGGGGTCGACATCGACGTGAACCGAGCTCTCAAGCTCCCCTCGGAATGCGACGTCGTCACTCCGCCCACGAGCCTGTGTGCAGGTTCTTGTTGCTGCCCAGCCTCAACGCCCTCCGTTTGAGCCTCTCCTTTCTTCTTGGTTTTGTGCATCTCGTTAGGGATGGCGACAAGTAGCTTCAAAGCGTTTGATTTTGTGATCTTCCAGTGCCCAATCCACCTTCCATAGGCAGCATAACAAGTGCACTAGTTCTTGAAATGGTTCGACGATGAGGGGTTAAAAAAAGAAGATGACACTAATCGTTGTGATTATTTACTCGTATTCACAATGATTTTACTCGTTCTTTGAAATAACTTAGAAAACCAACATAAAAACATCAGGAAATTCCTAAGAAAATCTTAATCACGAGACATGTAAATCATCTAAAGAGACTAATCACGTGATCTCCTGTGGGTTTTAGGATATAAAACTTTTATGTTCTCCGCGTAAGGTCATTTCGAGTTTCGAAAAATCTAATTGCCTTCGTTTTCTTTCTTTGTTTTTTGGGTTTTTTTTTTTCCCTTCCTTTCTTGTTTTCATTTTTTAATTTTTGGATAAGCAAACTCTTGTGTAATTAGATTTGCTACAGTTGGTTTAGTCGTTGATACTCTTTCGTCTTTTGACATGTCGTAGCTGCTGGAGTCCCAATTTCTAGTCCTGGAACGGCCGCAACAGGTAACCTCTTCATGCCTACCGCTCTTAACTTTATTGATGTGAAATCGATGCGGCCCTACTGTCGATATCCCCGCTTTGTCGTCACAACACTAGGGGTGAGCAAACGGAACCACCCGCCCAGGAACCGTCCGGAACTGCCCGAAACCGGCGGTTCCGGGCGGTTGCCGGTTCCATAAAAAATGAAACCGGGAAATTCGGTCCGGTTCCCGGTTCCGGGGGTGGAACCGGACCGATACTGTTCAATTTTTTTTTTGAAATTTGTGAAGTTTGTATTTGTGAGTTTGTGAAGTTTGTACACGAGTTTTTGCATTTTCTATTCTGTATTTTAGTCTTGAGGTGCATTTTTGGACACGTCCAAGTGGACGTCCAGAAACTTAGACGCGGTGGACGTCCAGCACTGGACGTCCACTGCTGGACTGGACGTCATCCAGTGTTTCTGGACGTCCAAACTGGACATCCAATAGTGGACCGTGGACGTGCAATTATTTTCTGTTTTAGATTTTTTTTTTCGCGTTAATTGGAACCGGGAATCTCCCGGGAACTGGACTGGACCGGCAAGAACCGGACCGAAACTGCCCAATTTTGTTCGGTCCAGTTCCCGGTTCTCCATAATAGGGAACCGGTTCCACTGGTCCGGAACCGATCACCCCTACACAACACTTTGCTCCCATCAAGAAATCCTTCTTGATTTCGAGCCCCACGAACAAGACACGATGAGCACGTTTGGTTCCGATAATGACCATTTCATTCTAATTCATTTCATGTGTAGTTCTTCGTTTGAAACGATAGTCATTACACTTCTTCCGTAATGCCGAATCCGTGGACACTAATGTAATAGTTATTATGATCAACAAGGAAAACCTTTCGCTTAACTGAATCGAATAGAGTGGTTTCGGAAAGAATGGTTAGAAGCTAAATTTGCTGAGTTACTGATTGATTGCAGGGACCTCGTCATCTAACAAGGGCAGCAGAGGTTCTACCCCGTACGGTGCTCTGTCGACGCTCGTCTTGGTTTCTTGCTTGGAGGTGGTCGTCCTGTCGATGTTCTCTTGATTCCGTACCATTCATGTTCCATCGCTCTTTGTAATTCCTCCGTCGTCAGAAACTATTTCCATCTCCGATGGGAAATAAGGCCACTCAGTTCATATTTAGTTTATTGTTTTCTCTCTCCAAACGAATATTACTCGATGCAGAAACGACTATGGATCTCTTGTTGATTTGAATAGCTATGAAATTTACCTAAGTGGACGATCAATTTTGATATCCCCTATGTTGATCTCCATCCATCACCGCCGTTAATTTTCATTAGCTGTAAATTTAATAAGCTTAGCCAATCAGATTATTCTAATAATAAATTAAAATGGATTTATCTCTTTTCGTTCCGAAAAATGAGCCTTCGGATCGAATTGAGATCCGATTTTTCCTCCGACCAAATCTCCTCCCTACACACGTTCTTCTCGTTTCCGTTTTTATTTCTCGTGACATTTCCTCCACCGATCGCTCGCGCTTAAAACCGTGGAATTCAATGGATTACCAGAGCGCCGCCGCCGCCACTCCGACCTCCGCCACCGCGGTTTCACCGACGGACCCGACCTCTAAAGCCCGAGCGGCCATTCTCGCTCTCTCCTCCATCATCGCCGCCGTCCCCCCATCCCTCTCCTCCTCCGAGAACCCCGCCCTCGCCCTCCTCCACGACCCTGACGTCGCGTCCCAGGTCTCCTCCCTCCTCCGCCGCCCCGAATCCGGCTCCGGCGACGACAATCTCTGCCGCTGGCTCTACGACACCTTCCACTCCGGCGACCCCGACCTCCAGCTCGTCGTCCTCCGCCACGTCCCCACCGTCGCCGGCGTCTACCTCTCGCGCGCCTCGCAGCGCAGGCCCCGCGCCGGCTTCGAGTGCGTGCTTCTCGCCCTCTACGCGCACGTGACCACCGCCCGCGGCGGCCAGTCCGTGACCGTCACGCTCCCGGACGTCTCCCACCCGAGCGTGTACCACGAGACGCGCGATAACTCCGCCAAAAGCATCGCGACGGACCTGAACCTCGCCGTCGTGTCCCCAAGCCTCGAGCCGCACGGCACCGTCCGGTCGTCCCGTCGCTCGCGGATCGTCGGCGTTGCGCTGGAGCTCTACCACAGCCGCATCGCGCAGATGCCGGTAGCCTCGAAGATCGATTTCTGCGAGTTCTGCGTCGTCTGGTCCGGCCTGACCGGAGATCCGCACGAGGACGACGCCGGAGATAAACGCTACGACGGCGGTGGTGACCCGAATCAGTCGCCGATGTTAGGTCAAGGGACCGGATCGGGGAGGATCCCGCTGCCGTGGGAGCTCCTGCAACCGGTGCTGAGGATATTGGGGCACTGCATGCTGGGGCCAGCGCCGGTGCAGGAGAAGAAGCGGCTCGAGGCGGCGGCCGCCGTGGCTTGCCGGAGCCTGCACGCGATGTCGCTGCACGACGTCGATCCGAAAGCCATTCTGGCGACGGGGAGCCTCCTGAGGTTAAGGAAGATCGGGTTGGATTCGGGGCAGGAGGTCGATCACACTGAAATACGCTCGCAAAACGTCGTCGTTCTTTCCTCTTCGCACGGTAGCCTGTGCTCGTTGGGAAATGAGAATAAATAGGAACAAAAAAAAAAAACTCCTTAGAGCCAATAATAATAATAATAATAATCCACCTTTCATTTAATTCTTGGACATTACTCTCTTTTTGAATTCATTTGTATGAATTTCGAACCTAGAAATCGTTACATTTTTGTATTTAAAAGGGTCATATCGATTGTTCCATGAGCTTTACTTTCGTCAATTTCCTTGAAGAATTCAATGGGGTCAAATGTGACTTTGGGTGTGAATGAGCTTAATTCGTATGTGTTGAATATCAACAGATCATTTGACGTCCGAGAAATTATACCATGAGAATTAACTACGCTCAACATAATTGAATCGAATCTATCCATCTCTCCTGTGATGGAATTAGTGCTCACACAGTGCGCTGCGCATGATATAACCAAATTTTCAAGCCAGTATTGTAATACTCATTTGCTAAATTGGATGAATTAATTAAGAACTCGTGTGATGTTTGCAGCGTCCCTCCATCGTATTGGCACTTTGTAAAAATGAGATGAAAGGGCGATTAGGTAACTCAGCGAGTTGCAAGGCACGAAACCCTTTTGCCAGTGAAAAAAAAACTCAGAGAGGGGGAGAGAATTTGAACATGCTATAATATATTAAACTAGAGTATAATCTTTTATTATATGTAGAGTGTTTCGTGTATTTTGTTATACTCGATACGTTAGTATCGCGACATAATCACTTCATGATATAGTTGGTGCGGAAGATTCACTGATCGCATGGGGAACATAAATTTAAGAAAGAGATATTCAAACGGGAGCTTGATCAAAGGCCGTTTTCTCAATAAAAAAAAAGGTTTTAGAGCAGATGTTGTCTCGAATAGATATATGAAACGACTAATCGATTTCAAGCAAGAGAGCTTCCATAATGGAATGACATGTCTTAAGGTGAATCAAGAATGGGTAATCTCTATAGTGACTTCCTAATCGGGAATAGAAGTTGAATTTCCAGCCCCATAATCTACTTTATTAAATTTCTCCAAAAATTAATTTCAATTTCCACGAATGTGAATAAAAAAAAAAAAAGCAACTCCATGATTTTCTGGGCCTCATCAAATTCATATCTGGAAAAAAATTGAATTGTCGAGATCCAATTTCAATCCAAATCAAATCCCGAAGCGGACCGAAACGATTTTTTTTCCCGTTCCCCTGCGACGAGCACCACGGGACCGACGTCTGATTCCCGCATCCTCCAGCGTACGATCCCTACACCATCGACGGCGATAAGACCCCCCCTGCGTTGCACCGCTTGCACCGTAAAATCAATCTTCTCCTCCCTCTCTCTCCCTCTCTAGAGTTTCAACAGGCTAATCCTCCCGTTCTCCACCTTCTTCTTGCAAACCGAAACCTCTGAGCCCTAATTTTTTCCCAAGTTCCGATCACAGGGGTCGTCTATTGATTGAAGAGGTATTGCTCCTGATCAACCATCGTCTCAATCATTAGCTTCCGATGATCAATTTCCTTTTTTTCCCGTAATTTGTTCGATGTTTTTTCGTCCGTGTTGAACTCAACATTCAAATCATCAGTTCATTTACTCGTTGAATGATCGTTTTGTGGACCCTTTTCCTGTGGTACCTTCGTTTTTATTCCCATTTGGAGCAATTACTTTGTCGTTTTGGCAACTGGATTTTGACCCTTCTTTCGGGCGTTCATGTCTTTTTTTCCTAGGGTTTGTTAGATCAGGTTTTATGGGGTCGAACGATTGGATCATGTATTAATCCATTCGGCATTTGTGTTTGCAGGGTGTGAGTGTTGCAGTTTCTTGTTCTTGGGGATTTGATTTCGTCCCTTGAATTGACAATTAGGATTAGAGAATTCTTTTATGGCATTTGAATGCCAAGAAGGTAGTCACGTTTCTGAGAGTCTGCCTGGATTTTTTGTTGATTCTTTGGAAGAGCAAACTGAATCAAAGGAGAAGTTAGGTGATTCGGTGGAGAACTATAGTGGGGAGCACTCGGAAAGCAAAGCGTTCAACTCGGAAGCTACTTTGGTGAAAACTGGAAAATCGGAGTGCACGCCGGAATTTAAATCCAAGAAAGGAAATACTAGCTCGTGCGATAGAAAGGAGGTACCATCTCATGGCGTCGTGTCGTGTTTTCCTCGGTCGTTCACTGACCTTCCTCCGGCCTTAGTGTCTGAAATCCTCAACTGTCTTGACCCAAAAGAGCTGGGCATTGTTTCCTGCGTGTCTACACTTTTCCAGAGGCTCGTGTCTGAGCATTATGTTTGGAAGGAATTTTACTGCGAGCGTTGGGGCCTACCGGTTGCCCTGGCATCATTGGCCTCAGGATGTTCCAATGAAAAGTCATGGAAGGAGCTATTTGTGGAGAGGGATTTTAGGAGTAAGACATTTATGGGACGTTATAACATCGAGGTTTTGTATGGCCACACCGAAGCTGTTCGGACGGTTTTCCTTTTGGCGTCTGCAAAGCTTTTATTCACAGCAGGTTATGATTCGACGGTTAGAATGTGGGACTTGGAAGAAGGGTTGTCTATATCGTCATCTAGGCCTTTTGGTTGTACTATGAGAGCAGTTGCAGCTGATACGAAACTGTTGGTTGCCGGGGGCACTGATGGCTTTATTCATGGCTGGAGGGCTGTTGAGGGAATTCCACACTTGTTTGACCTGAAGGGTCATCAGAGTCAAAACAGTGAATTTCGGCTTTGGGAGCATGTAGGAGCTGTTACGACCCTTGCTTTGGATCTTTCAAAGATTTATAGTGGTTCATGGGACATGACTGTGCGTATATGGGATCGCACGTCGCTGAAATGCTTAAGGGTCCTGACACACAGTGATTGGATCTGGGGACTTGTCCCCCATGATACCACCATCGCCACATCATCAGGTTCAGATGTTTTTATTTGGGACGTGAATGGTGGGACTTTGATGACAGTCATTCAAAATGCGCACATTGGTAATGCTTATTCATTGGCTAGAAGCCATACAGGAGATTTCCTCTTCACTGGTGGGGAAGATGGAGCCATTCACATGTTCGAGATCGGTCAACTCGTCAACCATGAGTTCTCCCATGTTGCTTCTTGGCTTCCTCATTCAGGGCCTGTGCATGCACTTGCATTTGAGTTTCCCTGGCTCGTTTCAGCTTCTGCTGATGGACAGCTTGCACTTATTGATGTGAGAAAGTTGCTGAGAACTAAGAAAAGTACTTCTGCAAAGAAGATTTTGAAGACTGGTAGTATCGACCGGACCAAAGTAGAGCCACCTCAGAGGATGCTCCATGGGTTTTCTAGCGATCTGTTCTCAGTGGACATTGGTGCAGATCGCATTGTGTGCGGTGGAGAGGAAGGAGTTGTTAGAATTTGGAACTTCTCGCAAGCTCTGGAAATTGAACGGAGGGCCCGTGCTCTTAGAGGAATCCGATTGGAAAACAGGATGCGGCGGCGTAAGCTACAAATAGAGATGAACAGCAAGGGTGCTCGAACCGATCAATGTTCTGTCGCAGCCAAGAACTCCGTCAAGGGTGACAGGAATGGCGTGTGGCATAGCAAACGAGGGATGAGCGGCAAGCTGAAGGCATGATGAATTGCCCCATAAGCTTCCAGTTTCTTTTAAAGCAGAGAACCTGTAGAATCACTTTCGTTAGCCAGAGCAATCAATGCTTTATCTTAAACGCCAGTTTCCCAATTTCGATTCCGTCATTTGCTGTACCAGGATGAAACTATGCGCACTGCGTGTCGGCCTGTGATTCCCAGATCATGTCTGATTGAGAATGGTGATTATATGTGGATCTTCTTCAATGTTGGCTCTGTCTTCACTTGGGGACGCTAGTGCTCTTTGTAGTCGGTTCATAGAAGTGAAGAAGTTTTAAGTGGCTTTATCTTCGTACTGGCAGTGAGCTTTCTGCTTGAACATTCGAATCAATCGCCTCAAATTTGAGTAATACAAGTCCCATCGACCGATAGAATTCAACGAGCGCAGCTGATTCAGGCTGCATGAGATGGTTTTCTTGTGTAATGGCATCCCTGCAGTTTTTTATTTTTATTTTTTTGGGTTGCAATTTGAAGTTTTCTCTATGGTTTTATACATGGATGTCTATGGTTCACTCCGGGGCAAAACTAATTTACTTTAATTTTTTATAATATTGATGCATGAATTTGGAAAAAGAAGAAGAAAAAGCATGATGATTCTCTGAAGAGGGGTTTTTCTTGTGTTATATGGAATCGATGCATTGGATAGCAAAATATTCTTCATCAAATACCCTTTAAACTTTAAAGGGGCTTGTTAACAATATCTTAATTTAAAATTGAAAACATTACGCCATTGTAAATATTTCCTTTCTTACAACAAAAACGTTTTTTGAGTTAGGTAAATGGGGAAATTTTAAATACTAACTATAATGAATTGATATTTAATAAGTATTGTCGGGACACTTGTTAGTAAACAGTTCAACTTTGGATGAATGGCGCCGGATAATAATCTGCTCGTTGTGATTTTATTTTTTAAATCTTTATGTAAATATACCGATTGAAGTTTGAATATTATATGCAATTTTCGGAATTTCGTATAAAAAATTTAAAATGCTTCCGCAGGCGATGTAAAAAACCGAAAAAAGGGAAAATCACTGTGGAATATTGCTTTTTTGGGGGACTGTCTCGTCATTTGAAAAATTGAAAGTCTGAAGAAGTAAGCGAAAATTTTGAAAAAGCATGGAAGCTGTGCTCCGCTCCACGTCACCATTTCCCGCGCTGTATCGAGATGAATGTGCTCGTCTCACCTCCGAATTCTATCGGCAACTCTCGGAATCCCGTCGTTCGAATCTTTCCTCCCACCGATCATGGAGGAAGCAAGATGAGGCCGAACGTCCATAATGAAGGTCTCCACGCGCCGAGGAGATTCAGCCACCGACGCTCACTTGGCGCGGCGGACGACCGAGAACACGTCAGGGTCAAGTCGTGGACTCCAAGTCGAACGATGCTGATCCTGTTCCTCGCAGTTTATGCGGGCATGATCAGTCCATCACATGGGTTGGGGTCGTCGTCTTCGACCCTGTTCGATTCTGGAAATGGGTCGTACGTGTCTGCGTTTTACGTGATGGGCGACTCTTCGGTGGATTGCGGCGACAATTCTCTGTTTTACCCTTTTCTCCATGGGGATCGGTCTCTTCATCCGTGCAACGATGGGTCTGATAGAACCCTCGTTCCGCATTTTCTGGGTACTGCGGTCGATTCCTGTGCCTCTCTCTTTCTTGCGGTTCTTGATTTTTGCTCTCTTCTCGTGGAAATGCTTGTGTTGACAGGGGCTTCCTTTCTTGTTCCAACGGTGGAGATCATTTTGTTTGTGGTTTCATCGCTCATCATCGCTTATGAAATTCCTCGTTTGTAACGTCACGTTTCTCTCTGTGTACTGAGTTTTATGGGAGATGGAGCAATTTTTCCTGCATTTATTCCGAAGATTGACCCCAGTATCAGTTGTTCAAAAGTTAATGTTCTAGAGCAGATTCGGGAAATGCTTCTTTGGTAGGAGATATATATCGCCCCTGTAAGTTTGTGGTCGCTTCTGTTTAGTCAGTTCAAGGTAGTTATTGCATGATGTTCTTGGGTGACGATTTGCGAGATAGAGATGGCTCTTACCTTCTATAAACTTGATGGTTTTAGGCTTCCTCTTTATCGGTCGGCGAAAACAATCTGCGACGTGGTTGATAAGATAAACTACTAGTGGAACTGGAATTACTTTGCCTAAGCTCGTTTCATAATCTATGTTCATGATTGTGACTGATCTTTGGTAGCAAAAGTAGGCTGATTTGAGCTTCTTTGGCCTGTCCTTTTGTTCTCTCTGCATTGCCAATTTTATCACGTATGCATAGAGGGCTCTGTTCCAGTTTCCAACTTTTGATTTCCACACGCCTTGCTCTCAGTGAAAAACCTAAATTGTTACTTTGGCTGAGCTTTACTTGAAATATCAAGCGTGACAACAAAGTTGGGTGTTGCAGCTGAAAAACTGGGCGTACAGAATAGTCCGCCTTTCTATGCTCAGAATGGCTCAATTGCTAGTTTGTTAACGGGCCTGAACTTTGGGTCAGCAGAGGCAACCATTCTGAATTTCGGTGGCCGGAAATTTCAGTCTCTAAATCAGCAGCTACGCCAAGTACTGGAGACCTTCCAGTTGGTGCAGCTTCACCTAGCCGAGGAAAGTGCTCGTGAGTTCATAAAATCGTCTATAACTTACCTATCTTTTGGAAAGGATGATTACATTGAATTTTTCCTTCGCAACTCATCCGGCATAACCCACAAATTTAGTGGCCAAGAATTTGCTCGCATCCTGGTTGATCAAATGATTGACGCGATGATGAGTCTGTATAATGCGAATGCCAGAAAGATCATATGCATGGGGATTTTGCCCTTGGGGTGCACCCCGCGGATAAGATGGGAACAGCTGAATTTAACATCAAGTGGTGGCAAGAGAAACATATGTGTGGAAGAGGTCAATGAGCTTATTTTGGAGTACAATTCTATGCTGGAGGAGCGCATTTTTGACCTCAAAGAAGAACTACCTGATGCTAAGATAGTCTTCTGTGACATGTACCATGGCATTCTGGAAGTCATCACTAGCCCAAACCAACATGGTATGGTACTTTTCAATCATTTCCTGCCTTCAACAAATTTCATGTGTTGCCAATGTGAACCTTGAATGTTTGAGAAGTAATGTAAGAATTATTTATGCACTTCCACACTAAGTTCAATTGCTCAAATGACTCCTGTAAAAACCATGATTCATAGATGAAAGAATTGATGGAAGTAAAAATGGCAAATTATTGACAAGAGTGTCTTATTTTGTTAAATGAAGTGAAGCTTTATTGTATGAAAAGTTCAAATAGTTCTTGTGGAAAGGCAAGATAGTGAGATGTTCGCATTGATGAATGAGGATACGGTTGCCTCAGAGACATTAAATTGAATAGGATGCCGTATCAAGATTTTTCTTGTGCAAGTTAGCTCATTGAGATTCACAGATATTATTCCCATGTCAGGATAAACACACTGAAAATTTTCTTTTGGCTTAGTTATTGCTTGCTGTTGACATTGAAGTATGATATTTAAAAAGTACAGAAGCTACTTCTGGACTTTTTTGAAATCAACAAACCAGCCAATTTTTCGGTTTTCATGGTATTGTTACATCGATTACTGTTTTGCTGTTTGGAAAATACTGCGTGTCATCTGATTAAAGGTTTACGGCCGTCGTCAAATTCTCAATTGAACAAAATAAAAGCATGTATATATCATTGCCCCATTCCTTCTTCTTATGCAGGGTTTGAAGATGTAAAAACGGCATGCTGCGGGCTGGGCCAGGAGGGTATGCTTATAGGGTGCCTTTCAACTGAAATGGCTTGCAAGGCAGAATCAGCTCATGTATGGTGGGATCTCTACAATCCAACACAGGCTGTCAATCGCTTGCTTGCCGAATCAGCCTGGTCTGGGAAAGAGTTGATGGGTATCTGCCGCCCAGTCAATATCCAGAAACTGGTATCGACCTCAGTCTCCCACTCAAATGCTGCTATGATGCAATAACACCGTTCCCGGCTTGGGTTAGTCTTAGCCAACTGGGCCTGCTCTTTTCTTTGTCTGCTATTGGTACGCCGCAGGAGGGTGGCAAATTAGGTACTCCCCAATCTTTCTAAGCTGGTTAGAGATTAAGAGATAGCCTGTCAAAATATGAGGAAACAAGTGTTGCAGGGCTAGAAGATGTTCGATTCTTTACTCAACCTGATCTCCCGACCGTAGCTCCCAATTCCTCCCTTTTCATGGGAGCCAATGTATGCGGCATTCTTCAAGGATTGTGAAATCCAATTGCTGGCATTAAGCCTCACAGAATGCAAAAGAATTTTATACATGTTAACAGCTTCTTGATTGAACAAAAAAAAATGCAGTCTCCATCTGTAATCATCCTCTGAGAGAGAGAGAGTCTTGAGAGATTACGTTTCTGTAGTTCCTTGAACAGCAGTTACCAACTCATGTTTTGGCATCTCTCCCTTGAAATAGAAGATTATTTCCCCTGAGACGAGGACATTTCCTTGTATGTCGTTTCTAGGTGACTACTCTTGTCATGTCTCATGTCCCTGCCTGTCAGAAGCGCTAAATTACGATTGCGGAAGCATCTGGACGGAGAAAAATATCACGGGATCGAGCATAAGTCGGCATCCTTTTCTAGTTAGTTCAAGATCATCCTACTTGAAGGTGAAGGAGAGACGTGGAGTCAAAAAATGCTCCCTCTTTTGCTCCTGCTCGTTCATTGCTCTATGCTTGAGTTAGGTAGCATTTGGTCATGCCGGGGTTTGACATGGAGATGCGGCTCCACATATCTGAGAACCATCAGATCTCAGAAAGCAACGAGTTAATGCGCGGCCGGGAATGCGTCGGTCCGACGTTGTCTTGTGGAGCTCCATGAGGTGACGTGTTAGAATGGTAGCGAGGTGAGCGGCGATGAGTTCCGTCACTGAATTGAAACGGCCGCCACTGCGGTTGATGAGCTGAATAGGAAGTCAGACAAGATTGAAATGTGAAGAGAGAGCAGCCGATGCTCGCTCGGCTTCTCTCCTTCGTGCCAGTTGACCACCATCAGTCAACAAATGGTGCTTACGTAAATAAAGACCTGTGCAATTACTAAAAAAAAGGGGGACTAATTTCGAAATTTGGCCAGTTAATTAGTCTATCCATTAGTAAGGTAGTAACCCGGAAAAAAGAAAATCTCTCCTTTGTCTTTTTTTTTTCTGTTAAAGAAAAGGGAAAGAAGAGTCCCTATTTATTGGTCTGATGTCCTAAAAACTCTTGAACTTTAGGTCCAATCTCAATTATATTTTAAACTTTTTTGGCCTCGTAAAAATTCTCCAACTTTACGTTCAATCTTAATTTTACCTAGAACTTTTTTTATATAAAAAAAGTCACTAACTTTTACTAGAGTCACGAATTTATCATTGTTAATCTATCATCCAAAAGTTTTCTTGACAATTGAGAGATGAAAAACTCTCGAGCAAGCAGTTCAAGTGTTTTGAATCAAGTGTCTTGAGCATGAGATCTACAACATCTAGAAATGGAAGGCTCCTAAGCAAGAGATCAAAGATTTGGTGTGAAATCGATTTTGTTTTTAGTGAGATGAAATGGTGACTCTCTTGAGGATAAGAGAGATTAAAGAAAGATAGTTTTACTTGCTCTGATTTTTATCCTAATGTCAAATCCAAAAAGATGTCACTTAAGCTAACATGAAAATTCATCTTGAAATTACATTTCCTTAGATATGAAATTTGAGAAGAAAATTAAAGTAATGGTTATATCATTGTGGGCAATTTTGAATGGAAGGTTAATGAAAATAGATATAAGATTTAAGTAAAAATTTGTGATTTTTTACAAGATAAAAAGATTAAGATAAGATTAGGATTAAATCTAAAGCTGGTGGTTTTTTATGAATGGAAAAAAAAACTTAGCTGGAATTGAGATCGGATTAGTTAGGAATTATTAAGAGTATTAGGCCGTTATTTATTTGCATCCTCTCCCTCCAATTTGGCCCGAAATTCCCAAATTGGCCCCTCTCCACTCCGCCAATCTAGAAACGACCAGAGAGCCAAAAACTCTACTCAAAAACCCTAGTCCTCTCTCTCTCTCTCTCTCTCTCTCTCTCTCTCTTTCCCTCTGCAAGCTCTGATCCGCGACAATGGCAGCCATGCTGGTGAGTTCGCTCTTCCTGATCAGTTCGGAACGAGTTGCTCGCGTTTCGCTCGACGACGCTCACACTCACCCATTTTCTTCTTTTTGGCCTGTTTGAAATGTGTGGAAACAGCAACCCCAGATCATACTGCTGAAGGAAGGGACGGACACGTCGCAGGGCAAGGCCCAGCTGGTGAGCAACATCAACGCCTGCACGGTGGTGGCCGACGCCGTCCGGACCACCCTCGGCCCCCGCGGCATGGACAAGCTGATCCACGATGACAAGGGGAATGTCACCATCTCCAACGACGGGGCCACCATCATGAAGCTCCTCGACATCGTCCATCCCGCGGCCAAGATCCTCGTCGACATCGCCAAGTCTCAGGACTCTGAGGTGCTGATTCATGTTTTCGGTTTTTTTTTTTGAAGACGGAAGTGACTGTCTTGTCTGCCTCTGTTCTCAATCACCTTTGTTTGTAAAGTCTAAGCGACCAGTCACTTGAGCCCACTTGTATATGGCATGATATATTAATGCTTGAATCATGGTTGATTTCTTCGTTGTTTTGGAACGTTAGCCGTGTGTGTTTTTGGCAACTTTCGACTTTTCTGCAATTTGATGGTGGATTCTTAAGTTTCTAGACTAGAACGAGGATGCTTCTAGTTTATGTAGCTTATAATCCATGCTGCAGGCATTTCTCAATCTATTGGTAGTCACCTTGTGAACGATGATTGCTGTTTCTGAAATTCAATCGTTCCAAAGTGTCTTGATATCTTGCAGGATTGGCTGCTTAATAGTTGGATTCATGGGAAATGTCATAGAGCTTCTGTTATCGAGTGGCTTTAGAATCAAACGGTTTTGAAGGAATCTTGAGGATTATGCTTAATGCAAAATCCTTAGTATCATGAGGCTAGCATGCTTCATTTTTATTTATTTATTTAAATTATGGATTTGCAGAGGATGGAAGGGTGCTGTTGAGTTGTCGCCTTATTTCTTCTTGTCATGACACTGTTTTTATATTAAGGTATATCCTCACTTGCTGCCTGCGCAGGTTGGGGATGGCACAACCACAGTGGTTCTACTTGCGGGAGAATTTTTGAAAGAGGCTAAACCTTTCATTGAAGATGGGGTCCATTCTCAGAATTTGATTCGTAGTTATCGGACAGCATGCTCTCTTGTATGTGTGCTGAACTAATTTCCTGTCCTTCACTTATTGTGATGTCCTGCCATTTCTTATCGTGAATCTAATGATTCATAGGCAATTGAGAAGATCAAAGAACTAGCCATTAGCATAGAAGGGAAAAGTTTAGAGGAGAAGAAGAGCTTGTTGGCTAAATGTGCTGCTACAACACTTTCTTCAAAACTCATTGGTGGAGAGAAAGAGTTTTTTGCTTCAATGGTCGTTGATGCTGTTATTGCTATTGGAAATGATGACAGACTGAATATGATTGGAGTCAAGAAGGTAGTTTGCATTTTCCTTGAAACTTACCTGGCATGATGAAAGAGGCTTTGGTGTCTATTGATGTTCCTCATTTAGACTGAGAAGAAGTTACTTGCTCCTCTTAACCTCATTGCTTCCCATCTTCTGCCTACTCTGATGTATTGTCCAATTCAGTTTCTAGAATATGGTTCATGCATTGTGCTGATGATCAATATGTGAAGCACTATATAGCTTCCTGTTGAAAAGTGTTAGCATGAGTTTTGGTTCCCCTCATTTCTTTTGTTAATAAGTTATTCTGATTTTGCCTTATCCAAAAAAAGGGTTATGCTGGTTTTACCATTTTTTCCCTCAATGTTCACTCTTTTTGCTTATGAAGAAGAGATGTTCATTTCCTGTTGTTTGATTTTACGTTACTTTCTGCCATGTTCCTTGAGGATCTATGGGAAGCAAACTTCATTTGACCTGCATTAATATGTTGTCTGACTTCTCACTTCACTTTTGAGTCATGTAGTTTTGTGCTAGCTTTATTTGCTAATTGGTTGGGTTGAGATTAATTACAGATAATGATGTGAACCTAAAATCATAATTGTCCGTCTTTCCAGGTGCCAGGTGGTAGCATGAGAGATTCATTCCTTGTTGATGGTGTCGCTTTTAAGAAGACATTTTCCTATGCAGGTTTTGAACAACAGCCAAAGAAGTTTTTGAAACCTAAAATTCTTTTATTGAACATTGAGCTGGAACTGAAATCTGAAAAGGAAAATGCTGAGATCAGGTGAGATCTTTTCTAGACTAAATTAGTCTGCTGCAAGATAAACTTTTTCTTACATTTGGCACCAATCACTCTTTGCAGACTTTCAGATCCCTCACAATATCAATCAATAGTTGATGCTGAATGGAATATTATATATGACAAACTGGACAAATGTGTTCAAAGTGGAGCAAGAGTTGTTCTTTCACGGTTAGCAATTGGCGATTTAGCTACACAGGTGCCTGCTAACTCGGCCTTTTCAAAGCTATGCTGTCTTTTAATATATGCATTTTCTTTGTGTATAGCTTTCATTACGAAATTTTTATGGGGATTTTTCTGTCTTAATACTTCAAGAATATTATCTGCACCATTCATGTGTTGGTAATTATTTGATTACTTTCTGTCTTTTACCCTTGTTGAGCAGTATTTCGCAGACCGGGATATTTTTTGTGCTGGTCGTGTGACTGAGGAAGATCTACAAAGGGTTGCTGCTGCAACTGGTGGAACTGTACAGACATCTGTTAACAATGTGATTGATGAGGTATATGCCTTTTAGTGCTACTTCTTTGCATATCTATGTTGTTAGTTGAGTTTTGATGCCATTTTCTAAGGTATATGAATCCTTTTGTGTGGTTTGAGTTGATAACTAGATTTTCTTCTACCCATACTGATCTTGAGTATTTTGTTCTTTTAGGTTCTTGGTACTTGTGAAATTTTCGAGGAAAAGCAAGTTGGAAATGAAAGGTTTAACATATTCAGTGGATGCCCATCAGGTCGGACAGCAACTATCGTTCTTCGTGGTGGAGCGGATCAGGTCTGCTCTTGGCCACCATGTGCAGTGTCCAGTAGCTGTAGAAATATGGTAGATGACATTGACATAGATCTTTGCTTTGATGCCAGTTCATTGAAGAGGCTGAAAGGAGTCTACATGATGCAATCATGATTGTTAGAAGAGCTTTGAAGAACTCCACTGTTGTTGCTGGCGGTGGTGCTATAGATGTATGACAGTATTCAGTGTTTCTCCTATTTAATGGTGGTCTTGCTCTTGATCGTTTGACATGTCATTCCTCCTTGCATAGATGGAGATAAGTCGATACTTGAGGCAGCATGCACGCACAATCGCAGGGAAATCGCAGCTTTTTATTAATTCATATGCGAAAGCGCTTGAGGTAAAATTGCATATATCTTGTGTTGCTCATGCCGAGATGCTTTTATGATGCATCATGCATTTGAATTTTAACATGACAATGTATTCATCACCTTATCATAGAAGAAAAGGTGTGTGTTTTGAAAATTCGAGACTTTTATCAAGACAACTCGTGCATGGTTTATTAATTTAAGCTGTTAGGACCTTGTTGAACAAAATTTTAAGCATGTAAATACGAAGTTTTGGAGCTGATTGTGGTCTTTACTAATGAGGAAATGGATCAGGAAAAAATATTTTATTAAAATATGTGATGGCTGAAAGAGTGGATGCTAATGATCTGGTGAAAAAATAAAGTAGATGGTATTGTTGTTGTTGGAATGTACTGTGTGCATATACTCTTCTTTTGCATGTGAGGATGCATAGGGAATTTTCCCCAAGTGGTTCTTGCTATTGTCTGAGCTAATGTATCAGAGTATTTGCCAGCAAGCTAAAATGCATGAAAGATGCTTGGATATTTGTAATTCTTGAATTGATAGTCTATAGTTTGTCATATGCTGATCTTACTGTGTTGGCCAATTTCTTGATGTGCTAAGAACAAGAATATTCCGATCTTAAAGCCAGCAAGAAGTGTATGGTCGGATTTGGATTATTTTAGGGTGCAAAATTTGTTCATTTTACTGGCTGGATAAGTAACTGAATGGATTTGGTGTGGTCATATATTTTATTGTCAGTCCATGAAAAAATTGACATTTGTCTATGAAACTCAAAGGGTACTAGGTAATACAGAGTAAGATGTGCATTATTAAAGAAACTGGGAGCATTGGGGTCTTCTATGTTTGTATGAAGGCTGCAACTATTTGATGGAACATTTGGGACCTGTCTACTATGGCTTTTAGTTCCCAGATTAGCAACTTTTGAAAAATTATGAAGATGACTCAACTATATATATATATATATACTTGTATGTGTTTATGTATGTACACACGCATGCACATGCCTTCAATAGGGGTTTGATGTAGAATATATACCAAATTGTAAAAGCAGAAGCTATCCTAGACACCACCTTAGATGTGATAATTGTCCACATTTTTCAGGTTATTCCTCGGCAACTCTGTGACAATGCTGGCTTTGATGCAACTGACGTGCTGAACAAATTGAGACAGAAGCATGCACTCCCATCTGGTTGGCCTCTTCTAAATATGGGTTTATAGCTTTCTCTTTTTGCACTTAGGTGATGCTTATGTTTATCCATATGTCTTGTAATTTACTATATGCTTTCATTCCTTGGGGATATGATTATCTGGCAAAACTTATTGCAAGGGTTAAGCGAGATTTTTAATGCTTGACTTGCACTCATAATATGGTTCCAACAGGAGAAGGTGCACCTTATGGAGTGGATATTAACACTGGTGGAATAGCTGATTCTTTTGCCAACTTCGTATGGGAGCCATCTGTCGTGAAGGTGCTTGGGGAAATTAATTTTTGCAATGAGAGTATGACTTGATAGCTGGATTTGACACATTTGACATCCATAATTAATGGGTACTGTTTGTATTGCAGATTAATGCGATAAATGCAGCTACTGAGGCTGCTTGCCTTGTACTAAGTGTAGATGAGACAGTGAAGAACCCTAAGGTAATGGTAGCGTTCCCTTGTCTTGGTTCTGTTGGCAATTCAGAGATTCGTAGCATAATTATCTGCACATCTCTCAATTTAGTTATAAAATTTTGAACTTTCTAAAAATTTAAGATGTGGTGGATTTAGCATGGGATTAGTGTCTTAATTTGTGAATCTCTTCCAAGGTATAATGAGTTTTACTCTGAAAGTCTTCAGGCAGCAGTGTTCTATTGTTCAAATTGCTTTCTGCAAATATATTAAGGCTTCACTAACTAGCTAATTTCTGCATGGATTCTGCTCTTTGGGGCCGTTAAAGTGTTGGAACTCGCACTGTTTTGTCAAACTTATTTAACTTGTGGATTTTGGGAGGTGAATTTTTTCATGTTCTGCATGGTGTTGTTATCAAGTTAATAGATGACATAATCCCAGTACATTGTTAGGCGTATTCAATTTTGAGAAATCTCTGAGTGCTGTATGCAGTCTTGAGTAAATCTAGAATCTAGTCGGTCTTATAGGTGGCAATGTTTTGCAGTTCTCTCAATGTGCGAGGATGAAGTTTAAACTGTATTTGTGTGACTGTGAATTGAGTTGTGAGATATTAGTCTGCGTTTGCCATGTTCATGTCTCTTAACATGTCGATTTCTGATGTATTAGCTTAAGTGTCGGATGCTTGTTTGTTGAATATCTGTCTTGAACTCTTTCATCAATTTGAATTTTGGAAAGTGCTTATTAAGCTCTCGGAGATCATCTGTCCATGCTTCTGTGGCTTATACAGACTAATTGTGGATTGAGCAATTCATGATTATGTTGATTGGCATTCTGTTTGACATGCATTATTTGGATCCTTGGATAAAGTAACTGATAAAAAAGGAATGGTTTATTTATTATTTCTCTTTATATCCTGCTGCAGTCTGAGAGTGCGCAAGGAGATGCTGCTGCTAGTGCCATGGGTGGCAGAGGCCGCGGAGGAGCTGCTTTCCGTGGGCGTGGACGTGGAATGAGGAGGCGATGAGCTGTGCAGAATCATGGAAACAATTCTGTACCAGTTTGCTTCTCTTTGTTGTCGTGCCAGTGTTCATCATCAAGTCCTTTGCGGGGTCGGGATTTGCAATCAGCAAGCCTGCTTGAATCTTACATAGTGAGATGGCTTTATATGCGATGGTCTATTTACTAATCATAATTTTTGTATAAGATTGTGATCCACTTCCTCTGACGATTGCCGGTTGGCAATTGAAGAATCTTGCTGTGGGACAAGATTCATTTGTGATATGAAATTTTGGCTGGGCAACCTTTTACTTTCCTGAATGCTACGGGCTATGCCTCTGTAGTGTTGCTGAGTTCATCGCTACGTATTTTATGGTAGTCCTTAAACCGGGTCTCTTTTGGTTTTTCAGTTGTTCTTAATTGAGATATTTGACAAGAGGCAATAAGGGGAAGTCTCAGGTCATGGAGCAAGTATTTCATGAATACAATCTGGAGTCCGGACCACGAGGTATCCTTATGGAACTCCTCATCTTTAGTGCTCCAAATTCAGTTCAGTATGCATAACACGCACACATAAGGACGTCTGAAAGGTTGAGCATTCAGATGGCCTTGGTTTTCATGCGTGGGAGGATGTCAAATGACCAGGGGATATCATCAAAAAGCTCGAGAATGAGCCGTTTGTTTTTCATAACTTAAAAGCACTTGAAAGTGAGGACGCGGCTCAAAGACACAGACTAAGAGGCTAAAAGCTACTTTGGTAGTAAAAAAAGATGGTCGTCTTAGAATCATAGGCATTTCATCATTTGAGTTCTAATGATTGGTGGGGGTGATGTCAAACTCTCTTTTCCACGACATAAGTATCCAAAGAGGAGCGGATGATCGTGCGGATACTCCTCAACCTCAACAGCGAAAGCCCCATTTATTCTCGGGTGATGGTGGGAAAGAACATCAGCAATTTCAGGCGGCTGATTCGGTACTAGCCTCTGAGTTCTCAGGCTCCGGTTTCTCTTCCAGTTCTTCAGCTTTCGTGGAAGCTTCCATGGTTTGCAGTTTCGAGACTAGAAACATTGCCAGATGCGTATCCCCTGCAACAGATAAAGATATCCATGGAAGGGTCAGCGTTTGAGCCAGCACAATGGCTATTCAGAACAAGCTCTTTCCATCATCGTATTCATGCACTCTCATTAGACATTCTCGACGCAAGACATGTTTCTCGAGAAACCAGTGGAAGAGGGAATCGTTGAAGGCAAAACGGAAGTAGGAAAACGAGATAGACAAATGCATATATATATGTCGGGAGTGAGGAAAGATACCGAATGTAATGCAACTCCCGGGTGATGCAGTGGCTGCAACTCCTGGTCTCAACTTCCTGTCGTCGATGAACGTCCCGTTGGTGCTATCCAAGTCTGTGACCAAAAGACTTCCTTCTTTCTTCTGGATACGTGCATGAAGACCGGAAACTGATCGAGTCAAGGAGAAGGCAACGTTCAGCTCTCAAGGCATGAACATGATGATTTTTCTAACAGAGAATGCAACTTGATGACTCGGACGATTCAAGGACATGACTACAGATCAGCCTCTGAGGCCACCAGGAGGAAGTAGGGGTCGTATGGGATTCAATCCTGGTGGCAAACAAGCAGATGTGCTTCAGCGCTAATTGTCCATAAATATTGGTCATGAGCGCACGAGATGGAGAATCCCCCTTGAAAGCATCTGTCGACGCTCAAATCACAACAACATCGACCACTCTATGTCTAAAACAATCACCTCGCCTAAGCTTGGAAAAAGCTTAATGTTATTAGAAAGCGGCATCATCTTAAATTCCTAGCAACTTTTATTGCCTACGTGCTTTAACAGAGACGATCTCGCCAGCCCTATGATCTGTTCAGCACTGATTCACTCGTCTGATGGATTAAATTGGCGAAATTCTTGTCAGGTATCATTGGAAGACTCACTTCTCTCCTATAGTGCCATTACTTAGAGTAAATTCCTGCTCGCTGTATAACACAATATGAGTTGCACCCCAAACGCTGTGAACTCAAGCACGGGGCAGCAAAGTGGATTCCGCCCAACATGTGTCTATTGTGATGAACTTCGGCCAAGAAATTGCTTGCCTGGCTCAGACAGTTGCAGCTTCCGCAGGAATGGAGCAACTGCCAATGCGACTAGTAATTAAAGCAAATTCTTGGGTTGTGAGATGTGTACCTGTAGCAACCGGAATCACCATATCTGCTTTTTCTGGGAGACGGCCGACGGTGATCACATTCTGGAAGTATAAAATGCAATTCAGTTACTTCTACTATTTCATTGCACGTATTTTTTAGAGTCGGATGATTTAAGTAGGATAGTTAGAAAGTACATACAGAAGCAATTTCAAAAGCACCTGGCATTTCAACCTTAAATCCAATGTGCCTTGTATCTCCATCACCTAACCGCACAATTGGAAAAAAGAATGAGGACGTTGTCCTTTTCAGAAAAATTGCAGAAACTAGAAGACTTGTCTGCATACGACACAAGAAATTAGCAGAGCAACCCAAAATAGGAAATTTCTCCCAAGGAGTTTTTGCAACACACTCCGAATCTGTAAAATTTAGCATCAAAGGCCACGAAAGAAACGGGTCAAGGTGGGCAAAAATGACACGAAAAATGTTCTAAGCCTCTTCAAATTTATGGTTCTCAGAGAAATTGTACAACGTATATTTCTAAAAGTGAGCTGGACAGTAGAACAAGAAGTTCCCATATGTACTATATTTTGCACTCAGAAGCCGCTTTACCCTTACTTATCAGAAGCAAATTTACTTTTCCCGCATTCTCCTCTCCTTGCATCAATCCTCGTTAAACACGATTTGATAATGTCACTAGCCTTCTCAAGTTTACTTCCAACAGATCGTGAATCGCTGTAGTTTGGATAAGTAACAAATTTTAGTGGACTAAAATGATGTTGCAGCCACATTCAGCAGGCAATCGCGTGTGGTGTAGAATTCAAATAGGGAAAAAAGTAGGAAAGCGGGATAGGCCAGTATCCTAGTTTGCATCCTATAAATTCTGGCTAGATTGATGACTGAAATGGTCGAGTTCTATGAAGTGCTCGAGTGAACAGTGAAGCACCGAAATTTGCTCAATATTCTGGTGATCAATCTCGAAAAGCCTTAGTGGCACTGAAACTTCCCAAAATTCTACCTACATCATCTTCCTCGGAGAAATCAAGAGACCGCTTTCTAAGGAAAAAATAGATCAGTCCTAGCAAAAGGGGCACAAAGGAATATCATGGAAAGATTGTGCTTAGGCAGGAAAATGAAGAATGAAAGGCGCAAAGATCTAAAATGGGCACTGACCAACAGGTTGAAGAAGCCATCTTTCAGCAACAGCATCAGCTGAAGAAGAAGGCCCTTCAGCTTCAGAAGAAGCTTGTACGGGCACAAGAATTCCCCGCAACTGCTTGGCCCTTACCTGAGCTCCTTGAAGCCGTTCTGAGTAGCTACTTGAGCAATTCAAGAGCAGCGAAGCGTGAGCTGGGATTGAGGCTTTCGAGGGGAAGACCGCGGCCGAGACACGGGGAGGGGAAGTGCAGGTCACCAGAGGCTTTGGAAGGAGCCTGGCGCGGGAAAGAGACTGTGGAGTCATTTCCGTTTCTGAAAGAACGCGAAACGAACATCAGTCGAAATGGGAAGCTGTTTTTCAAGTGGGTTGGTGAAGGGGCATTGATGAATGGCCAAAAGAAAGGATATTGATACTGTTTTGTGAGCAACTGAGATTGCATTATGTGGCGACCATTTATTGTTCTATGGAACTCAGGTTTGATGTGGATAACAAGATTGTCCGAGCTGGACGGTTGGCCCTGTCTTGGGTCATTTTGCTGGTGGAATTTTCAAAAGCTCCCTTGCCCTGGGAATTTTCCCCGCTGCGAATATATATTCAAAGGAGGGTGGCATTATCGAAAGGGGCTTGCTCAACTACTCATAATGTATTGTTTTCAAACTAAAATACTTTATGGTCGCTTTGTAGTTTTAAGCATACATTAAGAGACGATTACGTAGTACTTCCAAGCATTGATTCTTGTACATCTTTCAAGAAGATTTAGCGACGACTCTTTCGATTGAAAAACCGAAATGATGATGACATGAACTATGTCTTGATACTTTTACCTCATCCTTTTTTCGAATAATAATTTTTTGTATATGGATTCATATAAATTGAATCAATTATGGGTGACCCCGGGACATCAGCCGCGTGCTATGCGTTAGCAAGCCCGAGTTAACAATATCTCTCTCTCTCTCTCTCTCCGAGGATAACATTGTCTCAAAGTCACGTTTGGGCGGAAGACAAATGGGCGGAAACAGGACACGAACGGTAGAAAATAGGAAGGGACATCATTACTGATGAAGACGGGGACAATGTCAAATCCCCATGTCTATTCTAACCCATCAGAAGAATACAGTTGTAAACCAACCATCCATCGACGAGCAAGACAAAATGCCCTTACACTTCTCCTTAAAGAGACCTCGAACAACGAGTCCTCGACCAGACAAGACACATTCATTCAGTACATATGTAAGAAAAGGGCTTGGAGCACTCAAAAGGCTCCACCACTTGTCAGTCAGCTTCCGCAACCTGAAAAGGCATGCCCCGATTTCCCGTTTCTCTGCCACCAACAAATTAAATAACTCGTGTCCGTGCGCTTGGAGAGAGAGAGAGAGAGAGAGAGAGAGAGAGAGAGAGAGAGAGAATGATGGAGTGCTCGTGTGGGAAGATGCTGGAGCAGGCAAAGGAGGAGTTGCAGGCGCTCGAGACACAGCATCCATGCCGTTTTGGGCATCTCAAGGGGGAGCTCGAGTCCTTCATCCTCCTCCTCGAGTCCCAGCACCTTCTGCTTCACCACCACCACCATCACATCTCCTCCCCACTTTCTTCCTCAGTCTCAGTTGCCACTCAAGGTTGGGTCCGCCTTGCTTTCTAATGAATATGGTGCATGCTTGCGCGCGTGTCAAGGATAAAGCTCTTGACCACCGTGCAAGTCTAACAGCTATTTATTGGCATGAGCAGAATCGACGTGCAGGAAGAGGAAGAAGAGAGCGCCGCCAGAGATGGCGGGTATCAGAGCCGGCCCTTCATCAAAGCGGGGAAGGATCGATGCTGTTCTCGACAGAGCTAAATCTTGCCTGCAGAAAATTCAAGATCTCAAGACCAGCTTTTGCTGATCCTACCTCCTTAACAAGCAATCTAAGAATGAATGCGCTTATGCTTTGTTGATTTGTTTTTGAAAATCATTCATCTGCTCCCCACTTCCGATGCTGGCAAACTTCGACAGGATACAGCAACGGCAAGAAGGTATGGGATTATTTTGTCATCAGATTACCGTACACTCACCCTATGCTGCATCAGATTCCTCATTAAATGGCGATAAAAGATAAGGATCATCTCGGAATATGCAATAGTTCCTCATTTCAAGCTTGTATTTACAGGACTCAAAAACTTCTCCGGAGGCTGCTATTTCTTTCCTTTACAAACAACAACGATCAACAGTTCAGACACCAGCAGAATTAGTCTAGCATTTTGAAATCAACAATTTTCTTTCAGCACTAAAACTGAATTATCATAATATACATGGCAAACATCGGATCAATTTTTAATGTTCTTCTCCTGCAGCAGCAAATTGTTTTTTTCCATTTGCGCATAAATCTCTATTTACAGAAAGGAGACGGCATAGGATCAGTTCCTTTGCCTGACCCTCCTCCCGGTGCTGTCGCCGCCATCAGAGAGCTGCGCCCACACGCTGCGAGTTTTTCCACCATCGGGGCTGAAGTCCTTTTCGCAACCTGCCACCGTTTTAAGGAGCTCTGATTGCAGAGAAACATTGTTGTCTTTAAGACACTCGAAGCCATCTGATCGCATAACAGCTGCAAGAAGAGAGGCAGGGTAAATGTAGAAAACCCAGAACAATAGAAAATCACTCAGATATCCCACGGAACACGGCAAAAATCATCACATAATAGCATCATAGCCAGGCCATGAATTTAATCTTTTCCTGGTGCCAAACTCAGGCAAAAATGAAGCCTTCCACTCATCTTCACTTTACCCATATTCTAAAAACCTTTTAAGTATCGTTACCAAGCAAAACACCCAAATACTACAATTACTTAAATAAAATGTAATCAAACTAAAGCGGCAGGTAAATCATACACGGACTACAGGGTTTTGTAGGCACAATCTACTAACTAAAAGCCAGAACTTAAGGTGGGTTATATCCCGCAACTACTGCTACACTAGAAAATTCAAAGGGACAGTTTCTTCTCTTCACAGTTTTTTTTCCCTTTTTGTCAAGGATCATGTAAAATTGCTGTTCATACAAAAACTATGTCATCTTAAATAGCAATAAGTCCCCAAAAACCCAACTAAAAACATGGCTTACCCACAAAGAAATACATAAGCAAACCTAGAAACCCCAAACACTGTTCTATATTAAAGTTTCTTAAATCTTCTCAGGATCTCTCATCACAGAGAACAGATGTCACTATGTAGGATGAACTAGGAAATAAGCAAGCAAACAATCAATAATTCAAATTAAAGTGATAATGCCACCAGACAACTGCCCATCCAAAAAAAGGTTCAAATTAGCCTTCCAGAATTTTCTTGAAAACAGAATGCACGGTAGAAACATTACTCCTGACAAGAAGAAAAAAGAAACTATTTACCTGCCAGATTTTCAGCTGCAAACTTCAGGCAAACAGCTTTCAGTTCCTTCGCATGGTAACAATCAGCCAATGCCAAAATTTCGCAAACAGAGCTGACAGATATATCCTTGCAGAGGCAAGACCCACACATTATTCTCAGTCTGTCCAAACCATATCTGTCTGCCACCGCCAACAGTTTCACTAACAATGTCTCAGACATAGACAATGCATGACCTGAGCAAGATGTCACTAGCTTTTCATCTTCTGGCAGATTATCTGTGTAAACAAAATAAAGCAAAGCCTGTCTAGCACAAAACGAAACTTCGGTCATGAATCATGAAAAGTGCAACTTTGAAGCTTAATGGGAGCAATGAAAGGCGTATCTGTAATAACGCCTTCTTCAAACAAAGGAAACAACAAAAACTTGTACCTTGAAAACCGCAGGTTCTAAATCATCAACAACTATCTCTTGCTTACTTTCACCTGCTCCATCGAAAAATTCAGATCGGAATACAGAGGAGCGAGCAGCCAACACCAACTTGTGAGCATGGAACTTCTCACCCGACACATCAAAAGTGACATCTGAGCCTTCCATATTTTCAAGTAACATACCAAAATGAGCTCCAATATCAGACTCTGGGACTTGGATTGAATTTAAAATTGGACGGTCTATGGATGAAACTACCACTCCTACAGTGCAGTTTATCTTTAAGCAGTCATCCTTCAGATAATCCGATGTTTCAAGAAGAGTTCGTCTGTAAAATCGCTTGTATCCCCTATGAAAAATCACAAGCAAACAAACAATTCAGTATCTGGCAGCACGGAATTTGATCAGACAAGGACAACACTAAACAAAATCAAATGGAGCGCAAGAGGTCTTAATGCTCACTTCTCCACCACCTCAAGCGTTCTTCAGAATAACAAGAAAGAAAGGGAAAGAAGATATATTGACAGACTTTTCTCACGGTCCAAACTTCAAGTCAGTTGTTATCCCCGATCTCAAATTAGCACTCAGTTTAATTGATCGAGCATAAGTCGCGTTGAATCAATGGGATACAGATTCCACCACATTCCATCCCACATTCGACACTGAATTCATCCAAAAGTACACGTACCGCATTCTAATCAACAATAATCAGCAAAAACGACCACCCGAGCCACATAAGCCTACAAATTGAAACTATGACCGCACCAAACATACGAAAAAAAAACAAGAAAATCAAGATTCTACGAATTAAAAGAGAGAGAAGGAAAAAAGAACTCACCACATGCTGCCTCTGTACTTGAGAGTGTAAGGGCCGCTCTCCAGAGACCGATCAAAATGGCTATGCACCTTGTGCTTGCCCTTCCCGCTCTGATCCACGAGCGTGAGCTCGAACAGCGCCCTCACGTCGGCGCCGTCGCTCGCCAGCGAGATGAATACCGATACGTAGGCCGAGTTGTCCTCCGGGTTCTTGCCGTCGGGGTAGAAATAGATGGCCCACTGGTAGCCCCCGACGGTGAAGTTGTCGCTGGCGATGTGCTTGCCGATGCCCATGCCCTTGGCCAGCGAGTAGCCCTTGATCTCGAAGCGATGCGAGCCGTTCACGGTCTCGGTCACGGACCGCGAGGAAGTGGGCGTGATCACCGGGTCCTCCGCCTCTAGCGCCATTGCCTGCAGGCGAAGCCGAAGACCATGCACGATTTCAATGGAAGGCGGGGAAATCGGAATTAGGGCTCGGAATTTTGGGGACGGCGATTTCGGTTGGTGTCCTATTGTTCTGTTATTCTGCGACCGAGACGTTGAGCGTGGCTTTGAGGATGAGGACGATGACGGTGGACGTCGACGGGGGAGACCGATGACGTCATCCGGCTGGCACGTGCCGTGGTCTGGAGGGCTCGAGCTTCGGAGGTCGGTTTGGTAGTCGAGCCTCGACAAAATGTAACTGAAATTTGCCCGAGGGGTTTTTCTCCTTCCTTCCTCTTTTTTTTTTTTTTGGCAGGCAAATTCAAGAAAATTAAAAAATCTCCTAACTTTTAATTCTGACGAAATTGAAAAGCAGAAGGGGAGAGAGAGAGAGAGAGAGAGAGAATTTGAAGCTACAGTGGGAGGAGTTCTTCTCTGGAAATGGTTAAGGAAGATGCAATAGGCTCTTTGAAGGGCCTGTTCTCTCCTCTTTTTTTCTTTTTTTCCCTTGCAATCAGTGCGCCAGAGAAAATGGAGAAATTTCTCGAGAAAATCGGAAACCGCCGAGAAAAAAAGGATCTCCAGAAACCCAGTATTCTCCCCAATTCATCGAATGTTGTGGTCAACGGTCAACGGGCATTTAGAGAAATGGAGTTGGGGAGAAGTGGGAAGCGAATTCTACATTTAAGACTATGGACATGGAGGTTTTAAGCATAGCTGGTGCGACTTCTCATACGGGCTTATATACTTTACGTCTGCATATATAAGCAATTGAGATCTTCTGAGGCATTAACAAATATCCGTGTATCAAGAGAGATTCAGAGATAAGCTTTCGCATTAATATTCACGATGGGATGATAATTGGGATAATCGAAGTATCGAACATGAGAGGCGGAAATAGAGCCAAATATGATATATACCCTTATCTTATGTGTCCATTCATGTTTGACGAAATAACAACTAATTCGGATTTATTATAAAGATAATTTACAGCGAGAAGGTTCAAGGCAACGTGAGAAGATACATTAATTATTATTTGAGACTAAATTGATTATTATGTCTTAATTCTGGTATTCTTATGAAGAATTCTTTACTTCACCACTTATTTCAATTTTAAATTTTTATTTTATTTTTGGCATGGATGATATGTGCTCTACTTTTTTTAGTCTTTATAAATAAGCCAACTCAGGGTCAGAATCCTCGGGCATCCTCGCGAAGGGCCTTTCATCTGCTGATTTCTCTCCCCTTGATTTCCCGGCTCAACACAAATATAAAAGAAATGGCAGAAAGTGCCGGCGCCGGCGCCAAGCCGGCCATGATATCGCCGGAAGAAGCTCTTCGAGTAGTCCTCGGTGCCGCCCGGCGGCTGCCGCCAGTCGCCGTGCCTCTAGACGACGCTCTCGGTAAAGTCCTCGCGGAAGACGTCCGAGCTCCCGATCCTCTGCCTCCGTATCCGGCTTCAGTCAAGGTCCGAGCTTGAGTTTCGATTACTTGCTCTTTGTTTGGAACTGTTGTTGAAAAGTGTGCGCGTCCATGCTCTGTGGTGCGAATGGAATGATGTTTTTCGCTGGTCATTTCGCGGATATACGTGTTGGATGATCGAGCGTTCGAGATGTGCGTCTTAGTCCGGCAGTCAGCGTACTTATCGGGTACGTTGTTAATAGTCAGCGTAGCCTTTGGTGTTTGGATTGTTGTTTTGCTAGGAGTAGGTAATGCTCTTTAGAACTTTCAAAGCCATTGATGCTACGGTAGCTTCTTGTTGGGCGTCAGGGGTATTCCTATTGTTAGGTCTTTGCAATTGGTTGTGTCTTGAATAGGATTTTAAGCGGAGTGTGTAGCATGAATGGCTTCATGTGGAAATTTTTCTTCAATTTTGAGGATGAATAGCAGTGGAGTTTGAGGCAGTGTCTAAGAACAATCATTATTGAACTGCAATAGAAAGCTCAGAAGCTTTTCTGGTTAAGACTTGATAATGCGTAGAGTGAAGGGTCCTACCAGGATAGCAACTTCCTTTCCTTGCTTTTGGAGAGTTCTATGACTCTCTTCAACCAGTATTCAGTAGGTCCCTTTCAATCTTCAGTTTGGAGATTGTAATAAGCTCTCGCTATAATGATGGACAGTTTTCCCCTCTAATTGGGGTTAGTTTCATAAATACTTCTCTTTGGTTGCACCGTTAAGTGTGATGTCATCCATTAGGTCTTCTCAAAGACTCCATCATATATTGCACAAATAGGATCCTGCCATCGGCTTGCCTTTGTTTTGTGAAAGAATGTTAGAGAATGGCTATATACTTTTGCTTGAGTGAATTTGATTGCTTGCAGGATGGTTATGCGGTAGTTGCTTCAGATGGGCCTGGTGAGTATCTTGTAATTACTGAATCAAGGGCTGGAAATGATGGAGTTGGAGTTACCGTGACTCCGGGAACTGTTGCTTATGTAACAACTGGAGGTGAGTCGTTCATCTTCAACTTGCTACCATCTATATAATTTTAGGTGAGATTTGTAGAATTTTTCTTTGGAACTCTTTCATTTCTAGGTGGAGGGATCTTAACTTTTAGCCTTTCGCTGCAATAAGATTTAGACACACGAATATTTTACTTAATGAAATCCAGCAAGTACCATCTTATCCCAGGATCAGAATCTGACTAAACTTACCTTGATATATTTTGTACAGCTTATTCAAGATTCTTTTTGCTGAATGCCCATTTTAAAGTCAATATCTTTCTTTCAGGACCTATACCAGATGGAGCAGATGCAGTTGTTCAAGTTGAGGACACTGAATTAGTGAAAGGTTCTCTGACTGACCAAAAGCGAGTGAAAATATTAGTACAAACTAGCAAAGGTGTTGATATTCGTCCAGTGGTATGACCTTTAATTTTGACAACTAGCGAAGGCATAGTCTTGAATCTTTTGTTTCTTGGTTATCGAATTTCTTTTCCAAAGCATAAGATGGAAATGTCAAAAGTTTTTTTTTTCCTTCCTAAATGCCAACTCTAGGGATGTGATATCGAGAGAGATTCCATAGTACTTGCAGCTGGAGAAAGGATAGGTCCTTCAGAAGTTGGTCTACTTGCCACTGTTGGGGTTACCAATGTTAAAGTACATCATACTCTCTCTCTCTCTCTCTCTCTGTCACACACACACACACACACACACACACACACACACACAACCCCCTGCGTGCGCATGTATTCATTTATATTTATATGCAAAAAGTTATGGGAAGACCCAAGGCGCCATGAAATAATGGCTTTAAGCAAGTTTGCTAGAGTTAGTTCACCATTTTCTATATTTTCATGGAGATAGATATGTAATCTCTGATAAGTACTCGTGCTAATATTTAATCTCTTCATTTAGGTTTATCCTTACCCAACAGTTGCCGTCCTTTCTACTGGAGATGAACTTGTGGATTTGAGGACTAAGTGTCTGAATCGGGGCAAGGTGTTACTTTCTGTGCTATGGCTGATGACTTCAGAGAATTAAATAGATGTTTGCTTCCTGTATTGGATGTTTAGATAAATTTGTGCGAAGGATTGTTGAGAGGTCACTCCCTTGTGTTTGTGCCGGTTTTACGCTGTATAGTCTAGTCCTTTTCTCTAGCATTCAACCATCTCTGTTCTATCAGTTATTGGGGGTTTAGTTGTACATGAAATGCACTCTTACTGATCTCGATGGTTTTAGCTAAACAGATTCGCGATTCCAATCGAGCAATGTTATTAGCTGCTGCTATGCAACAGCATTGCAAAGTTGTTGATCTTGGCATTGCTCGAGATGATGAAGAGGAAATTGAAAGGATCATCCAAAGTGTCTTATCTTCTGGGATTGATATTTTGCTGACTTCTGGTGGTGTTTCCATGGGGGACAAAGACTTTGTCAAGCCTTTGCTAGAAAAGTTGGGTAAAGTATATTTCAGTAAGGTAACTATCGGCCATGCTCAAGCTTTTAGCTAAATTCCTGGGAACTATTGGCCACGTGCAAACTTTCAGTTAAATTTTTGGAAACCTTTCACGTTACTTGCTTGCAATTTAGCATTCCTAGCAAACAACAGTTTAGATTAATTTATTTAGTTCTGCAATTCCTTTGATGGAAAGTGCATTTTATTAGAACTATGTCAGTCACTTTCTTAATTGATGACAGACGAAAATAAACCTTCTGTCTGGCGTTGATTACATTTTCAGGTTTGCATGAAACCTGGGAAACCTCTAACATTTGCAGAAATTAATGCAAATACTACTGAAAGTAGGACATCAAATAGAATTCTTGCATTTGGCCTACCTGGAAATCCAGTTAGCTGCGTAGTCTGTTTCAATCTCTTTGTAGTTCCAGCAATACGATATCTCGCTGGATGGGCTAACCCGGATCTTCTGAGGTAGCTATTTTTGTAGAATTACTTGCAGCTAACGATTGCTGCTCAAAAGCCCTAAATAAACCCTTCTTGCTGGTGTATTCTTGACAGAGTACAAGCACGTCTTAAGCAGTCCATAAAGACAGATTCAGTACGGATTGAGTATCATCGTGCTGTCATCAGGTGGTTGGCAAATGATGGATCCGGCACTCCTGGGTTAGCTTTTTTTGCAGTCTTTATTTCCCTTTGACGAGCTCTACTTTTTTCAAACCAAACCACGAGGGCCTAATATCTTTGAACTGGCCGATTAAAGCCTTTCCAATATGCGTGGAAATCATTGGTAGGCAACTTTACTTGTGGTTTTCAGTTATGTTGCTGAGAGTACTGGCCATCAAATGAGCAGCCGCCTTCTCAGCATGAAGTCTGCCAATGCATTGCTAGTGCTTCCTGCAACAGGCTCTGTAATTCCGGCTGGAACCTCAGTCCCAGCTATTGCAATATCCGATCTAAGTGTTGGCGCTCCTTGCAACAGTCCCTTATTGCCAGATTCCATTTCTGTGGTGCAAGTAACTTCATCTCATGATATTGTTGCTAGTGGACATCAAGAGGCTACATACAGGGTTGCAATTTTGACTGTGAGTGACACTGTTGCATCTGGAGCAGGGCCTGATCGGAGGTATCCTTTCAATGATTTCACTTATGGGGTAGAATGTTGCCTTAGTGCAGTATTTACTGCATACCCATTGCTCATACTGGGAAATATCTTTCTTATCCTTTTGGAAGTTGTTACTCTTCACAGGTTCTTATCGAATATTTTGTTTTAATTGGCAATGATAATAGTTATAATCTGTCTAAACATTCAGTTAGTTGTTAGCAAAGCCTCACCATACTTCCAAAATTAAAGTTGGAATTCGGCTTTTAGGGAGTCTGTTTTCTCTATTCCTATTGCTTAACTGCGATGGATGGAGAGCAGGCTTGTACATCTGTGTGTGGTAAATTAATCTGACGTGGTAGGTCTGACACAACTTGTTACTATTAAGTGGCTTTAACATATGGCCGATGTCTCTGAATTGCATCTTGATACACCTCTTTAAATCATTATTTTAAAGGGGTCACTTTGCTGATGCCAGAGCGAAATGGCAGAATCGATATTGCTTCCTACCAAAGTATGACTTGGAAGTACTATAGGCCTTGCAACAATTTTCTGCACCTCATTAAGGGAACGTTTGTGCAGATTAAGGACATAGAGTCCTATCATCAATTCTGGTGTTTTTCTTATACTTTCCTGCTAATTCAAACAGTAGTTGATGATTTCGACCTTTTTAGGTATTTTCAATTCTGTTCTAATGGAGCTTTTGCTTCCTTCAAATTCTTTTACCTTGTCTTTGGTACATGCATTTTTACCTTTAGCTCCTAGTTTTGGTATTGCTACTTAATCAACATGATCTGTTGTCCTATGTTGACTGAAACTCTGGAGCTATAGATTGAGTCTTTCTTGGAATTCATTAGCTTAGTATTACTGCTAAGGAGAGACTTTTGGTGCTGAAGCTTTATTATTCTAAGATTCCAGCTAGTTCTCTGACTTGGCTCCGGAAATTGAAGATATAGATGGCTTTGCTTAGTTGCTTTTAATATAAAGCTTTTCCTCTTTCTATAATAAAACAGAGTTGCTTGAGAAACTGGAGAGAGAAACGGAAAAGAGAAAAAAGAAAAGTTGGGGGGGGGGGTGGCACAGGGCAGGGAGGAGGGGACGAGAGGACAGGAGTTCTGTTGAGTTTAGATTGAAGAGGCTAACCTTCTAATCTTGAAGTATTGTTCTCAAGTTATCTTTCCTCATATCTTGTATTGGACATATAGACTTCGAGAGATAGATAAGTTGTAAGAAGAGTAGAACACGATTTCCTGACACACATAATCTGGAACTAATACTTGCAGTGGTCCAAGGGCTGTTACAGTCATTAATTCTTCATCAGAAAGGTTAGGAGGGGCTAAAGTAGCTGCAACTGCTGTGGTCCCAGATGAAGTAGTGAAAATTAAGGATATTCTGCAGAGATGGGCTGATGTTGATAAGATGGATCTGATTCTCACTCTTGGTGAGTTTACCCTGTTTATAACCTTGAAACTGCCTTCATGTTATTCTCATGAAATTTTTTGCCTCTGTCATTTGTTCCTTAAGGTGGCACTGGTTTCACTCCTAGGGATGTAACTCCTGAAGCAACAAAAGAGTTGATTGAAAAAGAAACCCCGGGTTTACTCTATGTAATGATGCAGGAAAGTTTGAAGGTAATTCCTTTCTTCTGTATACATGCCTTGATGAGTGGTAGTTAGTTGCATTTGACATTTACTCCTTTTTGGCCAAGAGTTGATGTACTACCGAGATGAATACATTTGTTTTTTGTTTATTTCGCCGTCTTTGTTTAGGAGATTTCTTGTCCTAACTGTGTAATCGCTTTATCGATTTATTTCACGATGTTAATATGACAAGTGAGCAACTGAATGTACTGTATGAAGTTCACCATCAGATCTCTGTCTGGGTAAAAGGAAGTTGCTGACCTATAGGAAGGGATTCATGCTAGCCCAGGGCAGCCACTGTTTTATTTAGAAGATATGAGTAAAAATTACGTAAAATTACTCAAATACTCCTTCAACTTTAGCCCAACATGCAATGTAGTCCTTGAATTTTTAATTTGTTCAATGCAATCAAAAGTCCAGAGATCATATTGAACGAATTGAAAGTTCATAGACCACGTTGCACATTGGACGAAAGTTCAAGGATCGCATTGAACAATCAAAAGTTCAAGGACCACATTGCACGTTTAGCCAAAGTTCAAGAGACCATTTGTGTCATTTTCCTTCAAAATTATGCTTATGCTTGTGTTATTATCCAGTGTCAAAATTGCCTTTTTCTGTACTGAGGTGATGTCGATCTACTTAGCTTAATTTACTAAACTTGCTTGTCCTTAATTTGCTTAGGTAACTCCTTTTGCCATGCTCTCCCGTGCTGCTGCTGGAATAAGAGGCTCTTCATTGGTAATGCTACAAATATATCATTCCATAACTGATGACAATGTGCAACAAAATATAATCCAAGTGGTGTTACATTTATATCTGGGAACTTGTCTGTTTGACTACACAGTTAAAAGTTAAAACCTCTATTACAAACTTTTACACAAAGCAACCACAGTAAATTGATTAGAATAGCAAATTGCTCCCGCCTGGCGTTGAGCTTTAAATTGTGGGAAATTGGCAAACCAGCATTTGGACAGTCTTGGAAGCCCAAACTGCTTCTGAACTCCAATGACTCTGGTTTTTGCACTTCTTAAAATAGCTGTGTCTCCAAAGAGGAGAAGAATATATTTCTGGATACAGATCTTTCTTAAAGTGTTCTATTATTTAATTTGTTGGAAATTTACCCTTTTTAAATTAGTTGAACTCAAGTTGTTTTGATTTATTAGCTGTCTGAAATTGCCACATCAGTAGTTTCTCCTTTCAAACAGTGTGAATTTCCTTTAAAACATAACAACATATATTTCACCTGGTTTTTGAGTCCTAAGGATGAGCCGCCAAAAATTTTCCAATTCACCGATTTATTTTAATAATAATAGATAAAGGATTCCTCGATTTTATGTGATATAGCTTGTCTTGTAGATCTCTGTTTCCATTCGATATATGTGAAAGCATTCTGATATTGTCAAACATGCAAGGGATTAGAAATATGAATATGCTTCACTTCGTTGATTTCTGCTAATTGCAAATTTGTGATGCCAAAAATGCTCAGATCATTAACATGCCTGGCAATCCGAATGCTATCGCTGAATGCATGGAGGCTTTGTTGCCCGCCCTCAAGCACGCCTTGAAGCAAATAAAGGGAGACAAGAGAGAGAAGCATCCTCGCCATGTCCCTCATGCTCAAGCGGTGCCTGCGGACACCTGGGAACGTAGTTATAAGTCGGCCTCTGATGGCGAGAAGGAACGCGGTTGTTCGTGTTCCCACTGATGATACTCAAGGTGAAGTCTCATTCTTGTAAATTATTACGAGTATCTGTCTTGTGTCTACTGGGAGGCGAAATGGTAGCTACCTTGAGAATAATTATGCTCGTGGCCTCTGTAGTGAACAGGTTCTTTGTACAAGGATGGTCAGTGGTCAGGTTCTCAGTAATAAGTCGCCTAATGAACACTTGCTTATACACAGTCAGTTTTATACTTAGAATGAAAGGAACAAAGATCATGCGATCTAACTGACATTATGGTGGTGATTCGAAGTCTTTAAAATTGTTTTGAATTAGGAGTTGAGTCCAGCTGTCATTACATCTGATTTTGTTGCATCACAAAAATTCGAGACGTCATGGTCCAGGATAAGATGCGAAGTCCCAATTTCCAGCATGCTGTCTTGTCCCACCAACCCGATTAGTAAATTTTCCCATGAAAAAGCAAAGTTTAGAAAGGACTCTCACATGAGTTGGTAATTTATTCTTCCACAAAAAGTTAGTTTTCTCATGTTGATTATCAACGATTTTGTTATACTATTAAGGTCTATTTAGGAACATTTCAATTTTGCTGTTTTTCTTTTATTTTATTTACGGGAACAAAAAAAGCACACTGATCCGTTTATGTATGTTGGTTGATTTTTCTATTTCTCAGAATAGATAGATTGATTTTTCTATTTCTCAGAATAGATAGAAAACAGAAATCAAAAGCCCAGGAGAATAATTTCTTGGATTATATATTTTTTCCTATTTCATCTTTTTGTCTTCTTTCTCTAACCGGTCGTCGGTCTCGGCGGAGACCGTGACCGGTCAAAGACCGGGGCTGGCGGGTCTCATTGGTCTATTGAGTGCGAGCCTTGCTAGGCCTCGGCATTGCTAGAGGAGGAGGAAAAGAAAAAGAGATATGAAAAAGAGAAAAGAGGAAAAAATATATAAAAAAATTTAGAAAATATATCGGAAAATTGGTTTTGTACTAATGACACTTCTTTTCTTTTTCTCGTAGTCACTAAACTCGTTCTTTTGCCAAAAGAAAACTTGTTTAGAAAATACAAATAGAAAAAATTATATCCGAAACAAAAACATTTTCGGGAATGGAAATGTTATTAAACGTCCCCTTAATAAATTTTATGAGAGAAAAGTAATTTCTTAAAGAAAGGAAAGTAATTCTAAAACTGCTAACAGTCGATAGCAATCAAACTGGGATCATCGGAAATTTAGAAATCTGCCTTTCCCATTGACCAGAAGCTTTCTTTATTAGAAAAGCGAGTTTTCTCCTATTTCAGATTAGTATTTTTGTCTCGTTGTCTCGTAACCTTTATTCGAATTAAAAGTGACTCCAAAGCTATCATAAGTCAATAGATTTAAACGTGGTAATATTCCATCCGCACAACTGGACAGGGTAACGGAGTTCGCCTTTTTTTTCTTTTGTGTGTGTTTGTGGAGTTGGAGCCTCATTAGGAGCGCTTGATGAGTGAAATTCTAGATATCTCAGGTTTGGTCAAAGGCTGTCCGGGATGCACGAAAGTTGATCTCGACGTCGGCCATCCGCCATGAAGGGAAGTCGTCATAGGTTTTTGGGTTTAGGTAAAGAGAGAGACCTGATTTCAGATGATGCTAAACCATCTCCGGCGCAGTAGCTCCTCCACATCATGGACCGATCCCAAGTGATCTCTGGAGTAAATTATTTGCGTCGTCATGTGAATTCCATCGATTTCGGATGGTTGCGCTACCGAAACCGAAGGCGGTTTTCACCGATTAATGTCATGCATGCATTATGTTTTGAGTGCATTGTAATACACCTCTCGTCCCATCTATGGCCGATCAGCTTTCCATCACCATTTTCACAATGGATGAAGATCGTTTTCCTTTTTGTTTTATGATAAATTGCAAATACCATCAACTTCACCTTGCCACCAACTGCTGCCGTGTCCACCCATAACCTATAAAGATACATAGAAGTCTCGTATCGAGAAATCGACGCGGTTTATAATATTTAATATATCAATCGATAACTTACTGATTTAAATTTCTAAACGAAGGTGAGTTCAACTGTATATGTTGACAGGCTCGGACTTGAGATCTCGAGTTTGCCTCTGTGGTGCTCAAATCTCATCACAAGCACATCACTTATTGGAATCTGAGAATTAGTAGTGAGTTGCCGTTGAAAGCCACGAGAATGGTGAACTCAAGGAAAAACAAGACCGTGAGGGCTCACAGCGTCAGTGGAGTCCCAAAGTGGACAATATTGTCGGTGGTGAGGTGGAGGACGTTATGGAGTGGTATCAGAGTCGATTTTCGGTGGACAATATTATTAGAACCGTTCCCGATGGCATATGGTGACCATAGTGTGGCACATCATGGTGACCACAGTGGAGACGTTGTGCCGTTGAGGGCAAATATGTAAGATCTTGTTCTATATTGTCTAGGTAGGGAGTCTTGAGCTAACTCGTGTAGTGTGAGTTGCAGCCAATTTACGACGAACAATATTATTAGAACCATTCCCGACGGCAAGTAGTGATCATAGCATGATGACCACATTGGGGACAATGTGCCGTTGAGGGCGAATATGTAAGATCTATGTCCCACATTATCTAAGGAGGGAGTAAGTTGTCGCCGAAGGTTGTGAGTATGATGGGCGTTCAAAGTGGATAATAATGTCGGTGGTGGGGTGGATGACGTTACATTGTGTTTTAATATTACTTTTCTCTGAACCGGTCTCAAGAAGTTGTGTCGAGCACGACTTGGACCCTCGTTCTCGAGAGCGCCAAGGCTTCGAGGTTTACTTTCCCCTTCGAATGGTTCAAACGATAATTAGCGAGGGCACCCAACAAAAGAAAAAAAAATAAAAGAGAGGCAAGAAATCACCAAGATCCGAAAATAAACAACTAAATTAATCAATGTTTTGAAAGAAAAAAACACGCCCGACAGAAGACGCCCAACCACTACAGTCAGCTTCCGATCCGAGCGAGAGGAAGAAGACGTGCGGATATAAATAGATGGGCCAAGTCTCTCTTCACTCGCGCCCCCCGTACGTTTCATCTCTCCTGCTCGTTTCAGTTGACTCTCTCCATTTCCGTACCTCCTCCGCCGCCCGCACTCGCCACCGCCGTCTCTCCGTCCTCCGCTTCGCTCTCCGCTCGACTCCAATCAGGTACGCGTTCGCTTCTCGCTAATCCGGCCCTGCGTCTGCGATGGAGTCGCTTGCGAGCGCCATCCATGTCTCATAGATCTGATCGGCGAAGTCGAGTCGTTCCGACGAGAAGCGGTCCAGGTGAGATTGTTCTCGACGCGTTTGGCTTCGGTAGGCTTTGATAGGGAGTTGCGGTGCTTGCTATGCGGGTTTTTTTTTTTCTTTTTTCCATTGTTGGCTTTTGAGTGTTTGATGGATGAAGAGCAGCTGAGACCTGAAGTGGTTGATTGTTGCATTTGTACTGGGTTCGAGTGCGCTGGATGGATGATCGTACCCGTGGAGCCTGTGTTCAAGCTTTTGTTTTGGAAGTTTTAGTTTCTTTTGGTCATTTTTTGAGATAATTGTGAGCTCGTCGATGTGTTCCCAAATAAGAGGATTGAAGTGGAAGCCAGGTCGACGTTCTGCTAATTTGTATTTAATCTCCCTCTACTGCGCAGGACGCGGAGACAAGGTGTTTGCCATAATTTCACTGAGACATGGCTAGCATTTTCAGTTTTGTAATCGTGTAGATTAGCCTTGAGCTCTGTTCTTTTATTCAATGCTGGAGGGATGTTGGGTTGACACTTCACTTGATGGGAGGATAGATAGAAAAATCCACAGTTATTTCGACGTGCATGATTACATGATGTCTCTTTGTTGGAGAAGGATATCTAAGTGGTTGTTTGTAGCATGGTGCATGCACCTTTTCGATTATGTTTCATCATGGAAATGATATCTGATGGAATGCTATGAAACAGAGCTATGGCGTCCCACATAGTTGGCTATCCTCGCATGGGGCCCAAGAGAGAGCTCAAATTTGCACTGGAATCTTTCTGGGATGGGAAGAGCAATGCTGAGGAGTTGCAGAAGGTGGCAGCTGACCTGAGGGCATCGATCTGGAAGCAGATGGCTACTGCAGGAATCAAATACATTCCCAGCAACACTTTCTCTTTCTACGATCATGTGTTAGATACCACGGCTATGCTGGGTGCTGTTCCTCCCAGATATGGTTGGAATGGGGGTGAGATTGGATTTGACACCTACTTCTCCATGGCTAGGGGTAATGCCTCTGTCCCAGCTATGGAAATGACGAAGTGGTTTGACACCAACTAGTAAGTTGTCTCTGCTCATGTTATGACCATACTACCAGTATATCCTTATTCTCATGTTGCTGTGTCTGTGGAGTGTTTATAATGTTGTTTTTTTGTTATTTACAGCCACTATATTGTCCCTGAGCTAGGACCAGATGTTAAGTTCTCTTATGCATCTCATAAGGCAGTCGATGAGTTCAAGGAGGCCAGGGCTGTAAGTATACTAAATCAGTTTTTCACTTTGCTGTTGCTCTCTCAGAGCTTCTCCTTGATTTCCTGAAGCCATTGAATTTCTCTCTGATGCAGCTTGGAGTTGATACAGTTCCAGTCCTTGTTGGCCCTGTGTCCTACTTGTTGCTTTCTAAACCTGCTAAGGGTGTTGAGAAATCCTTTTCTCTTCTCTCCCTTATTGGAAAGATTCTTCCAATCTACAGGTAGGGGGCTGAGACTGTCTCAAATAGTTGCCTGACCTGTAGTTCATTGATAGTGAATTTTTTAACATCGTGTTAACTAATTTTTTCTATGCAGAGAGGTTGTTGCTGAACTGAAGGCAGCAGGTGCCACCTGGATACAGTTTGACGAGCCAACTCTTGTGATGGATCTTGAGTCTGACAAATTGCAAGCATTTACTCATGCCTACTCGGAGCTAGAGTCGTCCCTGTCTGGCCTGAGTATTCTTATCGAGACATACTTTGCCGATGTGCCTGCAGAGGCATACAAGACACTCACCTCATTGAAAGGCATTGCAGGCTTTGGATTTGACCTAGTTCGTGGAACAAAGACCCTCGATTTGGTTAAAGGTGGATTTCCTTCTGGCAAATATCTTTTTGCTGGAGTAGTAGATGGAAGAAACATTTGGGCTAATGATCTGGATTCATCTCTCAAAACCCTGCAAGCCCTTGAGGGCGTAGTTGGAAAAGGTATATATATACCATAGCACAGTCATAGAATTTTGCTTGAACTTAAAATCTATTTGCAAGGTGGCTAATGCTTTGTGTATAACCTTTGTCAGATAAGGTTGTTGTCTCAACATCCTGTTCTCTTCTTCACACTGCTGTGGACCTAGTGAATGAAACTAAATTGGATAAAGAGATCAAGTCATGGCTCGCATTTGCTGCACAAAAAGTAGTTGAAGTAAATGCCTTGGCCCAGGCATTATTTGGACTGAAGGATGAGGTACAGGCAGATCTTGAGTTTGTATATGAGCATTTGATTTTCTTTCCAAATTGATTAATATTACAGAAGGAAGGACATATACAATTTTATGTATTTATTTGACTGTTTGAACATACTCATCTGCAATGGAGGACTCAAATATATTTCAGTTGTTATTTGACAAACTTTGACCGTTTTTTCATTCCAAGCAATAACCCTGCTGTTTGTGCTCTGTCCTTTGTAACAAAATTATTAATCTTTTGGCTTTGGTGCATTGGGGCACATATTTTTTATTTTGTAAGCTCGCCTTCTTTGTTGTTTCATGAGCATCTCCAGACTGTTTTCTGTGCTAATGCTGCCACCCAAGCGTCGAGAAAGTCCTCCCCAAGGGTGACAAATGAGGCTGTCCAAAAGGCGGTAAGTAATTTAACCTAACTATTGCAGTCTGAGATTCCGAAAACCCAGCTTGACCATTTCAATCAATTCATGGAAATGTGTTTCTCAGGCTGCTGCTCTTAAGGGCTCTGATCACCGCCGGGCCACAAATGTCAGTGCCAGGCTAGATGCTCAGCAGAAGAAACTGAACCTTCCAATTCTACCCACCACCACCATTGGATCATTCCCTCAGACAATGGAGCTTAGAAAAGTACGCAGGGAATACAAGGCCAAAAAGTAAGCAATCTTCTCGGTGCCAGTCATGGTTCTGTCAAGAGTGATTTTCACTCTAAGTCCTGAATCTGTCTGATTCATAAGCTGTACTTCTTTTGGAATGTTAGGATTTCTGAGGATGATTACGTCAAGGCCATCAAGGAGGAGATTAGCAAAGTTGTCAAGCTTCAGGAAGAGCTTGACATTGATGTTTTGGTACATGGAGAGCCTGAGGTGAGGTTTCGTCTAATCTGGATGTTCGAAGCCCATTTATGTGGAAACACTTTCTTTTTAGGAAGGCTTACAAGTTTCCCTGCTGTTCTTTCTTGGATCTTGCTGATGCAGAGGAATGATATGGTTGAGTACTTTGGTGAGCAATTGTCTGGGTTTGCCTTCACTGTCAACGGGTGGGTACAATCTTACGGGTCACGATGTGTTAAACCACCTATTATCTATGGTGATGTCAGCCGCCCCAAGGCTATGACAGTCTTCTGGTCTTCAATGGCTCAGAGCATGACAAAACGTCCTATGAAGGGAATGCTCACTGGTCCTGTTACCATTCTGAACTGGTCTTTTGTAAGAAATGACCAACCAAGGTAAACAAAAGGAAGAGGAGAGGCGAGGAGAGAAGAGAGAAGAAATAAAGCAAATTTTTTGTCAACCTGCTAATTAGTGGGCTTCTTTTCTTGTTTCCTCTTTTGCTTAAAGACACCCGCCTCTTGCAGATCTGAAACCTGCTATCAAATTGCTCTGGCTATAAAGGATGAGGTTGAGGATCTTGAGAAAGCTGGTGTCACTGTTATTCAAATCGACGAGGCTGCTTTAAGAGAGGGTTTGCCTCTTAGGAAGTCTGAGCAGGCTTTCTATCTTGACTGGGCCGTTCACTCATTCAGGATCACTAATTGTGGTGTTGAAGATACTACCCAGGTTACTTTCCATTCCTTTCTTGACAACTGATGACACCAACTTAGTTCTATTAAATTGGTGACTGAATTTGTCCCCACTTGGAAAAAGTTTGAAATCCACCGTAGATTTAGGTATAACTGCTGAACTGATTAGTTGATTTTTTTACAGTCGAGACACATTTATTGCCAGAGTGAAGAGTGTTTTTATCTTACTGTCTTCTTATTGATTATTCACTGCATGGACTTGCAGTAAGGGAATATGGAGGGAATCGAGCTTTTCGTTCCCTTCTCATGCTTTAATGGAAAAAATAGCGATTCCCTTTAGTTCTGACCAGCTAATCTTATTTGTTCCACAGATCCATACTCACATGTGCTATTCAAATTTCAATGACATCATCCACTCGATAATCAACATGGATGCTGATGTGATCACTATTGAGAACTCCAGATCAGATGAGAAGCTGCTCTCAGTTTTCCGTGAAGGAGTAAAATATGGCGCTGGCATTGGTCCTGGTGTTTACGATATCCACTCTCCTAGAATCCCATCCACAGAAGAAATTGCTGATAGAATTAACAAGATGCTTGCGGTCCTTGAGAGCAACATTCTTTGGGTCAACCCTGATTGTGGCCTCAAAACCCGCAAATACTCTGAAGTTAAACCTGCTCTGAGCAACATGGTCGCTGCCGCCAAGCTCCTTCGCACTCAGCTTGCCAGTGCTAAGTGAGTTCACTAGGTAATTATCAGATGTTACTGATCCTTCTGATGTGTTTGTCAGAAGTTCAAATAAGTGGCCCCCCTCCCTCCCTTTTTCAGTGAGATGAACATTCCACATTTTTGTCTGTTCTTTTCATGTTTCACAAGTTTATCATGTATACATAGTAGTTGGATGTGTACTGATGACTCAAAAAGGAATTTATCATATGTCAGGAGCTGAAGTTTTCCTATGGAATCATACACTTGTTTATATGTACCAAATTCTTCATTTTCATGGGAAATTTGGTTAGCTGGGATCAAAAAATAGAAGAATATCAATTAAGAATTCATTATATATAGAAGTCATACGATTCACTTGTCGCATTTAGAATTACATTTCTTGCTGTATGAAGTGTGGAGCAACAAATTGTGTTTGCAAGCTTAAAGTTCTGGGTCAGATTTGGTTTGTCCGAGAGACCTGAATGCATGTTTCACATACAGGCCAAGCGCCACAATTAGTAGAGCTGCCACCATGGTGTTCATCAAATTCCTCAGTCCCTTGAGCTTCGTAATGAAACTCCCAACTTTTTCCTTATAATTCTCGCCTCTGGGCTGACTAATGTCACTGATGTTCATTGTTCCCCTTTTTTCCATCTTGTTGCCTGTATCTGCAGTATTGGCATGCTTTTGATCCTTTTCAGTTGCTTTCTTTTCAACCAAATCTTCGCTCTTCTTTTGCTGTAAGGCCGTTTCCGGTCCATCTTTCGCTTCCTCTGCTTTCTTGCTCTCTTCTTTGACTTCCTTGGGTTTTTCCTCATCCTCTGTCGACTTCTTTGGTTTCTTCTCCTCGTCGGTCAGTTTTGCTGGTGCCTTTTCTGCTTTTGGTGGCTCCTTGGTCTCCTGTTTCTGATCAATCTTTTGAGGTTCTGCCGTGGGTGTGGTGGGCTTAGTAGGTTGCACTGCTGGTTTTGCCTCTCCACGGGGTTCGGCAGGAACGATAATCTTTGGAAATTTGACATGAAGATGGCCGTTGTCGAATTTTGCACTGATCTTGTTAACATCGTAATTGGATGAAATAGGCGTTTCTTTGTGGAATCGCCTCCACTTGTTACCGCTAACTTGACGCTCTCCCAGGAGCCTCAAATTGCCAGCCGATGTGATTTGGACCTTCAGTTGCTCCTTTCTGAAACCTGTCGAATGTCCATCAGATCTCTGCCAAGTTAGTGCCTCTTAAGACATTTCTTTAGATTTTCCAGAATCACTTTTTGTTGTTTTTTTAACTCGCAATCCGAATCTGATGCTGCCTTTGGCTTTGATAAAAGAAAATATCAAGCATGCTTATCTTAGTGAGCAACTTGTGCCCAATTAAAATTCCATTCAAGCCGATCTTGACTGATGGACTAAATGCTAGAATAACGCCGATTTCCAATTAAGGAGATGGACAACAGGGATCATCATTGTTATCAGAGATGTTGATCTCTTCTTCGTATCTACCTCTTTTTTAGCTAGCAGATGTAACGCTTTTGTAAATCATGTCTGATCTAATGTAGTGAAGACGATAGCTAACTGCTTTCAAAGAAATGACAGAGAAAATGCTCCGACGCAAATTTCATATCACCTGGCAGTTGGACGATAAGCGTGTCGAACTTATCTTCTTTCGCCCAGTTCATGGTCGGCTCGAAATCTTCATACTGGCGGGCCGACGTTCTTGCAGCCATTCTCAGCCTTTTGTGTTCTTCTGTGTGTATTGTTGCTCTGGACTAGAGAAGATCTTATTGCCTTGTGAGGAAAGACGGGCTGGATTTGGGGAGCTTTATAACCCAACAAGCCAAGATTGTGGGGTTGCTTGCTTTCGGGATTTGGTTATTCTTTGGTCGTCCCCTGGAACGAAAGTTGCTGTGCTCGGGCCTTTCCGGTGGGCTGTTCAAGGGCTGCACGTATGCTTTGTTCATCCCCGTGTGTGAAGAAAAGCTGATATTCTTTGCCTCCTTTTGGACTCTTCAGCTGAAATACTGAGAATGAGATTCCCCTTCAAGAATTCCCATGTTTCTCCTGATTCTCGGGTTGGTTGTAGGGGCCTCTCGATCACGACTCCATTAATCATAATTTCGGAGCAATGATTTTTCGCTCGGGTTCTTGACAATGCAACTTGGTTCGCTCGTACAAACTCTCGAGTTATGAAAAGAGCCAGATTCCGATAGCTTATTAGCTTTATAGATGCTCTTCCTATTAATGTCACGGGCATGTTTCGTGTGACAGTCCTAGCTTACGGTCGAGATGACTAGTTTCGTCGCGAAGCAAGTGCAAAAGCACTGTCTAATCTTGATTGGTATATGACATGAATAGTTTTGATAATTTGGAGTAGAACAGAAGGCAATCTCACTTGAACTGCCAAGGAATTTGGCTTTATTTATTTTTTCTGAATTACTTGTGATTATGTCGGTAAGCTATAGGAAACGAAACATGTTAGGGTCAAGTGATCTGAGAAAGAAATCTATGATGATCGCTAAAATTGTTGGATTTCCCAATTGAATCTCTCGTATCAATTTTTGTTTTTTTTCTATTTCTTTGCTTTTCCATAATCCAATCGCCTAAATTGATTTATTGATGAGGATGGTGAAAACCATGGAAAACATGTGTTTATCTCTTTATTTAACCAAACGGCTGCTTTAGGTTCTTTCTTTTATCATTGTTCCTTTGTCTTCATAATTTTATTAGAATTTTCCAATGACTGTACGGATTGTGATATAATAGAATAAGTAAATGGAATGATTTAAAAGAGAGAGAAATTGCCGACATCTTAATTTTATCAATTGTAAATAATTTCCAAGAGGGATAGAATAATTTACTAAGCATCGTGCTAAAATCATAGAAAATAAAATAAAATCATGCTGAAGACTATGTAAGCAATTAATATATGTCGTTGTGCCTCTTTAAATGTCTTATTTGATAAATATTAATAATTGCACGTTCGGTTAAATATTCATTGCTTGTGATTAGTTAATATTAATTGCGAAAATTATTATTTTATTGTTCGAATTTAATAGTTAAAGATAATACTTTACCGATCGTTACACATATTAATTAATAACAGTTTTTGAATACTTTGCTTAGAGCACAAATTATAATGGGAATGGAACTATGATTCACCCCTTTCGAGTGGAATGAGCATTCCAATCGAAATGCCACTCCACTTAAAAAATAAATAAATTATAATCACGGAAACTAAAAAAAATAAAAAAAAAATCAAGCAGCATATTCTGTATTTGAGAAATGCTAATTATTCAATTTCTTAATATTCATAAAGTAAACTGGCAAGAACACGTTGAAAGTGGAGCGATCCATACATGGGCCCCACTATACCCCATGTGAACTGTCAATCATTAATGTTTAAATAAAACAAAATTTAGAAATAATATTGAAAAATTAAAAAAGGGATCTATCAACTAATATTATTATTATCTTAAGCTTTATAAGTTACGCACTGAATGACCTCACACGCCATCTTTATTAAATTCACTAAACGGATCGCCCCATCATGCCATCTTCAAATGCATTCTTATATTATATTTTAAATGATTTCCTGTTATCAGTTCAAATATTTATTCTATTTTGGCTTCCCTCACAAACTTTAATTTTGAAAAAAAAAATCTACATATCAGATACGTTCATGAATTTTAATTTACTGGCTAAGTATTCCATAGTAGGTCAACTACACAAGTTAAATTCTTATTTATCCAAGTTAAATTTCAAATAATTTATGTCAACCGGATATAAATTACGAAGAGTGAAACTTACCATACTTAGTAGAAATTTCAAGAAAACAAAAAAAAGTTTATTTTATATGATATTTGCTTAATAAGCTTATAAAGACACGAAGATATCTGAGGAGGAGATGTGGTCTCGAGCTTTAATTTAACCATTATAAAGACCGAATGAAAATGTCATTTGAAGAATTGGAAGTTGGATATGAAAATTCACTTTCTCTTGAATTTGTAAATACTCTTTCTCTTTTGCCTTTTCTTCTATTGGCATATTTTAACTAAATGAAGAAATTCAACTCTTTTGATCATGCATGATTCGGATATACAATTCGACAAGAACTCCAAATAAAACGCATATAAGAATTATTGCAATCGATAACATCAATACAAATAAAGCACCGTGTGTTGAAACATAATTATCAGTGTGGATCTGCTTAAATCGTGAACCGTATTACTAATTTATAACAATATTGTTAGATCGGTCATGCGACAATTTTATAACATATCTTCTCTGAGATTAAAATTTCACTACATAACCACTCCATCATCAATAAACCTCTTTTCTTAATTGTTAAGTATAATTCTTCCATTGACGTGTGAAATTGACTACTTGACAATCATTGCATTAATCTTCCTCGTGATGAAGATCTAAAGATAGCATTGCCCGAGCTAGATCCATTATTATATAGGTAAGATAATATAAGATAAAGATCAATTGCTAGTTCTTTTACTTTTTTGACTTGACCTCCTCCCCCCCCCCCCTCCCCCAAAAGAGATCAAACCAACTTTACCCATATATATCAATGGATATAAAAAATCTGAAATTGATACCATTAACTTCGAAACAATTTTTGTATCACAAGAAATATCAAAACAATACACTAATATCACGAGTATTTCTATAATTAAATTTTGTCACAAAAAATCTAAAAATTAGTACGTTCACTCCATGTATACCCCATCACAATCTTTTAGATAAATATGGCACGAACATAATAATTTAGAGTAAGTATGTGACACGATAAATATGCATAGTTATATATATCGGAGAGATTTTTTTTTTATTTTTTGGGTCGTACTAGCCCTATTACAATTTCACTTTCTGGTTGAGAATTTGCCCGCTAATTAACTTCCCTCGGTTAACCAGCATCATCCGACGGTCAACGGTCGATCGTGTATGGCATGGCGTTGCGCGGCACAGTCAACGGAGGACCGTCTGGGCCGCCACTTGTCTTCGCGTCATTCTTCATTCATTTCACCGTCAATCTCAATGCTCCGTTCGGTCGGCACATGCATGTCATCTCCGGAAGAACTCGAAGAGGGAGACGACGACTTCGACTGCGGCTGATGCGAAGAATATTGCCAAATTTTCCCTTCTTTTCCTGTTTGGTGGGCAAAATATAGGAGGAAGAAGTCGTAGGATCGTGGCGTCACCTTTTTTTGGCAGTTTCTCTGGCGGTTGGTGGGCCCCGACCGTGCTTGAAGATAAAACTTGTATCGAGAAATGATAAGCACTGACTCCATTGTTGCAGAGCCGCAGTGGGTCCTCGCGAGATGGAGGGGAGAGGAGTTGAAGCCGCCGAAGGGTGTCTCGTGTTCGCCGTCAACGGAGAGAGGTTCGAGGTCGCCGGCGTCGACCCGTCGACCACTCTGCTCGAGTTCCTCCGCACTCGGACTCGCTTCAAGAGCGTCAAGCTCGGCTGCGGCGAAGGTGAGCTCCCGATTCGAGGGTCTCTGCTTTCGGTTGTTCATTGAGCTCGAGCTCGCTCTGGAGTTGGGTTTTTAGTTAGATTTGGAGGAGTCCTTGTCTTGCTGGTTCGGTCTGTGTTCTGAGATTGAAGTGGTTAGTGGTGGCAATATGTGAGCTCGGGTGCTTCCTCTCTAGTCTCTTCTAGTGTTCCTCGTTGAACTTGTCTGGATGTCATTTAATTCGGGAGGCAAAATTACATTGGAGCTCACGGCGTCGGAGTCTCTACATGTTCCTTTTCATTATTTTGGTGTATGGTATTGTTACATTGGAGCTCACGTTCGCCAGCTTTTGCAATTTTGGGTTTTGCAGGTGGCTGCGGTGCTTGTGTTGTCCTTTTGTCCAGATATGATCCTGTGCTTGACCGAGTTGAGGACATCACTGCAAGTTCCTGTCTCACCCTGCTGTGTAGTGTAAATAGATGCTCTATTACAACTACTGAAGGGCTTGGGAACAGTAAGGACGGGTTCCACCCAATCCACCAAAGGTTCTCCGGCTTCCACGCCTCTCAGTGTGGCTTCTGCACCCCCGGGATGTGTATGTCGTTGTATGGTGCGCTGGTTAATGCCGAGAAGACCGACAGACCCGAGCCTTCTCCAGGATTCTCCAAACTGTCTGTCTTTGAGTCCGAGAAGGCTATCGCGGGAAATCTTTGCCGCTGTACCGGGTATCGGCCTATAGCTGATGCCTGCAAAAGTTTTGCGGCTGATGTTGATTTGGAAGATTTAGGGCTCAATTCTTTTTGGAGAAAGGGGGATAGTGAGGAGTTCAAGATGAGTAGGTTACCTCCATATCGCCACAAAGATGAGACATGCACGTTTCCCGAGTTTCTGAAGAAAGAAATAAAGTCTTCAATGCTCTTGGATACTAAGAGGTATGACTGGTGTACTCCAACCACTGTTGAAGATCTTCGATGCCTGTTGGAAACTGATGGAACCAGCGATGCTTCCCTCGTAAAACTAGTCACTGGAAACACGGGAATGGGTTACTATAAGGAGGTCAAGCGATGGGAGAAGTACATTGATCTCCGGAATATTCCTGAGCTTGCCATTGTCAAAATGGATGATACGGGAATTGAATTTGGGGCAACCGTGACTATTTCTAAAGCTATCGAAGCATTGAGGGGACACGGCAAACATATATCATCCGCAGAAGGAGGAATGATATTCAGAAAAACTGCTGATCACATGGAGAAAATCGCTTCAGGCTTTATCAGGAATACAGCAAGTCTGGGAGGAAATTTAGTGATGGCGCAGAGATTTCATTTCCCTTCAGATATTGCTACTGTACTTCTCGCAATAGATTCACTGGTGACCGTAATGTCCGGATCCAAGGAAGAAAGGTTTACATTGGAGGAATTTTTAGAAAGGCCTCCATTGGATTCCAAAAGTGTACTTGTAAGTATTAAAATTCCAACTTGGCACTTGAGAAGTAGTGCTTCTAAAGCCACGAGAAGACTACTATTTGAAACTTATAGAGCCGCACCACGACCTCTTGGAAACGCATTACCCTATCTAAATGCAGCTTTCTTGGCGGAAGTTATCGTTAGTGAGACTCTTCATGAAATTGTCATAAGCAATTGTCAGTTGGCTTTTGGTGCTTATGGGACTCGACATGCTATACGAGCAAGAAAGGTCGAGGAAACTCTAACTGGAAAAGTGCTGAGCCTGAATGTCGTAAGAGAGGCAATTGAAGTAGTTAAAGCTACTATTGTGGCAGACTATGGAACGAGGGATCCTGCTTATAGGTCAAGCTTGGCTGTTGGCTTTGTTTTTAAGTTCCTTTGCCCCCTTATCGAGTCTAGGGCTCAAAGAGTCAATAATAGTTTAAATGGCTACACGAGTGCAATTTCGGCTGGGGAACCCAATCTAACTCAAGACCATGGGGAATTTCAAGATGGTCAAATCTCTTCCTTGCTATCATCGTCAACTCAGGTTGTTGAACTGAATAAAGATTATTATCCTGTTGGAGAGCCAATTAAAAAATCTGAAGCAGCCATTCAGGCTTCTGGTTTGTTCTCTCCCTCCCTCCCTCCGTCCCTCTCCCTCTCTCCTTCTCTCTCTCTCTCTCTCTCTCTCTCTCTCTATTTTGGAAGTTCAAACAGCAATGATTACCAATAAGACCTTTTGCACCCTTGATTATCTGGTGGAGTTGACTCATTTGGTTATTATATTCTGTTACCAATTGATCAATCTGTTGCAGCTTTGTAGCAGCATCTTCTGGTTAATCATATCACTGATTATTTTATCAACTAGCACTCTGGAAAGATTTCTAATATTTCTTACAAATAACAAGTGGAAGAATTATCTAATCTCTTATTTCTCAGAATTGTAGCTGCAATTGTCGTGTTATATAATATGCACAATCTCCCCTGTAGGTGAAGCTGTGTATGTTGATGATATTCCTTCACCAGCAAATTGCCTGTATGGCGCATTCATATACAGCACCAAGCCTCTTGCACGGGTAAAGGGCATCAGAATATCATCTAGTGTACCATCTAATTCTGTCTTCTCAGTCATTTCCTTTCAAGACATTCCAGATGGTGGGCAGAATGTAGGAGCAATGACCATTTTCGGTGTTGATCCCTTGTTTGCTGACGAGCTTGCTCACTGTGCCGGTCAGCCTATTGCCTTAGTGGTAATCCAGTTACTTATCTTGCTAGCACCCCCCTGCTTGCATCAGAGATATTGGAATATGGAATCAATGTAACTTGAATTTATTGCCATTCCTCTCTAGGTAGCTGACACACAGAAACATGCTGATATGGCTGCAGACTCTGCAATGGTTGACTATGATGTGGATAATTTAGAAACACCTATTTTATCTTTAGAAGAGGCTGTTGAGAGATCTAGTTTCTTTGAGGTGCCTTCTTTCCTTTACCCCAGTGAAGTTGGGGATTTATTAAAGGGAATGGCTGAAGCAGATAACAAAATTCTTTCTGCAAAGGTATTTTCGGTTTAGATATATGTTCATTGTCTTCTTCACCAGCTCCATCGTTGCTTTACTTACAGTGGAGTCACTTTTCGAACCAAAGTCAATCAGTTGCTATATATGCAGATTGAACTGGGATCACAGTACTACTTTTACATGGAGAACCAGACCGCACTAGCTGTACCAGATGAAGATGACTGCATGGTCGTCTATAGCTCGAGTCAGTGCCCTGAATTTACTCACAGCACAATTGCGAGGTGTCTTGGCATTCTTGGACATAACATTCGTGTTATTACAAGAAGGGTTGGAGGAGGGTTTGGTGGAAAGGCTATGAAGGCCATCCTGGTGAGTATATAGTATAATCATCGGTGTCGGTACCTCTGCACGGTAACATGGAGAAGGTTTCTGTTTTATTGTAAAAAAGGAACAGAATTTTATCTAATTATCAAAAACACTGAAACAAAGGTCCTTTTACATTATTGATGAGGGCCCTGGATTCAAGAGACTTCACATACTCTTCTATTAAAATTCGGAAGATGTTGTTCTCTTTTTCTTCTCCCAAGTCATGTTAATCTGTCTTCTCCTGATGATACATCCAGCTTTCGCTGATGGGTGTAGCTTATTTTAAACTAGATAATCATTGCAGTCCCTAAAACTTGCGTTTAGCGGTCAAATCTCTTCGGTCGAATTCTATTCGTAAATGAGGTTACATTGCAAGTTTTTATCCGTACTTAATTTTACCTAAATTAAATAATGCTGTGGATTTATCTAATTGCAGTAGTGGAAAACCTCAGTTTACTGTCGAGGTTAGAGGACAAAAGACATGCAAATATGGCATAGTTTGCTCTGCAAAACATTTTGCCAATTGGCATTGCTATAATCTTTGGATTTTGTGGGGATCAGCAAAAAAGGAGGACTAATTTCGGTTCTGGGAAAATATGTTGCTGATTTTGCCATTTTTGTCATCTTTGGGTCATGTTGGACATTTGTGAAGCATGAGTACCTTCATTCATTTGGTATATCTTTTCCACTTTTCAGTACTGAAAGTTTTGTCTTTGATGGTTAATTAAAAAGAATCAGTATCCAATTTTATCATGGCAATCTGAAACTATGATTTGAATTAGAAACATCTCTGAGATGCTGATGTAATGTTGTTTGCTCCTACACTATCTGCTTGGGTTAAAAAAATTTCAACTTTTAGCTCTCACCAATTGCTTGTATCGCCAATTCTTTTGTTGAAAACAAGTTCAAGCGGGATATACATCTGGGGTCAAATTTACTAGTTGATTTGCTTCTCAAATCTCTGTTGGACTATAATCTGTATATATATCTAAATTGGTTGGCATGTTGTTAGCTATACTTATGGTTCTTAGCACTGTAAGTCTCATAATATGGTTTAATGTTTTTAGGTTGCTACAGCATGTGCACTCGCAGCTCATAAACTGCGGCGACCGGTGAGGACTTATCTCAATCGCAAGACGGATATGGTTATGGCAGGAGGACGGCATCCCATGAAAGTAACTTACAGTGTTGGATTCAAGTCCAATGGCAAGATTACAGCCTTACGGCTTGACATATTACTAAATGCAGGAGCATTTGCTGATATAAGTGTAGTGATGCCGTTAAATATGGTTGGTGCAATAAAAAAGTATGACTGGGGTGCTCTATCATTTGATATAAAGGTGTGCAAAACAAATTATACAGGTAAGTCAGCAATGAGGGCTCCAGGAGAGCTTCAAGGGTCATTTATTGCTGAAGCCGTGATTGAGCACGTAGCATCTGCCCTTTCCATGAATGTGGATTCTGTGAGAAACATAAATCTCCACACTCATAGCAGCCTTAGCTTGTTCTATAAGCACAGTGCAGGAGAACCCCAAGAATACACAGTACCTTCAATCTGGACTAAGCTAGCCTTGTCTTCTAATCTAGAAAAAAGGATCGAGATGGTAAAAGAGCTCAACAGATGTTGCTTATGGAAGAAAAGGGGCATTTCCCGGGTACCTGTAGTGCATGAAGTGTCATTGAGAGCCACCCCTGGTAAAGTGAGCATTTTAGGTGATGGATCCATTGTTGTTGAAGTTGGTGGAATTGAGATTGGCCAAGGGCTGTGGACAAAGGTAAAACAGATGGTAGCATTTGCTCTCAGTTCAGTCCAATGTGATGGAACTACAGAGCTCCTGGAGAAAATACGAGTCATTCAAGCTGATACGTTGAGCCTTATTCAAGGGGGTTTTACGGCTGGGAGCACCACGTCTGAAGCGTGTTGTCAAGCCGTTAGAATTTGTTGCGATATTTTGGTTCAAAGACTCTCGCCACTTAAGAATAGTTTACTGGAACAGATGGGATCTGTCACATGGGAGGTGCTGGTTGGTCAGGTAACTCTATTTGCTAACAAAAAATATTTTATCTTTAATCACTTAGCAGCATAATCCACGTACTGCCTTTTACATTCAAGGTATGTTCGAGCTACATGTCCATTTTGTGGTGCTGAGTTAACCTTTCTGTTTTATGTGGTTACTTGCAGGCGTACCAGCAATCTATTAACTTATCAGCAAGTGCATATTATGCTCCCGAGTTGGACTCCTCGCAATATCTGAACTATGGTGCTGCTGTGAGTGAGGCAAGTTTTCCTCTGACACGCACTATTTGCTATTCAATTTAATGGATCATATCTTGATGTAAAACTGCCTTACCTGGGCATTGTTCCTTGTAAAGCCATTAGACATAATATGTCATGGCTCGGAATGAAGCATACTAGCCTATTTGCTTGACTGTAGATTTATCAATGCCATCTGAATGTGACTGAAATTTTGGCGTCTCAGGTTGAGGTAGATCTTCTGACAGGAGAAACCAGAATCCTTCGGGTAGATATCATCTATGACTGTGGAAAGAGCCTCAATCCTGCTATTGATCTTGGACAGGTTATGCTGGCAGCTAAGACCGGACTGTGCACCTGGCTTTATGTTGTCTTGGCTATTGGCAAATTCATTCTGTCTGCTGAGATTAGAACTGCAAAATAGGACATCATAGATGAGAGGAACTGAAAGGGAAGTCCAAGAAAAAAGACACCTTTCCATATTAGTCTTCAGAACATGAATTGCAGTATTGGCATAAAAGCACTTCATGAATATTTAAACCTTAGTGTCGATGATTACTGTCATCATGAAAAGGTGCTTGACGCCATTTACCTGCGACTGAAGCATCTTCCATCTGCTTCAGATTTGAAGTCTGTTTCAAATAGATAACTTGAGATATGTTCCTCTTTATCTTAATAAGGTGCAATTTTTTCATATCAGTCTCTTCAACTCAAATAGTAAGAAAACTAAGGAGAACAGCTAAAACATATTGTGAAGACAAGGTCACAAGGATCGTTGTAATTCGAATTAACTCTTTTTGCTGAATTTTTTTGAATTTATTATTGCAGATAGAAGGTGCATTTGTTCAGGGACTTGGGTTTTTCATGCTTGAGGAGTACCTGACAAATTCAGAAGGTCTGGTGGTGGCAGACGGCACATGGACATACAAAATCCCAACTTTAGACACCATACCAAAAGAATTTAATGTTGAGATCCTTAACAGTGGATGTCACCAGAAACGCGTTCTCTCTTCCAAAGGTATAATTGCTTTTCTTCATCTAGCAAGAAGTCATGCAAAAAATCAACGAATGGTAGTGGCTGTTGTCGAAAGTTTCCTAAATGGTGGCCATCTGTTGCTGAGTATGGGACAATTAATTTGTTGGACTTAGGCATGAAAAGGTACTGTTGGTCCTCAACGGAAACTTGGAAAATGAAGGCAGGTCAATGATCCTCGACCAGCTTAGTAGTAGGATATGTAAAACAATTTGGTTCTGCATTTTGTTTTTCCTTCTCTTTTTGCATGATGCAGGATAGTTGCATTCTGCTTACCAGCGTACTTAAATTCTCATGCAGCTTCTGGTGAGCCACCCCTACTTCTAGCTGTGTCGATTCACTGTGCAGCAAGAGCAGCTATAAAAGAAGCCAGAAAACAGCTCCTTTCTTGGAGTGGTCATGATGAGTCCAATTCGATATTCCAGCTGGGTGTCCCAGCAACGATGCCGGTTGTGAAGGGGCTCTGTGGGCTAAATAGTGTGGAGAGTTACTTGGACTGGAGACTAGGGAAGGAGCAGAAAGTACGACACCAAACCTAATCATCTCCTTCCCTACCACGTGTACCAAAAAAAGATTTAAGCGTACTCATTATATACAGTATATCTCTGAGATAATTGATGGTTTCTTGCATAGGATGTGATGTAAATTTCGTCTCCTGAAGTGATTCTTGAAGAATCCTTCACGGGGAGGATGCTCAAAAGTACGTCGTCACGTGATGTAACTCCTTTGAGTATACTACAGAAGGAGAAAGCGTTGTTTTGATTCACTACTGCAGGAGTCAAGCAGCTGTTGAGAGATTGCGCTTGCGCATGGAAATGTCGCTACTGTGCATACCTCTGCTAAACGACTTTTGTTCTTAAGGGGCACGCTTGGGCACTCTTCTTAAGTAACTAAACCGAGAATGTTGTGCAGTTTTCAGGGCATCGACCTTTCTTGTTGGCTTATTCACTTTCACTAATCTCTAAGATGCAAGGCGAATACAAGGATGAATTATAAAATGAAATTGCTACTTATCTTTCTGTGCAACGAAAATGCATTGCACGAAGGTTTTGTGGGATTAGTCGAATTGATAAGGCCGTCAAGCTTTCGTGTTAAGAAGAAACAAGAAGAAACAAGGAATTTCACAAGACGGCACAACTTCGAGAGACGATATCTCATCTTTTAGACGTCTTTTTTGGATTATATATCTTTTTTTTAATTTTTATTCGGCATAATTTTTTGATAGAAATCTCTTGGCGGGCACAAAATCACTAGAAAATGCTGCTTAGAAACTTCTGAATCCTACATGAATGTACGGATCTCAGCGCTTCATCAGAAAGTGAAGGCTTTACTTCCCAACTTCAACGGAAATACCTGACTTGTCTGCTGGGGACCATTAGATCACCCAAAAAAGTCCCCTTATTGAAAGGGGGACCCCCATCCACCGTTAGATCCCCTGCACAGAAATCTGGTGTGCAGGGGATCCGGATCCACTTCAACATCGTTGCCAAACCAACTTCCTTGTGTCTTGTCAAATCCTGTCCCCACTTGTCATTGACTGTCGGGTTTAACTATCAGGGATTGCCCATTTGGCGAGAAACTATGCGGTAATTAATAAGCGCCATGTTAATCGCTGATGTGATACATATTTTTAATTCATCCAATAACAAATCGACATGCGTCAAATGAGATGAAATTAAAAAAAATATATATAATAGATTTTCTTCTTCTTCCTCCACATTTGGTTTTCTTCTGCGAGTTCTTCGACCAAGGATGATCGAGTCGTCGAAGCTCCGCCTCAGCCGCCATGCTAGCCACCATCCGCCTCGGAACCAACTCACGACCATAGCTCTAGATTTAAAAGTTTGGTTGGAGGCCATGGATGAGCAAAGCTTGCTGCCATGGACGAGCAAAGCTTGCGGACATTGTTGAGGCCATATTTGGACAAGTAACGAGTCGCCTTGAGCAATGACGAAGAGCTTGGGTCGAAACGTCAGCAGCCATGGAGGAAAACCAGATCTGGTTTTCTTTTTCTTCCTCTACAAGTTCTTCTGGATTTTTGCTTGTCCCCGACATAGCCGCACCACTCCAACCAAGGACAACAGAGTCGCCGAAGCTCCACCTCAGCCGCCGTCCGCCTCAAAACCAACTCGCGTCTGCAGAGGAAGGATGAGGAAGGGAAAAAAATATTTTTTTATTCCACTCATCTGACACATGTCGATTTATTATTGGGTATAAGTAAAAAAAAAACATTTTCTCCTAGTTAGCATTCCTAATCTCGAAACTAGACAATCCTAGTTGTTCAAGAATGCCCGCTGAAAAGCTGCGGTTCCTAGTTGTTCTTCAATCTGGCATTTTGACTAGAAGCCAAAAGTACTTCTCTAACAGCGTGATTACTAGAATCAGGATCATAACTAAGGGCTCTCTTCATGAGCGATATTATACTTTCTGCCATTTAATTACTCTTACCGTAACTTTTGTAATGGCAAATAAAAAAAGGGATAATTATAAATTAGAATAAAAGATCGTATTATTGGGTGCAATGAAATCAAAGACGGCTATTTATGTTTAACGTTCGAGCGAATTTTATCTCAGTTGGAGTTTATTTCACAAAAGAAAGTACATGGCAAGAACGAGTACATTATGAGTACGGACAATATTACATATACATCTCCGAATACATAAATAAAGTCGAATTAAAAAATTTCATGTTATTTGATAGAAAAAAATCATACAAAAAGATAGACGGAGCAATGGACCTGACGATATTTTTATGGGAGTAGCATAGGTAAATAGCAACTAAACGAAGAGTGTCGGAATACGAAGAGTTGCGATGGCTTGTGAGAAAGGGATATAATACGATAAAGAAATAATATTATTCGTGTTGAAGATATTTATTAAGACCTATATGACAGAGATAAAATTAACAAAAAAAGAAGAAGAAGTTATTTCCCTAAAAATACATTCAAACTGTACGAAGCTAGTATAAAAGTACTATCGTGTAAAGTTAAGTTTATTATTGTATATCAAGACTCGCGACGAATTAAGAAATCTTAGAATATTTATTTACTTCATAAATATTTGATTTTGTCAATTATACTATGCATAAAAAAATCATAATTACAAAATTTAGTGACAAATATATTAATATGAATGTCAATTCAATCATAATATTTTTAATGCTATCAATGTAGTCTTAAATATTTGCATGGAGTTTCAAAAGTAGTCCTATTAATCAATTGCCGCCAAAAATTGCTGATATGATGCTTAATCATCACCTGTCATCCTGCCTTCTCTCAAACTTTATAATTTTGTCGGAAAAATTTAAACTATTAAATGAATTGGAAAGACTCGTGAATTGCTTCTATGATTATTTACAAAACAAAACAACTCAAGAGATTGATATTAGGATAAATTTTCTCCTCCGATGCACATGTTGCATTACATATGTTGCAATGGAGAAGTTAGATATTTTTTTATTAAAATTAAGAATTCAATGTTCTTTATTTCATAATTAAGTTTCTCTAAGAAGAAAAGAAGACTTTCTCATCCTATGCACATGCAATGCATGGTCATTAATAAACATGCACATTAAATGCACTCAAAGTCAGCTTTAATATACTATATTGGGTTAGACGAGATATTACGAAATTTTATTCGTCGGCTAACTATAATGCAGGAAAAGCTAAAAGTGCGCCATATGCACATGCACAGCTATAAATTAATTGAAGAGAAGAAACGACAGCAGCTCTTTTCTTAATTTGTCTATCATTGGCCTCTCTTCTCTTAGTCAAGGCCAGAAAATTTTACTTTCTTCGCACATCGATGTTGATGACAGGGCGGACTATAATGCATCGAACGTGGATCAGATATTCAATAATCTGTACATCGGGCCTTGTGGCCCGAGATGGAGGACGGATGCATGCATGCTAACGAGTCCTCGCAGGTCTGGTTCATAAGACAGACAATTGAAACTTGATAATGCTGTCGTGACATGATGCAGATTTCACGTAGGAACCTGAATAATTTCCCTTCTTTATTTTGCCAACTTGAAAGATCTAAGTGAACGGAGTTTTACGTACTCGCAAGGCCGATTATGGATTGCATGATGTGGCATCATTTAACATGTTGTAGCCCTCGTTTTTTGGCCAAGAGTTGTATGATAATATCAGATGCATCGACTGTGGTTGAAGAAAATAAATCAGCAATAGAAACAACATGTGAGGGTCATGTGGCTGACGTGAGCAGTGTTTCTGAAAAGAGATGCATTCGGCCTTGATCTGTGGACTTTGCAGTCAACTATGACTAGCAATTACCAACATTAAAATAATGCTAGATAACCGCGAGATTTGGCATTTGCAGACTTAAAATTTGCTCGCTCCGTTGCTTTAGGATCCATGGTACAGCTCGGCTCACCAGTAGGGAAGGGAAGAAATAACCAAAAGGGTTTCGAGTTGGTCTTATAATAAGCTGCAGCAAGCATTTCTCGTCTTAGATTATTGCAGAAGGAACGGCCGGCCAGATAAATAAATGCTGGAGATTAGTGCGAGTATTGCCGTTAGAAGCATATGCGATTTGTGAATTCCTAACGTGTGTAGAGCTTACACACAAGGCGGAGCAATTAGAAAAATGATGTCCCTTGACAACTAGCAAAAGCTAATTCTGATGTCTGTTCCCGAACGTTAAGATTCACAAGGGGTTGTGTTATTATATTCCCAGTGATTTAGGACGTGTGAGAGAGAAGCAAAGAAGAAGCCCGAGACTTCTCTATTAAAACCTCAACCTTGTGGCTTCTAGTTCCCGGTGTAGAGAAAGTTCAGCTAGCTAGTAAGTTTCAACACGCGTTCACTTGCTTCCCTCATGATGCCATGAGACTCGCACCTCTTATTTTGATCAACGTGCTTCCACCACTTCACATATTTCACACTCTCTCTCGCTTTGAACGAAATTATTTCCACGCAGCAGGCATCGGATCATTCGCATTAGTTGTGATGATGCCTGTTTGCTCTCTCATCATAACTGGGTCTCATAGATAACTATCATGCTTTACGTGGCTTTTATGCATTCTTTTTCAGATTTGTTAACAAGTATTGTTCCGAATTATCAGGCTAAAAAGCGATATGGCGGGCGAGATTTCGAGACGTCGCGTACCCTTTGAAGCACTGCTGCTTTTACTCTGCTTTTGGTCTGCCTCAGTCACCGCATCGGAGTACATGAAGTACAAAGACCCGAAACAGCCAATCAATGTGAGGATCAAGGATTTGATGAAGAGGATGACACTAGCCGAAAAGATCGGCCAGATGACTCAGATTGAGCGGAGTGTTGCGTCAGCTGATGTTCTAAAGAACTACTTCATAGGTAAAAGTACCAGCTTTTTCTCGATCGGCATTATGAAAAATTGCGAATGTGATCAAAACCGGAATTGGATCCCCTGCCTTGATATGATCCATGGTAGGGATCGGACGGCTTAAAAAAAAGCTTTTCCCAAAAAAAAGAAGAAAAAAACCCTACGTTTTTGCCCCCTCTAATGACGGCTCCCACGTCCACGTCACTAGCAGTTACTGCAGGTGATCCAGGTCAACCTCAATCGTGAGGCAAGGCCGCAAAGTGAAGTCTTCTATTTTTCGTGCTCATTTCGAGTCTACCATTGGAAGTTACAGCCATACCTTATCAGCACTGAATATTATTGGTTTGAGCAGGGAGTGTCTTGAGCGGTGGCGGAAGCGTACCGGCCACAAACGCCTCAGTTGAGACTTGGGTGAAGATGGTGAACGAGTTCCAGAAAGGAGCTCTCTCAACCCGTCTTGGCATTCCGATGATTTATGGCATCGATGCTGTTCATGGCCACAACAATGTCTATAAGGCGACTGTATTTCCTCACAATGTCGGCCTCGGCGTCACCAGGTATGCACACATGTTCCTAGCTGTGTTGTCCTAAATTTTTACGCATTCCGTATCATTTCCAGAGTCTTAACAGGAGCAAAATAGGTATCATTTTGTATTTACTCCAAAGAATTCACTAAGGTAGTTTTATAACTCAGGGACCCACAACTCGCGAAGAAGATAGGAGCCGCAACGGCTCTAGAGGTCAGAGCCACTGGAATTCCCTATGTTTTCGCTCCCTGTATAGCGGTAAGAGAAATGATGAACACTCGTTTGTAATCTATTCTCTTGGGAGTACCTTGCCGTATGATCACTTAATATTCGTTAAAACGTGCATTTTTTGCTTTCTCTGTAACACAGAATCTCTCAAGTCGAATTCCATTCATTGTATTTTTACAGGTATGCCGAGATCCTAGATGGGGTCGGTGCTACGAAAGCTATAGTGAGGATCCCGCGATTGTCAAGGCGATGACTGAGATAATACCAGGTCTGCAAGGAGAAATTCCTCCCGGCTCTCGAAAGGGCGTCCCTTTCGTGGCTGGAAAGTACGTGACTTAACCGAGTCTACTCATATTGAAAACCCAATTTCACTTCTGATTCATTAGATTTATCTGTAATGTTCAAGATATGATCGCATGACTGCATAGAACTACTCTTTTCTTTGCTGTTTCAAATTGACATGTTGTATGGTTCAAGCCTAAGCTCTTCGCAATACTTTCGTTGCATAATGGACTCTTTTCTGTAAGAATACGAATATCTTTACTCCAAAATTGTAAACAGCGAGAGTCAAAGAACCATGTGCAGCATACCCCATTACGAGTTAGCTGATTTGTAAATTTCTCCTTAAAAGGCAAAATGTCGCATCGTGTGCTAAGCACTATGTTGGAGATGGTGGCACGACCAATGGAATTAACGAGAACAACACGGTGATTGACTTCCACGGGCTCGTTAGCATCCATATGCAGGGCTATTTCAGTGCCGTGATCAAGGGCGTCTCCACAGTAATGATCTCCTACAGCAGTTGGAACGGGGTAAAGATGCATGCTAACCATGATCTAATCACGGGCATCCTCAAAAACACTCTCAGATTCCGGGTAAGCATCAAACACAAGCATACAACCCAAATAAATCTCTTTCTTGGTGTGAATATTTGGGTCATTTTCATAGTGGAGGAACTTCTTATGTCCTAGGAGAATGCTTGAGAAGCAAGTAACATATTTCTTTGTGTGGCTTCAGGGGTTCGTCATCTCTGATTGGCAGGGTATCGATAGGATGACGCCCATACCAGGCAGCAACTATACATACTCAGTGCAAACTGGAATTCTAGCTGGAATTGACATGGTAACGATCGATTTCCCCCATGATGACTATAAATTGTTTCGCGACTTAGCGAATACATGTTCTTCCAAATAAACCTTGGGTATTGCTCCTGAATAGTCTCTCTGATGGTGCCATAGATTATGGTTCCTTACAACTACACCGATTTCATTGGCAACCTCACAATGCTCGTGAATAAAAACTTCATCCCTATGAGCCGCATCGACGACGCTGTGAGGAGGATCTTGCGAGTGAAATTCACCATGGGCCTGTTTGAGAACCCGATTGCCGATCTAAGCTTGTCCCATCAACTCGGTAGCCAGGTTCGTGACACTGAGCGCACAGTCTGAAATTCCACTACTCAACTACCAACAGAGTGACCGAGCTAACCATTTGATTTGTTGACAGGAGCATCGGGAGTTGGCGCGCGAGGCCGTGAGGAAGTCGCTCGTGCTGTTAAAGAATGGAAAGTCTAGTTACGAACCGGTGCTCCCGCTCCCGAAGAAGGCACGAAAGATACTGGTGGCTGGGACTCATGCTCATAACTTGGGCTATCAGTGTGGAGGTTGGACCATCACTTGGCAAGGCACTAGCGGCAATAACAATACAGAAGGTAATGCGTTAAACTTGAACTCAAAACTATTTTTCACTTGGTTGCAGTTGTCATCGAGCTTGATTAATGAGGTAGATAGAGTAGCTGGTGTTACAAAGGAACTCAATGCTTACCATAGTTTTGCTCTTCATAATTACTCACAGGAACCACAATCTTGGATGCTGTGAGAAAGACGGTTCATCCGAGCACGGAAGTCGTGTACTATGAGGAACCAGACGCGGGATACATTGAGTCAAGCAACTTCTCCTACGCCATTGTCGTCGTCGGCGAGCATTCTTATGCCGAATCGTATGGCGACAGCATGAACATGACGATGCCAGACCCCGGCCCGAGCATTATCGAAAATGTGTGCAGATCTGTTAAGTGCATTGTTGTAATCATATCTGGCCGGCCAGTCGTGATCGAGCCTTACGTGCCCCAAATGGATGCGCTTGTTGCGGCTTGGCTTCCGGGGACCGAAGGCCTGGGCGTAACCGACGTGCTTTTCGGCGATTACGGATTCACCGGCAAGCTCGCTCGCACTTGGTTCAGGACGGTCGACCAGCTGCCGATGAACGTGGGCGATCCGCACTACGACCCATTGTATCCATTCGGGTTCGGTCTAATGACACACCCGGTGAAAGATGACTGAATTCCGGTTTCCCTCTCAGGGTGACGAACCATGTTCCTGTACCCTTCGAACTGAAATAAATAAATTCAGATGCTAAAGCAAAGGTTACTATCATTGTCGCAGCATTTTCTGCTTCTATGACCCGATTTTGGGCCAGCTAAACTTATTTAAGGACAGTTGATGAAATGTAATTACACTTAAAGACCTAAGTCACGAGTTTCAATCTAAAACATTTCTCTGCGAAGTGTCCCTATTAATAATAAGTTTTGAAGGGGACAAACAGATGAAACCAAAAGCTAGGTAGATGGCTAAGAGTCTGCATATAGTAAGTTTCTATTCCTTGATTTTTCTATTCTTTTGTTCCCGGAATAAAAAAACAACAAAAATCCATTTGGTAACACCAATTTATTTTTTTGTTTTTGGAAATAGATTTGGGCTAGAAACAAGAAACAAAAAAAAAAGGTTTCTTATTTTCGGAAATAATTTCTAAAAATAAGCTAATTTTCTTTTTTTTTCTTTTATCCTTATCTCTTGCTGTGGCCATCCACCACCTCCGTTAGTTGTCGCCAACCATCGGCGACCCCACTGCCGACCACCCCGGTTGCCCGACTGCCGCCCGACCGCCACCTGATCGCCACTGGTCGTCGCCTGTTGTCACTTGCCCACCGCCGGCCACCCACAGCTTGCCGTCGCCTATTGCCGACAACCCCACCGCAACCACCCTCGCTGCCCAATTGCTGGCTACCAGTGAACCCCACCGCTCGCCGATCATTGGCAAACAAGCGGCCATAGGAGGAGGCGGCAACGGGCTGTGGGTGGTTGGTGGGCGGAGGCAACATGGGTTGGGTAGCCAGGCATCCGTGAGCAAGAAGAAAAAAACAAAAAATCTATGATTGTATCAAATTCATTCATATTCTTTTTCTATTCCAAGAGTAAAAGTTTTATGTAGTTATCAAACGTCTTATTTTACTTAGATTTTGTTCCGGGGAGTAAAAATAGAAAAGAAATTATTTATCGGAACAAAAGCGTTATCATGCGCCAATCAGTCTTAAATCAACTATACATATGTTAATTTAATTATGGATTTTTTAAGTTTGTATATTTAGAATTTAAGGGCGCGCATGATTCAAATTCTGTCTAGAAATCTCATTTTGGATGAAATTGATTTTTTCCAATTCCATTCCCGAATGAATTTCTGAAGAATGAAATGCGTTTGATACGGATAACGAATTTCTATTCTAGAACAAGAAATCCGTTTGATATGGTGGGGAAGAAGACACCGACGCCCACAGCCCACGCACGCAGCCACACACCCACGCACCAAACGATCACGCACTGCAGCAACACGCAACCACCGCAGCACCCAACAAACAGCGCAACAACCCACACAGCACAGTCAAACCAGAGAAGAAGAGACGAGGAGGGAGGAGAGGCCGAGCCAGCAAATATGAGAAGATCTAGCGAGCAGATCTGAGAAGAAGAGACGAGGCCGAGTGTGCGGTGGAGGCGGAGGCGGAGGTGGAGACACGGAGGCGATGGCGGAGGTGGAGACGCGGAGGCGGCGGCGGCGGCGGCGGAGGTGGAGCTGCGGAGGCGGCGGTCGTCGGTCTTGTGGAGGCAGTCGTTCATGAGAGATGGAAGAATAAAGGAGTGAGTCATTCGTTCGTGAGAGATTAGGGCAAAGAAGAGAAAAAGAAAGCCAAGAATGGGTTCTCAAAAATAGCTCAAGAATGAGAATTGATAAAATTTTCAATTCTCGTTCTTCCTCAAAAATCAATTCTAGAATGAAAATCCGTTCCAGAATTGGTTTTCTAAAATTTTGTTACCAAACGCCATTCTGTTCCAGAATGGGCTTTTTTTTTTGTCCAGAACTCATTCTGGAACAGAATTGAGCGCGCGTCATGCGCACCCTAAATGTTTGTGTGAAATTCTAATACAATCATTCCGATCAACTTTCATCGAAACCACTGACAATGTCATTTTTGTAGGCACTTGGGACACTCTTTAACGTTATCGCCTGGAAAGTCTATTGGACATTTCTTCCTCGACGGGTTCGCGAGAGGTTGAAGTATAGCTTTTATTCAACCTTTAATTGACGGAAAGCATGGCTCCAGTTTTCAATTCCGCGTGACCTGTTCCATTCCACAGCATGATTTCTTTGCGTCGAGAACCATACATTCGACCGTCCCGGCAATATTAGATTTCGGAGGAAAAGAAAACATACCGGGGGCGGCCTTTTTTTTTTTTTTTGTATGCCGGGCTCATTTGCCCCGCCGACTTGCGCAGATTGTCAAAGCGCGTGAACTTCACGTAATGGCTCGCTTAATAAATGGCTCATTCGATTTGGACTCCAGGCCAAATGCGCCTAATTATTTCTCTAGTTTGGTTCAACTTTCTCAAGGAATTCTATAACTCATTGAGAAAAATATGAAATATTTGACAATCATTTTCAAATAGTTTTGAAGTGAAAAATCGACATCGAGAAAGCTGAAAGCGTTCTACTGGCTTTGAGTTCCCAAATTTCACTTTCAAAGCTAAACCAAACTCGGCCTTAGTTTTGTTGAAAAATGCATAATTTAATCGGCGAGGGAATTCCATTAGAAATGACACATGCTCGAAACGTGCTCGAGTTTCACATACATAGAAAATGTAAATTTAATCTCAAATCGACTTTGAAATGGACTCGGCAGTTCATGCTTTCGGTCTATTCACAAAGTTATCATTATTCTATCTATGGTGTAAAGTTTCGAATTATAAATTATTAATTCTAACACCATAGGATGGTAAATCGATTATGTACATGAATATTAATGAACCCGGCACTAATTTTTTAAGTTATATCAATGAGTACTCTCAAAATATTTCATAAACAACTGAACTAAAAAAAAAATTCCCAATTCTAATCTTTCACGTACTTTCGATATTGCTACGAAGAGGGAGATCGCTTTTTAGTATCTCCCCCTAGTTTTAGTTTTAGTCGCATTTAATATATAACCAAATAAAAAATCGAAAGGTAAATATAGAAAAAAGAAGATCCGCTACCCTTTTAATCATATTTACCGAGAAGATATTCAATGGTACCATAGTGTCACGTCATTAGCTGACATGGCGCGCAATTACAAATATACTCTTAGTACCAAAAGGTAAATGAAAATAAAATTAGTATAATGTAGCTTTTACGGTATCATATATAAATTTATAATTAAAAAAAATATGCATCACGTCAATCGATGACGTGGCACTACGATATTACTGAATATTTTTTCCTATTTACTGGAGGTAATTATTGTACCTGTAATTATGTCACTGTATTCAAAAGGAGAAGACGTAAAGTCTAATTAAGCGTGCTTTTTTTTTTTGGTCGAAAAATTAAGTGTGCTTTAGAAACGTAAATTTCTTTTCCAGAAGTTAAATAACTTTATTGAACTGCGTAATCCTTCGATTTTCAAGGTGCTTCGCAAAGTGTTATTTATCGGCTTACTTAAATTGGGGCACTTGTTAATAAGTAGTTTATGTTATATCGAGCGTGCTTCCCAAGACACTTTTTTTTCCCTTGTATTTTAGTTGGAATTGAACGGTGCTGATTGAACGGGACTAGACGGCTCCACTGCTCTCGAGTCTCGAGGGTTGCAGCAGAGCGAATTCGATTGGGCCGGAATCTGTCGCCGGAGATCGCTAACGTTTTCGCACTCTGCCTCTGCTCGACGGCAGGCATCTCCTCGACGGCGGCCAATGCCCGCCGTCGAAAACTTCCACCTCAGCGCCTAGTCCAGACACAGCGACACAGATCGAGAGAGAGAGAGAGAGAGAGAGAGAGAGAGAGAGAGAGAGAGAGAGATGTTTTGTCGGCAACGGTAATGTTTGCGGCCGCTCTTCGGTCGTCCTCTTCTTCATCCATTTGCTGCTTTTTTTCCTAGGCATCGCTTTGCGTGCCCCGCCTCCGTCAGTGGATAACGTCTCTTGCCTCCCCCAATCCGCTCTTGAATGTATTGTCCCGACAAAATCACATAAATAATCTTTACAATTTTAATTAAATATATAATATGATCTTAAAATTTGAATTTATTCAATGCAATCCTTACATTTTAACAAGAAAAATATGCATTGAAGTAGCCGAACTTTTAATTTATTCAATGTAGTCTATGAACTTTTAATACATTTTCAAATCAGTCATTTCATAATATAAAAATATTTAATATTGTCATTCAACTGAGTCAAATTTCAGAGATTATTATCTCTCGTGTCTTTTTATGATTACTTTCTGTCTCGCCGTATTTTCGATTTAGGGGTCATTAAAAACGTCTAAGGGAATTATTTGATAAAGAATTGCAATATTTAACGGGAAAATAGAGAGTTGCAAGAAGTTCACTACTTCTAGGAAGACAACATTTAAAGATAAAATGCATCTTGGGATGCGCAATTAACACTTGGAGAAAAAAGAAAACAATTGTGATTTAAACCATCCTAGTACTTTGTCCATTGGGAAATTTGTAAACATAGATAGAGATGGGCTTGAGACTTTGATTTGATAACCTATGTTAGAGTGAGGCTATGTTTGAGTTGTATTTGGAATGGATTAGATTCGAATCTGAAATAAAACAAATCGACTCAGAACCATTATATTCTTACACATCTAGCCCATACAACCATTCGACAAGATAAAAACAAAAACTATGCAGCTTACTCTTAAAAAAAAAAATCAATAGTCACGTGTACGAAATTTAGAACATAAAAAACACACAATTTAGAGATTTTTATATGCATACCATATGGGTTAAGATATATTCTATCCACCTCATTCTTCTTACAAAAAGCTGAGATCCCGAATATCAAATCCAAATCATGATTTAGTTCTCCGACATAAGCAGCAATTACAGCTAATCACACTTGGACGTTGGCCGCGTCCTTTGACTCTCTGTTCTCTCTCTCTCTCTCTCTCTCTCTCTCTCTCTCTCCACTCCCCAACGGATAGATATTCAGACAGGCCCAACATGAGCATTTCCAGGCTGAGGAAGTTTCACATAAACAAGAAGAGAGAGAGAGAGAGAGAGCAGAGTGATACCGAAACCCCTTTGGGACACGAGAAACTGATTGAATAAAGGACAGACCTTCCCTATAAGAAGTGGGCGCTTCCCATTTCCCTTTCTCGACGTCCCCAAGCCATCTCTCTCCCTCTCTTTCTCTTTTGCTCCCTCCCTCTAAGGACGTCTCTGTCGCTCTAACCCAAGACAGAGAGAGCAAGAGAGACGGTGAGAAGAAGGGGAGAAGAATACCCGAGTCCAAGGGAGAGCAAAAATCTTTCCTTTTTCTCTCTTTCTCTCGCACTACCTTGGGTATGTAAATCTTCATCTATCTCTGCTCTGTTCTTCCCCGTCTACATTCCTCCGTCTTGTCATTGTTATTGATAACTTGCGACTTCTTTTTGTTTCCAGCCACTTTCCTAAAGGCCTACTGGGGTGATGAGCATGATGGGGAGATTCCTAGTACCCATCACCGCATTCCTCTTGGTATGCTGCTTGGTGGCTGTTACGGAGGCCGCGTACATGAAGTACAGAGACCCGAAACAGCCGGTGGGTGTTCGGATCAAGGATCTGATGAGCAGGATGACACTGGCTGAGAAGATTGGCCAGATGACCCAGATCGAGCGCAAAGTTGCCACGCCCGATGTCATGAAGAAGTACTTCATTGGTAATGCGAATCGATCAGCTTGCTTCTACTTTTTTTAGCCCTGTGTACTATTTGGAAAATGTTGCAACTTTTAGCTCGTTGAGCTTAAATGATTGATATTTGTTGATGCTGATCGAGCCAGCTGAGGAATGAAAAACGTGCGGTACAAAGTTATTACGAGAACTCGATCTACTAAACTGAAACAATCCGGCAATCACTGTTTGAGAAAAGAAAGGTTGAAGTGTGGACTAGGACGATGTTCTTGTAACTTGATTGATTGAATATGTCTTACCTCAATGAGAGAGGATTACGGGTATGTAATATTCCCTGATTTTGATGTATTCGCAGGGAGTGTGTTGAGTGGTGGAGGGAGTGTGCCGGCGCCAAATGCCTCGCCGGAGACCTGGGTAGATGCTGTGAACGAGATCCAAAAGGGTTCTCTTTCTACCCGACTTGGGATCCCGATGATCTACGGGATTGACGCGGTTCATGGTCACAATAATGTCTACAATGCCACCATTTTCCCGCACAATGTTGGCCTCGGTGTTACCAGGCAAGATTATCTTGGCTAGTCTTAATTTGGATAAAAAAGAGGAATGCTAATGTGATTTTCATTCGGATTTGAACTTCTCGTGTGTGATCAAGAAGCTTCATTACTTTAGAGTGAAAAAAAAATCTCAATTCTTGATTCTGATATATTGTTCTTCAGAGATCCTGTGCTACTCAAGAAGATCGGGGATGCTACAGCACTTGAAGTTAGAGCAACCGGTATTCCGTATGCTTTCGCACCATGTATTGCGGTAAATTCGACAACCTTTTGCATACGAGAGAGATCATTCTGAAGAAAAGTCTTCATCGAGCTCAAGCTGAAGTTTCGGTTGGATGCGTGACCGCTTAATCTTTTTCGCAGGTATGCCGAGATCCGAGATGGGGTCGGTGCTACGAAAGCTATAGCGAGGATCACCGGATTGTCCAGATGATGACTGAGATCATACCCGGTTTACAAGGAGAACTTCCTGCCAATTCCCGGAAGGGTGTTCCATTTGTCGCCGGAAAGTAAGAGCCTTACAGTTAACTGACGACACTTGACTTTTCCCATTCGGTTTCATTTTCTTTTTGCTAGGTTGTCATGAGCTTGTCCATGATGTGAATTCATATCATTTTGTTAGTTCTGTTCACGTTTGTCGTATGCATACATGATTGGCTCCTTGATTGATGTTGACCGGGCGCGTGTGATATTTCAAGCCTTTGAGCGATGTCCATGACTCATCCGAAGGTCAAAATGGCAATGGAGATAAGCCCTATTGACATGATGACCCTTGTTTATCTCTTGCGTGCACTTGCTTGCTCTGGTGGGCTAATCCTGCCGTTATGATCAATCATTCGGCACTGGAGAAAAAGGCTTAATCGAGATTGACCTGTGTAATTTATTACTTTTAGTGTTGATAAATCATGTAAACGCCCGTATTCTAGTGCTGATGCTGAGGTCAGGATAACTTGTTTCGTGGTCATACGTGGGAAGCACTTTCGCGTGGACCATCTTCACTAGATACAGAGCATCTCACGTTGCCCCCTTGAAAGTAGTTAACAGCTATGAATTCCACGATTGTCCTAGTCAAGAGTGCTATGTTTTCATGGGTTGACCTGTCAAACTCCAGTCTTGATTGTCCTAAAAATTTCTCATTGCCATTGTCGTGGTCCTATGCTTATCAGTATGTTTTTGCTTAGGAACAAGGTCGCGGCCTGTGCCAAGCACTTTGTGGGAGACGGGGGCACAACAAAAGGCATTAACGAGAACAACACTGTCATTGATTACAATGGACTGCTCAGCATTCACATGCCTGCGTACTTGGATGCCATTAGGAAGGGCGTTGCCACGGTCATGGTGTCATATTCGAGCTGGAATGGCAAGAAGATGCACGCAAACCGTGATCTTGTTACTGGGTTCCTGAAAAACAAGCTAAAATTCAAGGTGAGGAGCCAGAGAATTGGATGTAATAAGGTTTTCCTACTCATGAAGTTTTGTTATTACTAATGAACAAACAGAGCTGAGAATATGAATTTTTCAGGGTTTCGTCATATCCGATTGGGAGGGCATTGACAGGATAACATCTCCTCCTCATTCTAACTACTCTTACTCTGTTCAAGCTGGAGTTGGTGCAGGAATCGACATGGTGAGTTCAACAAGGAATATCTCTCGGACTACGGATTTTGAGTATATTCTCAATTTGTCATGATTTGTAGGTGAGGAGACAAATATGAATCCCATTGTCATCGCCCTCTTTCTTGCAGGTCATGGTGCCCGTCAACTTCAATGAGTTCCTTGATGACCTGACTTCTCAGGTGCAGAACAATGTAATCCCGATGAGTCGGATCGACGATGCTGTGAAGAGGATCTTGAGGGTTAAGTTCGTCATGGGGCTTTTTGATAAACCGCTGGCTGATAACAGCCTGGCCAACCAAGTAGGAAGCCTGGTAAGTTCTTAGGGATTAAGTGGTTTAAACGACGGGCAACAGGATCATTCTTTCCAATTCCTAGAAAAAGTTTCCCTGGCGAAAATTGATGTGACAATGCTGAACAGGAACATAGAGAATTGGCAAGGGAAGCTGTGAGAAAATCACTGGTGCTTCTAAAGAACGGTAAATCTATGGCCAAGCCATTGGTTCCGCTTCCTAAGAAAGCACAGAAGATACTTGTGGCGGGAAGTCATGCTGACAACTTGGGCTATCAATGTGGAGGTTGGACAATTGCATGGCAGGGCCTTAGCGGCAACGATCTCACAACCGGTATGGTCCGAGCATTTTCCGCAGGATTTAGGTTCGAATGAAAAAATATTTCGGTGTAATTGATGGCATATTGTCGACATGTCGCAGGAACCACGATCCTCAATGCGGTGAAGAGCACGGTCCATCCAGATACCCAAGTGGTCTACAACGAGAACCCTGATGCAAACTTCGTGAAGTCCAACAACTTTGCATATGCCATTGTCGTCATAGGCGAGCCGCCTTATGCAGAGACATTCGGTGACAGCTTGAACTTGACCATCTCCGAGCCCGGGCCAAGCACCATCAGCAATGTATGTGGGTCAGTCGAGTGCGTGGTGGTCATCATCTCTGGCCGCCCTGTCGTCATCGAGCCATATGTATCAAAGATAGATGCCCTGGTGGCTGCTTGGCTTCCAGGGACCGAAGGCCAGGGAGTCGCCGATCTCCTGTTTGGCGACTACGGTTTCACCGGAAAGCTTGCACGGACATGGTTCAGAAGCGTCGATCAGCTGCCCATGAACGTCGGGGACCCACATTACGACCCGCTCTACCCGTTTGGGTTTGGCCTGACGACCAAAGGCACCAGGGAGAGTGATCCTAACTATTCTTGAAAAGATTTGACATATTTGTATAATTTATCTTCCTCTCACCAGGGAGGAGATTGAAATGGGATCTTGATCGTATTCCGATTGTTGTATTCATTGTTGAGATCAAAACGGGCTCAAGACCATCGACCTGTCTGCAATTGTTTGCTGCAATCTATTTCGAAAAGCCAGCCCATAAATCATGGAAGTATTTTTGTATCTACGCATTCACGGTTGATTTCAGTCAATCGCACAAAAAAACAGAGCAGCTACAACTCGCAAGAGTTTTGTTCTGACGATAAAGAAATTTCACAAATTTTACTGACAAGATTTAGTTTAACTTCAACACTCGGATTCTCAGCATAATTTCTTGGATAGATCATGAAGTTTTTGATTTCATTGGTTCCTTTTTCCTATTTTGCTTGACTGGCAATATGGGAAATCACCACTCTGGACCATTTCTGAACAGGAAACGTGGACTTCCATGGCGTACAGTCGCGGATGCCCGCGAATATTCAAGCATGGATCGGGGTTCCTTAATTGTGTTTTGCATATCTTAACAAAATAAATGATCAAATTATCCGATCTTAATCTTTTCACTCTTGGCTGTGTCTTTAAATCGCTCAATAAAACCCAACATTACTAAATCTTTCATTTATTTCGCCCTTATACTGAGAATATAAAAAATATAATTGTGTAGTTGAAGATGATTCATACATTTAACCATTCCGGCAATTTTTAAATTTCAATGTTTGGTCAAGTAAATATTGGAACTAATAAAAGGAAAAATATGTGGAGATTTTATTTGATATGTTTAAATTTTATTTGATATGTTTAAATCACGTCGGATCATGTAAATCTCACATAATAGCTTAATTGTAAACGGCTCATTTGAGTTGGACCTTGAGCCCGAGGCTTCCTATTTCAAAGGTTTTGGTTTTGTCAACAGATGCGCAAGTGACCAATGAAAGCATTTCATTCAAAATTATGTATGCTCGAGTTTCACATACATGGGAAAAAGTTCATATTCCAAGCCAAAAGAGACTTTGAAATAGACACGACCTTTTCTGCTTTTGATCCATACACAAAGTTGTCGTTATTCTTTTTGCGTCATAAAGTTTAAAATTATACAATCCGAACTCTTAACATCGTACGGCGTCAAATTGATTATGTATATGAATTCTAATAAAGCTAGTACTATCTATGTATAAGTATTATTAACGGTTACTCTGAAAACACTTGTTGAACGACTGATAACTAAAAATGCACTATGATAGTTATTTACGTATTTTTAAATATTTTTATCAAGAGATTTTTTTGGCATTTCCAACTAGTTTTTGATCTAGTCACATTTAGTGCGTACCCGGATGAAAAAGTCAAACAAAAATTAGATTAAATATCTCCACTACCCTTTTTAAACTTACCTACGTGGGGAATTATCGTTCTTAAAAGCATGTCATATTTTCCCACGACATGTCAGTTTTACTGTCGTATCTGGAAATGAACCATGCCTTTTCTTTTTGTCCTTACAGTAAATAACTTCATAAACATCACACTCACTCGAGAGAGAGAGAGAGAGAGAGAGAAGGAGGGAGGAAGGGGAGAAGAATCCCGAGCTCAAGGGGAAAAAAGATCTTTCTTTTTTGGCTCTCTCTGTCTCTCGCGCTGGCTTGAGCACGGAAATCTTCGCGCATCTGATCTGCTTCGATTTCTTCTCCCCATGTTCCATCTTAGTATTGTTACCAATGCTTCTGCGTTTCCAGGTTACGACCCAAAAGGCAGATTGGGGTGATGAACATGACGGGGAGATTCTTAGTACCCATCACTGGGTTCCTCTTGATGTGCTGCTTTGCGGCTGTTACGGAGGCCGAGTTCATGAAGTACAGAGATCCGAAACAGCCGATAAGTGTTAGGATCAAGGACTTGATGAGCAGGATAACTCCGTAATAGTTGGGCTTTGACTTGTTAAAAAAAAAAAAGGAAAAGGGAAAGTAGGATAAGATTATGATTGAGAAATCGGATTTTAGTGAAGTTTGAGCCGCAAATTTGAGTTATTATGTTAAGAATTTTTGCAGATTTGATAGTCTGGGATACTGCAAGACGGTAACATTTTACGGAATTCGATTTTCGAAATTAATTTTTGAAGTTTTTGAAGGTTTCGGCCAGATTTTGGGTCTGAAAGTAAAAAAATCTTGTAAGCGCCTAAAATCTTTTAGTGCTGATGCTGAAGTTAGGAAGACTTCTATTTTTCGTGAAAAGCATTTTGGGGTGTACCATGTTGTTCTCTAAATACGCAAAAGTGAACAGCTATGAATTTAGATTGAATAGCTGGGATCCAACCATAATTTAAGTCAGCCCTCCTATTGTCGGCTCGACGCGAAACACTTGAATTTACCCACATATCTTAGTACAGAAAACATGTGTCGGGTGATTTTTTTTTTCTTTTTATCAGTAGTTCCAACAATTGCTAATTCTTTCGTAAATCTTTTAACATAAACAAACAAACAAAAAAGGCAATTTTCGGAAACGTATGGTCGAATTATCCGATCTTAATCTATTCACTTTCCGCCGAGTCTATCGTATGCTCTCTCCGCTACTTGACAAACACAACTGAATCGATCTTTAATGCGTTGCCTTATACTAGGAAAGTATTGAATCGAAACAATAAGGGGAAAAATAAACTAGATTTCAATTGCAGATATTCAAGTCTTAACTTAGTGCTTATCTTTTACCACCCGAAGTAGAGAAGCTGGCATCTTTAATCCTGTCCAAGAACATGGATGGAAATCAGATCAGCAGTTTCCTTCTTGAGATAAGGATCACAAATCAGACAACTCCATATTTAGATTAGGATTGCTCCCGGAAGACATTAACACGTAACTAACAATCCTTATCTCTCTGTCGCTGCGTGAGGTTGTGGCTATATATATAGTAGAGGGAGAGTAAAACCACAAGCAAAGCAATTCAGACTTCTGGTGAGGAGTTTTTCGCCGACCGTCCCTAGAATTTTGTCTCCTGGTGAGAGCTTGAAGTTGAAGAAGCGTTGAAGGTAATTACAAAAAGATCTGCTTTTGTTCTCTGCATTGCTGTTGCTTGTGTGTTAATGATTCGACGCAGACTTATTAGTTGTTCAAGAGATTAGGGGCATGAGTTATTCCTTCCTTGTGCTGGATTTGATGCCTGACTTTATGGAAATATACTTAGATAGGTGGAATTGGGAAATTCTCGCTCTATCGAAATTGTGGAATTCTTTTGTCCAAATCTGTCCAATTTGCAATAGAATGCATAATGTCGATGATTTGACGTCTTTTTTACTCGATTAGACAAGCTACCTTTTTGAAGTACCTATTAGATTGAATTGACAAATTTGCTTATCGATAAGGATGATTGTGGGTATAAGTTCACAAGGAAAACTTATGGGTATTCACTTTTTTTATATTGATGATCATCTTCATCCTGCAGGATCTTTGACATTAGCGAAACAAGTATGGCTAAGCTGTCATTCCTTTCAATGGGGATGATCCTATTCCTGTGGTGTTGCTGGGCCATCGCGGGAGCGGCGCCAGCCGATCACGGCCACCCGAAGTACAAGGACCCCAGTCAACCCGTCAACACACGGATAAAAGACCTGATGCAAAGAATGACCCTCCAAGAAAAGATTGGCCAGATGACGCAGGTCGACTACTCCGTGGTCACCCCCGAAATCTTGGGAAAATACGCCATCGGCAGTGTGCTCAGCGGCGGAGGGAGCGTGCCGTTCCCCAAAGCCAGGGCTCAAGACTGGATGAATATGGTGGATAAATTCCAGAAGGGTTCTCTCTCTGGTCGCCTCGGGATCCCGATTATCTACGGCATCGACGCGGTCCATGGGCACAATAACGTTTATCAAGCCACTATATTCCCGCACAATGTCGGTCTTGGGGCCACGCGGTGAGCATATTTTGGCATTCTATGCATAAATTAATCAACCTATGTTCACTGATGTGCTTCCTAATCGAAGCAACATCCATTACATTGAGGAGAGAGAGTTACCTGAGAAGTTATTATAGTGGCATCAAGTATTACTGTTGCGACAGATCACATTATGTTACTGAGTGATTAGGGTGTCGATTGCGACGTTTTTAACGCCATTATCTTTGTTTGATCTTCTATCTAGAGAAGATTCTATATAATGCTATCACGACAATTGTCAGTGTTCAAGTTATACAACTTAAGGAAATGTCACTGTTTATCTTTGCAGGGATCCGGACCTCGTGAAGAGAATCGGGGCTGCAACAGCACTCGAAGTCAGGGCGACAGGGATTAATTATGCGTTTGCTCCATGCATTGCGGTGCGTATTAATTTAAATTTGATAATTTCAACAAACATCCAGTTTTGAGCGTTCTTGAAACATCTAATGTTCTCCTGTTCAATCTCGAAACCGTGAATTAGGTATGCAGAGATCCGAGATGGGGCAGGTGCTATGAGAGCTACAGCGAGGATCCGTCCGTTGTTCGAGCCATGACATCGATCATCCCCGGGTTGCAAGGCGAAATTCCTGCCGGCGGGCAAAAGGGAGTGCCTTATCTCGGCGGAAAGTAAGCTTTTGTTTTGATTACCCTTGTTTCGGCTGGTGATTAGTTCCTTTTTGGCTGTGTTCCCCCAAGAAAAGGTTTGTCAATCGCCCTCTTGGTGTCACATTTGGTCGAAGTGGTAATATGAGCGAATACCCTAGCTAAAGTCTTCCTACAGTGTAAAATGCTCGAGTGTCCATTTTGAAATGATGCGTATTGCCTTGAGCAACTCTCGTACTATTTAACTAAGATGATGTCGTTATCTCACGCTTTGGACAGTGACAAGGTTTTGGCCTGTGCAAAGCACTATGTGGGAGATGGTGGCACCACAAAGGGCATCAATGAGAACAACACAGTGACTGATTGGCATGAACTGTTGAGCATTCACATGCCCGCTTATTACAATGCCATAATCGATGGCGTCTCGACAATCATGGTCTCGTATTCGAGCTGGAACGGAGTGAAGATGCATGCTAACCGCTTTCTAGTCACGGACTTCCTCAAGAACACTTTAAAGTTCAAGGTACACTTATTCGTCTCCCCTCAGTCCTGCCATTTGCGATTGATGTAGACTGTGGATTAAATTGAACCAACTGGTTCCAAATTCTCGCAGGGCTTTGTAATATCCGATTGGCAAGGTATTGATAAGATCACCACCCCAGTCGGCGCAAATTACACGTACTCTGTTCAGATGGCGATTGGAGCCGGTGTCGACATGGTCAGTGGCTATGGCTATCCTTTTCGTTTCATGCAAAAGGATTGCATTGCCAAATAAATATTAATGGGCAAACGCCTTTTTTTTTTGTTAATTTTCCCCCCTTTCTGCTCCTAGGTGATGGTTCCCTACAATTATACGGTGTTCATCGATGCCCTGACCCATTTGGTCCATGCCAATGTGATCCCTATGAGCCGTATTGACGACGCCGTCCAGAGGATCTTGAGGGTGAAGTTCATAATGGGCCTATTTGAGAACCCTCTGGGCGATCACAAATATCATTCCCAGCTTGGAAGCCAGGTTAGCCGATGCAAGAGCACATTACGTATCAGAAAGGACTATCTATGAAATGTACACAAGCATTGTTTTATTCCAATTCCGTGTCATTGCAGGAGCATAGGGATTTGGCAAGGGAAGCAGTCAGAAAGTCACTGGTTCTGTTGAAGAACGGACATAATGCGGATACCCCAGTGTTGCCACTTGCCAAGAATGCCTCCAGGATACTCGTCGCCGGCACTCACGCCAACAATCTGGGCTATCAATGTGGTGGTTGGACCATCACTTGGCAAGGTGTTAGTGGCAACAACGTAACCAGCGGTACATCATCTTTCCTTTCTTCTTTAGTACACTGCATATGCAACGATTGATGTCATGTGGAGGACTAGGATGTAGCCAAGATAGCGTCCCCAGTAGCGATAATATTGCACCCCTGAGTTATATCGAATGTACAATGTCACGCTAAAGACATGGTAGTTTCACGTTTACGTGTTTAATCAGATAGAGAGTTACTGAGGAAGCTGATTCATGATTCTGTGCACTTGATAACAGGGACCACCATCCTAGGCGCGATAAACAAGGCCGTGGACCTTGACACAGAGGTTGTCTTCAGCGAGAACCCCGATGCCAAATCCATCAAGTCGCACAACTTCTCTTACGCCATCGTCGTGGTCGGGGAGCTGCCCTATGCAGAGACGGCGGGAGACAGCACAAACCTGACGCTGTCGGAGCCGGGAGAGGACATCATCTCCAACGTGTGCTCGTCGGTGAAGTGCGTGGTGATTGTGGTATCGGGAAGGCCGGTCTTGATGACGCCGCTGCTGCCGCAGATAGATGCGCTGGTGGCCGCGTGGCTGCCGGGAAGTGAGGGGGACGGGGTTGCGGATGTCTTGTTCGGGGACTATGGATTCACTGGGAAGTTGCCAAGCACGTGGTTCAAGACCGTGGATCAGCTCCCCATGAACGTGGGTGACCGTCACTACGATCCACTCTTCCCATTTGGCTTCGGTCTTACCACCAAGCCCACCGGCGGACAGTGAGGGAGACAATGAGGGTGTAACTTATTTATACTTGATTTTAGGTTTGCGTCTTTATTTTATGAACATGGAGGAGATTATTTTTGGCGGGTATTTCTTTTGGCAGCCCCCTATGCTTTGGATCCAAGATGGTTCCAATTTCTTTTGCCAACCCCTATCCTTACGGACCAATGAAATCTCAAGTGTTTTTCATACCGTGTCGAGATTGGTATATTTGAGAAAAAATCATTGGCACCACCTGAAAATTCTCTCTTTTTCAAGTTAAAAGTATCAACTCGTTATAAATGTCAAAAGAAATCATGAAATTTATCAGCGAGAACTGCAAAGCTAAAGCTGAAATTCTAAATTGCAATGAGAATTACGTCATTTTAGCTTTTACTTACATGGTGTTATGTATGATCGTAGGACAAAGTCAAACAGATAAGTTTTCTATTTGAAGCAATTACACTACATGTAATCGGACATCTAGATATCTGTCGGTCATGCTGAAATATATTGCTCTTATCCCAACTATTTCTGCTTCGCCATGTCAAAAGCAGGAACAAAACTTCAACCTGCTACTACTGGAGATCTAGTTTCTCCATTTCCACATCATGCGTCTCTTTTTAAGAAGAGGGAAAAGCTTCTGTACTAAGCTAAGCCCCCGTCTGATGTCTCCTTGCGGCTTCATTAATGGATCTTTTTAAGTTTTTTCAAGCATATATCATGCAAAACTGTATTGAAAATTTTCACAAGCTCTTAACAGCCACAGAAGCATGAGAGGAGTTGGAATCTGTCGATTTTTTTATTGCATCAACCCCAATTTGTTACCTCATCCTCAATGTTACATCCCGGTGTCAAAGAAGATCATGCCCTTTTCCCATATGAACGGGTTATGTATCATACCAAAAACGTATGCTCAAGAGATGGAATGGAGGCGGGTGATCTAATGGCATGCAAGCATCGAAAAGTTGGATGAGACCGGGATCGATTGCAAAGAATCCTAAGGATTTGGGACGGGTATATGGGACGTCATTATGGTTGGAAACCTCGATGCTGAATCAATGTGTATAATTACTACAATGCCTTTCCTATATAGTCCTTAGGTTATTTAAACCGTGTCTAGATAGACTTTTAATTTGTACCTTTTTCGTTAATCTCAATCATGTCTAGATAGATGCATAATGAATTTTTTAGCCTGAAATTTCACATTTATGTGTTGACATGTAAATTCACATATGATTTTTTCATTAATTTGTTTTTAGAATTTGGATAATGTTTCAATCTCGAAGGCTTTTTGCTTCTCAATCAATCCAAAAAAAAAACAAGATTTTAGTAAATATGCATAGTTTTTAACCCTGCTAGGGCTTGGGACAGTTTTTGGAATTTACGCAATAGCTTCCTCTTATAAAACTCACGAATCCCCAAAAGTTTTAGTATGATCTGATTTTTTTAGCATCGATCACCATTTTAAACATGCATTCTCGTGATTGTTAGGTCTGGAATTTTTATGGTCGTGGGTCACAAATATTGTGGACTTTATATTGTGCCACTACGTAGATTGTTTTTACAGATTTGACTAAATGGTAGTGTTCAAAAATTTGAGGGGGCTTACGCTGAAGTTCATGTTTAGAAAATACGATCATTGGTCAAAATACCCATCTACTTCATCAGGTTGGGTATGGATGTTACATCAAATCTCACTAGTGTCTGAAATGTAAAAGAAAGTTAACGGAACAAGTTTAAAGCAACATTCCAAACCCATTCCACTTCCATCCCTATCATAGTAAATTTCAAGAGGACAAACCCTATTGGCCTCAAGTTCTTAAAAGATAGACTAATGAGAGAGGATTTGAAAAGATTATGCATAAGCTTCCGAACCTCAGCCAGAAAACTGCATATGGTATTTGGTCATGGTATGATGATTCTATATCCTAAGTACAATGGCTGATTTAATTGATAAAGTAATGGTATATAAGCAGATGCAATTCTTGCTGGTCCAAGCACCACCTCGGCTAACTCTTGTATAGCATCTTGAAGCTCCTTTGCACGAACTCTGTATTCCAAGGAACTACGCTGCTTGTCAAGCTGTTGATATTTTCTCAATTCTTCTTTCTCCTCGTCCAGTTCCTTTAGTCTCTCATCCGTATACTGAACAAACTTGGATAATCTGCTTCCTCTTATCGTACTTAGAAGAGATCAACAAATGATAAATAGCCCATGCAATAAGGATACACTTGGATGACTCGTCAGTTTCCTCCATGATTTTCTTACTCTCGCGACGTCTCTCCTCGCAAACCCTAGTGCCACCGATCTCCTTCAGCAAGGGTCCAGCCGCTCAGATTCTTTCTTCCGAGCCAATGACGATATCTATAAGCGCGCAAAGGGGAAGAGAGAAGATGGCAAACAATGCGCAAAAGGAACTTAATAGAAGATGGATTTGCTGGGGACTTTAGTGTCCAAGTTCCCTAATATAAGCGAATGAGAAGTGAGGGATGAGAATTCCCCACATTGGACAAGAGACAACGAAGTGGTGAATATATATTTGGGAAATTTGGAAATGGGATTGGACCCAAAGGGGTACCCCATTTTTGTGAAGGAGGGAGAACCTAAGCTAAGCCTAGATGACCACCATACGCGCCCGGTCGGCTCAGATTGGGCCGGTTCCTCATGTTATTATAATATTTTTTTTCTCTCTTCTTGTTAGCTCAGCTTTTATTTTTACTCAACGCAGAAGCAACGTAACTCTTTGTTAATCATTTTCTAGAAGGCACCATCATTCATTCATGTTCGGGTCAAGCAACGAATTTCATATCTTGAAAAGGCACCATTCATTCATGTTCGGGTTATGTGCGAACATTCAGAATACACAAGTTGAGTTTGAAGAATTTCTTGTTGCTATACCGCAACAAAGAGATTGAGATACGTTCTATCCTACACTGAATTCCATATCTTGAAAAGGTACCATTCATTCATGTTCGGGTTATGTGCGAACATTCAGAATATACAAGTTGAGTTTGAAGAAATTCTCATTGTTGTACCACAACAGAGAGATTGAGATTCATCATATCTAGGGAGACATTTTGTCAAATAGTCTTGGTACGTGTTTGAGGGGGCAAAAATTATTTTAAGGAGACAACATGCATTTGTTGGGCTAGAATCAACTTTGAAGAAATTTCCTTTTGGATCAGTCAACAATTAGGGAAGGTTGGTTTGTTTTACTATGTTGTTTACCAACATTGTCCAATTATTTTATCCAATAGGATCATTATCCAAAAAGTCGTAAATCATTGAACGACGGTCAATTTAGTCCTAAACTTTTCAATTGTCGTAATGTAGCCCTAAAAGCCTTTTTATTTTGTTAATTTAATCCTAAACATTTTGAAAATTTATCAATTCAGTCGTAAACCTATTATTTATAATACTGGCCGAAATGAATAAATTGGCAAATCGTAAAAGGTTTAGGATTAAATTTGCTGTTGTACAATAGGTCCAAGACTCTTTTTTTTTTTTTTGGATGATTTTTCCATTTTGGAGAAACTTACGAGATCATAACTTTCCTTTTTTGCGCCGCTCTTAAAATTCATCAATTACTTAAAAGGCGCCGTGAGTTAGTCTTGCACATTTATATCCCAAGCACACTTTATCTTATTCGATGTACAATTCAATTGATCCTTGCCCCCCATCAATCTATTTGTAACAGACAAAACGATGCGTTTTTTTTTAAGAACGAAATGGTCGAATTATCCAAATCATAATCCCTTTGCTTTTTGCTAAGTCTCTTAACTGCACTCTCTTCACTACTCGATAAACCCGGCATTACCGATCTCCAATTAATGTTGCCCTCACAAAAGGAAGGTCTTGAATGGGAACAGCCAGACTTGAAAAAGAGGGAAAGGAAAGATATCTGACTGCCTGGCTATGTTAATTGCAGATAATAAAGTCGTGACTACGTGCTTACCTAATCCATTGGAAGTCGGCATCTCTATCCAGTCCAAGAAAATAGATGGAGATCAGCACTTCCCTTCCCAGGATAAGAATCTGAATCAATGTGTGTTGATCACAGCCCTAGAAATCATCAGACAGCTCCATATCCAGATGAGGATTGCTGTAAGAAGACATTATCACGTAATCAACCATCCATATCTCCGAGTCGCGCTGTGTGTGTGTATGTGTGGCTCTATATATATATAGTAGAGGGAGAGCAAACCGCAGTCAAAACAATTCAGACTTCTAGTGACAAAGTTTTCGTCTACCGCCCCTAGAAATTCTGTCGCATGTTGTCGCTTTCTTGGTGGTGAGAGCTTGAAGTTGAGGAAGCTTTGTAGGTGATTACCAAAAGACATGATCTTGTTCATTGTATTGCCTTCGCTTACGTTGATAATTTGTTTCTGTGAGGCAGGTTCATTAGTTGTTTAAGGGCTTGTGCTGGTGTCGACACATCTACAAACACTTCATATTGGAATCCACAAAGAAATGATCCAATTAATCAATATGCACAATGAGAATTATATAGCCATATGATTTTGCCCCACTTTTTTTGAAACATTTGAATTGGTGGAATCAGGAAAATTTCGATTGCATGAGTGAATTCGTTTACTTTACTAATCCTGAAATTGCCGAGTTTTATTTTTTGCCAGTCCATCTAATTTGTTATCCAATGCATCATATAAATGATTTAACATATGTGTGTTGGATCATATGTTGGTCTTTTTTAAAGTACTTTGAATCTTTCAAAATTGACAAATTTGCTCGCTAAATTGATATAAATTTAGATTTTATGAGATAATTATGTGATTCCTTGGTTATCGCGGAACAAAGATTTCGACTTATCCTCAAAGCAAAGAATCACGAACGGATCACGAAAGTAAAAATCCCGCAAGTCTAGGGAACAGAAACTTATAACGTCTCTCTCTCTCTCTCTCTCTCTCTCTCTCTCTCTCTCGAGTCTTATTTCTCAGACCAAGCAAGCTTGTGGGTATTCACTCTTTCAAGTTTATGATCATCTTCATCCTGCGGGATCATTGATATTAGCGAAACAAAATCCAAAGCTTCCATTCCTTTCAATGGGATGATCCTCTTAGACCAAGCAAACTTGTGAGTACTCACTCTGTCAGGTTGATCATCGGCATCCTGCAGGATCTTTGACATCAGCAAAAAAAAAAAAAAAAGATGGCAAAGCTTTCATTCCTTGTAACGGGGATGATCTTCTTCCTGTGTTGTTGCTCGGCCATCGCGAGATCGGTAGCCGATCCAGGCTACTCGATGTACAAGGACCCCAGTCAACCCGTCAAAGCGCGGATAAGAGACCTCATGCTAAGAATGACTCTTCAAGAAAAGATTGGCCAGATGACGCAGCTCGACCGGTCCGTGGTCACCCCCGAAATCGTGAGGGACTACTCCATCGGCAGCGTGCTCAGCGGCGGAGGGAGCGTGCCGTTCCCCAATGCCAAGGCTCGAGACTGGATGGACATGGTCAATGGCTACCAGAACGGTTCTCTTTCTAGTCGTCTCGGCATCCCGATTATCTATGGCATCGACGCGGTCCATGGGCACAACAACGTCTATCAAGCTACCATATTCCCGCATAACGTCGGTCTAGGGGCTACCAGGTAAGCATATTTTGGCATTCTATGCATCTAGTAATCGACATCATATGTGCTTTCTGCTTTACGCAACAGCCCATTATAATGAGGAGATACGAGTTACATGAGAAGTTAGCATAGCCGGATCAAGTATTGCTGTTAAGACCACAAGAGATCGCATCATGCTACTAATTGAATGGGGTGTTGACTGAAAAGCTATCAACGCAACCATCTTTGTTTGATCACCTAAGCAATGTAATTTAAGGAAAAGTCACTGTTTATCTTTTTAGGGATCCTGATCTCGTAAGGAGGATTGGGGCTGCGACTGCACTTGAAGTCAGGGCGACCGGGATCAATTACGTGTTTGCTCCATGCATTGCCGTAAGTATCGACTTAAATTTGATGATCTCAACGAACATCCAGCTTCTGAGTGTTCTTAACACATTTATGATTCTCTTTTTCCTATCTCGAAACATGAATTAGGTATGCAGAGATCCGAGATGGGGAAGGTGCTATGAGAGCTATAGCGAGGATCCATCCATTGTTCAAGCCATGACGTCCATCATTCCCGGATTGCAGGGAGAAATTCCTCCCGGCGGGCGAAAGGGAGTGCCTTATCTCGGCGGAAAGTAAGCTCTTGTTTTTTATTAGACTAGTTTGAGCTGGTGATTAGTTCCTAGTGGGCTTTGTCCCACTAAGCAAAAGTTTGTCCATAGCCCTCTCGGCATCACAATGACACCTTAAGTTTTCGGACATGGGCCAATGCAAACTGCTTGAATGTCTATTATGAAAGCTGGGTTGTGTCTTTGAGCAACTCTCATACCATTTGGCTAAGCTCAATGGTGCTATAATTTCGTACTTTGGACAGTGACAAGGTTTTGGCCTGTGCAAAGCACTATGTGGGAGATGGAGGCACCAAAAGGGGCATCAATGAGAACAACACAGTGACTGATTGGCATGGACTGTTGAGCATTCACATGCCCGGTTATTACAAAGCCATAATCGAGGGCGTCTCGACAATCATGGTCTCGTATTCGAGCTGGAATGGAGTGAAGATGCATGCTAACCGCTTTCTCATCACGGACTTCCTCAAGAACACCTTAAAGTTCAAGGTACACTACTCCCCTCAGTCCTGCTGTTTAGTGATTGATGTAGACTCTGGATTGAATCAAATCAATCGGTTCTAAATTCTCGCAGGGCTTTGTAATATCCGATTGGGGAGGTATCGATAAGATCACCACCCCGGCCGGCGCAAATTACACATACTCTGTTCAGATGGGGATTGGAGCCGGGATCGACATGGTCAGTAGCTGTGGCTAACCTTTTCATTCATGCAGAAGTATCCGATCGCCAGGTTAATCTTGATTGGAAAGCGCTTGTATATTTTCTTTCTGCTCCCAGGTCATGGTTGCCCTCAATCATACGGTGTTCATAGATAGCCTGACCCAATTGGTCAATGCCAATGTGATCCCCATGAGCCGGATTGACGATGCCGTCGAGAGGATCTTGAGGGTGAAGTTCATGATGGGCCTATTTGAGAACCCTCTGGGCGATCAGAAATATCTTTCCCAGCTTGGAGGCCAGGTTAGACGATGCAAGAGCACATTACGTATCAGAAAGGACTATCTACGAAATGTACACAAGCATTGTTCTATTCCAATTCTGTGTCATTGCAGGAGCATAGGGATTTGGCAAGGGAAGCAGTCAGAAAATCACTGGTCCTGCTGAAGAACGGACATAATGCGGATCCCCCGGTGTTGCCGCTTTCCAAGAACGCCTCTAAGATACTCGTCGCCGGGACTCATGCCAACAACCTGGGCTATCAATGCGGTGGTTGGACCATCACTTGGCAGGGTGGAAGTGGCAACAACCTGACCAGTGGTACATCCTCTTTTCTTTCTTCTTTAGTACACTGCACACGCAGCAATTGATGTCATGTGGAGGACCGGGACATGGCCAGGGCCGTGTCCGCTTGCCGCCGTGAGTCATTTCGAATGCACAGTGTTACATGTTTAACCAAAAGTAGGGAGTTTCTGACGAAGTTTGATTCATGATTTTGTGCACTTGACAATAGGGACGACCATTCTAGGCGCGATAAGTAAGGCAGTGGACCTCGACACGGAGGTGTTCTTCAGCGAGAATCCTGACGCCGACTTCATCCAGTCACACAACTTCTCGTACGCCGTCGTCGTAGTCGGGGAGCTGCCCTACGCAGAAACGGCAGGAGACAGCACGAACCTGACGCTGGCAGAGCCGGGCGAGGACATCATCTCCAACGTGTGCTCGTCAGTGAAGTGCGTGGTGATCGTGGTTTCGGGAAGGCCACTCATGATGGAGCCGATGGTGGCGCAGATGGACGCGCTGGTGGCCGCATGGCTGCCAGGGAGCCAGGGAGAAGGGGTGGCCGACGTCTTGTTCGGGGACTACGGGTTCACTGGGAAGCTGCCGAGGACGTGGTTCAAGACCGTGGACCAGCTTCCCATGAACGTGGGGGATCCCCACTACGATCCGCTCTTTTCACTTGGTTTCGGACTCACCACCGAGCCCACCGGGGGACAGTGAAAGGGAGGCACCAAGAGAAGTCTTACTTGTCCCTCCGGAATTTAGGTTTTCGTCTTATCTTTGTGAACATTTTAGTTGGAGAGATTCTTTTTAGGCATTTCTTTTCCTTAACCCTTCGGAGTCACCTCGGATCAGAGACGGTTGAAAAAATGTAGGATTTGGAACAACTTGAATAATGGTCACTAGGGTACCTTCAAGTGGTTTTCTGGCTGATTTCCCCTCTGCATAATTAAACTTCCTAGTTATTTTCCGATTTGCCATGCGGATTTGTTGTTTACAATTATCTCGGGGACCTTCCGTTTCACCTACAGAATCTCAAAAAGTTGCAAGAGTAGGGCGTGATTATCGTCGCGTGGGCATATACATTAACAGAGTTGACATGACTTATTGATAAACTATAGATGAGCAAATAGCATACGAAGCCAAATGGTATGAAAGCATGAGATAGCAAATCAAGCAAATAAGTTTTCTATCTGAAGCAGTTGCAGTATATGTAGTCGTGCATTAGTTTACCTGTCGGTCATATGTACAAAAACGATAGCTCTACACTTCGACATTGATCCCAGTATAGCAAGAGACATGAGCATCCTATCTAAATCACCAAGTTACTAGAATACAAAGTTACGAGTACTTCACAGTGTCTACTTTGGCATCAAATTTTTTATACAGCATCCACCATCTCTGCACTTCCTGCACATGTCAAGGTTCAAATTTCACTCTTTAGCAACTAAGACAAATGCGGAGCTAGATCAACATTTGTGCCTATGCACCCTTAAAACTATGCAGATGCTGAACAATTAGAAATCACCATATGCCTTCTCACTGATCAACCAAACATGTATTTGACAACCAAGACAGGTTCAAATCTGGGCAGAGTTCTAACCTTAGCCTCACTCTGCATTGTGCGACTGGTCATGCTCGATAAAATCCAATGCGTCATCCTTGGAGACAAGATTGACACGGCTTACTCGACTTTTGTGGGTCACGCCATATATCTGGTCGGCAACCTTCACAAGTTCAGGCCGGAAAGTGGTGGTTATGAACTGGGTGCTTGATGTGTCTGCCAGACGACGAATCATGTCTAAAATGATGAATTAAGGATATCCTGAAAGTGGTGTGTCTCGACACAGATTATTAGTTTAACAAGCTGAGCATCAATGACACAAATATTTCTACTTTTGCCCTGGAGCTATGGCAGAGAGGCCTGAATGACAACAATCAGGCATTAAATTAAGATTTGCATATGAACAAAGGATTAAGCAGCTCAGCAATGCGAAACAACCGAGTCAAGATGAAGGGGAAAAAAGGATACTCCCGACTGCTGTTCTGTACTGAGGATCCAGTGCTGCATCTATCTCATCGAAGAGATAAAAGGGAGCAGGATCGCATCTTTGTATAGCAAAGATTAAAGCAAGGGCAACAACAGTTTTTTGACCTCCAGACAATTGCTTCATCGATTGCGTCTCCCCTTGCCCAGTAAAAGAAACCTGCAATGCCACGAATCAGTCTCAGAAAGAAGATACTTCTGTTCTCACTATCTGGAAGATATCATTCGATTGGTCAGAATGCTGGAGGAGGTCACCATATCCAAAATCTCAAATCCTAAGGGAAAAACACACCCTTTTACCTCCCAGTGGACCGCCCTCATCTACTCATAAACTCCCTCATCTCCAAAAAATAAAAAGAAGCAGACAACAGAAAGCACACTTGCATCCCATGGTAGTACTCAATCAAAAGCTGTTTCCTAAAAGATTTCTGCAATAGAAACAGAATACAGCACAACACTCCATGTAGCCAACAACACTTACTTAAAGGGCTTGTATTTTCTTCCACCCTTGTAAGGACTTCGGATGTGTTGTGCCATTAAAAAAAATAAAAAGCAGAAGGATCATTGGGGCCGGATATGTTAAAAGTGCATGCTTCACATATTAAACCAACTCACCAGAATGGAAATAAAATGCTAAAGCAAGAAATTACATGCCTTGACTTTAACACCGATGTATTTCTCTACCCGTCCCTCTAAATCTGCTTCACGAGGTCCATCCTCATCTTGATCATCATCAGCATTATCACCATCCTGCAAGTTAAGGCGCAACAGGAAATATGTATTAGCTTGGGGTGAAAAAGAATATTCCAGAAATGGACATCCAACCATCTCTCTGGAGAGGTTAAGCATGAAAAAATTGACAGGAAAAGCCATAGTTCCAGCCACAGCATCTGTTCCCACCAAAAGGGTAGAAGTCCCCTCTCAAAATAATAATGAACAAAGAGACAAGTGGAAAATAACCTGTTTGTCAATAAACTATGGAGGCATGATCACCAGAATTGAGTAGCAATGTAAAAATAACAACTTATAGAATTTTCAGAAAACAAAAACAGAGACCTTTTTCTTCATCATAACCAGATGTCCATGACCGCCTTGTACCAGTTCAGAGAATACTTCTCGAAAATGCCTTGCAACACCTTTGAACGTACGTTCAATTGACTCATCCTTCCTTTGATCTAAAACTGATATTAGTTCACTAATTTTCTGGAATTGGAGAAGGAATATAATCAGGAGATAATCCAACTTTAGCTCACATAAAAGCTTGTTACAAATGAATATTTGTCAAAATGATACCTCGTCACCAGCATCCAGTTCTCTTTGCCTCTTCTCGAGTTCCTCCCTTTGCTCTGTGAAGTTCACATACTGATCAAGTGCTTTCTTGTTGACATGACTGAACTGTTGGAGCTGCTCACTGCATCTGTGAAGCATCTTCTGCAATTCTTTGATGCTCCTCCGTTTATACCTATAATCTCAAGCATAGTACAATTGAGGCCAGATGAACTTCACTAGTGCAAACCAAATTAACATTCAGTAGCAAACGCCTTTTTCTATAATGCAAGTCCCATAAATACCAAGAGATGTTACATAACCAGACATTACACTTGCAGCTCTCCCCCCCCCCCCCCTTTCTCTCTCTCTCTGACAGACACACTCTTTTCTAATGGTCCCTACTTGTGCTTTTCTTAAAGCAAAGTTCTGCCGTGACACTGACGTAAAATATGATTGCCACAAAAAAATCTAAATAGTTGCAGAAGTTTACCCTTTGGGAAGATGAAATCCTTATGAAACTTCATCAAATCTCAAATGGACCACTTAAGTCTAACAAAGAGTACAAAAGTCTAGCCAAAACCAAGTATACCCTTATAACAACAATGAAATTCATCCCAACTCATAATAGAAGAGTAAGGTGAACATTTTGATGATATAGGATATCTTCTAATCAAAATGACAGGCTAAAGTTTGTTGACACATGTATCCATTAAGAAAATTTCACCTATAGACAACCTCAGTTTGAACAATCACAGAAGTTATACATACAACATGAAAATCAGAACATTTTCAGAGTCAAGGGAACATACGTCTCAAAAGCATCAGAAGACAATGGGCCCAAGTTCCTTATTTTCTTTGAGTACTCATCCTGCTTAGCTATAAGAGCATTCCTTCGGCTAAAAAGTTGTTCAAGTTCTTTAGTTTCATCCTGAAGAGTTTTTTCGTAGTTGTCCTCCAAAGCCTGCATTCAAGCAATCATTTGAGAAGAAACCAAAGAGAAAAATACCAACATTTAGTCCACACTGAAAATATTAAAGAGTACCTTTAACTTTGCCATCTCGTCTTTGATCCTTTTTATTTCTTTATTTGTTTCCTCTATACTTCTATTAATTCCTGACAATTTTAGTCTCAGTCAAAACCATGAACATATTCCAAAACTTCAGGACAACAACAATCCCCTCAATCCAAATTTCCACCTTCCAATCGCTGGGTTGCATCAATGACCAATGATTCAGCATCTTTTAGCTCCTGCCACTTTGATTCAGCTTCATTTTCATGCAAATCAGTCTCTGATGAGGATATGACAGCCTCAAACTCTTGCTTCCGCCTCTTGAGATTAGTTGCAAGGTTAGTCTCAAGCTCTGCTTTTCTTGTTTCCGTCTGCAAACAAACAAAAGTGATGACCAATATGCATGAAGAAAGCTTTACTGTTCTCTGGCAAGGTTCTCACTGCCAACCTCAATGCGATCTGTTTTGCAGGCAATAAGCCGCTCCTTTAGTGTTCTTATTTCAGGATTCAGCTTCGACAGTCGTTCCTTTTCTTCAGGTGTTAGATGATCAATTAACTCCGTGCCCATTTCAGCTCGCTTCATCGCCATGCTGGCCTTGAGCTGATCGATCTGAGTTCTGACATCCACAAGTGATTTCATCTGCAAAAAAATTGTATCGCATAAGCAAGAAGGCAGGGAAAAATGAGTAGGGGGAGTGGAAGGTAAAAGCTCCCATGAGAAACAGCCTTTGACATAGGCCAATAAGGCAGGATAAGTGATTTGACATAGTCAAGAACATTTATACCTTGTTTTCAGTAGCTTTCGTAATTAAAATTTTCTGCTTATTAGCATTGGAGATATCCAATTTAAGCTGTTCCAACTCTGACTTAACATGCGCCAGCTCCGCATCAACTTTTTGCTGCTCCGAGACAAGTTCTGTTATTTCTTGGTCTTTCTGTGAGAAAAATTAAGTGAAAACAACCCACAGAACTTGGCCAAGCTTAAATCAGACAAAAGTCCAAAGCAGCTCAGTGTCCTCAGATATTTTTTCATACAAAAGTATAGGCTCACCCACAAGCCAAGATTCTTGAAGAAAAAACGTATGGCCAAACAATTTGAGACCATTTAAGAAAGTTAAGACAAAATCCGGGTTGTAATAGGCTAGTCAATTCCTCTGTGGCCTCTAGACCCAAAAATCACTTAAAAGATTAAAAAGTGTAGTCTGCTTACCATTAAAAAAGTGTATGTGTGCCTACCCAGCATGGTCACAGAAGGCACACTAAACCCACTCTTGGGAACCATGTTTCCCTAGTGTGAGCTCACCTGAAACCTGGGTTTACACTATTGCTGCATCTCTACATAACAACTGTATCTATGGACCCTTTACTGCCAGAAACAATGGATCCCTTACAGGCAGGTTTAAAGTATGCAATTTTCTAGAAACTGGCTAAACCGATTTCTGTTCTGGCTGACCAGGTCCATTATCACTGATTCAAGCAGATCATCACCAAAAGAATCCGATTTTCAACCAGTCATGATTATAATAATTATAAAAGAGACCAGTTATAGGTGCATCCAGGTCAACAGGCAAATCCAGTCCACTCTGAAAAACAGTCAAATATGAATTTGACAAAATAATACTGGAGTAGTCAAACCACCTCTGGAATTAAGAAAAAAAGGGATGACTTCATTGTAAGCAAAAAGGATATTTTGCAATTCCTCTTTAATATTCTTCAGTTCCTCTTCCTTCATGTTGATTGATTTAGTATTTTGCCTGATTATATTCATAAACTTCAACCTTGAGCGCCTATAGTCGTAGAATCCCCCTGTCATACCACCTTTCTTGCTGACTTGATCACCTGGCACAAAATTAAAAATGAGCTCCGTGTACAGGTGTCAAAAGAAAAGGATCCCATGAACCAGCCAATTACATATTATCTAACCTTCCAAAGTTATACAATCCAGACCATCATTGCGAGCTACCCTTGTAGCCACATCCAAATCTCGGCAAATCACTGTTCTAGCAAAAACCTAAGAAAATAGGAGATTGCCACAATAAAAATTTGATTTCCATCCATTTTGATGCATTAAGCCAAACAATAGGATAAAGGGTGTAAGTTTACCTACCAACTGGCACCTATGAAGTTTACCAAAGATATGTACCCACTACCCACCACTTCCCTCATGGAAGGCTGTTCTTTTTTAGCCAATGCTAACTATCATAGTCAATTCTAATACGAAAATGCATTGTGCTCACGAACATGGTGTATGGTTGCCAAGGACTTGATATATCTCATCCTTTAAATCTTAGATGAATGAAAACAAGACTTAAGCCCATTTTCCAATCAACTGTCTCTCGCCTCACGTCCTACAAAAGCAGTATCCTTTGGATCCTGCCAACACAATCTCTCAAAAACTTAACTTTAATACATATCTCACTTCATTTGAAAAGGGCAGAATAGCAGAGCACTAGCTTCTAGCACAAAAATACAGTGAGAAAGGCTAACCTGGGCAAATGCGGGAGTGTAATTTGATAAGAATTTCAGTTTCTTTAACAGAGGTATCACATCTGAACTCTGTGGATAATTTACATGTGGGGGCTTAACCCTGTTCAGAGGTATGAAAGTGACTCGTCCGCCTTTCAGTGAGTTAAGGTGTCTAATAATCCGGGTTGAAATCTCATCATTCTCGACCACCACATGAAATAAACTGTTTTGAATGAACTGAATCAGTCATCTCAGGAAAATCAAGAAATATAATAAACAAAATCAAGTGAAAACACGAAAATTACAAAACAATTTCCACTTACCTGTTTCCTGCAGTAACTTCCACTGCAGTATAGAACTTCTCATCACAATCGAGCAACTCAATGATGGGACCATAAACCCCCGACATCTGGTACTCTCGGCAGATTTTTCTGACAGAATTAAGCCCTCTCCTCACATCCTGATAAATTCAGACAATATATCATAAGATACAGTTTATGAACTGCTTTTACAGCAAATCCATGCTTTTTTCCCTTTATTTGGCTTGGACATCCCCGAATTTGTGATCGAACAATAATTATACTCCTGCCCATGGCCTCCAAAATAATTTTGAATGTGAAACAATTAATTTTATATATTACTAGGGTGAAATTTCCTCTAACCCAATTTGCTAGCTTTTTCCCTAAAGAATTTAGTTCGGATCCTTAGGTTAGCAAATCAAAAGAGTTCTATAACCTACTCTACTCTCTTCTTAAAAAGTTATTAAGGCCTCATGAAAGGACTGCTCAGACAACAATGAAACTAGCCCCTTAAAGATATGTCATGCCCATCCTCGCCCCCTTGCCCACCAAAATGGCTGTAAAGGGCCAAAGCAAAGAAAGGATAGAAAGGACATACAACAAACTGCTTCATTGGAAGTGGACAATCAACTTGTATTTTCATGGTTTAAGTAGCAACTTGGAGAAACTTGGTTCTTTACTCGAAATTTATTTTAGGCATTGCGCTAGGAAAACTCAAACAAAAAGGCAGTATTTTAAGGCATTTACAAATCATCTAATGATTTGTCTCGTAATTGAGCTCTTTTTTTATAGGGAAAATTGAACAAGTGTTCCTAGATCTTTTGCTAAATGTGCAATATCATCCTGAAACTTTTAATTTGTTCAATATAATCTCTAAACTTTAGCTCAATATGCAAATGTCATCCCTCAACTTTTACTTTGTTCAATGAATGATCCTTGAATTTTTGGTAAATGTTCAATTTAAACCCTAGAATATATTAAAAATATTGAAGATCATTATTCCATTAATTCAAGTTAACGAAATTTGTTGATTTGACTTCCACTCCGGTAAATTTGAACAATGGACAAAAAAATATCGTTACACCTGCATTATCCACGTAAGATATTCAACTCAAATCAGGATATAATACTCCACATCATCATGCGTTATCCACGTAAAATACTTAAATTCAAATCAAGATATAATACTCCATACCATCAACTATAATAGATAATTATTTTTTTGAATGGTACAAATTAAAATAATACAAAGGATGATTATAATCTAGTTCGAGTTGAAAATCTTAGATGGATTATCCACCTGTAACTTTTTTTTTGTCAACTATTGAAGCATACGAATTGCAAGCCAAATCAGCAAACTCCGTTAACTTAATAAATGGAATGACGATATTAAACATTTTTATATAGTCCAAAGACTAAACTTAATATGTACCAAAAGTTTAGAAAGCACAATTGCACAATTTAGGGATGACATTGTACATTAAGCTAAAATTCGTGGACCACATTGGACAAATAAAAGTTCATTGACGACATTGCACATTGGGCCAAAATGTAAGAACTATTTGTATCGTTTTCCTTTTTATATATGGGTTTGCACCCATTCGTGCCCTATAGTAATATTTTCTTTCACCAATTAAAAGAGGGAGGGGGGGAAGAAGGCAGTACTTTATTCAGAAAGATGCGAGCACTTAAATAAGTGATCCAAAGGGCTATGGTAACTTGCAATTAATATTTTTCCCGAAAAATTATGCAATCAAATATAATTACACAGCTACTAAACTTATAAGCCTTCAAGTCAATAGGCCAATGCAGACAAGTCCAATCCATTTTTTTTCAGTTAAGTTAAAAAAAACCAGTCTATTCATGCGGCAGGAGTTTCTTTGTTTATGACATGGATAAAAGCTTAGCCTATGAAATGGCTTATAAAAGTATACATGTTTCACATAACAGGCCCTGTACCAAAAAAAGTAGTTTGAAAAACTCAGTGCCATCATGCTAATCTAGAGTAAATCTGGAATATATATTTAAGTACAAGCACTGTTTATATAGTATTTATAAATTCGACTAGAATTGACATGAAAAGGATTACTCACACCAGGTGTTGCATGATCAAGGTTCTTCTCAGCCTTATCAACCTCTGCTTTCCACTTATCGATCTGAGTTGAAAGTTCGCTTTCCTTGTCCCACAAGAATCTGTCCACCAAGAAAATGTGAAACAAACCAAAGAAGTGTCCAGAATTTTCAAGGAAGTTATAGAAACCTACTTTCGCTCATCCTGTAGCTTATTCCTCTGTGCCTTATAATCCCTTAGCCTTCCACTTGTCTCAGCAATGAGCGATTCCAACTTCGCAATCTCAGTTTTACGGTTCTTAAGGTACACATCCTGCTCACTTGACTCGGCTTTAAGCTGATCAATTTCCTTTTGAAGCTTTTGCTCCTTTAACCATAAACAAAGAAAACCAACAATGATTAAATGGAAAAAAAATTGCAGCAGCAATGAAGGCTTTTTGAACGGACAAGCCGTGTGAAAGTGAATCCCCAACTAAATCATAAGGTCATGTATGGTAACAGATGAAACAAGATTATAGAATAATTGATCTGCCTCTGGCTTTATTATCGGGTAGACTACTTATAATTCACTATTCAAAACAAAGTTCCTCCTCAAGATTGTAAAAGTACCAAACAACAGGTGAGAGGAAGAATTTCAATTTTCCACCAGGACCAAATGTCAAGAACTTCAAACAGCATTCAGATCATCTCAATAGATAAAGTCCAACAAAGAATTTTTTTGGCCAGTAACTAAGCCAATGAGTGCATCAGACACTAGGATTCTTTCATGCTTACTCCTCTTTTTTAGTCTAAGGAAAAAGTGAATGGCGAACTGACATAAACTAATAAATTGAACAACAAATAAGGAAAACATCCAAAAAGGAAGGGCATAAAAAGGCTTTTGGATAGCTATTGAATTTCAGTCCACCCTCATAGCATAACAACGCATTCTTCAGTTTGCTTTGGGTTAAAACTGGTAATGGTTAAACAGGACATTTGGGCATACAAGGACTGTATTTCAGTGAAAACAGAAAAACAAGATAAGTTGCCAGCTTCCATCAGTCCTGCAATCTCCCTAATAATAAGATAAAACTAAGACCACTGAAAATCAGGGGCCTGGCATTGCCAATTTGAAAAAGAAAACAAATTAGATGGGTGAAAGCATTATTTTATCTGCGGAGAAACCATTTTCTCATACTCCTATGATGGATCAGTCAAGACATTTTTTTTCTGGTAAATGTAGGAATTAGCACATATTATGCACGTGCTCAAAGCTGAATAAGATATGCACAAAGAAAAGTTATTGGATTGAGAGTTAGTTCAAGCACACAGTTATTTAGGAGGGGATGAAGTCGTAATCTTCCCTCTTTGCAGAGGCTTTTTGAAGGGGATAAACATATGGTTATTAACATTGATAGAGTGGTTTGTTGAACATTATACATTATGCATCGGCAAACTTCTAAGGGATGAGAAATGAGACAACACAGTATTTTCCAGTAAAAATATCAAGCGCACTGTGAACTGGCAGACCTTTGTATACTTATACAAACTAATTTCCATCAGGCATGGCACATTAGATGCATCCACCAAAGAGAAAATCGTAAGCAGAATATAACACAGGCGTTCTAACCTGAGTTGCATTAATGGAAAGAACTCGTTCGAGATCATCAATTTCCTTCTGAAGCCATTTATCCCTAGCAGCTTTACTTGAAAATTGGGTGGCCCGACCTTGCTTCTGATATATAATGCTAAGCTCTTTCTCCCGCTCCATAATGCTACATTATGAGGAGCCTTATTAGTACAAAAGAGATCTTAAAACGAGACAGCCCAAAGGCAAGTCATTACAAAATCATGATAGCAGAATTTTAAGTACAGAAAACTAATTGAATACATGCACGGTGGTTATTGCTATAAGCTTCATTAAAAAAAGGAGAAGGCAAAACTTAGCAGGAGGAAACAAAAAGATGAATGCAAGGAAGACAGAAGGAACCACAAGCACTGGTACAAAAAACTTGAAATAAGCCAACACAATGACAGACAACTAAATGGTTCTACCTAGTTTAAAAGGTCAACAAACTCTCATCATGCAAAGGGTTCACATGACAGAAATCCATCCCTATGACAACAAGAAAACTTTATAGGAGTTCAGCCCGGTAGAAGCCAATTTACAATCATATGGACGATTAAAACAATTTACCAAGAGAAAAGACTAGACTGACAATAGTGGAAGCAATTTACTACTGAATGTGACAAAAGCATATGGATTATGAAGTTGATGATTTATCCAAAACATGCACTTTTTGAAGATGGCCCGTATTACTCTTTAGTTATATCCTGCTCCTGAGCAACTTGTTCTTCATACAGAGGAGTAATATTATTGAGCTCCTCGGTTGAGTCCTGAATTTCTTTCTGTAAAATCTCAAGTTGTTTCACTGCTCCCTCCTGAAAGAAAAAGAATTCATAGCATGTCCTTTCCATATTACCCAAAATTGAGTGGTAGATCTTGTAAATAATCACATATACCTTGGCTCGGACAATCCCCGAAATTTTTTCTTGCAAGTCCTTGACATCAAGCTCAAGCTGTGTCTGCTTTTTCACAGCTTCTGTTCTTCGCTGCTCTGCTGCTTCTCTTTCCTTACTTAAGCCATGAACTGCTTTAGTTAATTCTTTCAATTTTTCATCCAACTCTTTGGACTTCTCACGAGCATCGAGAGAACTGTTGTAACTTTTAATTGACGTGTCAGAGACCTTCGACCGAGCCTCCTCAATCTAAATGATGCAAAGTAACCACTCAGATATTAAATGCCTCCCGATCAATTGTTTAAGCCCTAGAATTACCATACTTATAATCATTCTGTATCTAGAATAAATCAGATGAATCGGAGGAAATGTAACCACCCTAAGTATTATAGCTGAATAACTGATAAAATAATGGAATATAAGCAGATGCAATTCTTCTAAACACCACCTCGGCTAACTTTTGTCTAGCATCTTGAAGCTCCTTATCATAAATTGTGTATTCCAAGGATTTACGCTGCTTGTCAAGCTGCTGATACTTTCTCAGTTCCTCTTTCTCCTCATCCAGTTCCTTCAGTCTCTCATCCAAATATTGAACAACTTGGATAATCTGCTTCCTCTTATTACCTACTCAGAAGAAAGCAATAAAATCAACAAATAATAAATTGCCCATGCATGAAGGATGCCCTTGGATGACTTACCAGTTTCCTGCATGATTTTCTTACTCTCACGACGTCTCTCCTCATAAACTCTAGTACCACCTATCTCTTTCAACAGGTCCAGCCGCTCAGAGTCTTTCATCAAAGTCAATGAAGCTATCTATAACCGCACGAATGGAAAAAAGAAGATAACAAACAATTCAGAAAAAGATTTTAAGAGAATTGTGGAGAAACTTAGAGAACTATGAGGGCAAACCTTTCCTTGTTGCACCACGTAGTAAGGATTAGAACGAGAAAACCCAGCACTTTCCAGCAAATTCATAACTTCGGTTTTCCTTCAATCAACATAGCTTCAAAGTTCAGTGTCACAAGTCTGAAGATAAGTTTAAGACATGAACACACTTGGGTTACACATTCACCGACAATGAGCAACACTCACGTGATGTGCTTTCCATCCAAATAATACTCATCCTTCTTTAAACCAACAGTTCTACGCAAGCGCACTTCCACCTTATCAACCTGTCATGGAGGGTACACCAAAACTAAGGCTAGTTGATAAAGATAATAACATTTTTTTTCTCAAATAGCATACCAAAATGTAAGGCCAAAAAGAATATCTCAACAGATGTCTTAAAGAGATTGTGATGATGACTGGTTATGTCTCTACATGAGCAACACCAAAAATTAGCTCAAGTATCTTCTCTTCAGCTGGTAAAACACTAAATTTAAGCACTCCAGCCATCATGGCAGAAAGCATGCGGTATTCTGAATAAAATTCAATGTTGCATCATCGTAAAAAGGAAACAAAGACAAAATTCCATCTTCACCCAAATCAGGAAAGCTTAATGCAAACAGGAGTATTACCGGAATGCGGTTGTCAGAATTATCAAAAACAATCTCCACGAAAGCCGATAAAACTTGGTGCCCTGCACCTTCCTGTAATTCCAGCCAGTATCGTTACTGCAGGTATATAACAAGACCTCAAAGGGCAAAAAGCATGGTGAATATATGGTGAAACATACATGGAGAAGGGCATGTCTATCTTCACTGCGCAGGTTCTGGAAAATATCGCTTAACACAAATCTTATTGCTGCATCACATTCAAAGAGTACAGGTTCCTCGTAATTTTCACAACTAGCCAGTGAAAAAGAAAACATAACAACAATCAACCTCTTCTCACTTACCATGAAAAAAGTTTGATTTGCCTGATCCATTAGCACCAACTGCAGATCAATTTGGCAGGCGAATTAAAAAAAATGGGTAAATCTATTCTTGAAGTCAATTTAATAATTGCTATGCCAACAAACCAACGATATTTAACAGGAGATGACAGGAACTAGCTACGCTCATAGAAGATAGTAAGCTGTGATTATGGTGCATATAGATCAATAACTGTAGCACAGATCATCCTAAATATAGGCACTTTCAAAGTAAAATATAAGTTGTAAACCAAGGCTCTGTTTCCAGTATTTTGAAAGACATTTATGAAGATGCTTCTCTAGTTCCAGAAAACCATCAATGGCACGGATTGATTTTGTAAATGTGGAGAATAGTCAACAGTTATTACATAAACTTTAGGGAAAACCCTCAACTTAAAGTTCAGTGATCACGTGACATATAGACCACCAGACATGATCTGACATAGAGGCATGCCTAACACCTGAAAACATTACAACAATCAGCATAAGAGGAAATGACGAGAAAGAGCATCACTCATACCAACACAGTTAACTTTTGGACTGAAAGTTGATGTAGCAACTTGTTCTCTATAGCTCTTGAACCCTTCAATTATAACCTGAACCAATATTCAAATGACATAGTATGATGCAACTAGAAGGTAGCAAGTTATCACGGTAAGCACCAAACAAGGCAAGTTTCAAAGGTAATAGCTTATTCCAGTCAAATTACCTGCTTGATGTACATCTTGCAATTATCAAACCAGCAGGCCTCTGCGAATTAAATGCAGAATTATCTCCCAGCTGCAATCATATTAGAAAGCAAAGCTCGAAAAACACTTGCAACATTAAAAAATCTCATCACACCCTAAAGGATCAGTGCCACAGCAATCCTACAATGGTCCGGGTCCTTATACAGATGAGCAGATAACAAGAGAAACTATCTCAGAGCTTAAACCATCCACAGAAAAGAACACCACGTACAGAGTCAGGGAACACTCAAGCTCGAAACCCTAGAGAAACCATGCAAGGAAAAGAATTCCACCCCCACAATTCCAGCTCAGGCTAAACCAAGCAAACGAAAGAAGCAAGAAGTCAGCATCAAATTCTAGGGTTCCGGCGAAGCGGAAGACAAGTCCCACCTCCGCCGCTCAAGAGATTCCTAGCACGTCAGCAAGACCAGATAGCAGCAGCAGCAGCAGCAACTAGCAGGAGGAGCTTGTGGTGCGCGACGAGGACGAGCAACGAAACCCTCCTGGCACTGCTTCGGGGGCCAGAAGAAGCAAGAATCGAGGGTCCACCGCCGCGACGGAGGAAAAGACGGAGGACTTACAGTTGAAACAGAGGAGGCGAAGTGGCTGGAGCCTTGGAGAGGAGGACCGGGGAGATGAAGTCACCGATCCGCCATGAGAGGAAGCTTGAAGGCGGAGGAAGGACGGTGGTGGAGGTGGTGGTGGAATCGGAAATGGGCGCGAAGGGACGGAAATCTCGCGCTTTTCAAAGGAGAAGGATCTTCGGAATTGCCATATCAGTGCTCTGAGCTTGGGTGTGGGCGTGGGTCGGGTTTAGTACCAACTCCGCCCGAATCGCGGCTTCTGTCGTGTAAGAACTGAAGCAGCCTATTTAGCCGTTAATTTTTTATTGGGGCAATGGTAAATTTATTAAAAAATAATTTTTAAGTCACTAAAAATCCAAACTGAGACATCTGAAAACACAATTATTTCCAATTAATTTCTCGGTTACCAAAAACCCCGAGCTTGTACATTCATAATATACTTGTTACTCGTTGACTCCCGTCGAATTTAATCGTGAAATTACTGAGTTTGAAAGCACGCGACAATAACTCAATTGACATAATAAGTTCGCATAAAAATATATATCGATTAAGGATACAATTGTCACGCGCGTATTAAATTTAGAGTAACTTTGTTCCCTGTATACTGGTTTTGGATTCTTAATGATCCAAAAGTTATTTCGATTTGTTAGAGTGTAACGATTTGGTTCTTTCTTGACATTAATTTATTTTATTATCATTAAAATAGTAGATTTCTTGTGTATATTATCATCCGAAAATATGAATTTTTTTTTTTTTACTTTCACTCCTCTTTAGGTGTAGAAGTGAGTCTGTAAGACTCGTAGGACCAGCACAAAGACTAGCATGCCAAAGATGGATAAAAGAACGTGATAAGCCTATTTTCCCGTTATTTAAGAAAGATACGTTAAGGGCGTGTTTGGCAACGTTTCTGTTTTGGGGAATATTTTTTGAATAGAAACATTTTTTTGTGTTTCTACTTCATAGAATAATACGCATGCACGCAAGTCTGTCTAAGCATTTGTGATATGGTGAATTCCCTTTTCTTTAGGCGAAATAAAGGAATTTGATATTATGATCGATCAATGTCTCGACTACTGTCGATACCTATGTTATAAGGAAATCGAACTATTTTAGAATCGGTTACTCTCGACAATATTCACGGTGCTTCTTATTTTTCTCAAGGCAATAAGAACGGGGAAAATACAATATGCAATTAGTCACCTTTAATTGGATTTATATTCAAAATCAGTGCTAAAAAAGTGAAACCGTGCTCGTGCCAGATATGAAATGGAACTCGGAAATTCCCCCAACGCGTCGGGAAATGAATATAATTTCAGTCATGGCACACGTAGAATGTTGTAAATTGCAATTAAATCTTCTGATCGGTTTGGTGGGTTTTCTCAATTATTATCCGATGCATCGTGAATTCTCAAAGTTAGCCAAGTGACAGTTGATTATTCTTTTGTGCTAGTAGCATCGAAGTCTCCTGTATCAAATTGAGAACACATGGGATCAGAGCTAGTTTTGCTTGAATATCAGCACACCAATCAAAGCTTATTCTTCTTCTTCTTCTTCTTCTTCTTCTTCTTCCCAAGAGGCTCCCAAGAAATGGCATCGAACTATACCAAAATCCCCAAGAATATACATCAACTTTCTGCTGTATCACGCTTCGATGAAATTCACATTCGAATCAATCTTCGAGCTTCAACGGCTTGAAGTACTTGCCGTCGATGAGATAAGTCCCGATCGCGAGACGGACCGCCCATACGTCCTTCGGTTTCCTCGACACGATTCTGCATTCGCCGGTCGAATTCGGAAGAAAAAAACCAAATCAGTCACGGGGGAGGGCATGGTAGTACGGCCTGTTTGGCTTCAGGAAAGATTTTTCCAGAAAATTAAATCCACATATAAAAATGAAATTCTTTCTCCTTTGGCAAGTCCATCGAAATAGGGAAGCATGTGATGTTCTAAAACTCCAATGTTCTTCATTTGAAACGACAAGAAAGATGGAAAAAATACAAGAAGTTTGAATTAGCAGCTTCAATTTTCCTCGGTTTCGTTTGCAAACGGTTAACGAATTCAGGACGGTCGAACAAAAACAGATATACCTGCCGACATCCCCGGGCTTGACCAAGCCTGAATTGACGCGGAGGCACGGAACGGATGCCGCGGTCTTGATCATCGCAGGGGCCTCGGTCACGATAACTGGCGAGCCCACCTCTAGCTTCGATCTTGCTGCCGCCGCCGAACTGTCGGCTTCGCATCTTACGACAAGGATGGAGCATTTTAGCGGGCCGGGGCCGATACGGGGATTCGAGCACGGAAACGAATGAGTCGAGGAAAGAGAGAACGCCATGGACGAATTGAGACGAAGGATCTCAAGTTCAAGGATTGAACGTTTTGTGATGAAAGAGCAAGTGGATAATGCTTTTGTGGATCGGAAGTCTCACGGGACTCGGGCTTTTGGCATGTTTTGCTCCTTTTGTCTTTAGCCCGATGAACAGCCAATGCAAATGAAGTCGGGATTTCTAGGAATAAAGTCAGGAGGGACCGGCGTAATCTCGTGAAGAATGTAAGAAATTTGACAGAAAACCTTACTCATCCTTAACAATAGACTAGCTAAAGTACAACACCCTCGATAAAATGCGCATGTACCTATGATGATTTATACGACGCTAGCCGTCAGCTTGCTCGGTCGGCTTTTACGCCTCTCTGTTTCGACTTATAATTCGCGGAACACGGGAATCGGAAGCTCGAACGACCCAAGATTTGTTTCATTTCAAATTTGCTCCTGATCGGATGTGCACATTCGGTTTTCTTAATGTCTATGCACATTCAAGTGCTCTTCTTTTCAATTACTTCTTAAGCTTCAGTTGGGCATTTGCAACCTTTGTGCAGGAGGCGAAAGCAATCAAATGCGGGGCCTCACTCCGAAGCGAGAATCTATGGAACTCCATGGACAAAATTTCAAAGACGAGCTAAGAACCATTTTCAATGTTCCTGCACAGGATGAAGATGATTTATAAGGTACTCTTTCTGGCAATGCGGCGTCGTATACTTGCAAACAGCTTGGGTGCGGCAGATTGCGATGGAGGAACTTTCGTGGTGCCAATCAAGTAGAGAGCTGAAACGAAGAAGCTTGAGCTAAAAAATGATCATGAGATTAATTTATCATGCTGCTCATCCAACTACATGATGATGGCAAGTCCACAGATTGGTCTTGGGAAAGAGAATTATAAAAATGAACACGTGCGAAAATAGGAGGGGGACATTGCCAAAAAAGAAGAAACTTGGGTTCTTGCGTAAATAAGCAACAACAACAAAAAGGGAATTACCAGACCTTTACAACCTATACAAAATTCCATCCGGGTATAGAAACTAATTTCTCGCTGCTTTCCGCCAAAACAAAACAAAAAAAAAATGCCTTTGCCCTCTACACTACAGGCGTCTTTACCTGTGTCTGTATAAACACTATTTCTTTGTGTATGTGAGATACGGATCTTGAGCAATCGTCAGGACATCCGGTCTCTCCGCCTGATCATATGTTAGACAGCGACGAATCAGTTCCTGCAAAGAAAAAGGTTGCGCAGAGAATCGTCAACGAGCTTCTGCACATTGTTCCTACATTTTTTTAGTAAGAAGTCTTCCGTATTGTAGTTGTTTGCAGCAGTGTAGTACTACGAGGACTATATACCAAAAGTCATAGTAGCTAAATAGTTACAGGAAGTTACCGACATAAGATTCACGATAAACGAGGAATATCTAAATGAAACACACGGTATTAAAAAAATAAGTAGCTTTGATCCAACATCACTGTCTATGTAGCTCGTATCTAAAAGTCAAATCTCCAATATAAGTTCCATTCTTCTCTGCATGTTGAGGGAAACAATATATACTGGAAGCAGATGGTAAGTAACTTGACCAATGTATGTTAATTATAAAATGATGGTATCGCAAACTGCATAGGAAACCACGAAGTGACCAATAATTGATATCACTTAATGGAAATGAAATTTGTCCGTAATATGCAACTGTTGAAACAGAGGAGAAAAAATTAATGCACAAGAGCTCATTAATCTGCCATCAATGAGGGAATAACAACACATGAGACAGAATAATTTACCTTTGCCTCATTCGTGACAGCAGGTCTTGAAGGAAATTCAACCTTTCGAGCTTTAATAATCGTATCTTCACGCAATATTCTTTCCTGCGTCTGGTCATGCCCAAAAGGACGTCTCCCAAAGAGCATTTGGTAAAATAGAACACCAGCTGACCATACATCAACCTGTTAAGGAAATAAACCAATTCTCAGGAGGAGGTAACCCAGTGAACCATAACACGAATTTGGTTTTCATGGAAAATAAGCCAATTCATATATTTCACTGTGTCAAATGTCAGATGGATATTGTGTGCTAGCAAAGAAGATCAGCTTAATTACACGGCCAAAGTTATCAGCTGAAAATATATACATCAAAGACAAAGCAACCCCGGTTAAGAACGGATGAAGAAGGAACATAGTACAGAAAGCCACTTACCTTCGATGATATTAAGGGTATCTTGCTCAGCTCAAAGCATTCTGGAGGCAAATACCTGAAATCTCAAAAGAACTAAAGTATTATATGGCTGCCTAAAAACCTACAGGATAGATTTAATGGATGGAACTGTTAAATAATCAGCAAAAGAACATCAGCCAAAGGCAAAGGACGTGAACATCAAACAGAGTTCTACAACAACCAAATTATAAGAGACAAGGACACTGGAAGCGCAAGGTATTGCACTAGTATGAAATTTTTTTAATGAGAAAAATAAATTTTCTACAGCATAGTCATTGAACATCAGTGCATATCACAGAGTAAGAATGTATGACCCATCCTTAAAAGATAAGAACTGTTCGCACAAGATAACAAAATTATAATATTCCAGATTCCATGCCTCAAAAGTGACTTACTTTCTTCCCCTACCACATATAGTCAGTTTAGTCAGAGAGATTTTCTAATTTCAAGCCCAGGTTAAAGTAACAAATATACAAGTCACCCAATCTTCAACTTTTAAGTCCAAATGATGATAAACACATGCCAGGGACACAAAAAGAGAACCCGACTTAAATTGCACAACTCACCAATAAGTTCCAGCTCCCTGGGACGTAAGCTCCATCCCCTGAGATCCCACATCATCTTCAACTATCTTGCTGAGACCAAAATCAGTCACTTTTGCAACACCAAATTCATCAAAGAGAACATTTCCAGGCTTCAGATCATAATGAATGATCTTCTGTGCTCTCTTATTCAAATATACAAGACCTTGAAATATTTGCACTATGATGATTTTAGCTTCTCTCTCAGGCAATAGCGGCGTCGCTTTCAGGACAGCATCAAGATCTTTCCCTGAACAAAAGAAGAAAAACTTAAGGGAACTGCAGAAATACACTTCAGATCTCTGGTATGTCAAACACAGAATATCTTAGCTGCCAAACTGCAAAACAAACGACCAATTGATAGATGTACATACCGCTACAATATTCCAACACAGTGCAAAATGTATTGTGGTCAATCTCGAAAATATCCCAAAGCCGAACAATATGGTGATGCACCAGGGTTTTGTGAATATTATATTCGCGCATTGCATGACGTATATAGCTTTGTTTCTTTTCTTCACTCCACTGAGCATTCAGCCCGTGCAGCTTGCATGCAACATACTTATGGTCTACCAAATCATATGCCTGCTGGAAATTTCTTCAGAGTTCAGATCACTGAAAAGGGATTTTTCTTACACAAGCCAAGATAGACAAAACCAAATTGTCATCAGCTCACTTTCTGAGAAAAAGGAAGCCTATGACCAGAACTAGTACAATGGTGATTCAACATTAAATTTGTTCAACACAAAGATCTGACCTTGTAAACCTCACTAAATCCACCTTTGCCAAGAAGGTTCAAAAGGGCATAACGATGATTGAGGATCTGAAAACTGTTAAAACGGGAACCGTCCTCATCTCTAATGCGTTTCATTTCTCTTATGAGCCTTCCCTTCTCAAATTCATACCGATCTCTCTCACGTAGTATAGTTTCTTCCTCCTGGAACCAACTCACCATGCCAAGTTTAATAAGCTTGCAGAACCAAAGACTAATTAAAATGTGCTAAAAATAAAAAAACAGAATAACTTACTCGTTTAATGCTGGCTAGACGAGATTTATATATCTCATCCTGGAGAAGAAAATCTTCTTCTGGAACTCCATTATCACCATCGGGTCCATCACCTTTGTCTTGGAGGTTAGAAATCATCAGTGCCTTATTTATCTCTTGATGTACGGTAAATAATCAAAATGCCAGATACAGGCACATTCGCAAGCATGGCATAAGCTAAAACTCAATGGTACAATAAGAGTAACCATGATAAGAATAAAGGGGACTTCAAACTATTTGTGTATAAGAAATGGCCTAAAGCAACAAAGTTCAAAAGGTTTCAGAACTGCAAATAGACCAGTAATTATAAGCATTTATCTTCACAAAGAAATTTGAGAGGTCAACTTATTTTGGCAGACATGAAACAGCTTTTAGAGCAACAGAAGTAGAACTTGTCAGTACTTTATAAAGGCCAGAAGCTAAAAGCATTAGCCTGGCTAAGCAACTTAAGAAGTAACCCCATTTTTGCCCACCATTATAAAATATAAATATAAATATCTTAATAGCTATAGATAAAATCAGTGGGTATACCTTTTATTGAGACTCACCTCTTATGCGAAGACCAAAAGCGTGCAAGATTTCCAGATCATACTGCATAAACATGCCAAGGCCACACAGATGCAGCGAAAGATAATAATCACGTTTAGCGACAGACACTCACCAGCTTGTTTTTTCTTCAAGGATTTCCGCTGCCGCTCGATAGCTTCCCTAGTTTCCAGTAGTTGTTTCTACAGAACCAAATGCACACACTAACAGATCAGAAAGAAGAACAAGGGAAAATCAACGAATTCCCCGAAATTTTCAATGAAAATCATTGAAGGATCAGGACACTGATTCCACTTGCAGGGCGACAGAAGCCTCTATAGAGAAATGCAGTCATGTTAAGATGATCACAGTAAGTGAAGGGAACTGAGCTCTATAGATTTTAAGCTGCAAACTTCTTCTAAGTCAATTTTTTAATTTTGTGTCCCCACTAACTCAGGCTCTGACAGAAGTTTTAACTGTCTTCCTAACATTCCATTTGCCATTCAAATGGGTTACATGAGTAGACTTTAATGTGTCGTATAAAACCAAGAAAGGTGTTATAGAATGTTTCACAAAAAGCAGGCAGAAAATGCGCTTTTACTAGCACGCAGTATTTCTACTCGTATAAGTATTTCAGATCTCCATAGTTTTTTTGCTAAGTTGGCAAATTTTGATATAGATGAAAGGACTAAAATGGCTAAATGTGGCACGAGCTTCTATCCTAACTTCTTTCTACCCTTGAACAACATATGTATTACACTGCACTGTCGTGCGACATTCACAACTGGATCATTTATGTGAACTCAAGGTGACAATTACAAAAGTGTCAAGCTAAAAATGCTTGTTCACCAAGCACTCAAGATTTAAAAGAAAACCATCTTCTCCTTTTTAAGATTCTTGTGCAATGGAGAAAATTAATCAAGACAGACAGAGAAATAAGGAAAAGAGAAGGAAACAGTCACCGAAATGACTGCAGATACAAAAGAGGCTCCCACAATATGGGATAAGAAGATCGATAAGAAAGAAACTCTACATACAAGATGAGCATTCAAGTCTTTCAATGCTTGTCCATCCTCCCATGTTTCAGATATAAGAGTTCCAGCTCTGCAACAAACAATAGGAAGTCGAAATTCCAAACAAACAATAACCAAATAATATGGAAAAAAGCTGAGTATTCTCAAACTGTGAATCTGAGAAAACACAGCAAATTAAAAATAAGGCAATTAACCAGCAGCATAGTTTTATTAGTTTGTCAAAAGAGTTAGTGATTTGGGCTTGCTTATTCGTAATGAACTCCATCATCGGAACAACTGTGGTATGAATATTGTTTCCTTAAGTGGCAACCAATGGAATTTGAAATGTGAAATGTTAAATCTCACATGCGTCAATAACTGGTGCCGTGTTGATACTGCACATGACTCATTTCCAATATCATGAAATCATATAGTTTAATAAACCAATGCCCGGAGAGTACTTAATAGTAAGCTCTCTCTTCGAATCTGCTTTCTTTAGCAGCCTGGCTAGCGGAATGAAATAGAATAGGCATTCAGCTTAAGATCCAAAGTCAGGTGCAAAACAAGTCCGTCTTTCTGAATTTCAACAGCCTTGTGTGTCGCTAGTCCTCGTGCTATACAGTTGGATTCCAAGCAAAAGGAGAGAAAGGAACCAAATGAAAAAAGGAGATTATGTTCTACCATTCCCTTTTTTCATCTTAAAAGGTCTGGTATTTGATGATTTGGGGATGAATTCAACTGTCTTGACTTATGCATAAGCCTTTTTCCTCCTATGCTAACATTTTTCAGGCTCTAAAAACAAGTTCAATAGGAAAAATTATTTACATGCACCTAAAAAAAGAGATATACCTTGTTACGCCGACATTGCCAAGTCTCAAAGAATCCTGCCGCACTTTTAGCCTTGCTTCTTGTCGTTCAGCTTTTGAAACAGATACCAACAGGTCAGCTATTATTTTAGTTCTCTGCGTAGAAGGATAGTGAAACCAGTCAAATAGTAGTCCAACATGTTAAGATTTATACGAGAAGAAACCCATAACGAAGCAATCATCCCAAGGGAAAAGAACAATAGAAAATGCATCCCTCGAACCATTTATGCAACAATATAAGAACTACAGGCAATCTGCAATGTACCTCGAAACTGAAAAACCCTGCAAACTCATTGCTTATCAATTTTGAGATGCTAAACACAACTCAAGCCTATTGCCTAAATCTTGTTTTTCAATAGAACTCCAAACCCAATTCCTCAAACACAGACACAGCAAGTCCTTGATCAAATTCAGGCGAAATGCGTACCTTTGGCTTCATTTGTTGCTCATAGTCTTTAAGGTCCTTAAGTTCCTGTCCAAATTGAAAACAACAACAAATAAGAAAGAAGTAAAAATTATCCAAAAAATAATGGTGGGTTCAGAGGTGGTGAGAGATTGGATGAGGTCTTTCAACTGCTTTCACGCTTCCACCTAGAGGCTATCCTCCTCCCTGCAGTCCCCTAAAAATCTATATGCCACACCTTTTCTAATTGGCGGCAGAGGTTCTGATAATCAGATGACTCTTTTCGTGATTTACGTAAGTCCTCCTCCAATGCTGCCACTTTTGCTCGTAAAGATAAAACCTCCTCCTGCTTAAAAGTTGCATATGGAGATTCAAACAATATGATCTATCAAATTGAAGTATTACATAGAATTCCATATCCTCTAAGGATATGCAAGCAACAGTGACACCTGCAGAGTAGTCTACATCTCAATATAACTCACACATCACATTAAAAGAAAAAAACATACCTCTGAAGAGTAGTGACTGTCATTTTGTAATTGCTCTTTAGTCCTAGTATCCTGCAAATGAGGATAAATGACTAATTACTGTTTCCTTTTCTGAATGTAACAAAACAATTAACTAGTTATGCAGAACAAAGCACAAGTTTGCTCAGAGGTAAGTTCAGTGGAAAAACCTACAAACGATACAATATTTAGCACTGCAAGCAGCATCAGCTCTTTCATATCCTCACATACAATACTATCAGCCTACTGACGATGGAATATCGCTGAGTCCAGTATGGAACAAAAAATAAATATCAGTCTATTAAATCTCCAGAAAGCACAGCACTTGGTCGGACCTGAGCCCCAAAATTCATAATGTTGATCTCTTCAAGAATTCTTCTAACATAAATAATTAAGTATAAGCAACCATCAAATTTCAAATTTAAAGATTAAAAAAACGAGGAGATTGCAGAAGGTTCTTCAGATAATCTACTCACCTTTATGTTATGATGCATCTTACTCAGATAATTAGAATTTTCTAATGCTCACTGTCCACTTATCTCGACATTCTCCTTTAAAACTTGCAAAAGATTTCTCTTATCTCGACAGACTCAATTTGACCATAACGGAAAGGCCACGACATGCTATTAGAGCAGATGACTCTGTATGCAACAATACCATCTAGAACATGGGCAATCTTAAATTGACTCAATTTTCCCCACTGATCTGTCATGCTACTTCAACAACCACTTACCAGAAAAAAAGTATTTATTTGCTATGAGATAATTTAAAATGTGTTCAAGAAAATTTGGAGTCTCTAAAAGATCAATGGCCCTTTAAAGCTTACAACAATCAGAAAAATGAAGAAAGACGACTGTATGGACTAATGCCAATTTAAAAAAAAAAATCACTAATTAGAACATATCCATTTGAAGCCCTCTCACAATCAACACATGCAACACCACGTTCTATTCACCATCCACATGAGAATAACTTTTCTTTGCTAATAGGTGTAATCAACACCCTTTTTTCCAATGTTCAATGAAATCACTGAAATTCTGTTTTTGTTCATCTATGTTCCTGAATCTTTTGTTTGAAATTGTTCAACCTACCCTGCATGCTGGCAACAACAACAGAAGTAGCTATAGCATGGATAAACCATGCTCTATCAAAGACATTTGCATAACAATAACACATTTACGCACATCTCCATTTAAAGCTAAGTGTGACCCACGTCTCGACATTGGTTTAATAATGGTGGAGTTAACACCCTACATTTGTCTCCTTTTTTTATCAGCAGGCTGAGCTTGTGTGTAAATAATCATAAAAATTTGATGATTGTTTATTCTTACAGTGACAGGCCGCATGCACTGAAACTTAGCAAGTGTGCAACAACAATCATGTGATAAGTACCAATGACAAAGTACCCACTTCAATGAATACCAGTCATGCTTTATGCATTCCATGGAAATTCTAGAGATTTGTCGATTTCAAGGAACATGACATTAGGAGGTTGAAACAATACCTTATGATACAAGCTCTCAAGCTGTCCATTAAGCGGTGAAATTGTTGATGCAGAGATTTGTGACCTCATTTGATCATTAGTTCGGGACCCACGGCCCCTTCCAGATTGTGACCTACCTCGACCATGTTTTTTCCTACTGACATCAAAATTAACCTTGGTTTCCAGGGTTTCCGCTATCTTTGCCAAACCATCAACTGCCTGAGTCATAATTACCAAACCATTAGCTTTCTTTGACAACATATAAGTCCTGTAAAAGCGATTTTCTTTCTAATGAGAGGAACCAATGTAACAACCTAAAAGAAAAAAAGGAAAGAAAACTGAACTTTTACATGAAGGAAAGGAAGTAAAAGCAGAACAATGTGATTCATTTGTTGATATAATTTTACAATCAAGATTCAATAATCATTTGATGGATAAGGCCTTACCTCAACAGGTTCTGAAAAAGTTAAACTATCATCTGCTTGAACCTTTTGCCGCTTCTGAGTGTTAGCTTGTATAAGAAACTCCCCTGCAATCTGGCATGAGAATGAAATCGAAAGATATTAATATTTAGTAAAACCAAACGGCAATTCCATATTAAGGCTGAAAAATAACTTTAAAATCGGATCGCAGACCCAACCCACTAAAAAAGATGAGATACCAGTAGACTCCCATGATTGTCATTTCATAGAAAACTATCAACAAGCTTTGAAAGTCCATGTAGAATATCTCAAAATGCAAAACAAGCATGTAAGACACCCTAACAAAATGATGTGGCAGGCAAGCATGCACTAGTACACAAGCATACACATCAACATCGGTAACCGTTACATTAGCCCATGCCAAGATATGTACTGAACAATTAGAGAAATCATCATGTTGTTAATAACCTATTCCACTCATTGTTCCTTGTCAAGGGGATACCATCTTCAACAGAAAGTGTAGTTAATAATACCTCAAAAAAATCGTCATAACCTTTCCACAGAGTATACCCAGGTACCATTATAGAGGAGCACGGTATTGTGCACTTCTCCTCAGAACTCCGCAGTAACCCAACTTATAGTTAACTACTAATGAACAAAATGAATTTTCCTTTTTACAGAGAGATAATGTACAAAATCTGAACCTTAAATTAGTTTATCTATTTTATTGAGTTTCATATTCACTCAATCAACAGAATATGAGAATATATGACCCAAAAAAAAGTTCCTGTAGAACAATTTCCACTGGAAAACTGCAAAACCGCCTTATTGAAGAGCCTTAAATAGTTGCAAGTGATCATACGTTACGTAGTGTTTCCGTAAATTAGACCTTTGTTAAGGCCAAATAATATAGACAATAGCCAAGTAAGATACTGTCCCGCTTAATTTCACCATATTCCTATGAACACGTGACCAAATAAAAATCAGCAGAGAACTGGGAAACAATACCGACTCTAATTATATAACATATTCCTCATACAAGCGTAACGCATCGCTCAATCATTATTGACGAGAAACTCAGCTGCAACGAGTATGATCTCCAACTATTTTTACACAAAATGAGAACTGCGTAACTACCTAAAAGCTCAGTGATAATCACAAGCTGAGCAGGACTCATTTCAACGAAATAATTTGCAATGCTGAGCAGGACTATCATTTATTTAGCACAAAAGGCAAGATCATCAATGCCATTGCCGGTGTTGGTCTCCCAAACAACAGAGAAATTAAGTAGAAAGAGCTCACATCATCGTCGGAGTCGCTGGAACTCGACTGCACGGCCAAATCGCTCGCGAATTTCGAACCCGAAGAAACCGAGGACCGAGCTTGCGGCTGCGGCTGCTGCTGCTGCTGATGTGGCAAGCTCCCGGCGACGACCGAGGAGGCCTTGCCCACCAAGCGAGCCTCGAGCTTGGCGAACTTGGTGGACTGGTCCGATTGGTTGGACGAATTGGAAGAGAGATGCAACAGCATGTCGTCCGACATTGCCGCCGGAAAGTGTCGGGATTCCTTTTCACAGAAGGAAGCTCACCCGCCGCGCATGAATGAGCAGGGCCCTATCATCGAGCATTTCGCGTCGGAAGAGAAGGACTCCGCAATCCTGACCCAGCCCGAGTCACGATCGGATCCAAAACCCTAGAATGGCGGTAATTCCGGTGGCCACGGCCTCTCTAGTCGGGCCTCGTGGGTGGCGTCGGAGGTTAGTGCATGATTGCATGGCCCAAAGAAGGGGCGGGGAAGACGGTCCCAACAAATTCCCAGGGGAAAGGGGGGAGAGAGGGGGTTAGGGTTTTGGATTGTCTCTGGAGATCGTGTTTTGTTAAAAGAGGAGATTTGTGGCGGTTGAGAGTACAAATCAAATCAGATAAATTCAAAGAGAGAGAGAGAGAGAGAGGAGAGAGATCTTTGCAGTTTGTCCTGGATATATATATATATGGCGCATGTGTACTTTCAGGCAAAAGGGATCGTGGAATTCAAAATCTGCACTGGGATTTTTGGTCATATGAGAGAGAGAGAGAGAGAGAGAGAGAGAGAGGGAGAAATTTGAGGGGAATCATGTCATTGTGAGCATGGAAAACCATAACGGTTGATTTGTGGTGGCGCTTATATACATCTAGTGTGGGAGCTTGGTACACATGGGAATAGGTGAATTCGGCGAGCCCCGTGAGTTCAGGCAGGCCCGCCCGCCCGCCGCCTGCCTTACCGGAGGATCCGCCTCGTGCCGGGGCTCGCGTGCGCCGGGTGCATGGAACAACGTTCCTTCCTTCCTACTGTGCTCTATATGAAATCCGATGGCAACCGGAAACAGTAACAGAGGCTCTCTTTTACTGCCATATCGCGCTTGCAGATTATTATGTGTCGTCGGATGTGAAATGCCCACTCCAACCCACAGTTTTGCCATCTTGCATTGGAGCCCCATGTCTAGCTTGAGAACCGGAGGACCCCAGAATGAATGCCATTGGCAATTGCCATCGAGGACAAACAAGCGACCCGAGGATCGGTCTCTCTTTAATATTTGGAAAAATGGCGTCGAGGTCCGGAGTTGTCGATGAGACTAAACTCAGCGTCCGTTAAACTAACGTCTATTCTTGCAGAGGCAAGAGGATTCTGCCTATTTTTCCTCACAAAGTCACAATTAGAGGATGAGGCAAATCCTGGGGTACACAACCCATCAGAGCCTCTGCACTTTTGAGTGATGCACTATTACACTCCCCTCAGGCGATGCTTCAGTGAAGACGGCCCGAGTAGAAAAATACCTGAAGCATTTCACGAAACAAGAGAGACAGACTACATTCTCGATTCTATCTTTCCAGGCACCATCCCGCCACGTCGAAATCTTTGAAGACACGCAAATCATGTGCTGCAATGCTCAAATGGGAGATCCACCCTTTCCATTTACATCTTCCAAAACCATATCATCTGTCCAACATCGACAACTACGCAGTGATCGCAAATAAGGGAACAACTGTCCCTTGGTAGGATGAAATTGCCACATCAACAACTTCCTGCACATGTATTCAGCCATTGTTTCATTTCCTTTTCGCCTTTTCCATTCACAACGAAAAACCACTTTGAAGATTTTTTCACAAATGCTGATCATTTCAGAAACACGAGGACTACTATAGATAAAAACTACCGGAGAAAGAGATCGGGCGCAAAACTGGTAGACTGAATACATGGTGTTTCTTTTCAATTCCAGCAGAATGGATAAAATCAAATAATATTATTAATTGAAGGAGTGCAATTGAGAAAAATAACTCCAAAGAAAGAGTAGAAAGAATTCTTCGATTATGATGTACAACAGTGAGGACACCCAGATGAAAGTTTGCTTCCCTGACATTCTCCTGCACAAAAAGGTGAAAACGAAAGTATCTTCAAATTTAATTCAGTAGACAGTTCACACAAATTGAGCAACAAATCTTAAATAATGAGCACTGACCTCAGAATTTATACTTGGTGAGGGAAAGAATGTAGAAGCCGGCCCCAAAAGAAACTAGTTTTCGGTAAGTCTCTCCTTCCATCCACTCCGAATGGTTACTCATACATGTAAACTAAGCTTCCTACCACCAATCATCGTTTCGCCTAGTCCCATCATATCTGGAGTGCCCGAACCTCGAAGCAGAAAATCTCTGCCCTGATCCTTGTAATCTGGAGTTGCCATAGGAGCCATGCTGCACTGATGATCTCTGCCCTGATCCATGCCATCTGGAACTGCCATAGGAGCCATATTGCGCCATATGTGACTTATTAGAAGATCTGGAGCCAGAAATGTGACCCTTATGTGATGGCGTTGCAGGAGATCTCCAGCTTTTTGTGAACTTGCTGGGCGGAGTATCTCCTGGATCCTCTGTGATCCAGCCACCCCTACGTTTCGATTGGGGAGGTGTTCTAAAGCCTCTATCTTCATGCTTGAATTTTTTCTTTTTACCAGAATTTTGGTTAATGTAAGGTGTAGAGTTGCAGCCCATGTACTCATCATCTTCTCTCTGAAATCTCGTAGTTGGTGTTGAGAGATCGTGGTTCCTCTTGCGTACCTGCAGGTCAACTGCATTAGAATCGACATTCACGAGTAATAACGCACTCCCCAAAGGGCTTCACTTAAATAGTGAAATAGATATTCGCCCATTCAATATAACTCAATACCTTGGTTGAATTGTTACACTCCCGTGCAAAGTGTCCGTCCATGCCACATTCGTAGCATGAACCAGGTGCTGCTTCATCTGTGGTTGATTTCTTACATTCCCGGGCAAAGTGGCCTTCCTGACCACATCTATAGCATGAGTTAGGTGTTGATTCGCCTGTGGCATCACCGCGAATATTTGAGCAGGCCTGTTTCAATGAGATAAGAAAAACCTGCTCAGCAAGAGGACAGCAACCCAGTAATTCTATGCAAAAGAATGATTTGTATTTCATGTGAAATTTTTCAAGTGTATTTCCTATAAGGGAAGAGAATTGCATAATGCTCTACCCCAATTAATACAAGGAATTTACTGACTATTCATGAGCCAATACATATTAAAACTGTAAATTTCACATATAGTTAACTTCATTTTTTTAATAAAAATTTGAGAATAAGCATGGGAAGGGGCGACTAGCAGCAGCAATCCTCTGCGTATTCCTCAAGAGTTCCATATGCGCGACTGCAATACATAATTTAAGCTATAACTACTACTCATTTTCAGCGAGGCCATCACCACCACACCAACGAATGTAAGTAGATGCAGAGCCAGAGTGAACCCTACACCTACCACCCAAGGCAAACCTTTGCTTCAGACAAATTAGGATTTCTCGAACTACAGGGGCAAACAAGGCTTACAAACTCTTGAGGAAGAAGGCTCTAAGCCATATGTGCAAAAAAGCCTAACCAACATGGCCAATCGCCTTAGTGATTATTGGTTATTTATGAGGCACTCTTTCAACAAAATCCTTATAAAAGTGATGACATAAAAGATGTTAGCAGATGCATTATTTGATCTTCAATGCTCAAAAAGTATTTCTACCATATCCACACTTAAGGTAACATCTCGTTCATAATTTCTTAGATCAACATATGACACTCCATTGCTTGATCATGTTGTATGAAACACCATACTAAACGATACAAACAAGATTCTTGACCTTGCATCTTAAAGTCTCAATGGCATCACCAAAAAAAAATTCCAAAGGACAGCCTTATGACAGCTATTATTGCACAGATGCTATACAATCACTGGCACTCCTAGCTCAACAAAATATCAAGTTCTGCTAAATCTGCACTTGAAATTTCTGGGCCAAATAGCATTACATGGGGATATCAAATCCAAATAATTTCCGTATAACACGGTAAGTCATCATTAGATTTCCAACCAGAAAAATGCATCCAACATCTCAACAGTTCCCAAATCACACACACAACAAAAGTTTGATTGCAATGGCTTAAAGAAGTGGTATTATATGAGAACATTGCAAACATGCCAGCATGGACTGCAAAAACACAAGTCAAAAATCACAAGGATGGTAAGACTTACTAAACCAGTATGACCAAGACGACCACATTTGTAACAGGAAACTTCACAAGGATCAGTATCAACAGAATCCACACAGCACAAATGGCCAAACTCCTTGCAGATGTAACACTGAATCTCCTGCTTGAGTGAATTAGACATGAAAGAGCAATTTGTAACTTAAACTCCCAAAAGCCATGTATGTGTGCAAAGATCCTCTGTGAGATAAAACAAAGACTGTTGCATCATTTGGAGAGAGAGACCTTAAGATCATTAGCTGAATAGCTACTCCCACAAGAGAACATATCGTGCCCAGAATGTCCACATCTCAAGCATATTTTAGTAGCTTGAGAACCAGCCCTCTGCTTCTCTGGACAATCCTTTGCACGATGACCACTTTTTTTGCAAATAAAGCAATCTTGTGCCTACACGACGAGAAATTTGCCAAATGATTCATGCACAAGAAAAAATAAAAGCACTTTTAGGAAAGAGATGTGGGATATTAAGGTTGAGACAGGGTGATGACGCACACCATATTATGAGTCATATGTAAATAGAACAGCTTAACGAAAATATCCATTTTAAGATACTAACATACACTTCTGAATACATAAATCATGCCGTGGTGTTGAAAAGAATTAATAAAATAGCCTACGGTTTGTGGTAAGATTTACTTGATATTATAATCTAAAACAAATCAGGAAACAAAACATATAAACATAGGGAGAAATTCATATCATCACAAACCTTTGTGCATTGTTTAGCATTGTGTTCTAAACTCCCACACACGAAGCATGGCCTCCTCCGCTTTTGGGATGTACAATTAACTGCTGTATGACCTTCAACACCGCAGTTGTAGCAAGTTCCCCAGCTACTGTCTGGAGGGTCAAAGTACCTCGGGCCGCGCTGATGGAAAATATATAAGACAGATACTAAAAACCTCCACATGGAACTCATGCAGCATTTAAACATTAGTCCAAGAGCAGATAACTAGACTCACGAGAAGCTTTCGCAGCACGATATTATCTGCTATCTCAACCTTCTTTGGATCCACTGATTCCAGTACCTCTGTCACGTTAACAACCTCCTCCTTCTCTTCCTCGTCTACATTGATAACCTGGTAAAGAAAATAAAAGTCCACCATGCTCACTACTCTGTGCACTATAACACCAGTTCATGGCAACGAGGCAAATCCATAGATAATCGCAAAGCACGTTATCAGAGATACTGCATATTACAATAGATACCAATTAGGATAAATTGCTAGAAGATTCTGTACGTCTGTCGCACTTAAGCTTTCGAAAGTACATGCCAAAGCAGCTCAACAAGAAGGACCGAAGTACACGACAATTAAAGGCCTTTCTACGCTATTGATTGAAGAGACCTTCTCAATGCCCCAGCTAGTAATTGAATAGCTAAAAATATGAAAAGACAGAACTCACGCTTAGCTCCTGATTTTCTCGGCCCTTGCTCTTCTTCTTCTTCCGCTCCTTCTTCCGCACCTTCTCCTCCTTAATCACATCGTTCTTCTGGAAAACGACGACGCAGCCGCCAGCCTTATCGTCGTCCTCCGACCCAACGACGCTCGGCGAAGTGGAAGCGAGCTTCGCGGCGCGCGCCGAGAGCGCTTTCTCGACAATTTTCAGGCTCAGATCTTCGTTCGCTTCCTCGTCGTCGTCGTCGCTGCTGATAAGCGGCGCCGCGGACTTCGGCTCGTGTTCTCTGTCGTCTCCTTCGTCGAGCTTCGCCGTCGGCTTCTCTCTCCTCCCCATGTCCGGCAGGATCAGGAAGCCCCAATCTTGAACTAAGCCTAATGAAGAGAGAGAGAGAGAGAGAGAGAGAGAGAGAGAGAGAAAGAGAGAGCTGGTGATGGCTACTGCGCAAGAACAAGAAGAGAATATTCTTGCAGAACTAGGGTTCCGATCGGTAGCGCCCGGTGGCAAAACGTCGATGGCTTTCGGTTGTTTATAACGCGCAGTGGACTGAATTATGAATTATATTTTTGCCCCTAAACTTTTAAGTTATTCGACTTGGGCCCGTATTTAATGGTTCAAATTATATACGCCTCCGTGGTTTTCAACAGCGTGTTTTTTGTGCCTTGCATCAATTGACATGTTCGAGTTTTCTTTCTTTCTTTCTTTCTTATTGAAAGACGAGTTCAAGTTACTAGACAAATCTAACTAAATCTTCTTATTTATTGTGATTTTCACATATACATAATGAGATGAAAGAAAACTTCTCTTCAAAATTATTTAAGGAAGTGAATTAGTTGAAATGTATGAAACCAGTTTCAACATCACTTAAAAGAAAATCCCATTTCTCAACTTTGATATAATTGTGGCTAAATTATGATTGTATCGTACTATCTAGTATTATATAAGTACAAAACATCCCAAAGGTGGGTAAATCCATTTTCCAAAAAGGGTAAAAGTCATTAAAAATTTGATAAAGTATGCTCGTTATGATATGTTCACCCTAAAATTTTCTTTATGATGCTAATAATCTCAAATTTATACACGTACAACATATTTATCATTCATCGAAATTTTGTCAATAGAGACCAATTAAAATCTACTCGCATTAATACCGGATGACAGATGTTGTTGACATGATGCTTACATGACTTTAGTAAAATAAAAGCAACGTTGTTCTAAATGAAAAATATACGACAAAGCCTTGATGCAAAATAAATGTATCATGTAGATAAAAATTTAAGATTTTTACTTCACCAAAAAATATAAAGTAAACATGTCACAACGATAGCAATCCAAGTGTTTATCAAACACTTTTTAAAGGCTGTCGGGGCCCTTTTCATAATTGAAGTTCGGTGGGATAATTGTATCCGACGGTTACCGGTGGTTATTACAGCAAAACAAGTTAAAATTATATATGGAATCTCATATTCCCCCCCCCCCCCCCCCCCCATCGACGTACTTCAATTTAAGAATTAATCGATGGGACTTAGCCCTCTCATGGACACATCTATTATCGTCATTCGTCGCCCCTTCAGTTCTTCTTCCATTTCCTTCATTTTCCCCTTCCGTCTCTGTTGTTTAGTCCGTTGCTGTTGACGCCCCTGCTCGTGTTGGTGGGAGCAGCCTCTTGGGTTGAGAGAGAGAGAGAGAGAGATTAGAAACTCGTGCTTTGGACTTCCGAATGTTATTGGATTAGGCGAATCTCAACCATTCACGTGGCATCCTGTCGAAAGAGACGTGTTGAATATTGCCAATATGGACAGTTTCTATCCTTAGAACACTGATTATGCTGCCTCCAATGCGCTCGGAAAATACCAAGAGAAATTTTTAAGATGTTTCGATGTCTTTCAATGTTGAAATTACAGTGCTATGCTTATTTTCGATTGTTTCGGGACATAAACTCGTCATCCGTGGTCGACCCAATTAGCTACCTTACTAAATGGAACAATAATTCACAACCACCTTATAGGAAGGAGCATCTTCTCCATAAATCATTTTGTAGAATTAATGCACGCATGGATTGGAACAGATACTTTGCAGCTTGCCAGTCACTTCCACAGCCATCACAACTCCAGTATGAATTGTTGGAGGTTATAGGTTTGAGAAAGTGAAGAGTGTTTTGTTGCTTGAAGTATTACACCAAGAGACGTCAAGTTTGGAACGCTCAACAGTGTTACCTCCAGCGTAGGAAACCTTAAAGTCAATATAACGCTATTGGATAAGCTTTCCTATTGGATAAGATTTACCTATTGGGCTTGTATGTGAACATATTATTTGATATATATAAATTCCTAATATATATCCAACAATCTCCTCCTATGTTCACCATACAGCACAATCCAATATGGTTGACAAAATAATGTTCAAACAAATATGAATCATCATTATTATGAATCTATTCTGAGATCATCGTACCAAAGTAAATATATTGAGTTTTAGATTTTGTCTAAACTCATCAAAATTTCAACATCTAAAATATATCTCAGAATTAGTTCATAATCAACATATGCATAAACGTCAAGTATAAATAGGCCACTCAAAATAGTCCAAGGCCTTACAAATACGAGAAATAACCATAATATGCTCACTAAATCTCAAGTAAATGGACTTCATCAAAATTGACAATAGTAGGTGAACTGTCAAGTCCCCTCACATTCTAAACGCCAAATTTATTCATCAAGTAGGTCGTCTTCGTCAAGTTCCCACGCATTAAGCTTCTCCTCCATCTCTGCCATCCCTTGTAGAATATCAAATATGAATTTCATATTATTATGAATTCAATCGTTTGAATAATCTACTAAAATTGTCAAAATTCTATTAAGAAAATTAACATCATAACATCAGGCAGAAAAGAACAAATATTAATGTCATAAAGCATCATAATATCTTGTCCATAAGCATCAAGCTAATTTCATAAACATTATGAATAAAGCCTAAACAGTTTGATTTGCAAAGAGCCATAAATTTAAGTTTATTTATAAGAGAATAACTATTATCGAGTTTCAAAGAACAAGATCAATAGTCAAGTCACTTACAATAACCTAATCATGTAAAATCAAGTTTCAATTAAGAACAAGACAACGGGCTTCTTATGCAAACAACTATTTCTATGTCTCAATTTGGAATGTCACAATTACCGATTCCTCAAAGTCAATCGATCTATCATCAAATTTGGAATGAGATCGTTTAACCAAAAGGATGGTCCAACCGAGTTAGATTGTATCATCAAATTTGGAATTACACAAACTTCCCAGATAGAACCGTTGAATCATGTTAAAATCATCATCATCAATAATGGAATGAGACAACTCACCTTTTCCAAATTAGTCAGCAATCACGAACATCGATGAAACATATAAATTGTGCTTATCAATGGGGCAAACAAAAGAAAGATTCGATAATTCAAAACATACAAAACAAAATAAGTAAATAGAAGTTAAGACTTGTCTATATAGTCTTTAACCCCAATTCCCCCACTGTTTTGAATAATCGATCTTTAGGCAGACCTTTTGTAAAAGCGTCAGCCATGTTATCCTTCGATCTCACATCGATCAAGGTGATAACTCCATGTTCTCTTAGATAATTCAACAACGCATGTCTCAATCTTACGTGTCTTCTCTTTGAATTAAAAAGAGTATTTTTGACGATTTGAACAGCTGCTTGATTATCACAGAACAAGCTTAAAGAATTAATCTTTAGCCTAGTCAAAGGAATATCCAGAATCAAATCTTTTATCCACTCTGCTTCTTCACCGGCTTTGGCTAAAGCAAAAAGTTCAGATTCCATAGACGACAATGCAATACAAGTCTGTCTTTTGGATTTCCAAGTAATAGCAACTCCACCCAAAGTGAATACATATCCACTAGTAGACTTACTTTCTCTAATTTCTGAGCACCATGTAGCATCAGAATATCCATCCACAATAGGAGGAAAACCAGAATAACATAGAGCATAATCTTTAGTACTGTTCAGATATCTCATCAGCCTACTGAGGGCATCCCAATGCTCTTTACCAGGATTACTAGTAAAACGACTCAACATGCCTACTGTAAAGGCTATGTCTGGTCTAGTGCAACTCATAATATACATGAGACTACCAATTAGTTTCGAGTAATTTAACTGATCAACTCTAGTCCCTTTATTAGGACTTAGTCTTTTGTTATAATCATATGGTGTCTCACTCGGTTTGCAATTACTGTATCCCCAGGTAGAAAGTAACTGCTCAATATAATGAGTCTGGCTAAGGGAGATGACTTGCCTTTCAAAGCTTACTTTCATACCAAGAATGGTATTGACAATACCAAGATCTTTCATGTCAAATTCTTTAGCTAAAGAAGCTTTTACGTCACTCACTACAGAATGATCAGAACCAAGAATTAACATGTCATCAACATACAAGCAAATAATGACTATCTTATTTGACATAAAACGATAGTAAAGGCATTTATCTGAATAACTTGACTGAAAACCATAACTCTTTACCACTTCGTCAAATTTAAGATGCCACATCTTAGGTGCTTGTTTAAGACCATACAAAGATTTGTTTAATTTACAAACTTTGTCTTCAAGACCTTTCATGATATACCCTTCCGGTTGTTCCATGTAGATCTCCTCATTTAGCTCTCCGTTTAGAAAAGCGGTTTTTACATCCATTTGATGCACTACAAAGTGTTCAATAGATGCCAAAGCAAGAAGAATTCTTATAGTTGATAGATGACACACAGGTGAATAGACATCAAAATAGTCTACTCCACTCTGTTGTTTATAGCCTTTAGCTACTAAACGTGCTTTATACCTGGCTATTGATCCATCACTATTTAGTTTCTTCTTCAATACCCACTTACAGCCTATAGCCTTAGCCCCTTTTGGCAAATTGACTAGCTGCCAAGTGTGATTTTCCAATAGAGAACTCATTTCATCATCTATGGCATCTGCCCAAAGTAAGGATTCTCTAGATCTCATTGCTTCTTGATAGGAGAATGGATCATCCTCTAGATGATAAGTAACAAATTCTTCACCAAATCTTTTGGGAATTTTCTCTCTTGTAGATACTCTAAGTGAAACTGGTTCAATATCCAGTTGTGTGGGATTAGGATCAGGAGATTCTACAGGAGATTCTGAAATCATATCTGTAGATCTAGAAATATTCAAATCATGATCTTTAATAAATTTATTCTCAAAAAATTCTGCATCTCTAGATTCTATTATTGTGTTGGTAGAAATATCCAAAAATCTATTTGCAGCACTATCTTCTGCACTACCTAGATATACACAAGTAATAGTTCTAGGTCCCACCTTAGGCCTCTTAGGATCGTGTATCCTCACATAAGCAATACAACCCCAAGTTTTAAGAGTATCATATCTACAAGGATGCTTATGCCATATCTCATAAGGTGTCATAGACAACTTAGAATGTGGTAACTTGTTCAAGATATTATTAGCAGTTAGAACTGCTTCTCCCCAATAGAAAGAAGGCATGCCAGCTGTAAGTAACATGGTATTTAACATTTCAGTTAAAGTTCTATTCTTACGCTCGGCAACACCATTTGATTGGGGTGAGTAAGGAGCAGTAGTTTCAAGTATTATGCCCTCTAAAGCACAAAATTCCTTAAACACTGTCATTGTATATTCTCCTCCTCTATCACTCCTAAACCTTTTAATTTTCAAGTTGAGTTGATTTTCTACTCTAGATTTGAAAATCTTAAACTTTTCAAAAGCTTCATCTTTCGATTTCAACAAATAAACATGACAATATCTAGAAAAATCGTCTATGAATGTTATTAAATACTTCCGACCACCTCTTGTAACGTAATTTCTAAAATCACAAATATCGGAATGTATTATCTCAAGAAGTTGTGTGCTTCTAGAAACCGACTTAAAAGGTTTTCTAGTAATTTTAGCCTGTGCACATACTTCACATTTATTAAATCGAATAGAAGTGTCCAATGGAATGTTTTGAGTTTTAGCTAAATGTTGCATTTTCTTGTAGTTCACATGTCCAAGTCTATTGTGCAATAACTTTGGATCTATTAAAGTAGAACTTACGTTATTTATGCTATCAGTATCTAAACTCAATTTATACATACCATTAACCATGAATGCACAACCGAAATAACATGAATTAACAGATAAAGTTACTCTACCATTCATAGTTGAAAAGGACATACCAGCTTTATCAAGTAAACTCAAAGAAATTAAATTCTTTTTAAGTAAAGGTACTACTCTAACATGTTTCAGAGTTAGTAACTTACCTGAAGAAAGCACCAAATTTGCAATTCCAACATGAGTCACTTCTGCTTCACCACCATTGCAATTTTCCACAGTGTCTTTTACTTCTGTGACCTCAGTGAGTAGATTCTTGTCATTAGTAGCATGACAAGTAGCGCCACTATCCAACCACCATTCAGAAGTTACACTAGCCTTTCCGTGATTCATCATTCCAATGAAAGCTTGAGGCTTAGGTTGACTAATTAGTAAATTAGCCTCACTTTGTGGCGTGTCATTCTTTGGCTTCTTTGGTAGCTTACACTCTGCTGCCCAGTGACCCCACTTTCCACAATTATGGCACTTGCCCTTCTTCTTTCTTTTGAAGATAGTCTTTTTGGCCTCTAACTGTGAATAGGATTCACCTTTTGGAAACTTGGATTTTTTATGAGGCTTATTAGAGTGTGAAACAAAATTAGCAACTGACTTTTGTTGGCTAACTTGTTCCAAACTCTTTCTCTTAATATTTTGATCCTCAATGTGAATATACCTTTTTAATTCATCCAGTCCCATCTGTTCTTTCTGTCTATGCATTTCAGTCTTGAAAGAACTCCAATCAGCAGGTAGCTTACTCAACACAAGACCAACAAAGAGATTATCAGACATAGCAGAGTTATCCTCTTTCAACTTGTTCCTCATGTTCTCAAGTTCAATCAACTGAGAGGTAATACTTGTATTCATATTGAATTTAAAATCAAAAAACTTCTCCGCTAGGAGAGTCTTAGACAACCCCTCTTGTTTTTGGAACTGAGCGTTCAAGTGATCCCATATCTCTTTCGCCGTCTTGCACTCACTATAAGTCATCGCTAGACGAGGATTCAAAGAGGTCAGCAAATAATCTCTACAAAAATCCTCATCTTTGTTCCATTGATATTCATCCACATCTTCAATGGTCGATGCAAAATCACTCAATACAGTATAGAAAATTTCACGTTCTTTCATGCCAAATTGAACATGTAATTTCCAACCATGAAACTCAGTAACATCGAATGATTGCAGCTTTATAATATCATAAGAACCATGTTTTGCCATCTTAATCAGAGCAAAGATTTAGAAAGAGTGCACCTTGTAATCTTCAAAATTCACAAAGTCGTATAGTGCCCCTGACCTTGGTCAAATCGCTCTGTAGGATTGGAATTTGTCAAAACAAACCCCAAAATTGAGTCCGGAGCACCCAAAAACCTTACAATAGGTGGCCCTCGTCGCTGGAAACTCGCTGGAGAAATAGCAGAAAATTCGAGAAAATTCGTCCGAAAATCGCGCAAAAAAGCACGCGCGACAGCAAAACTTCCAGCGGCTGTATCTCCCTCGTCCGATCTCCGATTAATGCGAGTGACCACTCAAAACGCTCGTATCGACAAGTAGAACAAATCCCAAGTGGTCTCGCCTTATAAAATTGGCTAGAATTTCTGGGCTTTTGAATCAAAGATTTCGTCCGAAAATCTTCAAACTCAGATGTAGACCAATTTCACGGTCGAATTCAAAAGTTAATAATACCTTCAAGATCGTCTCGACGAGATCTTCAATAAAACACCTTACTTGCTCAAATCCGACACACGGAATTAATACTTCAAGATTGTTGGAGGTTATAGATTTGAGAAAGTGAAGAGTGTTTTGTTGCTTGAAGTATTACACCAAGAGACGTCAAGTTTGGAACGCTCAACAGTGTTACCTCCAGCGTAGGAAACCTTAAAGTCAATATAACGCTATTGGATAAGCTTTCCTATTGGATAAGATTTACCTATTGGGCTTGTATGTGAACATATTATTTGATATATATAAATTCCTAATATATATCCAACATGAATAATGTACTACACAAGTTCGTGCTCGGGAGTTCTTTATGACCTTACAAGAAAAGAAAAATCCATAAGAAATTATCACAGTTAGCTTCAAAAATAAGCACCAGGGGACCATGGCAACTAGACCCCGGAGCACAGTAATGAGTTCACAAGGAAACAGACAACATAAGCACAAATGATACACGGTATGCCCGATGCATATGACAACAGGGAAAGAAACTCGATATTACAACCTGTACGTTGTTCGATGGAGAACCAAATATGTGCACACATGCTCTTTGAATTTATCTGGCTTGAACCAACTGATGCTTGTAAAGCAGAGCCGATAGCAGAAGTACATGTCCGAAAGAGCATATGCATGAAGCATGAAGGACTGCGCCACATATCATTGCGATTGCACTGTAGCTTCATTCCAAGAATGGATTCCAAAAGTTGAGTAAGGTCATCTCATATGAAGACAGTTTGTTCAGTTCTAAAATGGACAAGCTATCCAGAGAAACCGAGAGGCCCGTTTGGCAGCAAAATTTCTGATGCTGGCAAAATCTTCGATCAACAATTCTTGTGCTGATTGCTTCAGAAATATAAAACAGACTCCAAAATTGTACAGCACAGATACATCGAGAAAATTTTACAACTGTAATGGAAAAATATAAGCCAAGCCTCATGCAATCAAATGCAACATTGAACAATATGGCCCTTAGATAAACATCAAACTGTAAGAACTACATGAGTGCACTACAATGTTCAATTAGTGATTCATGCGTCCAAAAACAAAATCATACCAATGAAACAAGAAATCAGATCTGATATCATAGACTGCTCTCTTTTGCAATGCTTGTCGTCGATGACCACAGATCTGAAAAGCCAGAGGAAAGACATGTGGCTTCAAGAGAGTGGATATTTTTGCTTGTTGAGACGGACGAGTCAAAAGAGTAAACCGTCCATAAACTCGAGACATATGAGAAATTTAGGGATTCTGCATTTGTAAGCCCACACGAGTAGTAGCTAGAGGGATATGTTCAAACTTTTTTAATCCTCCATCCCATATATGTCACAGTACTCAACATTATATTCCCAAACAATCGTTCAACATAAGTTTGACAAGCAACTTTTAATATAGTTCCACATTTGGGAAGCTTCGTGAATGTTGTGTCAAATATAAGATCGAGTTGTCCTCTGGATACACTCACGTGGGAACCAGATGTGAGGATTAAAAAATAATGAAAACAGTAATCAGGAGTCCTTGTAATTTCTTTTGAGCGTAGATTATGGAAGTGCCCAAAAAATGAATTGCACATGCATTTACTCACTTCAACCATATCTCAGAAACTTTTGTGGGGGGCGCCCCGAAGGGGGGAGGGAAGCCACATGGGAGACGTATGCTTCTTAGCAAATTATGTGAAACCCGGACTTCCATTTTACAGCAGGAGAACAAGAGATTAAGCTCTTCACTGGTTTGATAAAAGAAAATAGACAGTTTTGAGGCACTTTATCAGGAATTAACAGTAGTAAGCAATTGCGAGTTGCCATTTGAATCATCATTGTGTTTGAGCTATGAAGGGGCAGAGTTCGAAAAAAATGAATTGCATTTAGGAGGTGAAATGGCATTGGACTTTAAAAACTTTATTCATTTACCAGCTCCCTCGCTGCAGATTCTCATGGGCCAAAAGTAGAAAGATAGAGAAGAATGCCCTGGTATTTTTTTTTTTTTTTGAGAAATGAGGGAACTGAAACAAGGGAAAGATAGAATGTCTAATTGCACCTCATAGACGTCTAGAATATCCAGAACCCCCACACTTCTTGCAGAAAATCAATCCTACAAAGCACAATACATGAGGTATTAGAAGGAAAATACAGCCATAAGAGCAACGGTAATATAAGTGAAATAAGACCTTTCTCAGGCTTCAGCCTACCTAAAAGGTCTCCTGATAGGTTTGGGCTATGGCATATGCAAAAGCATCATTTTTTTTAATTGAATCAACACTTCTTCGTTGAGATCTTTTAAAGAAACACGTGTTTATGCAGAACCCAGAAGGCATAGACACAATTTGACTTAATTTTGCTTTCTTCGTTCAAAAGACATTATCAAGTTGGAAAGGACATAGATAATCATCAAAGTCGGAAAAGATTGATGAAATCATTCATCGTATCACGGTTAAGGGACAAACAGGCATATGAGATGTGAATCAGCTTGAGCAACATGCTCAGACACGCATATGATTTCGACTAAGAATGCTTCAGTTATAGTGATACCTGCTCCCTTGCATACTTTGCAGTCAACCAAGCCAGTTTCCTGCTTCATCTTTCCATTCTCGCAGAAAACACATTTTGTGCCACCTGCACATATCAGTGAACAAAAAATCATTTGAACCCTTTTCCCTTCACAACTTAACAAGCTAAAGCTTTTTTTGTAGTTTCCCGATATTTTCAACGCCTCAAATTTCTAGTTTACATAGGTATAACCAAGCACCAGATAGCAGAAAGAAGACCATTGCCCTCCCTGCCACTTGCTACAGGTATGTTGAGGCCCCATTTCGGTGCTTCTCAACTACATTACAGATACACGTCCATAGGACAAGTGCACAGCAAAAGTAACCAGGAGCAAATAGAGAGAGACAGAGAGAGGGTACCATTGCCAGCGCATCGGTCACAAGGCACAGGATCGCCCTGCATCATCATCATCATCATTTTCAAGCCGGTTTCGACGCAATCCATCAAAAACCCAACGCGTTCCGGAAAATCAACCACGACAGGCCACGCCACATTACCTTGAGACCGAGGAACAGAGAGAGCGCAATGGCGGCTAGGACACTCACGGTGGCGAGAACGGTCTGCGTGTCTAACGTCCTGTCGAGCCCCCCGAACAACAAGATAGGATGGACGAGCAGGTCGCTCCCCGACCGGAGCGGCCTGAGCTCGGAGCGGCCGGAGCCGAGGAGAGCGGGCACCTGAGGCGAGTGCCGGAGGCCGCGCGCGGCGGCTTCGCAGCTGGTGCAGGGGAACAGCGGGGCGTGGCTCGGCGAGGAACACGATGGAAGAGAGAGAGGGGAGAGAGGGTGAAGGGAGTGGGAACGGAGGGCGGTCGCTGCGGCCATGGATAGGGAGGGGAGGAAGAACTTGTGGAGGAGCTCACGGAGGCTCGTTTTCTTCTCTAATTTTTCGGGGTTTTTTTATTCTTCTTTCCTTTTTTGGCGGAATATAATAGATTTTTCCGTGCATTTACCGCGCTGCCCCTGACTTTGCGTAGGAAAATTGGATGAAAAAATGCAAGCAGGTGGGGAGGCGGCGGAGGTGGGTGGGGGAGGCGGTGGGTGCGGGGAGTAGCAATTGCCCGGGGGGTCGAAGTTGTCGGGAGACGGTGGTGGGGGGAAGTTGTCGGAGCGGTAGAGGAGGGAGTTGCTAACGGTGGGGAAGTAGCATTTCGAAAATGTTATTTCTCATAACATCCCCATTTACATATTTCAAAATACGAACTAAACACCATTTACATTTGGTCAATAGACTTTAGAGCTCCAAAATCCATTTTAAAATGCGGAATTAGATGCACCCTAAGGGCTAATCAACGCACTTTTGGAAAATTGCAGCACTTGATCAAAGACTCTACGGTAAAATGTACTCAACATCCCACTTTCAAGGTTTGATCTTTTGGAGTAAATGATTGCACGCTACATTTTGAATGTCGCATGCTTGAGAGTGCCATTTTTCGTTAACAGGGTGTTACGCAATACAAGACACTTCGTTGCTTGAATTTTTAAATTAAACAAGCCACCATAAAATGAAAATAAAATATTGCGTAATGAAAGTGCGTTTGTGACGAGGGGATTTGCATAGCATGCTATCTTTAGGCATAATCAATTATGTATCATTGCGCACGATAATCTAGTGGGGAAAAAGTGTCGTTTTCTTTCAAGAAATCATGATTCGTGCTACCTAGTGAGTAAGACCAAATCGCGCCCTCTTTATAATTCACTATCTCGTGTACCAAGACTTCCTAGCCTTTCAAATGTCGGTGGAGCTACTATCTCGTGTACTTAGGTAGGTTTGTATCATTAGCAAGTTAATGCATTTATAGATTAATATAAACGAGTTGTGATCCAATCGATCATATATACACATTTATGGGTGTTCAAATCAAACATGCAAGTTAGCCATTCATGTCGATACGACGGCTTTAGTAAAGTTTAGATATGTTTATACACATCTAGTCATCATTATTCTCGATATATATTTAAGACCATGTCATAAACAATGTTGTTCTTAAAGTCAGCTTGAGATCGTGGCTTTAATTTTCCATTAAACTAGACGTTTCATAAATGGATTCGAGACCCGCGTGATGATGCTCGGTGGGAACAACTTCGCTCTCCTTCCAACTTTATCCTCCTGCGAATAAAGGAAGAAGACAAATGATTCTCCTCTCACGTTCGTCCACCGTCCGCCATCCATGTGAATAAATAGTTCCAAAAGAGAATCCTAATTTAACACATTCCATCGCTAACATTTTATAGACAATTTACGCAAGTAATTATTTGGGAATGGATGATTAGCATCAATAGACATATTCTTCAAGTTGTAGTTTTGGAATAATCACACCAATTATTCTCGAACTTTGATTTAATATATTAAAATTTTCAATATGATTCACGAACTTTAATCTAACATACAATGTAATCTATAAATTTTCAATTTGTTCAATGTATTCTTTGAATTTTTTTATACACATTTTTATATAGCAAAACATTTTTATATAGGCTAAATTACATACATATCAAAAGTCTATAGATGATTGCATATTGGGCTACATTTTATATATTACATTGAATGAACTAAAAATTTCGAGAACAGTATTACGTACTTAATCACAATTTATGGTTAATTTGTGTCCTTTTCTCAAATTGGTTTTGGGCAAATCCGCGAAACGCTTCCTAAACCCAGGAAGAAAGGAAAGGCCGCAAACACTGCGAGGGGTAATCTGGTAATTCTGGAAACGAAGCAAGGCATATTCGAACCTTCCTCGTCTTTCCTTTACCCCGGGTCCCGACCTTCGTCAGGCCTGGTAGGCGAGCTCCCAGAACTGACTCCATTGTTGTATTCTAATAAATCAACACCGGCGACATCTCTCTCTCTCTCTCTCTCTCTCTCTCTCTCTGTGCAGAATTCGATCCACCATCTCGGAAGCTTCCTCCGCCGATTGGTCGCTCGTCAATTCACGATCTGCATAATTATATAAGTAGATTCGCTCTTCGCCGTTCGCTGCATCTCCGTCCTCCTTTCCCTCCCCTCTCCCTTTGAAGCTATTGGATAAGGCCTGAGTTTCTGGAATCCGATCTTCCCGGAACCTCGTCGATTCGCCGGTGAGTTTTTGAATTCGGTCGAGTGGGGATGTTCAACGGAATGATGGATCCCGAGCTCTTCAAGCTCGCCCAGGAGCAGATGAGCCGCATGTCGCCCGCCGAGTTGGCCAAGATCCAGCAGCAGGTTTGACGACCCATCCCCCCTCCCTCTCTTCGTCTCCCGCAAAACCATTCTCTTTCTTATGAAAACCGCGGATATCCATTTTTTGTGTCGGATTCTGTGGTGAATTGCCTGAATCTTGTCTCGCGGTGGTTAGTTCGCTTGGCTCTTGGCTCTTGGCTCCGGGATTTCGATTGTCCCCTTTGATTGAGGATTCGATTCTAGCTGTCTGTTTGTATTGGAGCTCCTATGTGCTGGGGGCTTTGTTGCAAATGGGTACGTAGATAATGCCCGCCGAAGGAAGCTCATTAATTTAGGTTGCGGCTGAACCGACCGAGCAACGCGCTTAAAATTCAAATACGAGCAGTTCTTATAATACTTCAATACAGCTTCCGAGAGAAAAGGATTTGCCGTGGGGTATGAGCAGCATAAATTTAGCCTTTTTTTGGCAACCTGTCCTAAAGATAGGGATAGTACTAGTTCTCATTTGTCAATTAGGCATAAGATAATACTTTCACGTTAAAATTTAAAGTGGCTCTTGCTCGGTTTCCACATTTTATCTCTTCGTGGTGGGGGTATTTCTTTTGCCTTTTTTGGACGATGAATCATTTGCAACATATCCTAAGGGTGGAATGGTGAAGTTTGATCTGCTTAATGCCCATCTTTTGGAAGAAAGTTTTCAGTGCAATTCATATATCGGGACTTTTTTTAATGTAATATGATGCAATAGCATCAAATATCCATTCAGATAGTGAAATGACCCTGTTGCATTTGTCGCCATTGTAAAGATGCCCACGGACTTTTGGACTCTTTTTAACTGGTTTCTCTTCCATGGCCTGCCTTGAATCTATTTGTTTCCAGTTCCAACTGATTGGTCGTTCCAAATTCGTCATGATGTGATGCATCATTTACTGCAGATGATGTCTAATCCTGATTTGATGAGAATGGCCTCTGAGAGCATGAAGAATATGAGGCCTGAAGATTTACAACAAGCGGCGGAACAGTTAAAGCATATTCGCCCTGAGGAGATGGCTGAGATTGGTGAGAAGATGGCCAATGCTAGCCCTGAGGAGATTGCAGCTGTACGTGCTCGTGCGGATGCCCAGATGACTTATGAGTTAAATGCAGCTCAAGTGCTCAAGAAAGAGGTATGAGGTAACCTGTAGGTCATTGATGTCGGCATATGTTATTGCTGGATATTAGACTCGTCAAGGAATTGTTCTCAAAAGCTTCTCTCGCATTGGATAAAAGAAAGAAATTCGGGTATGATGTACGGTGCAAAGCACTAGTTTGGGAGCTTAAAGTTGTCAAAGTGAGGCTTTTTCAATTTTCCATAGGGGTATTCTCTTTGGACCAACATTCAAGAGGAAGTACATCTAGAGCATAGCCATATCTGCTGTAACAGATACATGCCATTTTCATTTGCAAGATGATATCAGATTTTTTCTATTTGGCAATTTCAATTTGCTTGTTCGGAAGTTTTTCCTTCCAAGAGATTTTGACTACAATAAAGTCGATTTAGGAGGTCTGTTTTTGAAACATAGCAGGTGTGAATGTAATAGATGCTTGCTATGCTGCTTTAAATAGTCATCCATGTTGTACTCTTGCTATGTTATGCTTGACATGATGATCTTATTCATTGTGGCAGGGGAATGAACTTCATAGCCAGGGGAGGTTTAAAGATGCCTTGCAGAAGTATCTACTTGTAAGTTATTTCGGCTGCTTGTTCACACTATAGATTTCCATCATGGGCTATATTTCCTAGGAGCGGGGGGATTCTTACTGATCTTTGTCCATAATCAAAATATAGGCCAAGAATAACTTAAAAGGAATTCCGTCATCCAAAGGCAAGACTCTTTTATTGGCATGCTCCCTTAACTCGATGTCATGCTACTTGAAAACGAGGCAGTATGAGGAATGCATAAAGGAAGGCTCTGAGGTATGGTTTTCGCATCCTTTCTTACCCTGACTAATATATTATGTGGTAATGGTATTGTATTTGCAAGCACATCTCATCATATTGAGCGTTAAAGTAGAATTTGCCGGTAAATGAGGTGAGATGTATTTGGAGAACAATCATGAAAAGCATGTGCAACAGTACCTATCCAAGAATGGTGTCACTTTCTCTCTCTTTGTTGGCACAACTTCTTTCTGCTGACCTACTTACTGATTTAAGTTCTTTTTCACTGACCAAGTTACTTGTGCTATGTCAGGTTTTAGCATTTGATGCCAAAAATGTGAAAGCATTCTACAGGAGGGGCCAAGCATATAGGGAATTAGGTCAATTGAAGGTGAGTAGAATTATATTCTTCTTTTGTCTTTGCAGGGGTTTGTAGCTTTAGTTGCTGATACTCTACTAGTGATGCTCTTTTATCCATTCTGCATTTGTGTTCTGTTGGTAATCTGAGTTTTCTAATCTGTCAGGATGCAGTCTCTGACTTGAGAAAGGCACATGAAATTTCTCCTGATGATGAAACAATTGCGCAGGTTCTAAGGTACCATTCTATGTGTATGAAAAAGTTAATAAGAAACGGTGTGGTGTGATTATCTTCTCCATTATTCTCCAGAAAATTTTGTACTCTCAATTTTCTTAGCCAATTGTGCGCCTCAAATTTTTTTTCTTTTTTTGTTTCAGTTTCTATCTTGTGTTAACGTGCTTCAGTAATTCAATGCATCGTGAGATACTGATTTCTGTGTGTGTCATCTCTGTGAGTATCATTTGCAAAGCTTATATGTAACTAGGCTGTTTGTCTTGATGTTCAACACAGGGATGCGGAGAAAATTTGGAACGAAGAAGGTGGTTCTGCGCCAAGAGGTATAGTATCCATGTTTAGTTACTACTTTTGGTTCTTCCATTCCCTCTTTTTGTAAATTCTCCAGTTTTGAATCTTGAATTTGTGTTTTGTTTTACTTGTCAATCATCAATAGGGGTGGTTATTGAGGAAATAACTGAAGAAGATGAGACTGTGTCCTCCGGGGACCAAGAAAGTGCATCAGAATATTCAACAAAGCAGCATCAGGAATCGGCGGGTGCTCAGAAGGGTCCAGCTAATGGTGACAGTAGTATGGGTCGAATGACCAATTCTGAAAGCTTGAAAGCTTTGAAAGGTGACCCTGATGCAATCAGGTATTCTTGCACCATTCTACTCAAAAGTTTTTAAATGGATTTACGTATGAGTTTTCAGACTAGTCACAAATCAACTAAACATATTGGTAAAAGTGATTCAAATAACTGAATGTCTGTTTACAGTGCGGAAATCATGACATCATGATATGCAGATGGATTCACTGACTTTGATTCTTATGACTTACTCAATAGGTCGTTCCAGAATTTTATTTCTAATGCTGATCCGACAACTTTGGCTGCAATGGGTGCGGGAAATGCTGGAGAGGTATCCCCAGACATGATTAGGACGGCTTCCAGTATGATAGGCAAGATGTCACCGGAAGAACTCCAAAAGATGATTCAGTTGGCTTCGTCATTTCCCGCGGAAAACCCTTTTGTCACAAGAAACTCTGATGGTAATTCCAGCAGCTTTGGACACGGATCAGTTCCTAATGTGTCGCCTGACATGTTTAAAACTGCGAGTGATATGATGAGTAAGATGTCCCCTGATGATCTTCAGAGGATGTTTGAAATGGCATCTTCTTTGAGAGGAAATGATCCTTCTTTGGATGCCAACCGTGCAAGTTCAAGCTCTGGTGCGAAATTGGCTGCCAATTTGAATCATATCTCGAGTGAAAGGGAAACAAGTTCGTCTCAACACATGCCTTCAAGTTCAAGGAATGTTCCATCGTCTCCCCTGTCAAATTTCCCATCATCACCAAGTGATATGCAAGAGCAGATAAGAAACCAAATGAAAGATCCAGCTATGAGGCAGATGTTTTCATCTATGATGAAGAATATGAGTCCAGAGATGATGGCAAACATGGGCGAACAGTTTGGAGTCAAGCTTTCTCCGGAAGACGCTGCAAAAGCCCAGCAAGCAATGTCTTCTTTATCACCAGAGATGTTGGACAAGATGGTATTCTTCTGTCTGAAATTCTTGCTCTTGTGAATCGCCTCATTCTTTACTTTTATATTGTGCCGTAAACCAGAATATATTGCGTGCCTTGCACTGGTGGCTGAGAAGTATCTGGTCTGGCTTGTCTCTTTTGAGGCCTAGGAGGCTAACACTTTATGCTCTGTTCGTCGATTCTCTCTCCTGCGTCTCCTTTTTTCTTTTTTTGTGGGGGCTGGGTGCTGGTCAGTCTTTTCAGTTGGCTTCTAGCCTTGCCTTCTACAGGTTGTTGGCTTGGCTTGCCCAAGTTAGTGAGAGGGCGTCGTTAGTATGATGTCGTGTCATGTTGTCTCCGTGTTCTCTTTGTATTACGCTTCAGTTGAACTTTTCAACTAATCAGCCTTTTTGTCCTAACTGCTATTTCAGATGTGCTGGGCAGACAGGGTTCAAAGAGGAGTTGAGACAGCGAAGAAGACCAAGAACTGGCTGCTCGGACGACCCGGTATGATTTTGGCTATATCTATGCTCCTCTTGGCAGTGATCCTTCACTGGCTGGGCTTTATCGGAAGTTAAGAGTCGCGGAATCCCTTCACACCTCTTAACTTTACTTGACAAGTTGGCGGAATAGCAGTAGCATTGGATCAGAACATGAGATGCATCCGCATTAATCATCTTTCAGGAGAAATTGGACTCACCTGGGACGGAGGATGTTGGTTGGTGGAAGGTTAGTCGGATGGAATGGGTAGAGCATAGGACCCTTAAAAGTGCTAGCGGTTTGTGAGTCGTGCTGACTGTTTGGAGCTTATTCCATTTAGTTGACATAAAAAGGGATTGATTGATTTATTGATGTACTCCTTGTAGAGATAAATATCCCAATTGGAACCTCGCAAGAGTTTCCGATCAAGAAATTCCATTACTTGTTCTTCATCCCGTCGTAGCAAGTTCATTGGCCAAGGCCAATGAATTTTGGAATATGTGTTGTAGAAAAATTTTAAACTATGTTTATCGTGATATAAAAGTTTCGAATTTTCGTGTCATTAAGATCTTCAAATTTGTTTATTGTGACATATTATGTTCTTTTTTTTTTTTTGCGTTGCGAATAAATTCGAATTTACATAGGTTCGAAATATATATGTATTCTATTTCAGTTTTATTTAGGGATTGGAAGCTTTTTACGATCTTAATATTAAATTTTGGCTCTCCCTCTCTCTCTCTCTCTCCCCCCTAACCACGCAAAGAAACTTCAGAAGCTGTCACCGCCGTTGTGAAAGTACACGCGAAACCGTTTCCGCCGCCGCGGGGGACGCGGTCGAGGCGTTGACCGAGCGGCGATTGCAGACGCTGCTCCGCCTCGGTGAGTTCCAGCGTGTCCTGGATTTCGGCACTATATTATTGTGGCATTTTACCTAATCACCCCGAGACTTTTCAAAGGCAGATATTGACCCGTAGGATCCCACCTTCACATTCTCAAGCCCAGGGGATTTCTTCTTATTCTTCTTCGAAACTCGATTCGAAAATCAGACCGCACGATCGACCATCACACCCATGTATCAAATCTCCATCGAAATTATTGTAGCCTGTTGTAACGGAATTATCCAAGTACCCCCGAGATTTATATAATTTCCAAAGGGGGGAAATATCGAAGATGGAAAAATCTTATAATACATTTAATTGGGAATTATTACGTTACCGAGTAATTATATGTACAACACCACCCTCGTATTCTTCTCGATGGACGTCCACTATTCTCTCCGCGTGTCCACAACGGAATATTCGCGACACGCCCGTTAAGTATCGTCGAATGTTCTATTGCCCGATTAACTCAATAGTGCCGCCGCGTCACTAGTGGACAAAAAATCAGAAATTAAAAAAAAGAAAACCTCCGATTTGGGATAACGATGTAGCGATGGACACGGGGGCATCTGCCGGCTTCTCCTTGGACTGGTGGCTTTCACGTCGTTCTCCCTCCTCCTCCTTTTTCTCCTCTCCTACTCGAGGGAGACCGCTGCCCCTGGACAAAAGTCAACCCAAACAAACCTCCACCCCAAAAAAAAAAAAAAAGCCCGAAGTGTTTGCACGCACGACGCGTGGATGATTCCGGAGCATCGAAGCTTTCATCGACAGCCTACATGGAGCCGTCGACGCGACCGTGCAACCACCGGTGCGCACGTCATTGACGGCAACGGCACCGAGGAAGTCTCGTTTCACACCCGGCCAGTTCAATCCTCCCCTTCCCAATCGCCTAATTAGGAGCAAGAGAAAAGATGGTCAAAGCCATGGCCATGATGTTTAACCTTTGCCAAATTGCGATAAGTTTGGAATTTTACGTGGATCAAACTCGACCGACCGCTTAGAAAACTATCCTTAATTCTTGAAAAAGAAGATCTCTCGCGCAATGGCGTCTTGCTTTCTATGCCATTCCTCTCGCATTTTTTGGGATCTTGTTAGGTCCGGATTGCCGAGTCAAAATCTGGACTGTTGAAAACGATGCATTTTACATGGAGAATCCGACGGTCTCTATTCGTTTTTGCAAATTTTAAATCCTCCCAATCTTTTTTCGCGTATTATGATCTAAGGCCGCAAAGCGGCTGACTGGCTCCTTGTTTTAATAGCCTGTCTCTCTCCAAATCGGAACGTCTTCTCTCTCTCTCTCTCTCTCTCTCTCTCTCTCTCTCTCTCTATCTGTGTTTCGTCTTTTTTCTCGTCAACCCGTTACTTTTCCTCGCTTTTCCAGGAAAATCAAACCCGCCGGCGGCTACCGGCCCTCTCTCTTTCCCATTCCTTTGTCCCGCTCAGAATTCCCCTCCTCTCCCGATCCCGAAAGCACCGACAGGGATCGCGTATGCCCCGGCAATCCCTCTTACACCCGCCGATCGCCAACCGGAGGCAACCGCTGCTTCCGAACCCTGGCGGGGAGACGGACGAATCGACCGCCGCCGCGGCGGCGAGGACGACGACGGGGGGACGGGTCGGCGTGGCCGAGGCGGCGGGGCGGACGGCCGCGGACTGCACAGCCCTGTGCTGCTGCTGTCCATGCACCGTCGTGAACCTCCTCGCGCTGGCGATCTACAGGGTGCCCGCGGGGCTATGCCGCCGCGTGAGAAGGAGGCGGCAGCGGTCCGTGGCGGCGAAGCGGAAGAAGAAGGGCGGGCTCCTGGCGCAGAGGCCCAGCAGCTTCGCGCCCGGCGCGGTGGCCGCGGCGGGGGAGACGGTGGCGGACCTGTTGAAGGCGGAGAAAGAGGGAGCCGATGCGGGCGGCAGCGACAGCGACGAGGAGGCCGTGCATGATCTGGAGAAGGAGATGTGGGAGCGGTTCCACGGTGCCGGCTTCTGGAGGAGCCCCTCGATGAGGGCCACGTAAGCGGAGCCACTCGCGGGCAGGTCTTGGGCCGGGCCGGGCCGGAGGCCCAATAGGAGGCTGCTTCTTCTCGTTGAAAGGGAAACGTAAAAAGAAAAAGAAAAAAGAGGAGTGACGTCGTTGTAAATGGTCCTGCGAAAAATGAAACCGTGGCATTCTCTTCCGATGGTGATGTTATTTAATTTTTATATCACGTTCCTTTTTGCCTTTCTTTTATCGTCAAGCTCATGAGAAAATCTAAGTGAAAGTTTTAAATAACAAATCGCCGTTGCTCTTAGCCAAAGAGAATATTCTTTGCATTGTGTTTGTCGATGCCGATGGGGATTTTTTTTCCTGTTTAATAATTAATTGTGATTTTCGGACAAAATCATTCTTAATTCAATTGCCGGGAAAGTCCTTCGAAGAAGATTTTAATCGGCCAACAAGTTCGGTCTATAACTCGAGACTATTTCGACCATTTTAAGCCTTTGTTTGATACGAAATCTACTCTAGATTATTTAAAATTTTCTCAAGTAAATATGATGTGAATATATATTAAACTGGAAATTTTAGCAACATAAAATTCATATTAAATTAAATGCGATATGGATATATAAGTTCGGAATTTTTAATGATATTAGTCAAAAAAATATTAATTGAACTGTTTGTAATTTCTCTGAAACGAGGGTGAGGTCATGCGAGTGAAATGTCCCCGCCACGCCTGAACAGTCGAACCGCGGGACTACGGCCGGTTCGCGCGGCGGACCGTACTGAGCAGCGAAGCGAACTCGCCTTGGCCCCCCGCGTTAACTCAGTGAATTGACTCGTCAGTGCCCGGCCACGTGTTCCCGCTGCGGGCGAGTCGCGGAGACCGAGCCGAGTCAAGGCCCTAAAAGTCCAATTCCACGCAAAAAAGAAATAAAACTAATAACTCCCCAAACAAGAAGCGCAAATTCTCAGTCCCTCTCCCTCTCCCTCTCCCTCTCTTCTGTGCGAGCTAGGGTTTCCCTCGCTCCCCCTCTCGCCTGTGGTTTCACCCCTTCCGATCGGCAACGTCGCCGTGGGCTGCTGTCCGGTGGCTCCTGTTCGTCTCAGCTTTCATGGAGGTAATGATTCTATCTCGTCGCACGGGAGTCGGTGCGGTTATGTTTATGTTGACTTGCGCGGGTCGTCGATGCGGTCGCGGCTCTGGAATGTCTTGTCTGGCGGTTCGATTGTGCCGATTTCTGCAGCTGGGCTTCAGGATCGCATCCGATTTGCTGGGGAGTGCGTTTTCTCTGTATTCGCTGGGCTCGGGTTTCGAGGGTTTAGGAATTAGTTCGATGCTCCGTCTGAGCTCTGGCTGATGGTATGTGAACCGGTCCTGATTAATTCGGATTGCTAGTTTTTAGGTCACGAATCTATGTCTGCGTTAGGAAGCTGTCAATGGTTGATGGAATTAATTGCCAATATGCTTTTTCGTGGTTTAGAATTTTCCGCTGTTTGTCAGTGAAACATTGACTACTGTGACCTAGGAGTGCAACTACTTTTTCAGGCTAAGGGGATGGAAGATGGTAGCAAGTCCGAGGCACACTCCATATCGGCTGCGGCCTTCGTGGAAGGTGGAATCCAGGATGCCTGTGAGGATGCTTGCAGCATCTGTCTCGAAGCGTTCTGTGACAGTGATCCATCTACGGTATGTGTTGTGGAATCTCTTTTATGCAGGTTTTATGATCCAGTTTAGTTCATCTTTCTCTCTTTCTGCAGGTGACCACTTGCAAGCACGAGTTTCATCTCCAGTGCATTCTTGAGTGGTAATCTATAGTGCTCTCAGTCTTGACAGAGTAAAGCTTTGCTGCTGAAAAAAAGACCCCATTATAATTCTAGAAAAGTACAATATCGCAGATGATGTTAATCACATAAAATTTGCATAGTCTCTGGATCCTCCATTGCTCTAGATGTCATATAAAATACTTTGCTGATAAGAAACCTTCATTATATAGCATCCATATTGTCCGCGTTTCTTTTTTCAACTTTTATGCATTGCTCATATCAAGCAAAATGTTATATTTAACGGTTACTTTCGTATGCTTGATAGACATAGACGAAACAAATGAGAGGAATGCTAAAATGGCATTGATTCACTTATTAAACCATGCACAAACTCTGCACTGCTAACTGTTGGGGTTGTTGACCTGATATCTGCAATGTTGTGTTTTCAGGCATTGCCGCCTCACATCCTGAATGATTTTATATCAGTTTCCTCTGAATCCTTTAGAGTTATATTTCCTTGTTGGTGTAGTTTCTGTGTTGTTTGACTATTTATTTATGTTGATAGTAGAGCTCCACTTCCTCAAGTACTATTTTGTCTACATGCTTCTGTAACCTGACTAAATTTCGAAGGGAAAATTCTTTGCAGACCTCTTTCTGGCATTCAAACACAACAAATGGTGTTAAACTCTTGGGATATTGATATTCTGATGACTTCTTGTTTCTTGATTGGCCTCTAGGTGTCAGAGGAGTTCTCAGTGTCCCATGTGTTGGCAACCCATCAGCCTGAAAGATCCCACCAGGTAGATTATGTTCAAATCTGGATGTAACCATGAGGTTTTATTTACCTTGTCATTCTATAACTTTCACATTTGAACATCTTTCTCCATACTTTTCAGTCAAGAATTATTGGAGGCAGTAGAACGGGAGAGGAGTTTCAGGTTTAACCAATCAAGAAATGCAACAATCTTTCATCATCCCACTCTTGGGGATTTCGAGTTACAACATGTAATTTTCTCAGACTAACCGATTCTTTTGCCTGATTTTTAACTTGAGCTAAGGGTGTCTTGCTTAGCTGGCTCTTCTTGGTGATTATGCAGCTACCTGTTGGTGCTACTGATTCTGAGCTTGAGGAGCGGATCATCCAGCACTTAGCTGCTGCTGCTGCTATGGGCCGAGCACGTCACATTGCCAGAAGGGAAGGCCATAGGAACCGGTCTTCAGCCCACGGTCGTCCACATTTCTTGGTTTTCTCTACTCATCCTAACACCCCACCTGGTGGTTCTTTTCCATCTGCATCCCCACCTGCTAGGGATGGCGAAGATGAACAAGCTCCTGAAGTTACAGCTATCACACCTCCTTCACCTGCTACCACTGTTCGGGGTGAATCTGAGCAGCCAATAGGTCCTTTGACATCTTCCCCAGTGGAGCGGGGTTCGTCTGCACCTAGAGTTATTGCTGTTAATGAGCAAGGATCGCCATTGATCAACAGGTACATTAAGCATCTGTTGCATCAGCATAGCTCCACTGAGCAGTTAAATTTTTTGGTGTTTTAGATTTGGGATTTGCTTTTAAGGTCTGCATGATACTTTAAACTTTGTTCAACTCTCTTACATAGTATCTTTGTACATTTTCTCCTCTTGGCAGGAGATCACCAAATCATTCCTCACCAAATACTCAGGATAGGGGAGGACCATCAGAGTTACAGTCCTTTTCAGAATCCCTGAGATCTCGGTTTAGTGCAGTTTCTTCCAGGTATTGAGCTTGGACAGTTGCCTCTAGCTTAAATGATTGTTAATTTAGTTAATCTGCTTTCATCTCCGAAAGTTAACTAGCATCTACGCTTGACTGCTTGAAGATGCAAAGAATCAATTTCAAAAGGCACTCGAGGATGGAAAGAGAGACTGTTCTTTCGCAACACTTCCATGGCAGATCTTGGTTCTGAAGTTAGAAGAGAAGTTGACGCAGGGATTGCTACTGTGTCACGCATGATGGAGCGTCTTGAGACGAGAGACAGTGGAAGGACCAGTTCGGCTTCTGTGTCTAACAGCTCAGAGAATTTACCTGTTCCAGAACCAGAAAACCAGCAGATCCCTAACGCTGTTGGTGAAAATCCTTCAAGTATCACCACCCAACAGGCCTCATCCGCTACGAGTTCTTGTTCCAATTAATGTCGTTTCATCATTTGCTTCAGCTTGAAGCATGAATTGTCCAAGTAAGTTGAATTCCTGTGCTCTGCTGCTTATACTGATGCTGTCATCCCATTTCCTTCACTTTTGTTTTGTCTTTGCACTTTTTTTTATTATGCTCAGCCTTTCCTTTCCTTTCCTTCTATGCAAATATTTGTAATCTTTGGAGTGAAATTGCTGACTGTATCGACAACGAAGTGACTAAATTAGCCGTAAGTTTCTCGCTGCACCTGTTTTGCTTTGTCTTCTGAATTTTTCTCGTAGGAATCAGTTGAAAGGTCGGCTGGTTGTCAATATCCTTGGGATGTGTATTATTTAGGCGTGACTTCATAGTGGTGGGGAATCTGTATTAGAAGAACTTTTGCACTATGACCTAGAGATCATGGATTGGGATTACAAAAACCTCTGTGAAGTTCATCTTTGGGGCTCCACTGGTTCGACGCCCTTTATGTGGAAATCATACCAATTATTCTGGTTAATTGTGCAAGCTCCAGAGAAGCTTGGAGTTGGAACCTGTCAAGAGAATAGCTAAAATTTGGGAATACCCTTATTAGTTGTTAGGTGCATCACTGACTAGAGCATGTTCTGGGTACGGGACTACTTCAGCAAGATGGTGATACCACAATTTGAGAACCTTCCGGAGGTGAAATGGTGTATGATTTTGGACTATTAATATTTGTTTTGTCCATGTGAATCCCATCTTTTTCTTAAAAATAAGAAATAAGAAAGATAGTGCTCACAGTGTGCTGATTATATGATGTATAGCTATTTTGCTAAAAAAAAGCTGCAGTAGTTTTTGTTGATACTGTAGGTATCTGTTGGTAGAGGTTTTCTTCTCCATTGCCCTGCTTTTGTTTGCTGTAGTAAAGCGCAGCAGTTCTAAGGGTTTTTGAGTATACATCTTGATAATGTTTTATTGAACGTTTGTTGCTTCTAGTTTTGATATTGAATTCCTCATTCTGAGAGAGAAATTATTGCCCTTTTCATAGGTAGAAGTACGTATTTCGAGGATGCAGAATCTATAGGCGTGATGCGTGGATGGAGGATCTTCTGCAAGAGTTGGTCAATGGCCCCTCTCAGCACGGAAAAGAAAAGGAAGATTGTTTATTAATATATATGTTGGAATAAAGAAACTACAAAACAGTGCTATGTTTTGATGGTTAAACTCGTATACCATTGTAAATTATCCTAGATTTACTTGCAGCTGCGCATACTTGTAATGCGTAATATCTATCTTCTCTGGAAGCCCATGTGCATACTAGTTTTAGGTCATGCGACACGAAGAGATTGAACTCGGGAAACACTCGTCGGACCGAGGTCTACATTGTTTTTCTTCTTGTTGCTGAGGTGATGCATATTAGTAGTCAATCGAGTCCGGTGTTAATGTTCCGTTCAGTTGAATGTAGCTGCAATAATACTGTTCCCACTTCTAATGCTGTTGGCCTCTTATCCCATTTCGGTTCTTTCAAAGCTTAGGATTATCATGAGCAAGCTTGCTTGACAGTGCTTATTCTTATACGATTACATTTTATCAGTAGTATTAGCGTTGGGAAATAGTACAAAAAGTACGAATGAAAACCCGGAATGAATGACGTGAGACAAATCTAAAGATGGTTCTAATATCAGCATTGCCATGGTTGGTGTATTTAGAAGCCCGACGTATTCCGGTAAATAACCCTTCAAATTGCCAGGAATGCTAGTTTTACCTCCGTATTGAGTTGTAGCCGCGGCACTCCTTTATCTTCCGTTGAGAGCGAACTGCTGCAACATGTCCGTTTCTGAGTGTTCGCTGAAGGCCTGAACTTGAGCTCGATCCCTGCTCTCTTCCGGATGAGAGACCGGGCGGTTATCGACTGGGGAAGCGGCTGGCGCGACGACGGCTGGGGAGGCGGCGATGGCAGCAGAAGATTTACCATCATCCTCATTCTTCCCCTGAGAGAAAGCCTCCTGCAGCTGCAGCGCGTACTCCAAGTTCCACAGGACGTCTCCCATGGTTGGCCTATCCACGCCGTGTTCGGCCAAACATTTCTCCGCAGCCTCGGCGAACTTCTTCAACGACTCGGGGTTGATGGTTCCCACGAGAAGAGGGTCGATGATCTTCTCGAGCAAGCCTTTCCGCTTCCACTGCATCGCCCACTCGGCTAAGTTCACTTGCTCCCTAGGAAGTTGGGGGTTCAGGGCAGGCCTCGCGCATAATACCTCGAGCAGGACCACCCCGAACGAGTACACGTCCGACTTGTCCGTCAACTGCTGCCTCCTGAAGTACTCGGGGTCCAGATACCCGAAACTTCCTTTCACCGCCGTGCTCACATGACCTTGCCCGATGGGCGCATCCTTTGACAGTCCGAAATCCGCCACCTTGGCTATGAAGTTGTCGTCGAGCAGAATGTTGGTGGTCTTGACGTCGCGGTGGATGATCCCCTGGGTGGTGCCGGTGTGAAGATAGTGGAGCCCGCGTGCCGCCCCGATACAGATCTCAAGCCTTTGCTTCCACGACAACGCCGGCAAGTTCTTGCCGTAAAGGTGGTCCCTGATTTGGCCATTGGACATGTACTCGTACACCAAGATCATCTCGGAGTTCTCATCACAGTAACCGATCAGAGATACTAGATGCCTGTGCCTGAGCTTAGATAGCATTTGGATTTCGGTCTGGAACTCATTGATCCCTTGTTCAGACTGCGGGTTCCCTCTCTTGACCGCGACTTTCGTGCCGTCGTCGATCTCTCCTAGGTACACATTGCCGAATCCTCCGACGCCGATGATCGAATTCGAGTCGAAGTTCTTGGTGGCTTCTTGTATCTCCGCGAATGAGAAGTATCGGCCCAATCCCAGGGTGGATGAGTAGAAGTTGGTCTTGTGAGAACCCATTGAAGTCTTGCTGGTCATGAAGCTCGCGTCGCCAGCATGGAGCGGTAGCAACCAAGACGAGAAGCTGTTCCTCTTCTGCCAGTCTTGGGGCCTCTTATGCCACTTGATGACCATCGCACCGAGGCCGACAAATGCTCCGAACATCATTGCGAATCCAACTGCCGCCACTGTGTTGCGGTTCGCCGAAGAGGCCTTCTTTCCATCTACTCCGAATAGTCCATCCAAGCTATTCACCGAGTTGCTCATTTTCAGAATCTCCACCCCGTTCAAGATGGCATTCACTGTGCCTGTGTCTTCATTCATCGGGCCGATTTGAACGCTCAGTCCACTGGCCATCAGGGTCGAATTCACTACAATGTCCTTGTAGTACGGAATGGCCAAACCGTTCGTCAAGCTGGACAAATCGAGGCCCGATATAGCCGTCTTTCCATTGATATAAACATTGAAGTAGAGGTCATTGAGGGACTTGCTCACGATGTCACAGAAATGCAACCGCACTAGGTATCCGAAATCTGTATCGACGTTGAAATTCCACGTGACATTGAAATTGGGCTGTTGGACATTGGCATTGGCCATCTCCACGGCAGATGCATATACAGCTGTGGGTGCAATGAGCTTCGGATAGTCCTCAGGATACTTGACAACGGTCGAGGGGACAGAGACGCGCTTAGCCAAGGACTTTTGCTTGAGAAACTCCGTATCCATGTCCCACAACCTTCCTAGCGTGTCATTCTGAGAAGTGATCACAGATCCCCCGACGTTGACTCTGTACACGACCTGGTAATTGAAGGAGCTCAAACCGTTGTACTCCGCGACGGGAAAGAGCGCGGTGCCGCTGTCGACGATCAAGAAGTCTGGTGCTGAAACCACCTCAATGGCATTGATGAATGAGAAGGAGTCCTTGACAGGACTAAACTTCAGGGTGAACTGGGGGTCGGTCACATTCAGCAGATACTCCTTGATCATGTAATTAGTACTGTTATTTACGGAGAATCTGTGCAAAAGCACGACGTCGCTGGTCGTAACGGTGAACATGGCGGTCTGGAGATCGAATTGGGTGTTGTTCAGGGGGAAGAAATGGAGCCTAACCCAATGCCACCCCGCGCTCGCCAGCTGAAAGGAATAAGTGGCTTCGGAGACGAACACCCGCGCCGTCAGATAAATGGGCGATGGGACATCCGCGGCAGGGACCGATATTTGGATGTTGTCCTTGGCTTCTAGATATCCGGCGGAGTTCACGTCGGTCTTAAAGATTCTTCCATCAGGGAGGGTGGCCAAGGAGTTGGCTCCGCAGTCAATGAGGATATTGTCCTTCGGAGAGAACGCCGGCTGGGCGGCGGTGGCAGCAGCAACGGAGCTGCCGAGGACGGCGAAGAGGAGGACCAGGAGGGCCGCCATGAGGGGTCGCGATGGCGATGTTGAGGGGGATAGAAAAAGAAGAGCGTTGACAGGTGTTCTTGGTTTATTTTCTATCTCCATCCCTCCTGGGTAAGGAGGACGAAACGGGGATTACACTGATCAGGACCTTGAGAATATTAGAGGGTTATATCCATCTACAGAGAGAGAGAGAGAGAGAGAGAGAGAGAGAGAGAGAGAGTGTGGGACTTTGTTGCCTTTCGAGTTTGTTGCATCTTTTGTGTGAAGAGATGACAAAGCTTTTCTTAGGTATTGGAATGTTTGTGGAGAAAGATTTTCTTCTCCTAGAGAAAAATTCCTGTCTTTGTATTTAGGGTGACCTTTTTTTAGCAAATTCTAACAGTTTCATAGGATCAAACGTGGCTTCCCTTTGAAGGGGTCAAACACTTCCCTCTCTCTCTCTCTCTCTCTTTTTCTCTCATCATTTGGAAGTTTGAGCTTCGAGACGTTGCTGTTAAATTGGGTTGTCAGGCATTTGAGTCCAACTAGCAGGCCCGGAAATAGAAGGGTGCATCTCCGGTTCATCGTTCACGACAAACCATGCGTTTCACTGAAGCCAACGCCTTTATAAAGACTTGGGCATCGGATGAGATATGTTAGGACTTAAAGCTGTGGCACCCGATTGAGCACCATAAATCCGCCCGCACAAAGATTCCCCAGGATCGCGAAACATCTGTATAATCAACTGAAACCCACAGGATACATGGTCGCGCAAACCCTCTTCTGCTTTCGAATTCTACATAGTTGCAAGAGAAAAAGAGTGAGATTTTGCATTCAGATGATAGTACGGATGTTAGTCGGCATCAGTTGTGTTTCAGAAGTAGTTTTCTAGATTTATATACAAGTATAGAATGCCATTCAAAATGTTCGATGCATTTATGGTTCGACATTGATGCCCACACGAGATTCATTTGCAAACTTATCCTCACGGAATCGTTCATGTTTCTGCTTCGCCTCTCGATGTCAAAGCAGCTGAAGTTATCTGCATTGATGATTGGCACTAGCCTTGTGACGGATCGGATGATCTGGTGATTATTCCACAAGCTGCTCTCGGTACCATCATTGCAAATTCTTCTGATGTTCACAGAGTGGAAGCTTCATGCTTCAGCTTCAAGCTTCTACTGCTAAAACTTGCTCAGCCTGGTGGCTCATGTAGCCAATGTAAGCTTCTACTGCTAAAACTTGCTCAGCCTGGTGGCTCATGTAGCCAATGTAGAGCTAGAAATAAGTCGAATTCTTGGACTGTTCCATCTGTATGATCAAGTTTGTGGCATATACAGTGGGAGAGAGAGTAGGAGAAATCCTACAAGATAAAATTGTATATGATCTGCACGTTGAGTTGTCCTCAAATCGGCATACAAACAAGATTATTGGGTGATGTTTGTGAATATGTGCAGGGTATTCTTTTGCTTTGGCGACAAACTTAAAGCCGTTTTTCCTTGAATAGCATTTGCGGACATCTACCAAAAATAAGTTTATGTTTATATAAAATATTTCTTTTTACAGATATTAAATTAACTAATTTTTTTGAATTAAGTTGACTACTTCATTCGATGAGATTCATCTATTTGGCTAATTTCAATTGCTTGAAATAACATTAGCCAAAACCTAAGAACTGTGTGTACCTAGACATAAGTACGTACATTCTTCTCCACAGATTAAAATTTTACACAGGAAAAGTATGTATTTACTTATTTGTAAGTGATAAATTTTTCATGTAACAAGCAAACTTCCCATGATAAGAAAAGTGAATTTTGGCCTCTCAAAATTAATAACTCCTTCATGAAGATAATACCTTTTAGAGTATGGTAGGTACATTAAGATTGATCTACAAAATCAGTGTATTGATGATGTGGCAAATTGTGAATGGGCAGCTAACCATGTTTTTTTTTTGGGTAATTGCAGCTAAGCATGTTTATCTCTCTAACACCCAACAACAATTAGTCAAATCATTTAGTGAGCCAATTTTGTGACCTACACTGGCACTTCTCAAACTTCTATCTGTTGTTGAGCCCCCGGATTAAATCAAAGCAGACTCCACAAAAATGAGCAACTGTTTATCATATAAATCAGCAATGCCAAGGATCTGGAAGTCTAAAACCAGAAGACTTCGAAAGATGTAGCCACAAAAACATCCACAGTTGACAATTCCATCTCAATCTTATTCAAAGGAAGCAAAACAAGGCTCCAGTTTCATTTTCACATCCCAGACTCGCTAAGTTCCTAGCGACTCCCTGTTTTGTTCTCCCACCACTCCAAGAACTTGACTTGCGCAGCCATGGTATCCAATCGGTACAGTTGCAACGCATGACTGGCGATTTCCTGTCCAAACGTCCAACCAAACACTGCCCCTGCTGCAAAGGATAGTCCAGCACCTGCCAGGACGAACAAAAACAGGACCAAAGAAAAAGATAGAAGAATTAAAACTCCATCCAAATTCTATTTACGCCTTTCTAAAAGAAATTCCTGTCCGGTTCTTTTAAACTTAAATATACTAGCTTCTAAACTAACCACACGTTCAGAATGATACAATTCGAAGCCAACAGAAAAGAAACAATGAGGCTGTACATGATTTCAACATATTTACTACCAGCGCAACCAGCTTACCAATTCCAGGAAAACTGTAGCCTCCAAACAAGTAGAACTATCTCATATATAAAATTGATGGATGGCATGCAACGTTTGTAACTGCAATATCCTAAAGAAAGTTGAGCACAAAGGCAGGTATTATACCCTCTTTTATAGATATAATAGTAGCCAAAAAGGGTAGTGCAGAAAATGGGTGAATCATAGCCATACCAGGTTTGGATAATTAGCACAAAAAAAAAAAAAACATAATCCTTCCGCAAAAACAAAACTGAATTCCATTCCTTAGTTAAGAGATGAGGCCATCAGAAGCAGATGCAAGAAATATGCTTTCTTTCCAGCAAACACTTGAAGGTTTTGATGCTACTATAATTCAATATATCCTCAGACTAGCAACTCAGAGGCAATTGAGCACTTCCCCTACCAATAATAATAGGGAGAAAGAAACACCCAATAACGGGGCAGATAGATTTGGAAAGAGAGGCAGTATAATACCATGCAAGCTCCTTGAATATTTCCAGGTAAAACCTGCTGTTGTCACTGCCCCAAGCACACTACCAACAGCCGCATAGTTGACTGCTTCCCTAGCAGTCTTCAGCTGAAAAGTGAAGGAAATGAAGCTGTTATGTACAGAAGGCTGTAGCACACAGAGAAAATCATGAAATCTTCAAGCAAAAGCTAGCAAAGATAGTTTAAGCATTTAACACCTAAACTTCCATTTTACAAATTTGTTGATGAGCATAGGTATACTTTAAGACACTTCAACACTCAACAAAAGTGTCTGAGATCTCCTTTATCTCTGAAGAACAGGCATTCGCAACTAGCAACGGAAAGCAAGCCAAACCCAAAGAGCCTTACTGGGGCCAGTCATAAGAGAGAGCATCCAAGCTATTAGACAGTGGAAAGGCATGTCAATTTTTTGCCACTATACTTTGGTAAAAAGCCAATAAAGGGACACTGAAGTTGGTGCAGGAACGTTGTAATATGTGGCACAGTAATATTCGTTGAGCTGCAAATTCTGAAATTCTGATTTCGTCAGTTAGGACTCAAGAGTGCAACCGAATGCCTCTTTCTAAAATATAGCAACAGAAGTCAGAGCGCAGACAATTTGATACAGTGCAGGTCAAAATGAGTTGATAAGACATTAGTGGACCCAACAGAAGCAGCCGCCAAGTATACAAAATCACCATTCACCAGTTGCTCTCTCTACTGCCACCATTCCTTGTGAAACCATTTCCTCAATACTGTTATATATCAACCAACAAAAGGATCTGCAGCTTAATCAAAGATATCTTCACAGTAGATAGGTTCTTTTCCTGCTTGGTTATGGGAATTCCGGAAATTGCGAGGCACTTTTTTATGGAGCCGTGCACATTGAGGTACTAATCAAAGATAATCCATCAGGTAACAGTCGTAACAGGCTAGTAACTCGTAAAACACTGAAGATATCAGAATAGTTCATGCGCAATAATGGATCAAATGAACAGCACAAAAGGCAAACCAACTTCAACAAAAAGCAGATGGATAACAACTAACCATACTCATTGAACTGGAATTACAACTCAAGAATCAATATTCCATGCGTATCTATCAGTGACAACTCTTGATTAATACACTGGAGATATTGTCTGTTGTGGCCCATAGTGTACTGTATCAAGCCTCACAATTTTTGTCCTTTGGAGTATGGGCATGCACTTTACTAAGAAGCCACCCATCATCGTTTTGATGAAGTAGAAATCTGTCATTTTCTTCACTATAAGATAAGGATATTAACAATACTAACACGTATTGATAAAATGACCAAAGTCCCAAATTTCACGGCTTTCCATTGGAAGTCATTCCTTGATTAGTGTAATAAATGAATGGATTTTCTTGACCATGAACTTCATGCAGTACGCTCTTCAGCTATTCCCATCCACTAAAATATCAAGCCACATCTTTTTTACTCGTATTATCCCATCGGTCCGTCGCACTATCTAAAAATCAAACAATGAAGGAACAGTCAGAAAGATAATGACAAAGCACAAACACCAAAACATCTTCCAAACATGCCGAGTAATAAGGACTAATCAGCACTACCAAAGTCTCCAATCAAGCTCGATGAAGCTTACAGTGGCAGTAATCAGTCGAGCAATCTACCCCGAGTGCATAACGCTAATCACTCTTAAGAAAACAACGCCAAAATGGCCCAATCGATCAATCCCGCGAAGAAACAGATCCAGATCATCCACAAAAAAAAGAAAACGAAACAAAGGGTAACAAAAAAAACAAAGCAAAAAAAAAAAAAGGAGCACCACCGCTACGAGAACACGAATCGGAAGCAAGCGATGAAGAGAGCACACGGGGAGAGGGGGAAGAGAGGGCGTGGATGAACAAGTGAATTACGGTGGGGCCGTGAACAGGATCGGAAGCGATGAACTCGTCGACGTCGGAGGCGGACCACGAGGGGAGAGGCTTGTCGCGGCTGGTGAATCTGGTGTAGTTCTCCAGGATGGAGAAGCGGTCGCCCCAGAACTCCTTCCACCCCTCCCAGTGCTTCCTGAAGAAGGACGATTCCCCCATTCTTACCCGCTGCTCGACGACCGAATCGGAGCAGATAGCGATAGTCTACAGACCAACCTCTCTCTCTCTCTCTCTCTCTCTCTCTCTCTCTTCCTCTCTTCACTCTTCAGGAGCAGGCGACAAATGGAAGAGTCCGTATTCATTTTGAAGCTTGAGGAATTCTAATGATTTAAAGAAGTCATAAAGAAATCTGAAATCATTATTCATTATATAATTTATTTATCTCAAATTTATATTTACATGACACGATCATCCTCCGTCATCGTTCCAATAAGCAAATGATCATGACATGGCACTCACAAGATTTAAGCAAAATAAAAACGTCATTTTTATCGAAAAATCATATCACGAAACTTTTATGATGAGTAAATTCATCACATAATTACAAATTTAAATTAGATATATCACACTTCTAATTTTTAAAACAAGGTTCAGTATATAATTTGAAGTTTCTACTTCCCTCTAATGGTTGTGCTTAAACCACAGAATTTTCAACTCCCGTTGGCTGATTTCGCAACTCTTGAGCGAGAATGTAGTTATTTGATATTTGGTAATCTTCAATTTTACGTATAGCTAGATTTTCCGGCTCGGCTTGTGCTGCCGACGAGCTATCGACAAAAAAGAACGATCAGGGTTGAATCTTCGCAATAGCATCAAACCACATCGACGCCCATGGTCGAGGCGGCCGACATCTTCCGGTGCTAATGACATCGGTCCAGTACACATTACTCCTTTTACATGTCTAGGGATGTGTCTGTGTTTCGTGGATGATATTATTTCAATTTACTTGAAGGAAAAAAGAAAGTGACTCTCCCGCCAACGACACGTCCATATCAAAAGAGATTCAGTCCTCACTGTCAAGTTTCGATCACGAGGAAAACAATGTCTGAAGACCATAAAAACGACTAAGGGACGTGGATTTTGCCCCTACAGATTTCTCGACCCTGAAATTGCATTAGAATCGCGCGCAAGCATTAGGAAAGCTGATGACATGCCTCACAAAAGTAGATTCACCCCTGGCATCGACGTTATGCAGCACAGTTCGGCGTGGCCGGAAATTCGTCGACACAGACATTGTCCAAAGGCAACGTGCAGTGGACTCACACGGACGAGTCATTGCAGACTTCTGAAGAGAGAGAGAAGATATACATAGGAAATGACCCTACTTCAACCAAAAAAAACCTCATCGAGAAGTTGGACTCCACTTTCATCGCTTTCTCTTTGTGGCCGGAGTGGAACCCGACCCTCCTCGCTTAGCCGTGGTGGATCCACCTCTTCCTCTTCCTGCTGGTTTCTTCTTTGCGCTTGAGTTCTCATTACCCTTCAAGTCGAATTCCACTTTGATTGCTATGGAAGGAAATAAGAGGCTCTAATCAACATAAAGAACAGAGACCAATTTCGGTGAGTGACTCAAAAATGCCCGATGATCACATTACCTTTAGAATTTAGTCCCTCGAGGTCCAATTGCAGCTGCTTCTCACCATTAGCAACACCCTCTGCATACCACGAGAAGCAGAGAGAATCACTAGATGTTCAAAAACCTCTCTCTCTCTCTCTCTCTCTGGGCTCATATGCCCAAAAGGGACAGGGAGGCTACAACCAAGCATCAGTTGAAACCAGTGGAATCCTTCAACAAAAAGATGTTGCAATTCTATCCGCTGGTGCAAATGCTTGCTACCAAAAACAGGAGAGAATTCACAACGCAACACAAAGGTTTCACAAAGCATCCGTTTGATTCGGCATGAAATGCAACACAAAGTGTGATTTTGAACCTCAACACAATATCCACATACGTCAATGGAAAGCACTCTTTCTACAATCAGGAATCTGAGACTCTACCAGTCTCCATAGATTCAAAGATTTTCCCAAAGCCAAGACTCCAAAAGAAATTTCTACCTGAAGAAACTGTGACCCAAGGCATTATTGAATATGTAAACCGGTACCCATTCATCAACATGAAAATAACTAGTTGCACTATCCACCAAGGGTGTAAAAGCATAGAATTTGGCCTCTTTTACGTGTAGCAGGCCAACAAGATACTGTTTTCAATTTACCTTGGTCTTCTGCGTCAGAAGAATTCTCCTCTTCGCTTTCTGCCAAGGCATCACCATTTTGCTCTCCCGATCCATCATCAGAAGGTTCTAAAATAGCTGCAATCCGCTTCGTTGGTGCTTTCTTTACTCCTGGTAGTGTAACTAAATCTGCAGCACGTACCATCCTTGATCTGCTGCTTTCATTATACGACCTGGTCAGGGCAGATTTGACAGCTGGAGGAATGCCATCTAAGGGATTTGGATGTCCCTGATCGAAAAAGGCACATAAATGCATGAGAGAACCTTAGAAGCATCAGCCAACAAGAGAGCAGCAATGAGTACCTTAAATTTTGAAAGCTCCACTATAGTATCAAAGTCTTCCTGATTGATTGAATAAAAATTCATGAACTCCACGACTTCTGTGACAGCTTCATCCTGTTTAGAACACATGGTAGTAGTAACGTTAATTTGCTTGAAAACTCATTAAAGCAACAAAATTGAAAAAATAAGGTAACAAACCTTAGGCAGCACTCTAAGAGGATCAGTCAATCTCCTAAGGAGGAGGGACAGGTAGTCAACTCTCAAAGATTCCCTGAACAGCATAATTTGAAAAGGATAACCAGATAAACATTCGGTGAACCAGCCCAGTACATTTCCATAAAAACTTCAAAGATGACAGAAAGGCAAAAAGTACGAAAAAGGAAGATAGGAAAATAAATTTACTTTATTTTGCGGACCATTTTGTACAAGTTCCCCAATACAATATTACCTTCCAGAATTAGATTCCCGAGAAGCAAGAAGATGATCATGCAGATCGTCCAAAAGTCGCAAGTTTTTGCCCATCGTTGAGTTTTTTCCTAACCACCCACCAAATCTGTTGAAATTACGCTCACCCTGACAACATCAGGGAAAAAATATGCACCATTAACATCCAAATTCATGTAATGTAAGTAAATTACTGGAAGCGTGTGAGGAAGCAGAATCTTCTAGTAAGACAAAAAGAGAGAAATCCAACCACGAGACTCACAATTCTAGGAAACAAAACCAAAAGCAGAGTAATGCAGATATTTGCAACTGCTAATCACTTAGGCATTCAAAAATCTTGTGATCAGTGGCTTTCACTTATTCTTAGGAATGGTATACTGGCACTTGCAAATCAGGACTAAGATATCGTGAGAGACTGAAGTACCTGTTCAAGTGTCTCCCTTTGCCCATGCAACAATGCAGCACTGCATGAAAAGCAATATGACGAGAAATTTAAAAGAAGCATACAAAAACATCTTGAGAAGTACCTAATACCTACTCCAGCCTATACAGAAAACATACGGGGTTATACAAGAAGCAAGGCAACCAGCTTGAGAGAGCTGCCATTGGCGATATCTTCGTATCTGTACATTTATAATGTCCCCATTGGCGATAGAATCAGCAGCCCGGGCAATCAAGGACATGCGTTTTACCCCATTATCATCCTTGCCAGCGGCACTAGGTCTATAGTTCATATAATTTTCCTGACACACATTTAACCCAATATATGAGATACAAGATGAAAAGACTCTCAAGAAAAAGTCTTGCATAAATGTGCATGTGTTTACATCTCAGCAAGAGCAACATAGAGCAAGAAGTTGACCAAAATGAGACAAGGCCAAGTGCGAGCAGAACAGAATCTGAGCTTTTACAGTAGGTTGGTTGAGGCAGATAAACCTCCGAGTAAGGTCTAAACCTTGGCAGCTACTTCTCTAGCTCTTATCTAGCTTTGAATTAACACAACCCATCCAAGTAAAAAAGTTAGAGAAACCTGTTATTTGATCTTCATGTTCATGCCAAATATATGACCTTATATTGGTGACTGCTATTTAAGTCGATGTACTAAGTTCTCAGCTACACCAAAACATATATAAAGGGGAGCTGGTCTCGTGAATTGCTGGCGCTTTTGCAAAGAGGTAGGTGAATCCATGGTGCTAACTGAGGTTGGTCAAGGATGCTTTGGGATTTGATCTTGATGGTGGGTATTCCATGGGCAAGTGTGAAGTAACTACAAGATGAGCTAAGATTGTCATTGGGCATATGCATTATCAAAAGAAGAAGAAGAAGATTCAGGTGATTTTACAGCATATTAGAGAAAAATAAATAAATAAATAAATCTTTAGAAAATTAGTGAATTATTTTATAAATTAGGTATACTTGGTGTTGTACTTTCACTTTTTATTATATGAAGAGAAACGCCTTCATGCCAATGCTATTTCCTTACCTAGTAGGCTCCTTATCCTGTAATTAGTTTGGCAAATGGGTTGTTAGCTCGTCATCTCGTCATTAACTTGCCGAAAAAGATTTCCTTTTTTGCAACTTTGCACATCCTGAGCCAGTTAATTACCCTGTCACTTAACTTAAATTGATAGTGCAAAGATTAGAAACTTACATTCTTCTGAAACTTCTATTTTTCCCTATTCATCAGGTAAATAACATGACCCAACAAGGTGAAAAGAGAGAACTCAATGATATTTGGGCAGGGCAGCCAAATGTTGGCATGCTAATGCTAATTTCATTCCATTTGTTAAATCATTCCAATATGTTCCATTCTTTCATGCCAAGAGCAACCTGAATGTGGTATACTAAATAGGCTTTTTGTTTTCAGGAAAAAAAAAATGCTTCCATCAGATTGCATGATACCTATTACATATGTCATGTAATAGATGTGTTAGTACTTGTTAAGGCATAATCTGTCTTGTACAGATTGTTATTTGATGCGGGACATAGAACATGGATAATGCCAAAGTCCAAAGATATCAAAACAGTGAAACTTGTTAAAAAGATGTTAAAAATATACTAGGCCACATGGGCCCCATGCATGCTTCTGGTCAGGGGCTCTTTTTAGTTATCCAATTAATTGAAAATCTAATTGAGAAATGTGCAGTGCCCAGTCCAAATCATTAGGTAACTTCCTAGAAAAATTAAGGAAATCTCAGAAGTGAACTACAGCACTATGGGACCAGAATCATATTTTTACCATGAAGCTACAACCAAAATCAGTTGATATGACAAATAGCAACAACGAAGTTTTCAACTGCCTAAGACAAGGTTCAAAGAGAGTAGGTGGAACTTCACTAGTCTCATCTAAACAGACGAATAGCAATAAAAAATGGAGTTCATGAATCATCCTTCTTCAAATAAAATATACCTAAAGTTTCTTCTTGATTCGAGTTTTTTTTTTTAAGCGTCACTCTGCAAGGTGAAAATTCCTTTGGCAGTGTAAAAGTTAAAGAAAAAAGAAGGAAGGGCCGAGGAACCTGTATAAGAAGAGGGACCAAATCAGGATCACTCATACAGAGGTCGATCCGCTCATCCATTCTTAATTTGCCCCCATTGAAGCCAAACAGCCTACGATCATATACGATAATACAAATAAATAACACTGCTTCTACGTTAGGTAAGTTGTCACCAAGAAAGAAAAACAATTTAATGAAGAGGTGAGAAACTGTTGAAGCCATACTTATCGACAGCTGTGAAAGGCGATATATCTTCATCTTTTGCACTGCTAAGAAGTCGCTGTTTCATGTCATCATAGTTGATCACTGACATGGAGAGACTCATATACTGCAATTGATTGAGTGCCATACGGATATCTCCATTAACTCTTTCAGCAAGTTCCTCAAGAGCAGTCTGAAACAATCAAAAGGTCAGAGTAAATCTATTAAGCGAGGGAGAAAATGAGAGAGAGCTCTTTGTAGAAAAATACTGAAAAAATTACTCAAGGGTCAAAGGTACACAAGTATTCTGTTATTGTTTTTTACATTGGCACTTGTGGAGATATGATATCACGCCAATTGCAAATGCTGATTGTGGTGTCTCAAAATAAGCTTCCAAATTCTTGTGATACTAAAGATAAAACTGTTCCCTTAAGTACATGGAGTAAAAACCATTCAGAATTTCCACAAGCATTCTCTTGCAAGGGACATTGCCTTGGGAAATAGCAATAAAGCTTTTCCAGACATTTGTAATTCATCTAAGTTCAAGAATCTTGATATACCCCAAAATACCTCTTTAACTTGAAGGCCTTCTGCTTTAGCTATTTGCATTAGCCTCTTTGCCATCTATCAAACAAAAAAAAAAAAAGAAAGATGCATTAGAAACTCATAGCAAGTTGGACTAAAAAGGCCCTTCCTGACAAAGGTTAAATCATAGCAGAAATCTAAGATTGGCACATGAGACAACATTGTGTTGCAAGGAGGCCAATAGTGTCTATGAGGGGAAAACATTAGTAACAGAAGAGGAGCAAATAATCACAAAAATACTGCAATAAGTTACCTTACAGTTGGAAAATGCAACAATTGAGTTTCATTTTATTTATATAGAAGCCTATCAAGGCTAAGACAAATTTTAAGTTCTCGTTCACTTAAAGAGACAGCTTAATCCAAAATGAGCAGCAGGCAACAGAAAGTCACAGGTCAGCAAGAATACACTTACCAACTGAACATCATTATGTAATTACTAGCCGAGTTAGATAACTTACATCCTTCATTTCAAAAATAGAGCACCAATTCTAGCTAATAAGGATAGCTCAGATACATATTGATATCAACAATTCAAATGAACTAAAATATTAGAATTAGATTAAGCAAGCATGCAATTTATCAAGCAATGACCAAGTGGCCTCATCGAATTAATTTCACTGAACATCATAACATTGACTATATCCTACGAAAAAGACATAATAAACTCTATGATAATTCAGTTGACTAAAGAGGAATGGAGGAGCCCGTTGCTTTGGAGGTTTTCAAGGTTCAGAAAAGCATGTGGTCATTCAACAAAGAGATGGTCAAATGGGCTCACCAAGTCAAGGTGCATTGAACGTGGTAGTGCAAATTAGATATTACAAGAAAAAGATCTATGATAATTCTCTCAATTAAAAGAAGATCTGGAGAACCTGTTGCTTTGTAGGTTTCCGAAAGTTCAGAAGCAAACAGTAGTTCACAAGACTTTTCAATTTCTGACTGTAGCGATCATTACAGATGCAAATAATGGGAATTTTGGATATCTTTATGCTAGCAATAAGATCTGCAACTCCTCCTCTATCTCCAGCAGACATTCCATCGACCTCATCCATTATGAGCACAGATTTGGGATGTTTAGACCTGCAACCAAAAACAAACCTTAGACATTTCTCACTACTTTCTGCCACACACACAGAAGAAGAACGAATTTGCAACTAACCAATCCATGTTGACACTTAGGGATTCATTGCTCACAAGTTCCTTAATGGAATTGGCATTGCTGCCACCTATCCCTTTAGCGATCTTGCCATCAGCCTTCCCACGAGTATCACTAGCATTTACCTGAAAAAAAAAATTGGGGGGGAGGGTAGGGAAGAAAAAAGTGAGTAAGTAAAAGGAAGAGATAGAAGGCAAGATGTTGACTTTAAAAATCAGTAACATGTATTATATTGACCATGCAAAAAGTTCTTGTTGTCCATTCAGTAAGACACATTACCTCAACTGCCTGAAAGCCTAGCATCTGGCAAACCACTTTGGCTGACGTAGTTTTCCCAATACCAGGAGATCCACTTAACAGAACAGCTTTCTTAGCACCAGGATCAGTTTGTTTTTTCCCCTTACCTTTCTTTCCAGTATCAAGAAACTGTTCATTCCAGTGTGCCAACCAGTTATGGAGCTGAGTTATCTGCCATCATTCGGAATATTAACCATAAAGACGGGCAAATATATAAATAATTCAATCAACCACAGTACACTTCAAAAAGGAAAGATGATGCACCAGTGACGGATTTCCAACAATGTCATTCGGAACTTTTGGCCTATACTTTTCAGTCCATGGCAAAGAAGAAGGTTTACTAATTTGATCTTTCTTCAAAGCCACACGGGAGTCTGATGCGAAACCTAGAGGAGATACGCCTGTCGCCAACAAAGGATTGTAAGAGAGGCTCTCTAGTGCATTATACCATACAAAATGACCAGCAAGACTGGAAGCAGTTGATTTAAAAAAATGACATGAGCAAGAGCTGATTGCGCAAGCTAAAGACCCACAAAACAAAAAAAGTTTCTGCAATTCTGAATACCAACATTTTGTTGCATGTAGTACAAAAAATTATGGTACCACATACGTTTTCAAACAAAATATACATTTTCTGTAGCTCATGATTGGCCCAATTGTCATTACATCAACCCATCCAGCTTTAAAAATATGATAAGATTCTCCATTTTACGTAGTTTCGTTTTGTAACCTCTGAATTTCAAAGTATTGCAGAATACCGTTAAATCAATTCAGCATGATATCAGACAGACACCAGAAACAGCTCCTACTAATCATACTCTTAGTACTGCTCTTATGAACAAAACATGTCCTCGGTTTATCCTCATAAGTAGTGGAAGTCAAAAATACTCAAAGTGCAAAAACAAATGTAATGTCAGATATCCTCCATTCCATGCAAAAAGGCTTGACAGTCTAGGACTGTTTTGTGCTTCTCAACTCAAGTTTCCTGGACAATCCCAGCGGCATCTCAAGCTGCTCTGTGTTCTCAGACAACTATCCTCATACGCGATGTTCTTTGGCAAGTTGTTCACTGAAATTAATGATCTGGAGCTCTTGCCATTATCCCAGGATTTAAACATGCAAATTCATAGTTATTCCCTAAAACTCCTCAACCAAGGATATTTATGACTCCGAATTTCCTTTGTCTGCCATGTCATGACCTGAAGACTCGTTTGAGATTCATTGAAGCAGAAAAGAACTTAAATGAGACATAAATATTGACTGGAGAAACTAAGTGATCCAAAACAGCATAACACATAACCACATAAAAGGATGACCAAAAAGGAACAAAGATCTTCAAAGGCATACTTTTCGGATCAACTTTTTGTGGAGTTTTCTGAATCAAAGATGGCACAGCTTTCTCTATACTCTTGGACTTATCTTGAGCAGGTGTTTTTGTACGAATTGATGACCGGATCAGATCAAACAAACCATCCTCCGTGAGAAATTTTGTTCTGAATCAAAGAAATGAAAACCACAAATGAGCACTGCAAAATAACTATTTTAATACTATAATAAAGACCAACATCCACAGAAAGTGCAAACCCGAGCTCTTTTGCTTTTGTGGATTTCCGACCTTCAATATCTTCATCACATAACAGGTAATTCTGGACACGGAATTAGGAACGTAAGTAACGCAGATCCAAATAACACTGTCAATACTAAATCTTGAAAGGAATATGAGATGACCGTCTTCTTGCTGACTGATCCAGTAACACGACCTCCATGGCGTTTGATTAGATCTTCTGCTTCTTCTCTCTCCAAACTGAAAAATTGTAAATTTGCCACCAGTTAATCTAGAGATACATAAAGCACTAAAAGCATGAGCAAGCACAAAAGAAACAATCTCACAGGTTAAGATAATCAGAAATATGAAACTGGGAATTTGGAAGCAAAAGTTATGACTTAAAGAAGGGAGAAAATGATTTGAAGTACCTATCAAGTGTTCCACTGATTACAAAAGTTAAACCTGCTAAACAATCTGGAGCACCTTCAGGGACTTCCTGGCACATAATGAATTAAAGTAAACAAGATAATTAATTACAAGAAAGCATCCCCCCCCCCAAAAAAAAAAAAAAAAAAAAAGAAAGTATTGAGGACAATAAGTGTATTCTACCTTCTGCCCCTTATGAGGAGGATCTTTCCTTTCTCCATAATTCATAAATCCACCTCGTCCGCCGCTGCCCCTGCCTCTTCCACCAGCTGGAGCTGCAGATGCACCTCTACCACCACGACCCCTTCCACCAGACTTGGGAGGAGATTTAGCATCCTTTTCATCATCATCATCACTCTCTTCAAGATCTACTAGTTTCTTTGGAACCCCTCTCCCAGAACCAGACTTCAGTTTCTTGCTAGGTGTGGTGACATCAGATGATTTCTTAGGAGTGGGCAAGACAAAGTCGTCGTCGTCGTCGTCCTCAGCTTTGTGAATTTTCTTAGGAGGAGGAGGTTTCAGACATTGCTCAGTATCCTTCTGAGATTTTCTTTTGGTTGACACCTCTTCTGGTTCAATTTCATCTTTCAGCTTCTGCTTATCTGCAGCAAAATATTTGCTGGTCTTCTTCCTAGCTGAATTCTCCTGAACTGGATGCACCTGAATTTTTGGCAAGCAAGTAAATAATCAATTATTAACTAAGTTTGTGTTTTAGGATGTTCACTCAATCCAAGCATGTTGCTTTCCTCATGAGAATTCATTTTGTCATAGCAACTACCTGATTATTGAGAAGTATTTTTCAACCAAAATCCCTCGGACAACCCAAAGAAGAGAGAAAAAAGAAAGGCATAATGAGAAACCTGGGAGAAAAGAAAGGCTATGCTTAATTATCTGAGCAGGCTGCTTAGAAAATTTTCATGCTAGGAAATTGAATATCAGAAGAAAAACCTCAGGATTGTTCCTCTCAGAGTTAAAATTTAACTAGGAATACAACATGATCGAATGCTTATGACCTCTGCAATTCAGGATACATACAAATTCAAAGAAAAACAATCAACTGCTCATTGAAGTACACGAATCAAACACCAAGGAGAGAAAACTTACTCGTCAACAACAAAAAGACAACAAGAAATGCACTCACAGGCTTATCACTCTGAGACTTCGCTGGAGGTGTTTTTCCCGAATCGCGCGACCCGGGTTTTCCAAGCTTCGCATTGCCATTGCCTTTGTCATGTGACTTCATGAACCACTTCCTGATATCCGACTGTGATCCAAAGCAGCACGCAGATTGCCATCAGAACAATAACAGACTAGAATATCAGCAATTCCCTCCCCGGGGGGCACGATAGCTAAATAATGAAGAATGCAATTCCGCAATTGAAAAATAATCGCAACCCAATTTAGTTATATCCCGCTTTGTCCAGAAACAGACGGAGAGTACGAGACCCTGCAGACATCGCAATCCGTACGTCCAACAAATAAAAGAATAGGCTTTAGAACCCTAACGCTCACCATGTCTGAGCTCCCGATCAGTTCGCGATGTTCTGGCGCTGCGGATGTCGCGACGAACAGAGGAAAGCCGACGAGGGACTACTGCAGGGGACGCGGAGAGATGGGCGAAGCGGTTGCAGCAACGAATTCAGGCGGGCGAAGAAGAAGAAGAAGCAGGGAGAGAGCCAAGGAGAGCAACGGCGATGGCTGGTGGTGGAATGGGTACTCGAACACTGGTTCGACGTTAGGTTTTGCCGAAACGCGGGGGCACGAGAGACGGGGCGTCGGGTGGAAGCCGAAGGCGAGTCGAGCGAACTCAGCTCTGAGTCGGAGCGATTCCCGCCTAATTCACCATCACTCTTTGATGCTTCTACTGCACGAGGACTCCGCGTTCCTTCTCGGCCGGCCGGTTCGATTCTTCCGGGGGACCTGCGGTTTTTTCTTTTTCTTTCTTGTTAAGAAGTTGTCACATTTTTGCAATTTCCCCCTTGAAGCAGGGCAAGGGGAGATGCCGTTCCTCAAACAATAGTAATAATAATGACAAATTTAATTTGATTTTTCATCAACATCTAATATTATTTTATCGATGTCCACCATCTTAACTTTGCTAGATCAATCGCTGCTCAATGTATGATTAACCGTGTCAATGCGTGTCAAAATTTTATGAATATCATGTAACAATCGAGTGCCGGACCGTCGAATATGAATTGTCCATTGAATGATATATTATACAAAAACCGAAGGTTCGAGATCCTGAATCAAACCGGCAAGTCAAGCTAGTCCGGCTCAATCTTCGAATTGAATACGACCGCAAACTCTTAGTAGTCAGTGTCTTTTCCTTTCTATTTTGGGGCCATGTTTACCAGAAATGGTATCTCAGGAACATCTCATTGCAGTCCGCTACATCTTTCGCTGCTCGTGGATTCAATGATCCATCTTTTGCTTTGATATTCCATGCAGGGACAAGAGGAAATTGCAATTTGACGTCCCTCATGCTGAAGATCTACCATGCTCGGAGCGCATGATCATCACTGCAAAAACCCCATAACATTACATCAAAATGGAGAAGGTTCCTACCATTTTGGCAATTCCTAATGCCCCCTACGAGTCATTTGAGAAAGGCTGATGCGAGAACAAGGACTTATTTCGAGCCACCCTCTACTGATAAGTGAAGCGCGTCCGCTTCAGTCCAGGTCGTATACCGCGATGAAGGGCATCAGAACGCTCCCCATCCAGAGCTTCCCGTCCTTCTCCTCGGCTTCGCTGACTGCTTTCACAACCTTGCCCTGGCTGTCCTCAAGGATCCGCAAAATCTTACCCTCCGGGCTGTACTTAATGACCACTCCATGAGGTCGGCCCCCGATGTGAAGGAGGAACTGTATTTTCGCCGAAATAGGGAGCTTGAGTATGAATTTCCTAAGTTTAGGGTAGATTGCGCATAGATACGTATAAAGGGTGCGGCGACTGTGGACAGCGACCCAGAATTCGCCATCTTTGTTGGTCCGGACGTTGTCGGGGAACCCCGGTAGGACAGCAAACACCTCCGAAGTCCCTGCCTTCTCACCTTTCAACCAGTACTTCCGCAATCTACAAAAATCATCCCTCAATGAATCTCCACAAACATGTAATAAGAAAATAGATTCTTGACCATATATGCCTATTGATTAAAGGTATTAAAGATGATTCTCACGGCCATGGAAACTCAACTCTTGGTTTGAAATAAAAGGGCTCTGTCTCGAGAACTCCAATGGTAATGCAGTAATGTTAGTGCTACCTTAGAGGCCTCCAAAATAATTCGTAATCTTCCTTCTGCCTTGGAACTAATCTTGGTTGATGAGCATGCATGACTAGCATATTATTAAAGCAATAGAAGCAATGGAATTGATAAAGACAGACTCCATTGAGACTCATTCGACATGAACAGCTATTGAATCATCGTGACGCACCTGCCAATGGCACCTTCACAAAAGACAAAGAATGATCTGTCCTTGCTTAAGGACACGCCGTTTGGAAATTGGAGATTCCTCTCAAGAATTGTGGTCTCCTTTGTAACTGGGTTGTACTTTAAAAGCCTTCCGCTACTTTCCGCAGAAAAAACCAACTGCAAGAAGTTCCTGTGGAAAATTTACAACATACAAATTAATAAAACTCAACCATCCCATGTAACAAGAATGAATACATAAATCCAGAACATCAGACAAGCGTAGTAAAAAAGAATGAGCCAAGCAAGATCACTATTCATAAATGGATACTCAGAGCCTTATAAAGCATAACCAAACTAATTTGATGAAAAGGCACAAACTCTTTAAAAATGGTCCTAAGGGCGAGTTATTTCACTTGATAATGAAATAATAGATTAGTATAGATGGTTGAAAAAAAAAACTTAATTCAAGAATAGCAACTTTGCAGTTGGAGAAATACAGCAAGAAGTAAGATAATGTGATGGTGACAAGCAAGTCAAGAGCATCTCATTACCACACTTGTGAAAAAATCTAGTCTTTGCATTTGTTTAAATGGTAGAAATGTACACGGATTCGGATTTAGAAATTTGACAGATCATGTAATCACTTATTTTAAAAATTCCATGTTTATCATTGAAGTACCTTCTCTGGTATATGCTACTGCTATCTGTAAAATATACATTTCCTTCGTCATCAATGTCCAGATCGTTGGTAAATCTCAATGGCATTCCTTCAGCTTCAGTTGTGAGAGATGTTGCCAATCCACCTTCCGCTCCCACCTTCATTAGGCCAAAATATGCATCTGCAATGTATAAATCACCTGTTTTCCTGTCGAAACGAAGACCAAGAGCCCTGCCGCAGATGTGCTCATTTTTCAAATAACTCAAAGGTGATGGTTTTGGATTACATAGTTCTGACCTGAATAAAAAAGAACATATGAATGTAAAAAACTTCCAAAGCAGGGAAAAGAGAAAACTAACAAGATAAAGGGGAAAAGTAAAGGAACTTTCAGACATAACTGTTACAGGAAAACTACGATGGACATAGATAAGAAAGTACGAATCAAATCCATCCTTCTGATCGGTGTGGACACAAACCAGAGCAACCCCAATCTTAAAGACCACTGTACGAACCAAAGCACCTTAGCATTAGTGATGACGGGACTCTCATCTGCTACCTTATCTTAGAACTTTAAAAGTGATGCTGCTCAATGCCAACACAAGGTCCATATGCAAATGCAAAAGTAATTTCAAGAAGAATAAGAACTCGAATAGAAGGTAATTCTGCATTCGACTTCACAAATTTTAAAGCATGACATTGACTGAAAACAAGTAATCTTTTTCCATGAAGCATAAGTTAAAGCTCTCTCTTTCGGAGCAGCAAGCGGAAGCTGTGGGCACCCAGAGAATGAAAGTCGAACGGTAGCACAGTCCTAAGCCTAACAGCATCATCAAGCAGGTTTCGTTAACCAAAAAGAAGACAGATTTGTGCAGCAAAGAATAGCATCTGCTCTCTGTCCGCCCTACACGAGCACTCTGCATTCCTTACTAGCGCGCGCAGAAACAAATTGTGGGAAAAAAACGACACAATCCCCCAAGTGTCATCAATGCCGCAAAATTCATAGCCAAACACGCAGCATACAAAGAGCTCGATCCCTCCCTCGCTCACCTATTTGGCGAAGTGTAAGCGAAATCAGACCACGCCCGGCCATCCCAGAACAGGACGCGCCCGTCGGCGACGCCGGTGTACGGGCCGCGGCCGAGCGGATCGAAGGCGATGCTCTCGGGCCCCTGAATCTGGTTCAGGAACTTGATCTCCGACATCTGCAGCAGATTCCTGGAATCTCTCTCGGGCGGGACCTCGGACCAAGGCGGCATGTCGACCCTGTAGGCCTCGAAGTCCGGGAAGCCCGACAAGGCGCTGTGCCGTAAAGGGTCGGTGCCGCAGTACAGGGCAACGAGGAGGAATATCCCGGCGAGCACTCCGGCCGTCGACACCGCCATCAGGAGCGCCACGAACCCCGGGGGGAAAAAGAATCCGGTAAAACTTCCTTTCGGACAGGTTCACTCGGGATCGCGAGAAGAGAGAATCAAAACAATAATTTAAAAAGCAAGTCTACACATCGTCACGAACAAAGAAGGCGAGGTCGGGACTCCGGCGGGCTTCGAGAAGATCGCCGGGCGCTTTGTCCGTGAAGATAAGGTTTTATGGTTACAGGTTGGGTCGGAGCACTTCCATGACCGGTTTCTTAGTTAGGCGGGACACATGTCTTTCGTGATTTTGCAGTAGCATGATTTTGCAGGCTCTAAAGGTTGGGGATTAATGACGTCACAAGTATCAGAACATTTTGGTCGGTCGATGTGCACTTCTGCATTTTCTTGTTTGTATCTACGTTAGGGGAAAATGGGGCTTTCTAATCTTTGAAGAATTTCAGTTGAATTGGTCATCTTCCCTTTGTATTGCAGGGGCTCTTGATTCTTTGAAGATTTACTGATCATTTTTGTCATGGGGATTTCTTCGAAGATTTCTAGTTAGGGTGATTATCTCTTTCATTCGTGATGGAGACCATATTTGCACATAGATAGTAATTGAAAGTGCATTTGCTTAGTGAAAAATGGATAATTTGAAAATATATATTTTTTAAAAGTAATATTTCGTACTCACTAGTCGATACGTATCTTTTGGTGGCGTACGTACACCAGCCAAAAAATAACCGACACTTTGCTTAATTGAAGGATTACGTGAAGTCGTGTTCCAAAAAGTTGAGATTTTTATATAATGTAACTAGATTACGTGCCATACAAACAACCGACGAGATTTTCGAATATTTATCGTGTCGACGTCATTTAAATTCATAAGAAAAGTTGAAGATGGTATTTTTTTACCTCCATTGGTTCTAACCAAAAAATTATTGTAACGTGCCTCCATGGAAAAATCCATTTTCACTAGAACAATTCAAAATGGTATTTTTCTTTACAAACTTGCTTACTTTAGGGGTGATTGGTTTCCCGGACAATTTGGTCCCCCCGAAACTGGGAACCATATCAATGGGACCGATTCCCGATTTTTAGGATTTGGGATCGGACCAACTAATCTTGATCAGTCCGGTCTGATTTTTGGGCGGTCCAATGGGACCATGAAAAATACAAACAAAAATAAGCACTTTGAGTTCATCTCCCATATGTTGGGTTGCCTTTGTTATCAAAGAGAAAGGGTTGAAGGTGATCGGGTCACCTTTTTTACAAAAAATGCTTGACAAAGATATTCAAAAACTAGAGTCGAAGCTGTTCGTCAACAGCTTCGAAAGCAAGCCCAACTCACTGTCAAATAGGTTGACAAATACAGAAAGTGTGGAACAATGAAATGTCATTTGCATTCACACTTCTTTATGAACAAACTCGCAAATTAGACAGAGAAAGTCGCGACCCTTACGATTCTAGGAAGCAATGTCATCGATCCTAACAGGTTTCTTAGAAGGATGGACATCAACCAAAGCAAGATGGTTCAGGTTATGTGCATTATAGGAATAAAGGTATTCATGAAAGCATTGTCGTCTAATCCGAGTGGTCCGGTCCGGTCCCGTCCTTTCAGGATTCGGGAACCAGACTGTCTGGGAACTGGTTCCATTTTTAGGAACTATGAATAAGACCAAAACTCCGAAGAACTGGCCAGGCCGAAGAACTGGACCAACCTGACCAGTCCGGTCCGGTCGGGGTGGTTCCCGAATTAGGCGGTCCATTATGCCCCCCACTTCACTCTATCAATGAGTTCCTTCCAACTTCTGTAAACCATATCTTATTCGGGCTCTCTCTCTCTACATTTATGGGCTTTGGGTGCATCTACAGTCCATGGCCCAGTCCAGATCGACATGACAAAATGTGAATTTATGACGAAATCTCCGCTTATAAGAGAGTGAAGTACATGAGTTCTGTAAGAAATATTTTTTTGGCCAAATTCCTTTGAAAACCACCAACTTTAACTTGAATTTCAATTGCGACCCAATCTTTTGTTTTCTATAATAAGAAAATGCACAAACTTTGTCTCCGGTCCCAATTCTAGCCCAAATTTGTTTTTGTCTTACAAAGTATATCAACTTTAGCTCTCGCCCTCTTTTTTGGCTCAAACTGCTCTCTCTCATAAAAAAAAAAAAAAAACACCTACTTTCAGCTGGTATCCAAATTTAGCCCCTATTGAATTTTTCCCAAATACATGTAATATGACATGTCAAATATTTAACGGCATCATTGGACGCAAACTTGATGGGAGCTAGATTTGGGTATTGACTAAAAGTTTGTGTTTTTTTTTTTCATGAGACAATTAAAATTTTGATCCATAATTGATATGTGACCTAAAGCTAGTGCTTTTTAAGGGAACTAGGCCAAAAATTTTCCGAGGCATAGAAAAAACGATATTAAAAAAATCGATAATTATGCAGACAATAACACGACCCGAGCACATTTCGGTCGGGTCATCAACCGAAATTCACTTGTTTAAATTAGACTATGAGATCTTTTGATTAACATGGTTCTTCTTGCTGGGTTACTTGGGAAATGGCATTTAGGTGATCGTTAGGATCAAAGGGATCACACGAGAAAGAGTAAAAGTGAAGATGATGGAATCCGAGGTTGTTGCCGGAAGGCCCCGTTCTGAATTTCTTGCACCACCCGATTACACTTCGGGCCTTGACCCATTTAAACGGCCCGAAGTTGAGTCAGCCCAATTGATACTGGCTTAAGATCAGGCCCATGATGGGATGCCTTTTGATCGTGTACTCAAATCTCTCCTAATTTCGAGTAATTCCATATGCTATTGTATAAAACAAAGTCGACTTCCTATTTTTAGGGATGCCAATCTTTTTTTTTATTTCTATTCGAATTTTTTTCTTATTACTTGTTTCGCAAGAATTGAATCATTCGAGAAATGCGCGAGTTACTCATTCCATATTATCTCTCACATATTTCAGCATTGAATTATGAAAACTTTTCATCCAACGACGACTTTCCTAAAATGATTTCGAATCTCAAAAGACTTGCATCTTTACATCATTGCCTTATCAATTGTATTATTTTCATATACTTTGTATTCAAGTACTTGTCAAAGAAGCGATTTTGTTTTTGCTCAATCTTTCAAATGTCCAATTTCGACATACATGCAAAAGGCGCGGACATTTTGCTAATAATTATAAGAAGTCCAGCTTGACCTAGAAATTTTTAAAGTCAGTTCTGTATTTGCATTATTATTTTTTTGTTTAGAGGGAATTGGTAATTTGGTTCAATATTTCAACTAAAAAAGACCCGATAATCAAATTTTTTTCCTTCCTAATTTCGAGGGATAAAATTCATTCTGAGGTGCCCATTTCGCAATTTCCCCAAAAATAAGGATGGTTTCGGTAATTTGATGTTTCTTGTATTCCTTTGGTCAACTAGGAGATAACTTCAAATCCAAGACATTTAAAGGAACATTTCTTTCCTGCTGAGGATTCCCAGGAACCGATCAATTTGTGAGTGATGATGCGATCGAGAGCTCTTATTCATTTAGGTTTCGACACATTCTTCACGATGTCAGACCCCACAAATTGCAACAGCAAAAGATCATCTTCTTTTCTTCAATGATCACATTCCTTCTATCTGTGCAGGAAGAAAAAACTGAATTGAAAGGGATTTTGGAATCTTAAGCATGGAATATTTGCAACGAGAAGGCCTGATTTCATGTCGGCAATATCATTAGATATTCCCTAGATTATATGCCTTCCTCTTGTTTTGCTATATAGATTCTAGATGTATTTGTTGAGAGAGACACGTTGGTCGGCTCGAGAATTCGGAACGCTGGATACTATTCCACATGTGATAACTCGGCTCCTCGATCACGTCGACTGATCAGAACATCGCGAATCCCTCCTGTACGGGTCAAAAGCACATTGAACCGTTGTCGTCATCGGCTCAGAGCCCGTAACCCGAATCCGAGCAAAGTTTAGGGTTTTCATCTCCCGTGCACTGAAGAGAAGGAACAAACGTTGCTTGGATTAGGGTGTTTCCATCTCATCACTTTTGTCCTTGTGCATTAGGTGAACATGAGCATCGGTAGATCGATTTACTCCTTTCAGCAACGCGACGCCAGTTACGATCACCGGACACGGAACCCGAGTGGCGGTCCGGGGACAAGTGTGTGTAGGAATTCAAAGTTTGGTCGCCGGACATCGGTTAACCTTGTGCGACTCAAGCCATATGCACCCACCAAACATTCCAAATCCGATTTGCCATTTTCAACGTCGGGTCGCTGTTCCTCGATCGGATCCGTGGTCCATTGCTCTTCCCCGATATGGTCGAGGCTTCTTTGGCCTAGCTCTGCATGTGTATCTATCAGGATCGCGGTACATTTTAGTGAACAAATTGACCCATGACCACCCCGGGTTTTCGCCTGTTCATTAAATTCGATTTCGGGAAAAAAAAGAATTGGACCGTCGTAACGAGATTTATATACGCAGATATTTTCCCGGCAAACAAAATATCGTATAGATATACCAGCTCGAGATACGATGTGGGTGGGGTCGTGTCGAGTTCAAACGTACTTCATGTGAAAGGTATGCCGCGAGGAGTACGTTCTCGACGTTTTTGAAACCCTCGAGCTCACTCCACCTCGAGAGTAGATGTTCTTCGGATTAGGTCGAGACAAACGCAACATTTAAGCCATAATCAATGAAGAGAGAGAGAGAGAGAGAGAGAGAGAGAGAGAGAGAGAGAGAGAGAGAGAGAGATCTCGCATACAGGCGTCCGTCCGTATACTCTCCGGCGGTGTGCTTAACTACCGTACAATTTGCCCGTCTTTTTCGAGGCAGAATACGACTAAAAGATGCGCGGTTTCATTGATACAGAAGAAGAAGAAGAAGAAGAAGAAGATGTTATTACGTCCGAGGTACTAATCTCACGTACGATATTCAATCTGTGGGCGCAACTGTTGACCATGATCGACCAGATTCAACACGCTCGATTCGAACGTTCTCGTCTCGGAATGACGTATTAACTGCTCGATGAATTCCAGATCGACGTCGACAGACCTGCATGGCGTGGCAACCTTTGATTAATGCTCTCTCGATCCGACTGTGTGCACGTAACTTGGGGCGATCTACAACGTTTCAACTCGCGGTCGGCGGTCGGTCTTCTATTTTTTCTTCTTCTCTGAAGATGAGATAGGCGGTCAATTTATTGGGGTTCTTTTCAATTTGACACGCCCTACTGTTCATCTTCCTTTGACGATATTGAAAAAGATGTCCGTGGAAAATTGGGAAAATAATTATCTTTCCACGGATATTTTCGTTACGTGACTAAACGCGCGCGTAGAGAAATCCTATAGGTCATTGATTTTTCGCGAGTTATTTCCGGAGCATGACAAATTGCGGGTTTTAATTGTACAGAATTTTAAGGTCAGAGAAATTCATTTTTTCTCATGTACGGAGAGCTTTTCAACGGTCTAATCGAAGCCGGTAAATGTTCGAATTAAAGAGCGAATCAAATAAATCAATGTATGATCAATGCGGCATGACCCTGTCGTTTGAGTTCCAATCCTCTCAGAAAATATATTCCATTTTGTGAAATTGACTGGAACGGTGGACTACTATATAGTGCACGCAACAGACGGTCAAATTGTCACGATCTCAATTTTTTTTCTTGCAATTTGAACCCCGAAACGAATAAATAATTAAGCCTTAAATAGAGATACACCTCCACTTTTGTTGCGCACTCTGATCTAGTCCTTAAAGAGATATTCGAGAACCCTAATTTAACTGTCATTGAGCTCTGTACTTGACCAATCTGTGTAAAATAATTTAAGGATGAACCTAAACTTAGTGAATGAAAGTTCTAAGTTTAAAGTAAGAGATCTAATCGCCGCTCGATCGGAGAGCTCAATACTACATTAAAATTCGTCGAGTAACATCGCCCCGGGGAAATGCAGAAATTTCAAAGTTTCACATAAATGGTATGTTAAATAAGTCTTAGACCATGTTTTCAGTGAGTTCTCCTTTTAAATTTGGACTTCTGGTAAATTTTGCTAAACCGAAGCTACGACTTTTATTCAACTCGAAATACTTAAAACAATTCAAGATATCAAAATCTCGACAAGTGAAACTATATCCATGTCTTCTCGTAATCACTTTCAGACTTATATAATTTTGTTATTTTCCTATTCTGAAGGGAAAGTCCAAGTTAGAAGTTGATGGAGAAGTGCAGGAAATTGGGTGCTTTGACTTGTTGGTTTACGTGTCATTACGAATGTTTCTATACCAAGTAATTCATAATCTCTTAGAATTTCACATAATATTTCTTTATCAGCTCATCGTGTATTTTTATAAAGACGACTATAATTTTCCTTTTCTATCTCGAGTCTTCGTTTCCTAATCATTTTTATTATCATTAAAGCATTCAATACCTCCATTCCATGCGACCAAATCATATCAAATGACTACTTACGTTCTAAACGTTATACATCATTTATCTTTTCATGTCATTTCATCCTATTTTTAATCTACGATGAGAAGTATGTCTGAGATCAACTTACTTAGACAAAAATCTCTAAGATTTCAATTTTAATCGTCGATGATTGTTTAATTTTCTGATTTAATTCTACCAGGATGTCGATCTAGCAATGTCATGTCATCTGCAAAAAAGACTTACCAATAGCTATCGCTTGTATAAAGATGCTACTCATAATCATTTTCAAGAATTTTGCTGAAGAATTTCCCTTGAAATCTTATGAAGGGTTTTCTCCAAAACCCGCAAGACATAAGTACTCAATTCTCCTAATACTTGATCGAATTGATTGTGTGGAACAAGGTCTCTTGTCTCACTTGGTGCTATCTCTCAAAGCTCGATCGTACAACTTAAAGAGGTCTTGATGCCTCTATAAATGGCACTAAAACAATGCTTCGAATGACCGCCATTCGTTCATCATCTAATGATGAGAGATTTATTCAGAAATAGGAGAAATCAAGCTATTAGAACACATTTCCCGGTACATATCTGCAAGGAGTTTGAGAACGTAAAACTTCGGGAGGGAAAATCTCATTTCTCAAGCATTTTTTTTCCTTTTAATTCGGCCCAACCTTTCCACAAGAATCTATTGACAAACATGGAACTACTAGAAAATAGGAGAAATGAAGCCATTAGAACACATCTATGGTTCTATGTCTTGTTACAAGGAGTTTAAGAATGCAAAAGTTTGGGAGAGAAACCCTTGTTGCTCAAGCATCTTTTCAGCGCAATCTTCTTTTTTTCCCCTTTGATCGAGCATAACTTTTCAATAGGAATGTTTTGGCATATTGAACTTATTAAATAGATTGGAGGAATCAAGCTATTAGAACATGTCTCGCGTGATATGTCATGTTGTAAGGAGTGACACCCATCATTGCTCCCGCATCTAATTCGAACGATGTCTGTTTCGATTCCACCTGACTTTTCGATAGAAATTTCTCGATAAAAGTCGAGGTACCGAGAAAAAACAGGAGGAATCGAGATATCAGAACATGCCTTCCGTCGTACAATTTGCTTCTCCGTCATAGGAGGCCAAAAAACACAAAATAAAAAGAGAAAAGAAAAGGAGAAAATCAATCAATTGCGGAAGGGAAGGTGTCACTTCAATGATGCCGAAGCCTATTAATTAGAGAGGAAAATGAAAACAGAAAACAAAAACAATAATGAACAAAAGAGAAAGAAAAATAAAAGAAGAGAAAGTCAAGAAAATTTCAAATCCCTAAACATTCCGAAGGCAGAGGGCAGTTTTTATGTCTCCGCCCCCCTCGTCCGCTACAGCAAACCCCAGATGGATCGCTCTCACCCACTCATTATTCACCCAATCATTTCACCCCCCCCCCCTCTCTCTCTCTCTCTATAAAAGAATTCTCTCTCCTCTTTTTTTAATATTTATAATCCAGTCCTCCATTTTGACTCAAAATTCTTTTTCTAGTCCACCCCTCCATGGTAAAAACTGTCCCCCCCCCCCCTCCTCCCCCAATGCCTGTAAAGACTCGATCAATAAAAGAAAAAACAAGCAAGCAAGAAGAGATAATGCTATTTATAGAACGATGAGAGTTCTATTTATTACAAAAGCTTTTGATTTTTTTTTTTTGAATTTCCGCGTCGAGAGGAACAGTCCAAAAGTACCAATCACGGAGGAGGCGGGTCAATAAATTTCTTCGGATACTACATGACACGATAACGGCGGCCCGATAATGTACGGTCTAGATATGGTGGACGGGGACTTGATCGACGTCCGTTGCTGTTCTACGTCGTTGTCGAGTACTTGGATGGGCAAATTTCACCGGGTACTTGAGAATTGAATACGATGGGAATTACCAATGTCTGTCTAACATGAAATGCAGTTACAAAGACAAAAATTATTGTATGGGGGAGGCTACGGAGATTAAGGTCCGAAAGCCCCACCTTTCTCTCTTCTTCCCTTTCCCATCCGGTTTTCTTCCGACCAGACCAGTCCCATCCTCTCTCTCTCTCTCTCTCTCTCTCTCTCTCACTCACTCTCTCTCTTCTCTCTAGAAAAGAAAGCTTTTTTTTTTTTTGTTCTTCTTTGTCGTCTTTGGTGGTATCCAAGCGTGGGCTTTAAATAACTGTGTCGATCTGCAGATATCCAATCTCCATGTGCAATTCGTCCCCTTGAAGAAGGAATTCCTCGTCCCTGATCTTTACCGCGGCGGCGACGGCGAACGGTTCCGCCACCGATCAGAAATGTCCCTCGAGATGGCCGCCGAGCGCGTGTGTTATGTTCACTGCAACTTCTGCAACACCATCTTGGCGGTAACTCCGCTCGCTCGCTCCCTCCCTCCTCCCTCTTATAACTTCTCCTCCTCCTCCTCCTTCTCTCGGCGATCGCGAATGTGAAAAAATCGTTTCTTTCGAGTTTCAGTAACTGCATAAACGGGGGAAGTGGAAGTGTCGTAGGGTACACTCGTTTGAGAACGAAAGTGTGCAGGATCGAGCTTGATTCTTTCAACGACGTCACTGAGGGCTTCAAGAACCCTTTTTTTCTTCCTATGAGACTTGCAAGTTTCAAAGTGCTTCCTTAAAGAATTTCCAAGTTTTATGTAGTGACTGGAAATTACTGCCAGACCAGTCAGAAAACGACATGCGTACTTTTGTGAATCAACGAAATTGATCCGTTTCGTAAGGTTCAATCAACGGTTTTTGTTGTGATCTTGTTCTTCAGTATGACAAGGCAAAAAAAAAACCCATAATTTCAAGAAAACCAATGCTTTTTGTTCTTTTTACCAAGCAAAGTAAAGAATGGGTTTTGTTATCAGTAGTAGTGAGGTCATAGGTTTACAGCTAGACTAGATAGGTGTTAGGGTTCTTTCTTCTTCTTGATCTGATCAGGTCCATGGTAGTGTGTGCAAGAAGTCAACATGAAGCCTCTTTTCTGTGATCCCTGAGACTCTTTACACGGATTTCATGTCTCTAGCTATTACTCTACTCTAGAACCAACATGAGTTCATGCCTCCTTCCTTCCTGAAAGATATACATGACTCATCATCGTCCATCGGCCATGTCCGTACATCTCGTTAGTCGCTTCTTAATAACACAATTTCATCATCCACTTTGCTCAACATTCTCTCTCTCTCTCTCTCTCTCTCTCTCTCTCTCTCGGGAGGTGGGTGCTTCTGTTCACTCATGCCGAGGCCAACTGATGAAGAAGCATCATGGCACAAGCACTAAAGATATACACTCCGAAATCTTGACTAGTTTCTACCTATTTATTTGTTCTTTTTTCTTTCTTTTCCCTCCTTTTTTCAGAGGAAATTTTTTCATGAACCATATACATTCACTTTCATGATGATAACATTAGCTGTTGTCAAAAATGGGCCTTCTTTTGAATGAATGAATCAAAGATCTGGGTAATCCTAGTCACTGGCACAAAAGCCTGCAGGGAAGAAGCAGCAACAACCAACAATTATTTCGTTTTTGAAATCAAAAACAAACAATTCCCCTTTTTATTTCTTTTTAGCACTTTATTCATGGACCTTGTAGAGTTAATGGCGATGGACTTTATGGTTTCCGGTTCTGGTCACGTCGCTTTCCATTTTGCCCGTCTTTTATTTCTTTGTTTTGGGGTTGTCAGAAGGAGCAACCAGAAAAAAAAAAGTGAGAGGCGCACTCAAATGTAAAGAAGGATATGGTGAGAGAGAGAAGGGGGGAACTTAAAATTTGTGAAATTCCTTGCGGGTATTTACCAATGTGAGGCCTGATTGCACCTGCTAAGAAGTTGCTTGGTGATGTGCTTTTAGTTTTTACTAAATCAAGCGACAAAATCCTCTCTCTCTCTCTCTCTCTCTCTCTCTCTCTCTCTCTCTCTCTCTCTCTCTCTCTCTCTCTCTCTCTCTCTCTCTCTCTCTCTCTCTCTGCGCTTTTTTTTTTTTTTTTGGGGGGGGGGGGGGGGGGGGGGGGGGAGGGGGGATTTGAGTTTTGTTGTAGTTGGGTGTATAGTGTTGGATCTTTTCTAGGTGTTATGGGACATCTACTATGGTTGCTGCTCGAATCGTGTTTGTCAATGGTGCTTCTGGAAAAGCTTCCGATAAGGAATGTGCAAAGCCTGCTTCTGTTCTTGATCACTACGAAGATTCTGAAGTTGTGTTTCCTAGCTTGTCATAGCTCCAACTCGTACATGGAATGACCTAGAAACAGCTACAGGTTCTCGATGTTGGTTACCACCAAGAGCTCATCTTTGAGAAGAATGTGCATTGTTATCCATGAGAGAGAGAGAGAGAGAGAGAGAGAGAGAGAGAGAGAGAGAGAGAGAGAGAGAGAATGTTGATGAAACGGCTACTAGAAGATGGCACAAGACTCTTAATCTTGCAACTAAGTGACACTGAAAAGCTCTCCTTTTGTTTTCTTTTTGGCCAAAAAAATGAAACGGCTTTGAATCCTGAAAAAACGAAAGAAACTAGACTGATGAGTATTTTTGGGTCACGCAGGTGAGTGTTCCAAGCAGTAGTCTATGCACAATAGTAACGGTGCGGTGTGGGCATTGTGGCAACCTGCTTTCTGTCAACATGGCTGGTTCTCTTCAATCTCTCCCTATTCCAGACACCCTCCAGGTAACCAATCTTAATTAGCAAATCTCAATCTCCCATTAATCGTTCTTAGGGGGAAAAAAACCCTCTTTGACCTTCTGACACATTCGTGTACTTTTCAAGTAATGCTTAGTACATGGAGACAAGTCTTTTAGAACGGTTTACAATATGATATGGTGGATCGCAAATAGGTTCTTCGACAAATGGGCCGATTCAGCAACCAAAAAAGCTCTACTTTGTCACCTGAGTTACTAAATTCAAAAAGCGGTCTCAGTATATCTAGCATTCGCTTAATCAGAAGCTTATAAATGGCTCGCAGATTTTTATACAGCAACAAACTTATACACTATCATCTGCCTAATGCTTTGGAATGATAGTCACGAATTAAGCATACTGAGTAGTCATATTTACTTTGTGCTCGTCCCAGTAGATGTTCTTTGTTTTCGGGGTATATATGTATCTGAGAATACTCGCAGAAACAGCAGCTTAGCTCGGAAAACATGGCAAGGGGAAGTGGCTCGTCTTCTTCCTCCAAACCCAACAACAACACCAGCGACAAGTTCTCTTCCTTCGAACCCATAGAGCACGAGCCGCCTCGGATGACTCCCATTCGCCGTGAGCCTCTCTCTCTCTCTCTCTCTCTCTCTCTCTCTCTCTCTCTCTCCCCCCCCCCCCCCCCCCTCCCGCCCGCGGGTCTTCGTCCCTCCCCCTTTGAATGAGTGTATATGCAGCACGCATGTATGCATATGTATGCCCAACTGTGCATATTGCGTGTTGTATTCATGTGCTTATCGCGTTCTCTCGCAATAGCTGATGATTATGATAGTGGGAGCCTACGAAGATGGAATGGTGTCAGAAAGTGCATGGCTGTAATAAACTCAAAAAAGTAGAATTCCATATGCTCAAATTACTTTTGATAGATTTACGCCGTCTTAAAAAAGAAAAAGAAAAAAGAAATAGATGAATGAATAAAGCTGTTGTTCCAGCATCGTAATTAATTAATTTTAAGGTTATTCATGAAATCAGTAAGAAAGAGAGCAGTTCTCAGGGGCCGTAGAAATTCTGATTCCTCTAATACTCTCTAGGCTCAATGTTGAAGAGATCAGATGGTGACACCACAATGCATACATAAAAGTAAGGATCAGTATGGTTTTTCTGCATCTATGTTGCAGGTCATGTGTCCTTTTACAATTCAGAGCGCCTCTCTCTCTCTCTCTCTCTCTCTCTCTCTCTCTCTCTCTCTCTCTCCCTCTCTCTCGCATGTGGGATTTTTGGCATGTCTTTGGCTTTTATTCTGGTTGATATAAGTTAGTACATTTGGCAGTTCAGTGCCAATAACTTCGCTTCCCAGAGAGCATGTTCTTGTCCACTTTTCAACTTAATTTTTTTTTTCCAGAAGACATAACAAAAGATAAAGCTATACCTTGAGAAAAGTACGGGCTTTATAACCCCGTTTAACTTAGCATTTCTAGGATTGTTATATTCTTCTACCTGGAGTTGCAAGAACTTAAGTATCTTTCTCGGGATGCATAGATGCCTCGTGAGATGCACTAAAAGAGTTGATAATATGCAAGCATGGAGATTCTCAGGGTAAGTGTTCAAAGTCTTGGTGGTCATTATCTGGGACAGAGCCCGAACATGTTGTCGAGGAAGCAATGTTAAAGCAGAAGTACCTTAAAATATGTGGTCCTTGTCTCATACTAATATGTTACATAATCATTAACTAAATACAAATTGAATTATTGCTACACTCGGAGAAATGGAGCAATGACTAAATGAGGCAAGGAATAGATATTTTCTCCTTTTTCCTCCTATTTGAGAAATAAACTTGGAATTCCAAAATGCACTGTTTGATAAGATATCAATGATATAGTAAGTATCAAGTTGGCTCTCATAGTGTCATGAACTTTGCATCTGAAAGTTATTGGGATAAAATTGAACAAGGAGAATTACACTTGATCTAAAAATTCTTGTGCTCTTTTTAACCTTTGTGATTTAAGTACGTCAGAGAAGCTAAAAGTCCAATGAAGAAAATAGAGCAAATAGCGTTTCAAAGGCCTTAATAAAATGTGGATCGTATCATTGTGTTTATATCGTAAATACTACCATATGGAGAGAGAAAAAAGATTTTTTTTACAAGCAGTCTCAATCACAAGTACTGCATTAGGATTAAGGCCACCTGTGGACGACTGTTCTCCACAGGCAGTGTTTATGATTATGATCTTTAATCTATTTCCCTTGGTTAAAAAACAAAATTCAAAGTTGGCATTAAATTTTTTATATATCCTTTTATCCATTTTTTGCTTGAGAAAGATTTCTTTAACAAGTGTTATATTTGCATAACATAAATACTTACTCTTATTTTCGTTATCAAGGTTCCATTTGTTGTAATGTGATTTAATTGAGCCTAATAGAGTCCCAACGGATGATGTAGTTGTGACTAATTATAACTCGTAGAAATACTACAAATTTTGGGCACTTTTTCGTGCATCGGTGTTATTGAGTGAGAGTTATCACAGCAAATACGCCTTCACAATTTGTTAACAATGATGCAGCACCAGAGAAAAGGCAACGAGTTCCTTCTGCATATAACAGGTTTATTAAGTAAGTATGACCCTAACTTATGATTAATAATTATAAACAGAGAGTTTTGAAATTGATTGAACAATATCTTTTCATTTTTTCTATTTCCGATTTTCACCTCCGCAGGGAAGAAATCCAAAGGATTAAAGCCAGTAATCCTGACATAAGCCACAGGGAAGCCTTTAGTACAGCTGCAAAAAATGTAAGTCAATGATGCTCACGATTGATTAGAGTATACCTAATAGTCCTACTTTCAGTTCATAAACAACGTTTTTCCTTACTTAGGTTGGGAAAAGAAGGATAATTTGGCTTTTATTTGAGTAGGGCATTATACTTCCAGCAAATTTCCTTTTCATACTTTGTCAGATCTTTTTGTCCGGGCAACATATCTCTAAGTTAATATTGAATCTCTTCTATGGTATAGCCGCTGCTATGAGGCACACGCCAAATAAAATGTCTGTAACACGTCTCGGCAACATTAATAGTGTTCCCTATTCCATTTTTTCTCCCTACATTTATGACTTAAAAAAAAATTAACGGTAAGCAGGAATCAATCATTTAGAAAATGAAACTTGTTTTAAAGATGCTTTTCGATGTGTAAGAAATATCTAAAGAGCACTTAACAGAGCATTTATGACAGATTTTGAAACTAATTAATTAACTTCGTCAAAAATACAATTGTGCATAGACTCCTTCTATGAAGGAAGACAAGCAATGAATCTTATAAAATATGGCGTGGATTCCACTTCAATGATTGATTGATTCCTGAATGAGTTTAGACAACATGTTCTTTTTTTTTTTTGGTAAATAGACAACATGTTCTTTAGAGTTGCAAAACAAGGAAAAGAGAAATGCTAGACACGTTTACAAGATAAGGAGAGGAGCTGGTCTTTCCGACTATGACTACCTATTTTGACATCCTTAATCCAATGTTTGTGATGAATGGATGATCAAATATCCCAGCATGTACATTTTCACATTGGTGTAGATTAATATTCTTAATTAAACTATATATTTTGGTAGAAGTTGTTAACATGTACTCTACTATTTAAAGCTGGGGCTTAGAGAGCTAAAAGTGGCCTATTGGTTCATCATAATCTTATATACTTTCGTGCTGGTGTATATGTAGTGGGCACATTTTCCTCACATTCACTTTGGGCTAAAGTTGGATGGGAACAAGCAAGGGAAGGTGGACCAAGCAATTGCAGGAGATCAGCATGGAACGCACAAGTCCCATGGATTCTATTAAATAGTAAAGATGACCTCTAATTGGTGTCTACGAGAGAGCTTGTTTTAATTTCTTGATTTGTCTTTTTAAGAAGTCAATGAGGGCTTGATAAAAGCAAGAAGACACCCCCCCGCAACTAAAACCCTCAATGATATCATCATCCCGTATAATTTGTTTTATGTTTCCGTCCAGGTCTTGCTTAAGAATATGTGTATCGATTCTTGTAATTTATTGTGAAGAGGAAACTCAGTATTTATGTATTTCGTTGGGACATAGTACAATAATGTGAATTTTTTTTCGGTCTTGCAGACCTCTCTCCCATGAGAAAACATTTGAAATTTCATATTTCTTATATATGATAACTTCTGATTTGGTGGAACATCTCATGAAGATGACTAAATCGTTGAACCCTAATCACGCCAGAGTCTCTTTTTCTCTCTGTCCTCCGTTTGTTCAATGACTAATCGCTGCAACCATTGGTGTCACCACAATTTTCTCCTTGATGCTCCAACTTTCTTCAGACCTTTGCTGCCAAGTTGGCATAGACCATAAGGGGATGCGATGTTGTCAGCCAGTCAGGATGATGGACAGCCAATCTGACCGACGAGCTAAATTTGATGTGGTTGTTCACAAGCCAAGTTCATCAATGGCGATGACAGTAAACTCAGCTTGTTTAGCGCTGTTGACTAGAAGGAATTTATTTTCAACAAACTCCACATGCGCCTCCACAGAGAGAGATGGTTCAGTTTAGGGCTTTTTCTCATGTTGCATATGAATAATCCAATGTACACATTTGTCTGGGTTAAATTTGAAGGGAGGGCTCATGTAAATGCGACAATGACTTTTGTCCCAGTAGATTTAACCAATTCGATCAAGTGTCTCGTTGCCAAAAGTGGGTGCCATCATCCCTATAATTTTTTGGGTAGTCAACCAGTATTTCAATCGATCACTGGGCTTTTTTCCTACTAGAAGGCAATATAAGCTCTCATTTCTTTTTTGATAAACAAGAAAAACCAAGCTTGCCTTCATTCATGTCGGCTTGAGCTCTTGATCAAACATGCCCATGACTTCTAGCCAGGTTGCATGAAGCTTGTATGGCATCAACACACGCAACCACTCTCTCTCTCTCTCTCTCTCTCTCTCTCTCTCTCTCTCTCTCTCTCTCTCTCTCTCTCTCTCTCTCTCTCTCTCTCTCTACAGCTTTGGTTACTATCAGCTGTCATGCTCAGAAAGAGAAGTCGATGACACCGAATTTGATGGCTCAGAAGAAAAACATTCAATGACAAGAGCTTCAGGATATATGTTGGAGATATCACCGCCCTCTTCTCTTCATTTGTTTTGTTTCGTTCTCTTTTTGGGTAATTACTACAGTACTGACCTCGCTGGATAGCTAGGGTCACTGTTGCACACAAAGCTTTGGAAATCTGAGGTTTGCCAAGAAAAAAAAACACAAATAAATAAAGGATTTTTACTCTAACCCACTATTTTAAAGGGAAATTGTTCATCCACAGATAACCTTAATCACCTATATCTGTTGTATTATATCTGGACAGCTTATTTCCCTGGTGTTGCTAGCCTTTACTCAAACGAGAACATTGCCTTGTGTCATGTTGAAGCCTTGGAGTTGAGAATGGTCGTCTGTCAGATCTTTCACACGGCACCATCCTCGAGAAAATGAACTTGGACATAGCACTTCTCTCGTGCTGAAGAAGTCAATGCTAGTCTCCCAAATATGGGGGTGGAAAGTTTTGATTTTGACAAATATGTTTCTTGTCAAGAATGAAAAGGCCAACACTACTCCATCACTGGGATAATAATACACCCTAGACATTGTGCATATGTCTGTACGTGAGTGAGAGAGAGAGAGAGGGGGCTCTATTCGTTTGATGGTGGGTGGTGGGGAATAGTTAGAGAATCTGTAACGTCAAATCATGTAGTTGGTGTTTTGGCTTTTGCATGATGCCTTTGTGTGCGGTTCCTGTCTGAAAAAGATGGGTGAGAGAGAGAGAGAGAAAGAGAGAGAGAGAGGGGGGGGGGGGGGTAAGCTCTGGAAATTATTACAGAAATAAATGGGGTATCGAGATCCTCCCTTCCTATTTTGCAATGTCATGTCACTCACTGACCCCCCAAATCAAAAATGTATAAAAAAGAAAAATCTTCTGAGGGAGGGTCAGAGAAGGTCAGGCCTCCCTGATTTAACCCTTTCTCGTAAGCCCAACATCATACCATCAAAATCAAATCAAATCAACTTGGCCAATTGGGGTTCCACATTCGAAAGAATATAGAAAAGAACAAAAAAGAAACAAGGAGGAGGAGGAAAAAACCCTAATCCTAGCCCTAACCTTACCCCACCATCCACACTCACTTGAGACCATCGTGTTCCCTCCCCACTTTTCTATTTATTGCTGTGGTTACAGCTGTCTAAAACACGTGTTTAAGGTCTGTAATAGGTTCCCCACCTGTTCTTCTTCATTTCATTCCAACGCCCTTTTTGACCAGATCCAGAAGCATCTGATTTTCTTTTTCACGGCACATAATTTCTGGACTTTTTGAATCGAATAATTTCGGTTTATATATGTAAAAAATCTCATTTCGCTTGCCCAATAAAACCTATATAGGGGATCCTAGATCTATCCTTAAAACTATTAAGAATTACTTCGATGGAGATTCTAAATTTCAAAAAGTCTGTTAAAAAACCATAATCTAATGCCTTCCCATAGCAGAAACTGCGGTGGACATGCCTAATCATGTGCAACAGTAAGGGGATAAATAGAAAGAGCGATGACTTCGCATTCAAATACAAAATATGTCCATGGTCCACCAATCCAAATTCAATTTCTAGCTATTGTCTTCTTTATGAGTCGAAAGCCAAATGGACAGGACATTCGAGTTATATGTGTCTGCACAACTCACCCATGTTCATCGAACATGGTCACAGTTGATAAGTTCCATACCTGTGCCATGGACCGACCGAGGTCGACCGATTTGACGTAGACATTCCGAGCATCAAACATGGCCGTGCATGCCTAGACGGTTGTTCCTAAACCCATGTCACCTTCAAAAGACCGACAGGCTCGCTACAGAAGGACCCCAGAGCATTCAATGCGTCGCGTTCAACTATTTCCATTCATTGACGTTTCAATTTCTATGTGGCATCTGTGAGAACACCGACGGTTCTGGGTTTTTTGAGAAGATCTATCGCTCCATGCAAACAAAGAATCCTATTTATGGTGAACGAAGGATGGCTTGTCAGCTGTCCTTCTTTGGGTTGGAAAGTCCATGAAGCTGTTCTCCAATTCCTTTTTGCGTTTGCTGTGGTACAAGTTTGCTCCAAGTTGTGCAAGTGCGATACATTGGCGAAGAAGAAGGACTGTGTCCGTGTAGCTAGATCTTTTCCTGTTCTTTCTTTTCGTGAATCGATGCAGGAGGTGAATTCTTTCTTTATTTTTCTGGATCGGGAAATAACGTTGCCATATGTTGCACGCGTGTTTTTTTTTTTTTTAACTCGAGTCATCATTAACGAATGTCCTCGGGATACTAATTAAACACACTTCAGGTCCGAAAGTTTGAAGGAAAATTTGTTTTTCGACTTTTCTGCATTTCAATGATGGAATGGAAAATTAATCGATCTACGAAAAACATTTTCTAGGAACCGAAAACAACAAGTTTAGATCGAGGAAAACGGCTTTCCATTCCGATAAGAAAAGAAATCACTTTCCCTAAACCATTAAACAAATAAGAATCGAAAATGATTTTCATGGGAAGCATTATCCTTCGCAGTGAAATCTTCGGTGCAACAAATGCGGACTCTTAAAGAAGGAAATGTTTTCATTAGCAATGCACTGATCATGGGTAACGGGAGGAGGACGGTACATTAGGGAAAGACAAAACTTTCTCTACTGAGATATTTAAACTGTCAAAATCAGGTGAGGACTGAAGAGTTTTCCAATGGGCGCTGGAAATGTAAAAGAGGGGGAATTTTGTCACCGGGTCATTTGAGGGTGGTCCTTGGCCTTGGCCAAGGCAGATCGTACTACGATGCCTGCCACAATCAACAAGGTCTGGTCACATCTTACACAAAAATGGAAAAATTAGAAGCGACGTGGTCCATCAACCCCTCCATAATGCAGACAGACCAAGTCAGTTCCTTTTAATTCAATTATGCCCCTCGCATTTCTACTTGCAACGACGATCGTTAGGGTTAGCCTGGGCAGAATGATCAAAGGGAAAAGGGACAAACAATCATTAGAGCACACAGAGATTTTCGTATCCCCGAGGACAATGAAATCCCAACCTTTCTCCTGTGAAAAAGCGCATGAGTCGGGTCAGTCAAATGTAAGCGAAAAGATGAAAGAGTGGCCACCGTCTTGGAGACTGGAGTCCCACAAACCCTCGTGGCTTTGCTCTTCTCTCTCTTTATTTGCGCTTTCTTTCTCGGCGACTCGGTCGGGGAAAGGGTCCTCGGCCCCGACGAGAAAATGACCGGCACGCCCGGCGGCTGAACCCGTCACATACAAGTTTTCTAAGAAACATTCCTAGCCCGTCTAGGAAATCCCCAGATCAGGGAAAAGCCAACAAGTTATTCGAAATCTGGAATTTTCAAGGAGTTCCCCAGATTCAATCTCTACCGGCCACATAGAGAAAATGCATCGACACAGAAAAGAACACCACGAGCTGCAAGCACACCGCCATATTCCAACGCCATGCCGGTGAATAATTTCAATATCTTCTTCGCCAAGTTTTACAATCCTAATGACAGGGTAACAAATCCCTCAAACGAAAAAAAGAAAAAAGTAATGTCAAAGAATTATATCAGGTATCCCTCACATATGGTCAAAAGATTTTAAAGAAGTGGTCTCTGATGCTATACTTCTAGCGCCTTTGACTGCTAGCTATGTTACAAATGTCCTAGACACCTCCAAGCTTTGATCTCCCTTTGTCATCATTGATAGAGGAGAGACGGTAAGCTGAACGCAACAAAAGAATGATACCCGTTTGGATTGACAACTGCAAACTCGATGGTCAAAAATGGTAAAGGCCTTACAAATGTGTTCAGCCTTCAGTCTATCAAGAATTTCACTTACTCTACTTGGGTTTCACACTTCTATCACTCTTCTGTAAAATAGTACATAAGCAGCGGAAGTCTTAATTTTCTCCACGCTGATGGGGGACACGTGGCTATCATCAAAATCGTACCATCGATTGCCACCATGCTGCATCAGCAAAGATAACTCTGGTCAAAAGTCATCAAGTGCAAATAATAATAATAGCTTTGTATAGTGTCTCTAGTTTGGCCCCACTAGAAATTGCCAGACCGATCCCTGTGACTCAAATTATATTGGCAGAAACATGAAATAATTTAGATATTAATTCTTAAAAATTAACCACAAGACTACATCAACAAATTAAAAAGCCATGTACTAGAATCTTCTCTAATGAAGTTAAGTCAGTGAGTTCTTTGCGAATTGATGCAAGCCATCCAATAACTTAACATCAGAAATTCATCTCCATATTTGGCAGCAGATCACAAGCTCAACCACTCAAATTCACTTAAGTGATAACTAAGCATAAACAGGTAGACACAAAAAGGATGTTGACAAATGACAATTAATTCCAACATTACCAGGCAACAAGAACGCACAAAAAGAATAAAACAGATACAACATGAACTGCATTGGAAAGTAGGAGTACATGAAGCGAAGGAGAACTTACGTGGACAAATGCAGTATAATGACCACCTCCCATGCTGCCGTAGTGATTACTAACTGCATAAAGCATGTAGCGGCAAGAGGACTGGCCATTCTTGTATGCAATGTGAGCTGATATATCAAGATTGTCTATGGGGAAGTCAACATATGTCTCTAACTTGTTTTTGAGGAAACGGCTGTAGGAGAACCTTTTCAAATGAATTACTAAAATCTCTGGCAATCTCCAAAGATCTAACTTTTTACTAGCTTGGCGATGCTCTTTGCACCTGGGACAGTACCTGTATTAGCATATTGCACTGCCCACAGTAAGAAAGAATTACTGAAATACGAAGAAAATAGGAGTCAATCTACAAAGCAGGCCATCAATATCAGAAAGAGAACTATAAAGTCATGACTGTTTCCCAAAAATTACAGTGGCAACTGACCAAAACAATGACAGTGGTTTCAAATTTCACATAGTACGTGGTTGTTTCATGTAAGTTTGAAGGAGAAGTGCAGACCACTGGTATAGTGAAGGCCTCATTTCAATAATGTGCTCAATGGGGCTTGAGGATTGACAGAATAAACAGAACTTAAAGCAGAGATTGAAAGGTATCAGATTACAAGACCTAAATTTGAAGAGTGCAGAGCATATGCTCGTCTTACAGAGATCTAAACGGCTAGGAGATCACACCTAAATAAGCAACAGAGATTCAGGCACGTATAGATTTAAACATATCCCTACATAGGGATCATTCATTTCCAAAAGTTATGCCTATCATCATGGTCATAACTAGTAATAAAGCGATCTCTATTACACCAATAATAGCGGTATCTAAAATATTATCTGAATAAAAAACCAACAGATCCAGATTCTTCTTGATAGAAAAGGAACTGCAGAAAGCACGAATAAAAAAAAATCTAGGGACATTATTTCAGTATGTAACAATCAGAACTGTTGCATATAATATAAGGCTCCAGCAGCCAATAATTTGCACAGATTCTCAACCAAACTTCTAAAGGGAAAACAATGTTTTTAAGTCTGAGCACTGACCACATGTCATCTGGTCCAAGCGGCTCCTCTGTCAGGAAGGCTTCAAGGCACTTGTACAAGGAGACAGTCTCTTGAGCTTTCTTTGAGAAGAATCCAGGCTTGAAAACCTCAGGCAAGGAGCTAAGAGGGCTTGTATCATACTTCTTTATCTGATTTTCGGGCCAACAAACAAGAATATTCAACTGCCTGGACATGTCAGCCTGCACCACCGGCTCACTCTTCTGAATCTCACGATCCTTGGTGATTCCCTTTCCATCAGTTAAATAAAGCTTCAGCTCAGAGTCTGAGGTAGAGTCGACTCTTTTTACATCAGAGTTATTGGACATTCCATGACCTATAATGGAGCTCGACGCATCTTCTGCTGTTGTGGCATCTTGAGGTCTGCCGCTCTCTGAGCAATCATTTCCATTTGCAACGTCTTGACCAAGATTGCGGAATGGATTAAGAAGTCTTAGATAGAGGTCACAGATATTAGACCTGTCAGCCTGACCACTGAGCCTTGCAACAAGAGGAATACCAAAAGACTTTAAAGATCCTGAAAAATTTCCCTGAATGGACTGCCTGACACAATAAAAACAAATAAAAGTTAGTAATTTTGAAACAGAACCCACTTACTTGAAGTTCTCAAGTACTATAGAATCAAGATTGGTGGGTTTTTGCAATACTCTTCCTTCTCCCAATCAAAAGATTTTCCTTTTAAAGATCATGTGAAAAAAGTTTATGAAGATTCCTCTTTCTATTTTGGACGAGGGGAAAAGAAATCTAAGAGTACTAAACAAAAAGTTTCACAATGCGATACTTGGTTGAAAAATCCTAACTTACATGAGGGCCAAACTGTTCTTTCCTTGATCATGGCATACTAATCCAAATAATTTCTTAAATGCGATCCTTTATAACCTAAAGGTTCACAATCAGATGACTTCAAATAAAGAATTCAAGCACCATTTAAGTGGAAAAAGAAAAGAAAAAGAAATCTTAACATTGAAATATTTTTGTAGCAGTAGACTGTACACTTACTCCTCCGTCCTCTGATGTATGAACACAACCAAGGGGAGATCTTCAGAATCTTTTGCTAACCGATAAGCAACTAACCGATCTTCATCCCTAATCAATGTTAAAGAATCTGTGGGCTCCTCCAGATAACGTATGATACGATTGTTGTATATCTGGAAAAGAAAAACATGCTCTCTGTAGATCACTTAGAATTCTAAGATTCAGACTGACAACCCCTCAGAGACAATTTCATACCTCAGCCAACAAAAGGGTCTCATCATCCCCAAGAGAACAAGCAGCACTTAGGGCCCGAAGAAGATCTTCACATTTTCCAAACTTTGGCACAGTAATGGTATAAGGACATAGCTTAGTGCTCCCATCAGTAGTTATGACTGTCAGAGTCATCGTTCTCATAGTTGTCGAAGGTAGTGGCAAGGAAAGGTACATGAAAGGATCAAAAGTGACAGAAACCTTCTTGCAAACAGGACACACCAATGTTGATTTGTATTGACCCTGCAATTAGAGGCAAAAGCAAGACTTGTTAGTCAATAAATTCAGTATCATCCTGTACCACAGAAGAAGAAGAAAACTTGGTTCTCCCCAAATGGGTAAAAGCAACAATTTCCCATAATTTTCATGTCCTTCAAACATATGACATAATATTGTCAATGAACTTTTGGAGCTGCCATCGGATGTGGTAGAATACACAATTGAAACTCTTGGAGTAATGTCTTCATGGATGTACATATACTTGAAAAAACCATGTTTCTTAAACTAGGAAGCCAAACCTTTTCTAAGACATCTGCTCCAATGGCCAAAAGCTCATTACTTAAGTCTGCTCAACCAGTGATCAAAACAATACAATCAAGATCAATGATAAAAAGATTCTGGAGAGTGTGGGAAGAGAAACTCACTTGACACACATCAACTATTACAGAATCATTCCGTGCTAAATGATAACGCCAATACTCATCAGCAACATCTTCATCTCGTCGCCCATCTGCATCCTTGGCTTCTACATAAGGCTTGCATTTGACCCGATTGAGATCTTCATGAAGTCCATCCAAGAGAAAAGCAAGGAGTTCCTTTCAGGCAGAATTTATTCAATGACAGGTTAGAAGCTCCATCTCAGAAGCTTTTACCCAACCGGGGAAAGAACAAACAAGCCAGGGAGATGAGTTATAAACAAACCTGTGAATCATGCTGGTTATATCCACTAAATTGAGGAGCAAAACGAGCAAGTTTTGATTTGAACGTTCTTGGTGCAACTGGAGTGGCTCCAGGAGCCCATAATTTTCTTATTAAATCACCAAATGCTAAAGCAATCTCACCCTAAAAAATACAAGCTGATCAGTGTAATTATCCAAGCAATATCCTCAACAGGTGCAGTGACCACTGCAAAACACAACCACTACAATTTCAACATTAGGACTAGTCAAAATAAAATGCCTGAAGAACATACATCCATGCCCAGCGGGTTATCATGATTTATCTCCCTAGCATAATCCCCAAGGAAATAATCAACGAGCTTTGGTGTGTGTGCTAAGCACTGTAGGGAACTATTCATGAAGCAAGTATTTCCAAGATTCTGTAATCCTGTCAATCCCAAGGAACCAGCTTCTGAGCTTTGATAAGCAGTTGACGAGTAAACTCGGAAAGAATCAGAGTTCCCATTGCATGTGCCTCCATTTGTCATAAGAGAATTCGTGCCGTTGCAATGCTGCAAACCCTTTTCATCTTTTTTCCCTTCTCTACATCTGATGGAATCTGATAAACCATAAATTTGCAACTCCAGGAGAACCTACAATGAAGCATGCCAAGAGTAAGATAAGCTAGCAATGCAACTATATCTACTAACTTTTTCTCCTTTTTCTTTAATCAAAACGGTACTACAGTCAGTTGCTTACAACAGTAGAAAAAAGTCAGTCTATTCCACATTGCACTGATTTTCTCATAACTTGATTTTTTAAAAAGTGGGAGTAAAGTCAATATGGCAATACAAGTTCAACTTACAAATTAAAGCATGCTGTATGATAAGCAACCAGTTATATTGAGCTGTCATATAAGCAACCATGCTTTAAGAAAGACCTAAATAACTTCTTCAATTTACTGTTAGTCTATGCTGTTTAAGATGACCACTTTAACTCCTATATAAGCATTGCTGCAACAATCCATTTGAATGCAAATAAATCTCGAATTGAAAACCAGCATATTCACTAAACTGCTTGTCTATTTAAAACCTTATGAATGAAAATAGAAACCCTGCTTCTCTGCTTTTATTTACGGACTCCAAATCTAGAATTATCCCATTAGTACAAACTTAAATTATCCATCTGACGGTGTCTCATAAAAGAAAACTTCTGCTCATCAAAGGAAGAAAGAGGAAGCACTGACCTCCTGATCCGACACTCTTGAACCGTCTTTTATAAACCTATTATTGTCATTCAAGAAAAACAGAGTTGTCTGACCAGAAAAGTCCCAAATGCGCATCTGCAGAACAGAAAATGTCTAAATCCATCTAATTTGCCCAAAAGTGCATTTGATTCATTACAGAAAGTAAGATAATTACCAGTTCAATATCAACACTAAAGATCTTGCAGGCTCTTTTAAAAAGTTCGACTGCATTATCCTGCAGCAATTTACAAGACATTAATCCCTCCAGGTGACGTGGCATAGCAAGCATTACAACACAAGCATTATCATGCACGAGCTCTTCAACCAAATGACAACCTGAATGCATAATCCAAGTACCAATACCCAACCCAAGAAATTTTAATTATAATAATCTGTTCCATAAGGTATAAATTTTCTAGCTTTCCACTTCTCCAAATCTTCCAAATTAGTTTCTTGAAACCAAACTAACTTGTTGAATTCTGTTCTCCGCAAGATACAGAAAGGGCGCATGCACCCATTTACACAAGAGGCCCCCATTCAACATCCACCACGGAGAGAGAGAGAGAGAGAGAGAGAGAGAGAAAGAGAGAGAGAGATCCTCTTTCAATATACTGAGGACTGCAAATCAGTAAAACCTCTTTGACCTTTTTATTGATAATTATGCAAGTACAACAAATTCCAAATCGTGAAACAGCTAAGCATTTGGTAGAAGGAGCCTAGAATTCCACATCTGTCCTATGGTCAGGATCTCAATCTTATTTCCTAGTAAAAGCTATGGTCAGGATCACCCCCCATAAAAATATTTAAGACACGCAATTTCTAAATTGGGGTAACCAAAATCATTATCATTGACTACGACCATAAGACAACTGAGCACCTTAAAAAAATGCAAAAGCTTGCTTATGAATTGAACTAACTTTTTTACTTATTCTAACAGCCAATGAATTTGCCTCCCTTAGCACAGAAAGCCTGAGCTGCAAAGGATAGACATCAGACATATCATCTTCAGCAGCCGAGAAGCTCCTGCTCTCCTTTAGAACAACTTTGGAGTCACTATGCCTGCACAGGAAGGAAAAGAAAGACAGAGGGTGATCAGAATGTCACGTGCATGTATTAGGCTTCTTTGAAATATTAGATGCATTTTGGCCCTTTAAAGAGCATAGTTGGCTACAAAAGAAACAACATAAAATACTGAAAGGACCACAATTTCTTTCTTGCTTATATGTCCAGCGCTCACAAACAATGTAAGTGACAACCTGAATGATATTGACACCATCTAAAAGAGCTGCGCACGACATTAACAAGCTACGACTCGCACTCAGATCCGCCCTAAGCTAAAATGCATTACTTACCACTTGAGTGCCTTAACCCACATTTCACCGGAGACCAACGCAAAGTCCCGGCCCGAAACGCCCACCTCCCCATTCTCGCGATCCTGCGCGGAGCTCTCTTCTCTCCTCAAGTTGAATGCAAGATCTGAACTGAAAATGTTGTTGATTATCTTCATTGGACCCCCGTACGACGAAGCTGGCGACGCCGCGTACACGATCCCTCTCTTGCCATTGGGCTCCTCCGACATCGAATCGTTCGCATCCTTCCACCACCTGAGACCAAAACCCCCGATTCACATCCAAATACAGAGCCAAGAATATCCAAATCCCTCTCGCCATAGACGCACTCAGTCCAATGCGGACCACAAGCAATACTTTCCCCCCAGATCTCAGCGCGACCGAACCCACCGGCGCCCACCAGCGCCAAGCCCGAGACTCGCGGAATGCCGTTTGGAGGAAAGCGAGCGCACAAAACGGAACTGGGAAGGGAGCCTACTGACCTGTACGGCACGAAGTAGACACGCTGCTCGCCGTCCGCCTCCGCTAGCTGAGTTGAACCGGACGAATCCTCGGCAGGCCCGTCCATCGGCATGTGGAGAGAGAGAGAGAGAGAGAGAGAGAGAGAGAGAGAGAGAGAGAGAGAGGAAGAACAGACGATGGAGATTCAGAAGCAGAGGAGAGGAGAGTCAAAGCGCGAATAGGGATGGCTTGGAGAGCGTCACCAGATATTAAATTTACGAGTCAGCCCTTAGCTTTTCAGATTTTTGCACTTTACCACCCCAACCAGCCCCTTCCTTTCTTTCGCTTTTCAGGTCCCCCGCGGTAATTCAAACGGGTAAAGAAGGGAAACAAAAACAAAGGCACCTCTTCGTGATTACCTCTCCCTCTTCTTTTTCTTTTTCTAGTTGAAAAAAATAATTCGATTGAGATGAAGTACAGAAAATAATTTAAAAAATACATTTTCCTAATTTTTCACCGTACGATTCACGAAAAAGAAAATAATCAAGAAAAATTAACGCATTTAAAAGTGAATAAAATATTTTTCGTTTTTTTAAGATAAAAATATTTTCCGTATTCTTCATTTATTTTTATATTGCAATCTCTAACAGTATACCGTGACCTCACTCGAGATTAGCAAGCCGATGACTTTTAACACCGAAAATATTATATTTTCCATGAAATGAATGGAGCCATATTATTAAGTCCCTCCGCCGATTAAGTGAAAAAAAAATCCAGGCAATTAAGGTGGAACGGACAACTTAAACCAACATTAAAAATGCGCAAGCGAACAACGATAAGACGGTCCCGCGTATCTTTTGTAATCAGGTGCTTGGTAATTTTTAAATCTTAAGAGGCGATGCTCTGCTTTTGAAGATGACTCAATTAACAAATCCTCACCGGTTGAGGCGGTCTCCAACACGACTTTCCCAAGAACAATTCCCATAATCAATCTGGTCCTCTGAGCTAATCCACATGCGTTTCCTGTCCTGCACGATCTTGAGGATATACAGAGTCAGCATCCGGCTATGATGAGCGGCAACGTGCGGTCGCAAGCAACCTCCAAATTCTTTACTCCAGAAAACCTTCCGCACCATCCCAAGATCCATGTGGAATATCCCACCTCCCACGTTCTGCTTCTAGTTAACTTGCCGTAGCCGAAATCCATTGCCCAACAACGTGGAAATTCGTCCCCCTTTGGCCGTGTCGCATACCGCCGCCGGCCAAACGCCCGTTTCCGCATCGCCTGCGATGCTGATGCGCCGTGGAGTCGTCTGCAAGGGCCGAAACTTCCTGAATACCACAAAGAGGTCGAACTTCCGCGCCCCAACTCCCGCTCGAAGGACGTAATCTGTCGACAAAAGGGCTCAAATTAGCCCCACCTAGACTGCGGTCGGGCGAGAGAGAGGGAGAAGTGATTGAAATTTGCCGAGTACTGAGAACCTATAGGAAGAAATGAGCAGTGGCTGGCGAGCCGCAGGAGATAGACTACATGCTACGTTGGTACAACCATTGCTTCTAGGCAAGAGCAGCATGCGTAAGTGCAATTGGGTACATATGAACGAAGAGACTAATCAAGTAACTAAATTACTCTCGACATTCAGTAAAAGCGTGAGCTTGAGTTATAGGCACGGCCTCCAGGGTACGGACCTCTAGGCTCCAAACGGTCCCTCGCTCCCCCGTAAAAGGGTGCCCGGTCTTCAAACGAATCATACTGATCGGTATCATAGGGTTGATAGGCTTCGCCAGCAGTTGCTGAGCTGCGGATCCCACCAAAGCCCTGAGGATCCCTTGGGCCCGCGCCGCTGTTAGAGCACTTAGACATCAAGGCCTGCTGATATTGTTGCTGACGTGCACTCGACTCCCTTCGGAGGAACTCGTCTCTATCGCCAGCATGCCTAGTTCTTAGAGCTGATAGCTGTTCTTGATATTGAGCATTGATTGCATTAATTTTCTGGTGAATGGAATGCACAAACATGTAAGTATCGATTGCATTAGCGCAAGAATTATTTTCTAATCAGATGGGAGTTTGTTTAAAGAATGCCAAAATGACGCTATTAATGCAACTGAGCCATCTTCTGCGACATCTTCTAAGCAAAACGAGCTGAATCAGGATAAAAAAGCATGAGCAAAATAAAAGCTAATGCAGCATTTCACAAATCTGAAAATAATACTTGCAGAACTTCCATAAATCTGTACCTGCCATCTTAATATCCTGTATCTCTTGATCTTAGTAATAACATGCGAATAGCTTATTGTACATTATGCATCGGTCACTACATGATTCAAGCACCAATTTACATTTTCTTCCACAGTTAGTATCCTCCTGAATAATGCATTTACCTAAATCTTTGACTTTAGGTAGCTTGTTTCAGGGATGTTTCATGATGTCAGCAGCAGGAACGAGACCACTAGAGATGTGGCTTTTGTTTCCTTAGAGTAGAAGTTTCCAACAGTCTACTTAGAAGAAGGGGCGACGCAGCTCGTTAGAAAATTAGTAACTCGTCTACAAGTGCGCCAATTTTTTTTAGAAGCTCATAGTAGGAAGTAATCAAAGATTTTTTCTTGCTCAAAAAAGTTAATCTTTTAGGAAATAATAAGAACCGACGAGAGGTATTATTCAAACATTGCGAAGTGTCCCGAACAGTTCCCTATTCAATGACTTCTCGAACGAAGAAAAACAGTTAAGTTGTTTTATGAGTAATGGCCAGAAAAAAGGGAGAAATGTTAATTACCCATCCAAAACACTGCTTGGAACCATCAGAAGAAGCTAATGGACAATTGATGTGAAATAAAAAAGACCCAACTGCTTTACTGACATGACTCGTATTCTGCGAAAGAGCTGCATCGGCTTTATGAACAGGAACTCCACAGCATTGCATATGAGAACAAGATATATTGCAGTTTATCTCTATGTATGTTTATTACTACAAAAAGACAAGCTCTCGAATGCCCAGCATTGCATATGAGAATAAGATATATTGCAGTTTATCTCTATGTATGTTTATTACTACAAAAAGACGAGCTCTCGAATACCCAGGTCACTGTCACTTGGCCCAACCTCCCTCTCAACCTTCCTCCCCTCCCCCCCCCCCCACCCCAAAAAAAAAAAAGGAAAAGAAAAGACCAACACCCCCCCACGCAACGAAAGATAAAAAGGAAAAAACCTTCTTCAGCATGTTTACAGAATCAGGAATGACATCCATAAAACAAACAAACAACATAGACAGGTAAAAACTTCCTCCAAATAAAAAAGTAAACAAGGCTATCACAGTACAAGCATTTTAAAGGGCAAGGCCAGCTAACCTCTCTGTGTCTAACATTTTCAGCATCCTCTGCATCATTCAATTCTTTGGCCAGCTTTGTAATGTCATCAAGAAATTTCTGCTCAAGACCTTCAAAAGTCTGAGAAAATGGGGCTTTCTCATATCCATGGTCCACATCTTTGCTGTGGGACTGAGGTCTTATATCATTGTTGCCTTGCTTCTCCAAAGCGAGTCTTAAATCTGGCTTCTGCCCTTGGTAGTAAGATCTAGATGCATCCGCACTCTGACCTGCATCAGTACAAGCATGTTTCACAAAGCATGAGAAGTCTAGAACAAAATTGAAAGGATCGCTATAGTTGACTGAGAGCAATATTCAGTTACAATTAAGTAAATTTTTCATTGCAATTATTTCGTCATATGCTGAAAAGGACCAATAAGAGGTGCATAAAACTCATATTAACCATCAGAAAATGACTTATCAGGAAAATGTTTTGAATATGCTTAGCCACAGCTACATTAAGAACTTGTTGAAGCATGCCTGTCCTTTAAAAGAGGAATTGTAATGATAGGTGCATAAAGTTCAAATACATGGGTTAATAATCCATGACAAAGATAAAATTTACTAGGTACCACAACAGAATAACGATAAACGAATCTAATGAAGGTAATACAACAGAAATTGTCTGGTACTTGTATGAAAATGCTCAAAAACTCGAGTTTCTAGACCATAAACTCCAGAAAAAAAAAGTTCTTTATTAATGTATCAACTAAGAGTTAGAAGGAAGAACTCAACTTAAAGGTCATCAAAACAACCTTTGCCACGATACTCAGAAATAGGTTTCCTCAAATTGTGGATAAATAGTAGAAGCAAAGACCAATCGGCATCATAAACGGAACTTTGGTGACATATTAATGTGGATGTGTGCATGAATAGCGCATGCAAGTGCACATGTGTGTCCACCATGAGAGAGAGAGAGAGAGAGAGAGAGAGAGAGAGAGAGAGAGAGAGAGAGATTGCCTTCATAAAGCATATGAGAAGCCAATGCACTTGATGGTTCTGATCCATCTCTTTCCCATCCACGGTGTCCATCTGCTCTAGGAGTAGCATATGTATTATCCCTTTCAGGAGTAAAGGCTTCTAGCTCTCCTTGATACTGACCAGAGCTATGATCCATCTGTTGACCGTGCTGCATCTGAGCAGCAACATATGCATCTGCCCCAGCATTCATATATTGACCCTGCCGTCTCATATTTGCTACTCACCTGGTAACCACGGCAATATCAGCCCAGGCCTGACAAGTACAACCATCAAATGAAGTTCAAGGGAATAACAGTAATCTTCATAAAAATTGACGCGACAATAGATCTGAACAAGGTAACGTGATTTCCCAACTGATATATAAGACAATCGCCTATGCCTCGGAAAAGAAAGAACTAAGTTCTAGTGAAAAATAATAGATTTTAAGCTTCTAAAGTAGGAGAAGCTGGACCAATCATCATAACACAATCAGAAACAATTCTACATCATAAACCAGTTTTAACATTTACATGGAAGTTGAAAATGAGACAAATCAATAACAGGAAAAACAAAACAGAATAGCAATAGGCATGTCAAGAGAGTGATAAACAAACCCAAGGTTGTCAGGATCAAGATCCCAGGCAGGATTTTTGTCAACAAGCCCAACCGATTGAGGCCTCAATCATAAAAATCTAGTTTTTGTTCTCCCAATTGCATACACAATAACATCTAAAAGGAGGGGTGAAGCTCACAAGCAGAGCTCTAATTTAAGAAGAGATTGCCAATTCAAAATTTTCATCGCATTCCCAGCATTCAACTTAAGCATGAAATCACATCCCAGCATATGGAAAAATGGGTTTTAACAGTAAACTTTTCGCTCTTTCGATTGATATTTGCATTGCGCTATCAATCTCAGTGTCACACTCCGCAGTCCCCACCCCCATTGCCCACAAGCGTCCTTAATTACTTTCTCGCCGAAGGAAACACATCACTCTTTCAGCGGAAAAACGACACAGAATTCAAATTCAAGGACATGGCGAACGATTAGCTAAAGCACAAACCTCCTGCCGACGTCTATAATTTGAGCTCCAACCGGTATCACACGGCGGCGAGAAGGAAGACAAAAGGGGTGCGATGGACCAGAAAAAGTCGGACGTCGTTCTAAGCACCAATCGACCAAAATGGGAAACAAAGAACGAGTCCCCGGTCAAAGCAGGACTCCTCCTCCTTTGAATCTTCGGAGCTCCGAAGATGAAGATGAAGATGAAGATGAAGATGGGGCTGATTTTCCTCCGAATCTGGAATTTCCGATGCCCTAATTCTGGTGCTGGGCCCAACAAGGCGGTGGGTTCGGCCTACTGAAAAACTCATTCATCCACTGAATCAACGACAGAAATACGGAATGAAACCAAAAAAAAAATGCTTCTTGTCATATTATTTCTAATTGACAGCCTGTCTTACTTCGTTTCGTGGTAATATTTAGCTAACAATTAAAATCGTTTTTATCTAAAGATGATATTGGAATTAGGTAAAAAGGAAAAATCACGAAGTTGCTCTTAAAGTGAAAAGTCAACATAAAAAGATAAAATACATCTTCCCTATGAAGAGTAAGTATAATACAAAGCTCACCTTATTATACATCAAGTGATAAAAATTCACTTGATCTGAAAAATACAGTATATACTATAATCGTAATTAAGATAGCCAATCGAACTCGCAACTTCTAAGGGTTTGAAGAGTCAGAGTCATGGTACTTTAGAATGTTCGTAATGATACTCAGAGAAACATGGGCGTATGCTTTAGAGAATTCCTGCATTTAATTGTGAGAAAAGAAAATCCAATTTATACCGTTAGATTCAATAGAGATCCTCCTATCTTCATTTGTAATTTTCTGTGGCTTTCAACCCTAACTCCTAATGCATGAGAGATAAAAAGAGTTCGGAGCTTCTTTTCACAGCTTGATCCTAAGGCCAATTGAGGATGGAATCGTAACATGTTACGTTTAAGTAGAGATTTCGTCAATCCAACTAAATTTAGTATTGCGAAGTAGCACTGTCAATCTAACTTACATACTAGAGGAGGTGAAATGGGAACCGAATAAGTTGGAAGTGTTCTCAACACCAATCGACTAAAGATGAAGCTTGATCCACCTGAAAATAAAAATGTCTCTCATTTGAACTTTCTGAGTTCCAAAGATGAAAGTTCAATTAGCTGGTAATTGTCTTCCAAATCCGACATATCCTATGCCCTAATCATGGAGCTGGGCCTAAGAAATGTTATGGATTTGGCCTGTTGATCCTCCCACGGCCAATTCGCCGCAGCAATTTCCTTGAGATAAGATTTTATTTTTCTTTAACTTACTACGTGCAAATATCCATAATGTGATTTAACTTTATCTGATATTTGCTTAATTGAATTATTACGATGAAATTAATTGAGGAATAATTTTAAAAATACTTATAAAAGAAAATGGAAATCTAATTAAATCATTAAAATACTTATTGTCAAATTAATTCTAAAATAAAATCTATCTGATTTCGTCAAGATAAGATTTAGTTAACAAATATAATTGCTTTGTTTAAACATGACAATTAGATCCAAAGATACATATTATCAAGTAGTGACATAGAAAGCAAAAATATGGCTTCCCTGTAAAAATTAAATATAATACAGAGATAATTATTAAATTAAACGATTTCATCACTTTATCCAACAATATCATGTGTATAATGATTAAGCCTAACTTATGTTATTTCCTTTCCAATTTCTCCATCCGTTTGACTTAAGCTCAAAATGAATTTTAAATTTCGAGTAGTAAAAAGCTATAGCATATTTAAAAAGAAACTCACTAAACCACACAGGATTAAATTGATAAAATGTATCTATTTTAAATATGATTTGTCGCATTTCCTATTTCTCTAGTCTTGTACATATATGTGTGTGTATATGTATAATTTTTTTTCTCCGAAATGAGTTGCTTACTAATTTATTGTACGTGTAATTATTCTTACATTCAACATCCATTTATCACAAACTAGCGATTCATCTCAATTAAGGATAAATGACGATACTCTTGAGTTTCAACTTAATCATTGGGAATTTGGACTAAACTTCCGTCTAAACGATATGGCACTAATAAGAATTCCAATATCTGACAATGGAAACAGATCTAAACTTGCAACTGTGCTGACGAGCATTTTGCTCTTATTATCTATGCACATATATAAGCCCAACACTACAAAAAAACTGGCATTTAGCCACGGAAAATTTGCCACGACACATGAGACGTCGTTGATTGCGACGACTTTTACGACAAAAATAAAAATTCGTCGCTATGTAGAGACGGCAATTTGACATTTATCGGTAATTAGCAACAATCATATATCCGTCGCTATTTGCTACAAATTTTACGACGAACCAACAAAAAATGTCGCTACTTATCGACAACCACAACTTCGTAGCAAAATGCGTCTCCAATTAGCCACGAAAATGTGCATTCGTCGCTAATTTACAACGACTTTTGTAACGAATTATAATCCGTATCTATTTTGCGACGGTCAACTTTCTTTGTCGGTAATGAGCGATGACATCAGCTTCTCGTCGCAATATTCGTTAGAAATTTGTGACGATATGACACTTGTCACAAATTAGCCACGCTATCAGTGACGACACGTACTTACGTCACTAGTTTGCGACGTAAAATTATCTACGTCGCTATTGCGTCGCAAATTGGCAACGCCATTAAGGTGCGTTGCAAATTAGCAACCGCATTTGCTACGCACATCTATGTCGTTCCAAATTGGTGACGACATTATTTACTTCGTAGCAAATTATCGACGACTAGAGTAGTTCGTCACTAACGCCATAACCAATTAGCCACGACTTTAAGTGACGTTGCAAGTTAGGGACGACATTTGCGACGGTAGTTGGTTATGTAGCTAAATCGCACTTATAAAGCAGCCCCACAGTGCCCTCGCTTTCATTTTCACGAGATCCGCCGAAACCCTTGCTCCTCCTTCTTCCGTCGAAGCCGAAGAGGTAGCTAAAGATGATGCCACCCAATACGCAGACGACTCTGAAGACGATGATGATGCTGATCAATACGAGAATGAAGATGATGATTTCTGAGTGTTCTATCAAACTTTACGTGTACTTTTTATGTTGTCATAACTACTCATTTTGTTCATGGTAATAGATATTTATTTGTTATTATTATTTTTATGTAACTTGAATCTATGTTATTATCAGATTTTAACATTCATACTCAATGATAATCTAATGGGCCATTTGTTATTTGCCATGACATGTACCACTTCATGGCTATCTAGCGACAAAGAACGATGGTTGTCGCTAAGTTAGCCACGCAATCTACGCAATCATCACTAATTACACACGACAAAAATAATCCATAGCTAATAGTCGTGGATTCAACATTGCCGTAGTTAATTTGCTACAATTTTAGATATTTTGTGGCTAAATTTAGCAACGACAATAATGTCCATCGTGGCTAATTTGGCCACGCCTAGATGTTTGTCGCAAATTAGATACATCATTAATAGTTTGTGGCTAAATGTAGCCACGGTCGACATTATCTGTCGCAAAATAGCTACGACATTGGTTGTCCATGGCTAAATTTAGCTACGAACGAGCGTCGTCTATGGCAAATTAGCTACGATATTCAATGTCCGTGGCAAAGTTAGTCACGACTAGCAGCTTATGTGGTAAATTAGCTATGAGATTTGTCATATGTGGCTAAATTGTCACGACGAGAAGTTCGTCGTGACCAATTAGATACGATGTTGATCATTTGTGGATAAACTTAGCCACAATGATATTGTCTATCGTGACTAATTGGTCACGACTAGCATCATCTGTGACAAACTAGATACGACTATGATTGTCTGTAGCTAAATTTAGCCACGACGAGAATGTAGAAATTGGATATGATTAAATTGTATGTGTTTATTCAATACACATTAATCATTTATAATATCTACAACGAATCATTTCATTAATTTATTTACCGGTCAAAATTCTCATTTTTTTGCATTATATAATTTAAATAAATATTATGTATTACATATAACGAATAACTTTTAATATTAGTTAGAAATACAAATACTATTTTAATTTGAATTGTTAGTTAAAAAGTGACTATTGTAATGATTATAATTTCTATTTAGGCAGAATGTAGAATAAGATTCTAATCCGATTATTTTACGATAGCTATATATATGATGGAACTCTTTTTTATTATAGAATATTATAAATATTTTTGCCACGGCTATGCGTTGACCGAGGCTAATTTGCGACGGTCTAAAGCGTGGCCGTGGCTAAGTCGGGGACTTTTATTCGACAGGGTGGTCCCCCCTTCTCTATTTTCCCACAATCCCTTCTCTATCGCGACAAGGTGGTCCCCTCTCTTTGTTTTCCCACAGTCTCTTCTTCGTCACTAGTGGTTATCGCTCGTCCTCCGCCGCCTCTCCATCTTCTCTGGTCTAGATATGGCGCACCTACTCCGCCCTTTGGTCTTCCGACGCGTCAGTATCGGGTCGTGAGAATATCAGCAGCCACGCCTATTTGATCGGCCAAACCCTAAAAATCCAAACAAATCCCCTCCAAGGCGAAATGGTCGTCCTTCGACCATCCACCGCACCGGCGCTCCTCCGGTGGTAATGTGAAGGCCTCCATTTCTGACTTTTGAAGTTGCTGCTACATTTAGGGTTATTTAGTCTAAATTTCAGAAAGTGATCAACGTTGGCCTGTAGCACGAACGAGCTTGTTTTATTCCTCCTCCGGCCTCCTGTGCGCATCTTCACTTTCACTCGCCTGTACGAGCCACACCAGCTGCGCAAGCCGTTGTAATTTCGAGACAGCAGTAAGTTATTTGAACAATTTTAAATGTTTTTCCAGTCGAGCGAACGACTTCTGCTGTAGACAATGATGGGAGTTGTATTATATTATTGTAATTGGGTTAGTGGGTACTTTTGGTGAATAATAGTAATGGAAGAATGTCGGCTTAGGGAATGGATGTTGGTCGCTTTCGTCCAATTGGGTTTTTCAGCTGGTCAATCACGTTTGCGTATGGGGTTTGTCTGCATATGTGAGTTTATACATATTGAGGAGGCTATTTTGGTAAGAAAAGACATAGTGAATATGCTTTTGGCGTGTTGATCCAGGGAATAGCTGCAGTAGCTGTTAACGTGCTTAATTCGTCCACCGTTTGAACTCTTACTTTGCAACGTTAAGCAACGAAATGGTAGAAAAGACTTGGATTTTTTTGTTAGTTACTTAGATTTATGTTTAACTGTGGGATTTGTTCGTGAACAACATCCATTTGGAGGTCGTGGTGGTGGTCGTGTTCGTCGTCGAGCCGTTGGAGTACGAATTTCAGAAGTCAACACCTCTCCAATGACCACGTCCCCATCCCTGTCCCCAATGCTTTGGACTTCCCCAGCAATTGTATCTAACCCTGGACAAGAAGAGCCTGCTGCTGGTCAAGATGGACACCTAGGGACATCATCGGAGACTCAACCACCAGACGAAACACCGATGTCGATTGACCCTTCAACTTCGATGGTTGGCCAAGTTTATCACAGGCGATCAGAAGGGCAAAATGTAGGCACACCTTCTTCAACGGAACGAAGCCACAATGATGGAGCCATAGCATCACCAGCAGATCCGAGGAAACATATAGAACATATGGAGATTCGTAAGTAACAACTCATACTTGATGTTTATATTTAAGTGTATTAGAATCAATTTCATATATCGAATGTGAACATCATCAAATTTGATATGTAGGTTCTCGGACGCTACACGAGTTGTGAGGGATCTTAATAAAATAGTGAACAATCATTGGACGGGTCCATACACTAGGTACACTGACACTCCAAATGACATGAAGGACTTTTGGTGGAATGAGTTTAAGGTAAGTGGTGTCATTTTATTTTTCTCACAGCTTAAAGAGAAGATGTAATAAAGTTAGCTTAATTCCTATTGCTTGCAGCGGCATTTTCGGTGGGCTGAAACGGATGAGATTGAAATTAGAATGAATTTCGACAAAAAAGTGGGGGACCACATGCGAAACGTGATGAACAAAGCGAAAAAGAAACAAGAGAGGCCGCTGTATATTTCAATTGAGCATTGGATGGAGATGATGAGAATTTGGGGAAGTGAAGAATTTAAGCAGACGAGTGAAAGGAATAAAAAAAATCGAGCATCTACTTCTACTGAGGGGGGATCCACATATGCGGGGGGCTCTATCAACATTGGGGAGCACAAAAGGAGAATGGTAAGTATTATAAACATTTTAAAGTTAATTCAATCCGCCACCATTAATCAGCTATGTTAATATTTTGTAGGCCGAAGAATTGGGGAGGGAACCGTCATATTCGCAAACATTTGAACGCACATTCATTAAAAAAGATAAGACATATGTTAGCAGTCGAGCTCAAACTGTAAAGGTTTGTTACTGGTCTATATTATATGGTTAGAATTTTGGGAAATGCATTCGGCATTTATATATATCAAGATATGTCACATACATTATGTTGTTATGTAGGAAAAATTTGATGAACTTGCCATGTGCAGTGCAAGTGGCAGTGCTGGTATTGAGCTGTCAGATGCGTCGACTGATCAGAGTGCTTTATGGGTGGAGGCGTCAGGAGGGGTGAAAAGAGGGAAAATATTTGGGTTGGGTTCCTTGGCAAAAACATGTGCAAGGAAGGTTGGTGCTGAGTCCAGTGCATCTGGTTCAAAGAGGTCACGGACATATGTGCATGTGTACGAACAAGAAAAACGACAATTGAAAGAATTGCTAGTTAAAAAAGATGAAAAAATAGCTGAGATGGACGCAAAAATGGCATATCTCTTCCGACACCTGAACCTTGAAGATATTGCTGCACATGGTGTACCTCCGACTGATCGCACTGGTGATGTGGGAAGTGACAATGGTGGAGCGGGTGATGATGATGAGGACGACGACGATGGGACGGCGACACCTTTGAGTATATGATGATGAGGTACATACTGGTGGCTTCTGATGATCAGTTTATCGGTTCCAATAAATGATTACATTGTATGTTGCATTGACCTTATTGTTGTTGATGTTATGCGTGTGTTTCCCAACACACAAAATGTCATCATACCTTCAATGAACGCAGCAGCCAACATCTCCCATAGAAAGGGCTGGACAACAAGTTATTTGTTCTTATGGTTTCTTACTACGCTAAGCCATCACCGAATTGTGCTTTAATTTATAAGTTATGTGTTGAAATGTGATTTTATATATCAATTTCTAATTGGGTCGATTATGATATTAATATTTTTCAGGCTTTGGATATCTGCGGGAGTTTGACCGACATCATGACGGAGGAAGATGATTATGTCAATATGGTAGGATAGCATTAGTCTTTTTTTGTTGTGTTGTTCTACTAGGTGTCCAAGCTCAAACTGTTCGATAGAGCTTTATGTGTGTAATGTGATATGGGAGTCTATTACCATGTGTTTTTTGGCTAAGTACTTTTTAAGTAGTAAAGTATGGATTGTACTCGCATCTTGTTAATATTATATATCAAGTGACTTGTGTTTATATCATGCCTTCTATAAATTTGTTGATGTTTTGAAATGCACGATAATTTGGAGGGCACAAAATAGCAAGTTATTTTGCCACGAAAGGAACAGTAATAGGAGGGCACATATTAATTAGCGACAGCCATGTTAAATTGCCACGGACACAAAAAGGTTCGTCGCTAAACTGCAATGGCTATAGCTGGGCACACAATCGATGGCGCTAAACAGCTGTGGCTAATTAACGACGAAATGAAGAATTCGTCGCTGGCTATTCGGATGTTTTTGCCACGTCATTTTCCGACGAAGTAGCTTCATTGGAAAAGTAGCGACGACTTCAGCCACGACATTTTTGCGATAAATATTTAGCCATGACTTTTGCGACAAGACATTATCTGTGGTAAATTATCGACGCATTTTGCGACCACATATCCTTGTCGTCGCTAATTGGAAACGGCAAGGCCGACGTCGCAAATGTGCAACGGAATAATCAATTGTGGCTGTATTGCTACGACACGTATACGGTCGTTGCAATTTAGCCACAACGTTAGCTTCGACTATTTACCGTAGCAATTACCGACGGTGTCATGTCGTGGCCAATTGGCCACGAATCCGTCCATGTGTCGTTGCTAGTACTAGCGACGAGTTAGCGGCCACGAACATTATGTTGTCGCAAATGTCATGGCAAATCGTAATTAGCGACGACTTTTCGTGAATTTTCCGTGGCAAAAACCGTAGCCAAATGCCAGTTTTTTTGTAGTGCAAGGCATCATAGGAGTAACATAAATAACGATATCTTCCATTGTCAAAGTGACAAAAATTATATGAAAACACAGATGAGAATAACATATAAAAAATTCAAATTTATCGATAAAAAGAACATATATCCGGGCTGGCCTTGTAACTGAGTTTAGAGAACAAGCACAGAGAAAAAGAGCGTCGATAGCAGTATCGCTCTATCCTTTGACAAACGAGCAATAGCTTTAATCACAATGTAGGATTATTCATAACCAAAAGTACGCTTGCTGGCATTCAGAGACAACTGAAGTTGAAATGACTGATGACATCCGATGCACCGATAAGGCGTCTAGATGCAAATATATTTCCATTTACAAGGGAGATCGCAAGTCACTTTGAGATAATAGAAGAATGGTACACCAGAGAATGCAGAAAAAACATGGCGCGGGGTATCTCATGTTCGAAAAATATAGTAGCATCCGACCTTTTGAAGTTGACTAAAGACATGGGTATGGGGGATTTTCAACTGTTGAAGACCAGATATCCGAATCCAATCCTGAAATTGAAGCTGATGCAGGTTAACATCTGATTCAGTTCATCCTCCATGGTTATCTTTAAAGTGTACAAGCCCTGCATGTTAATGCGATGAGCAGTTCAAGATCCTCTTTATCTCCAAAAGGTAGACTTCATATAAACTTGAGGGACGTGACAAGTTTAAGGTGAGAACTGGATCGGGAAGATTTATCATGGGACTCTAGACAGATAAGCTAATGGCAATTTACTGAAAGGCCATCTATCTCAGCATAGCTCTCTGGCAACAGTAATCGCCAGGCAAGCCAGAAGAACCACCACATAAATCCTTCAGTGACCTTACTGTACTATTGAGCACTGACACCTTGAAAATTTCCAATTGACACCAACATAATCGCCTGGGAAAATGGTAACGGACAAGAATATCAAAGCACATGTGGTTGCTTGGAACTTACTGGAGGAGTAAAGACAGGTAAACTTTGAGTGTGGGATAGCACAAATTTTCCTGCTGCAATAGGACAAGATATCTCTTCACAGAGATCACGGGTCTCTGTATGGACTTGAACACCGAAATACGTAACTCGTATCACCACTTTTCCATTGGAGAGATTTTCACCTTGAAAAAGAGAACAATGAAATGACAGGTAAAATTTACCAAAAAAAAAAATGCAATGACAGGTAAATGAGTTAAGTAGGGCGTGAAATTGCATATTTGCATGAAATGTGTCCCCAAGCACACAGATGACTGGCCAATAAATCCCCACTAGCAAGAGACATTATGAACCGTGGTGGTCTCAGATAAGTATGTCCTATAAAAGATGACCGGTGCGGTTGTAAATGTTACAGAAGGGGGAGACTGGTTCAGGATCAGTGCAAACTACATCTACAAAAGAAAGATTGGTGTACAGAATTATCATTCTCGATCAATACCCAGAGATTAATCAAAGCCTCCACAAGATGAGATCATATACAATGGCCAAAAGCCAAATTACACATAGGCAACCCGCGAAGATGCAACAAGATGGATCCCACGTGAGTAGCGGTACCAGCAAATCAACCGGGTTCCATAGAAGGCAACCTCATTCATCATGCCATTAAGCTCTGAAGTAGCTAAGATCGTAGATTTCCTAGTGACCTTATGTCAACAGACAGCTCTATTATCATCCCCCTCTTCTCCACCATACTTCTTTGAGAGGACCCTTTCTAGCCCCCCATATACAAAAATGTCTGTTGATACACTGAGAAATGATATTGCAATTCCTGAACTTTCATAAGCCGGTCTTTGCATAGAAAGGAAGCAAAAGATTACACCCTAATCATATGACTAGGCATCACATATGCTTCTTCGGATGGACTTTGCTTGGTTGCCGTTTCTGGGGTACAGAAAGAATCAGATATTGAATATTTGTAGGTTTTTCAACCAATTCAGAGGGTGAAGAAATGGATCTGGATGAGAATCATCAAAATCAACAAGTTAACACTTCCTCTCCCTACTCAATCTGACTCTTTAGCCCACAAAAAAGAGAAATTTCTTTTTGCATGATAGCATTTCATTATGGGAAGAAAAACGAAAACCCCAATACCTCTTCATTGCAAAACAAGCATCAAGTTTTTTTTTCCCTATTTTCAGTATGATATACTTAAATCGACTAAACGAAGGACCTCCACTTGACAATCTTAAACAAGAACCTTTTAACTTCCAATCATGCAAAAATCCTCCAAGCAATAGAATCAAAATGAGGAGCAAACTCGTTCAGACGCTACATCATCTTAATTATCCTTAAGCTTGGAGCGGTAGCTTCATAATTTCCCAATAAACAAACACATATACGGGCGATGTGATGCAGCAGATTAGTATCACATGCAGTTGATGAGTGAGAAGAAGCTCCTAACCCCCATGAACACAGAACAATAGTCCAATAATAGTATATAACAGAACCGAGACTTTCCCATTCTGCTGAAGGATAGAAGAGACTGATTCAATCTCAATATGCAGAGTACATAATTGTTAAGCCTTTGAAGAAGTAGTACCTGTAGAAGCAGAGATATCAAAGGTGGTCGGCTTGCCCGGAACCACTGGATTAGGCGATATCTTAACATCGCTCACCTTCACCGCATAGTCCCCGGAGTTATCTGCAGTCACAAGCCGGAAGAAAACAGAGGAAGGAATCGATTCACAAAATCGCTAAGACAATTCAATGACAACCCAGCAGGACAGGATCACATATCCGCCCATCGATCATCGAGGACACCAAAAAGGGAACGCACAGAATCACGAGCCAAGAAGACCGACCGCAATACTTGATGTCGGTGGCACAGACGAGAGGCAAGAGGAGAGCGAACGCGAGGACACGCAGGCACCCCATTCCCTTGGATTCTTCAAGTAAGCAGCGATCTCGGGCGGTTAAAAGAGAGAGCTTTTCCACTGGGGAGGAGCCGGTGGGCGAGGGAAGCTGATCGCGGATCTAGCCGCCGGAGCAGGCATCAATCACCCGTCGCCGCCCGGATAGAAAGGAAGGGGGAGATTCTAACGAGCGCGAGGAAGGATAGACGCTTTGTCGCGGCGCCGGTGCTACTTCGCGACAGATTTTGTTTTTGTGTTTTTTTTTTCCTTCCTTCTCTCACGGTACAGAGATTGTAATGCTGATGGTGGAGTGTTCTAGAGAGCCACAATCAGTCTTACACCAATTATTGGAAGGCGCATGCCCTCGTCTTGTCCCGCCCGCCAGGGAGACATGCACGTAACGTCCGTTACCGGGTGGTTATTCCCGCTCTTCTCCCGCCAGGCAGGAACGAACGGATCCGAATCAACTGACTTTAGGTGAGGTGCTCTTTGAGAGCCGTCCGATTTTCATTAATAGGAATAATTTATTTTTAAAAAAAATCACAGCCGTCAGATTGGACTACTACAGTTGAATCTGATCACTTGACCATTGGATGATCAAGGAACCCGAATTCGGAGCAAATAGCACTTTTAGAGCGGAATTGAGACAACGTTTATGATTTTTCGTACTTTGACTTGACTTACTATGTACCCTCTATATTTTTTAATTTTTAATATAATTCATAGATTGTAATCTAACACATAATAGAATTCATTAATTTTTAATTTATTTAATAGAATTTTTAAAATCACGATACGAATTTAATTTAACCCGTAAATCATATGAAAATATCAAACTTACTTCCTAAATCAGACAATATAATATGTCGAAAATTCAAAAATCAAGCTTCATAAACTATATGACACATTGAATTTAAGTATAAATTAAAAATTCAAGGGTCACTTTATATATTAAATTAAAGTTCGTAAATCATTTATTATTATCCCTTGCCTAGATAACATCACGAAATCACACCGTAGGATGTGATCCACTCAGCCTTTGGGGATAATTCAAATTGTATACGAATTGAACTGACGTCGATGGCCTTGCCGATACGAACATCAATAAATAAAAAAGGACGTCATGGATCGAGTATATAGATTCCAATTGAGAAATTCAATCAATTATGAGTCGGTCGGAGAAGCAAAATGGGGCAGGAAATGGAGCTCGCGCTCGAACATCATGTCGCGATGAACAATTCTTCGACTGGAAATAGTCGTCGCGCATCGCCCGAAATCAACCGACTGGAACTGACGACTAGAAGTAAAGTCAATCTCGGGAGTCGATCAAAGGAACAAGCAGCACTTGATTAACAAACTGTGGCGAGCGACTTCAGAGGAAATTCAAAAAGCAGCGAGACGAGACTTCGGAGCTTCGTCGAATAAAGAATGGCCGCGAGAAGGACCAAGGAGGCACGAGTTAATACGAATTTGTCACCCGCTTTAAGAAATATAGTAGTGCTTTGTCCACCAAGATGTCGACACGCAGAGACCAAATGCAGGGGGCAGAAGCCGCTGCCCATCACTACTCCCAATTGACTACATAACATACGCAGAGCAACTCCAGTCGTGACATTCATCGCCCACTTCAGCCGAAAAATACGTACCATCCGAAAGTCCTTTCGAGAACTTTTGACGGCACGATATTTTTACTGCTGGGCGCATTGCACGCGTTGGGCGCCGCTGGGCATATCGTCGTCCTCCTCATATGCTTCGGCCTGCGCTTGTTGCTTTCTCCGCATCTCCTCTTCGATGTTGACATCGTGCAACGTTGTCTCCTCGCACTCATCCAGCTCCATCTCGGTCAGCTGAGACGCCGGCTTCTGCGGCAGCACCTTCTGCAGAGCCCCAATCTGCTCAGGGCTGAGAGACTCTGGGAAGTCCACGGTGAAATGAATGTAGAGCTTCCCCTTCATGAAGGGCCTTTGGTACATTGGCATGCCCTCGTCATTAATAGCCTTGAAAGAATCTGCGAAGTGTGAAAATGCAAAATTTAGCTTCAGAAGGTCAGCAAAACTTAGGGTAAAATATAGAACGTATCTTAGCGTGGATCGTTTGCATACCAGGCTTGACGACTTCCCCAGGGTTTGACTTAATAAGGAGCTGCCTGCCATCCAGGTGAGTTAATACAAACTGGAAGCCACATAGAGCCTCGGTGAGGGAAAGGGTGTGCTCCACAAAGAGATCGTCGCCTTTTCTCTTAAATTTAGGATGCTCCTTTTGTTGGAGGATGAAAACAATGTCTCCTGTAGCTGTATCCGGCTGCACAGAAGCAATAAACAGAAAGTCTAATCAACGATGATTCAAATTATGAAACGGAGCAATTTAAAAGACCATGGAGTGGCAAGTTAACATTCATCTGATACATACAACTTCGTCTGCTTCACCAGGGAATGTAATCTTCTGTCCATTCTGCATACCCTTCTCAACGTGGACTTCCAACACCTTCTTTTCGGGGACGACCTTCTCTCCTTTGCACTGTGGGCAGCGGTCCTTCTCATTAATGGTCTCTCCCGTGCCCTTACAGTCATTGCAATGCTGTTGCATCTGCTGGATCATGGATGGACCCAACTGCCTAATAGTAACTTTCACACCAGTCCCTTGGCAACCAGGACATGTCATAGACGCACCAGATTTTGATCCTTTCCTGTAAATGATTTCCGTTGTTCAACCCTGCGTGACCTTGAAGCATGCAAAAGGCAGTAAAACAAATATTGCAATACTCACCCATTGCATTTTGAACATAACACATTCCTAGAAAGAGATAGCTTCTTTGTAGTCCCAACATAGAGATCTTCCAGAGACACCTTCAAGGGATGAACCACATCCTCCCCCCTTCTCTGCCTTCGTCCACGGCTGCTTCCGCCTGTTTGCATGAAAAGTGCAGCATTTAAGCATCTACAACTGACAAGACTTGCCCTAATCAGGCACTACCCACTGAAGCAGTTATGGATCAACCGCTCCTAATGAGCACGACATTACCTCCAAATCCACTTCCACCAAAGAAGGATGAGAAAATGTCAAATGGGTCGTGCCCACCTCCACCGCCCATTCCCTCCTTGAGGGCATCTTCACCATATTGATCGTATATCTCACGCTTCTCGGGATCACTCAAAACCTCATACGCCTGAGCGAGCTCCTTGAACTGCAGTAAACACATAAAGCATCCAGCTTCACTCCAATGAAGGAACAAATGACCACTCAAGAGACAGCTCCCCGTATTTCACTCAACGAACGCACAACCGTAGTCCGTCTCGATAACAAGTACTGCTGTAAGACTACTTTAATCACGCTGACAGCAATTCACCAAAGATACGAGCCCCCTCAAACAAGTTCTTCGCAAATTTTGCTGGTATCTGGTTGGGGAAAAAGCAAAAGAAAATTCCAAACCTCAACTAGAACAAGCCGCCTAATACAGTCCCGGTTCTACACCAATCCTTCATAACTTCCCGCACAATTCAACAACGACGCCTATTTTTAAATATACTCAATTGGAATCCTAACCTATCCTGGCGAACCAGGAGCAATTAATCATCCAACTATAGAACCTCGCCGGAACCGACCAAAACCGCGCAATCGGACAACCAAAATCGCCAACAAACAAAAGAACGGGACAAGCATATTCAGGATGGTACCTTCTCAGGATCGCCCCCCTTGTCCGGGTGGTTCTTGATGGCGGCCTTCCGATACGCCTTCTTCAAGTCCTCCGGGGAGGCGTTCTTCGAGACTCCGAGAATCTCGTAGTACCGCGTGTTGTTGCTCTTCTTCGGCGCCCGCCCGAACATCTCCCTCGGTCGGCCGGAGTACGGATCCCGGATGGGACGATCGGCGAACGGTGTCGGCACGGAGAAATTGAGGAGATCGAGAGGAAGAGAGAGGCGATCGGCCCGTGCAAACGATGGATACCCGCGCTTGTGGAGGAAGACGCAGCGGGAGTTAATGCTTTATAGGGAAGCGGAGGGTTGCTTCGTGGGGGTTGCTGGGAATGGACGGTGGAGATTTCGCGTCGCGAACTCGGACCCTTCGCCGTGAGTTGACCCTGGAAGACTCTAGAGTTCTTCTAGAACTTTCCAGCGGGGTGAAATCACTGAAAAACCAAGAAGCAGCAATGAGGATATTCCCCCACCTAAATTCGAATAAACGGGTTACGAACTCGGTCGAAACTCTGGGAAATGAACTCGGTGACGCGGTCATAAGATTTGCTAACGCATTCTAGTAGCAACATTTCTGGAGTATTTCGTGTATACGAGAAAATTTATTGCAAAAAATCATGTTAGATCAAAAAAATGGAATATTAGTAACAAATTTTTGCGACGTCTGACTTGCACCGATACTGTGCATACCTTAGTCCACTACCATATGTTGTCAAAGCACTCGACCTAAGTGAAAGCTTTTACAATGTAGTTGCATTTGTTGGATTTCGGAAAAAAGTTTTTAAGAAAAATGTAGAAAATTTTAAGCCGAAACAAATTTATGATGTGAAACCTACCGTAAGATAACTCTGAATTATGGGAAAATTAGTCTTGCAGATGAAATTTTTTATTTAAAAAAACTCAAAATCTTTGGTGGAGCCAACGAAAAGCTTAGACTCACATTGGCCATCTTCTAAGGTCACACGACCCAGGGCATCCTTTGCTTGGGTCACGTGGCTCCTTATGGAGGTTGTGCGCAATGCACGTGAATAGTTATGACTAGTAAAATCATAAACTATAAAATTAGTGTGTAATTTTGGGAAGAAAAAAAAAACTATTCTTAGGACTTGTATGCTAAGAAAGCCGAAAGCCTAAGTTACCCAAAACCTACCTTGGGCAAAGCAACCTCTCCTCAAGGCGAATTGGATAAAATTCATTTGACCCGTGTCCTATGGGAAAGCCTTTCCTTGTCAAACCCTATATGCCATTCCCTAGCTGCTTAGAGACAAACTCATAATATTGAATACAATGATTTCACTAGTATTTTCATCTCATATTTTTTCTCTTTCAATATGCGTGTAATCTTCCAAGATATATATATATATATATATATAACAAAACAAATATATTTATACGATAGATAATGTGATTTAAGTTTATTGCAGTGCATCAAAATCAAGGATCCATCCTATTGGCAAAAAGAAACTTTTGGGATAATTATAAAAAAGTCATAAATTTACTGTATTTTTTCCAATTCAGTTTTAAACTTTTTTATTTTGTCAATTTTTTTTGTAATGTTTTTATTTGGTCAATTAAATCCTGCACTTTTTGAAAATTTGCCATTTCAATCCATTCAACAACTTTATATCGGAAAATACCTATATGGAGGTCTGACCACGTAAGATAGACGGTGCTAACCGGACCTCTACATATGTATTTTTCGAGAGAAAGTTGTCGGAAGAACCGAAATGACCAATGTCAAAACATTTTATGACTTAATTGGCTAAATAAAAAATGTTCAATACTGAATTGACAAAAATACAATAAGTTGACCACTTTTTGAATAATTACCTCGATTTTTTTTTTGTATTTATGTCCGCTTTCAAACTTATTATATCATACTCACCATTTTCACCATTCGCACAAAAACATAATGATCCTCATGCGTAGTTTCCCACGCTCCCATTCGATTGAGAAATATTTTCGACACGGAAGGCCATGTAATTATATTCGTTTCGCTGCCAAACATCCACAGGTACATGTAGGATAATTAGTTTAAATGAATCAAATTTTCACAGGTAGACAAGCGTAAAGAATTGCCTTTTCCTAATTCGAAACTTTCTTATTTCGGACCAAGCGAGGGTGCCGGAACTCAAAAGATCGTCCAAATCTTTAAAAAGTCGTTGGTAAATCTAACGTCTAAGTATTTGTGGGTCACGAAAGTTTAAGATGTTTCCAGTCTTAACTCGTAATCGTGTTTTCGAAAGGGGAAAGTGGGAGCAGCGGTCGCTTTAAACATTATTGGAGCCGGATTAATTAATGCCCCCGCATTATTAGAGTCCGGGTCCCACCCACACAAATTCCGGAGATTAATTTATTCGGGCTTTTAACCTCCCCCCCACTAAAAAACAAAAAAACAAAAAAGGAAAAATTATGTAAATGAGAGAACGAAAAAGAGCTCGTTGTCGATTTTTCACCTGCCAAAGGCCGGTCGGCGCTAACGTGCGCCTCTCGCCACCTCCGCGCCCACCCCGCCACGTGGCCTCCATTGAATCGGCCAACCACCGGCGCGGCACGCCGCCCCGTGATTAGACCGCCCTCGGTCGCCACGCAATAGCTCGCGACAGCGACGGCGACGGCGACCAATCCGCCTCTCATGGCGTCGCCTCCTCCCGGCGCACTTTAGCATAAACCGAAAACCCCCACCCCCCCTCTCTCTGTCGCTACGTGCTGCGCCGGCTATTTTCTTCTCCATGGCCACCTAACGTGGATTCGCGTATCATTCTGTCGCTCCTCTTAGAGAGAGAGAGAGAGAGAGAGGGAGAGGGAGAGGGATCGTGGTGCGTTATTGTTGTTGACTTTGCTGACTGATTGAGAGATCAACGGCCCTAAAAGGTAATCTGTCTGTCTCTCTGTCTTTCTCTCTCTGTATCTGCTGTTACTCTCTCTGTTCGTTCGCGACATTCACGTTGCTCCAGGTGAATTTCAGTCTCGTCGAGCTCGCGATCTGCCGATCCGCATTGCTTCGATGTTCAATTCCACGCTCCATTCGTAGTCATTTCGGTGTCGGCTCGCGCGGCCTACGGTCGACTTTGGGCTTATCCGATCTCGCGGGTCCTTAGGAGGTCTTTTTTTTTGGGTGCTTTGGTTGTGCGATTGCTTGTTTTCCTTTCCGCGAGGATGCTCGGAGTCGCCGGAACCGGAAAGCCTTGCTTCGTAGTGGTCGAGCTTGAATTTGCGCGAGATTGTTAGCTCGGGGGCTATTACAGGCGCTAAGATAGGACTGGTGCGTTAAGAAGCTCATTCCATGCAGCTTTGGTTATAATTGACGCGAATCCTTGGTAATCGATAGGATGTGTGCAGAGCTATGCAGTCGGATTTTGCGCTGCGCTCAAACTGTTTTACTCCTGTGGAGGCTGATGTAGAAAGTTGGCCAATGCAGATAACTTGAAACCCGTTTTTCTATCTTCCATCCAGCGTTTATTTGACTGGTCCCTTAAAGGATTTGCATTTTTTTTGTTTTGTTTGGTAAGTAAGGATTTCCAGTTTTATTGAGTGTCTTCATTTCCAAAAAACCGTTTCTTACCTAAGTTAGGGTCTTTACCATATTTCACCTGGGTTGTGGAGGGGAAATAAAGCAAACGAAGTATTCATCCTACCACAACGAAGAGCAGAGGGTGTTCATCCCACTACACTAAACCCCATAAAGTATTTGTCCTGCTACATGCTTCTAAGGTTCTATAATACTGTTCACGATCCAACAAAGTTTAACAGTTGGATGGGTATGTTTCAGTTGAGGATACCATTGCATGCGAAAGCAATACTGTCGTCATTTGTTAACATCGAAGTGCGTAGCTCTTTTTGCTCACATTAATGGGCTTATGTCTAATTATGGCATGAAAAAGAAAGCAATTGACCTGTAATCATAGCGGTGATTTACGATCTACTGTTTCGTAATCATGGTTTTGTGACTCTTGATTATATTTATTGAGAGGCTAATTAGCTCAAGTCGAGGAAAGTTCTGTATTGAACAATAGAAAATGTTGCTGTGGTTAACTTGCTCGTGCCTAAGTTGATCTTGGCTTGAGTGGAAGTTGTTGCTTGACAACTACCTTTTCTGGTTTAGAATCTTGGATTAGTGTGGGCTTTGACTTGCTTTCCATGTTCTATACAGTTGCGAAAAAATGTGAAGCAATTGTGGAACAATCTCCGAACTCATTGATGCATTTAAGTCTCCTCTCAAAACATTGCTGTCTTGGGAATGCAGCTTCCATTTTTTTATTCATGAGAATTACTTCCCTGGGAATGCAGCTTCCATTTTTTCCTTCATGCGACTTACTTCCAGTCATTGTATCTTAACTTGTCCTTCTCTATTCAAGTAATGATCATCCTTTATATTTAGGTCATTCTTCTGTTCTCATCTTTAGTTATTATAAAATACACCCCCGCCAATAATTTTACACTAAAGATTATGCATTTTCTCCACCAGGTTGGTTGTGGCTGAGTTGGGCTTACTTGCAGTATGGGTGTCTCGGGGAAATGGATTAAAGCCTTGGTTGGCTTTAAGAAGTCAGAAAAATCACCTGCTTCTGAGAATAAGGGAAATGTGAGCATTTGTTTCATATTTTCTATACACAATGTTTCTGTCCTTGCAATTTTGTTCCATTAGGACAATGTATATGCAAGTCTTCATGGAAGTTGCTTATTGTTATTCTCCCAGTCATTTTCGTTGGTGGCTGCTCTTGACTTCATGCTTCGTCATTATTAACTAATAGTTTGTATGATTGGCAAGTCAGGTTAAGTGCATTTCAAACTAGAGATGTAAGTAACTCCTTTCCTCTACTGACCTTTACTGCTGACTTAACTTTTGGAGTGACATTCGTTCATATCCCTATTACTGTAAAGATACCTCATTGATTGAACAAAAGGGGATCTAGACTTTTCTTTCATTTCATTGAACAAATAGGTTAAGATGTTTGCCACCTGGGATTGTAGTTGAGTACGAGCTCAAAAATGTCTCAATCAGTGCGGGCAATCTGCAGAGTTAGTTTGGGGTTTAATATCCCTATTATTGTACTGTTACCTCATTGATTGAGACTAGACTCTGCATTCACTTAGTTGAATGAATAAGCTAAGATGTTTGGCACACGGAATGCTAGTTGAGTGCGGGCTCAATAATGTCTGAATCATTGTGGGCAATCTGATAGTTTGGGCTTTTGTATTCTTTTTGTAATTTGTGCTTCTTCCTCGAGTTTCTCAAGTAAATTTTATTAACTGTGCAAACCGTGGACAAAAAACTCTGTCGTCCTTCTTATTTAGTAGCGCTGTTTCTGGTTTGCCCAACAAGTAGACAAAATGGGACTCCAAGTCAATCCTGAGTATTATGTAGGCATCGTAATGTTGACTTGGATAGTGATACTGGCATCCTGCTTGTCAATGTTTTAGAATGAATCTGACAAATAGTAGACAAGAGGGTTGCGGTAGGAGTATCCAGAAGAGCAGCTTGAGATCGGGCTGAATCTGTCCATGGCAGCGCTCAGGTGCACCTAGGACTTTCTTGCACAGCTTATGGTAGTATTACTGATAATCTCTTAGGAGGAGCCAAAATCCCTGCAATAAAAGAAGTGAAGAAGATTGATAAATGCCATCCCTTGCCCGTATTTTACAGCTGGCGGCAACATGCTTCTTACCCTCTCCCTTACCTTTACTACTTCAATCACCAGTTGGTTCACTCCTCACGTGGTAAATGCAAACTTGCCTCTTCAGCCGAAAAAAATAAAATAAAAAGGAACAATTTCTACTTCTCCTTCCACTTGCAATGGCTTTGTGGGTTTGGTTGGTTACATTACCGTTGGTTTTATATTGATGGATCGATGTGTTCAAGCTGTAATTCGAAACTCGCTAGTCAGTCAATCATCTACATATGATGGTCTCCGGGACTTTGTCTTTGCTTATCTTTCACGAGCTCCGATAAGTAAGCATGCAGTGTTGCAATTATTTACTGCGTGGCTCTTGCGGTTAATAATAGCTCAATCTTGTTGACAATAAACTACTCTGTGCCCATTTTGGCAGTTATTTGCATCATTCTACTGGTTGCTTTATGTATGCCATGGATCGGCTGTGAAGGCTGCTCGTATATTTCCAATAGCAAGATTTGTCGGGCCAAAGAAGATCGTAAACTCTAGTAGTCTACTTGAAGTATAAATTTTTTATTTCTCTGGCTATGTTATCTAGCTTGTAGAGTCACCTTTGCAATGATCCTTTGGGGTTTCAGACCATCTAACTGACAAAGAACTTGAAGAATCCTTGTTTGCTTTAAAATGTTTTAGTGAATAATAATGGATTCAGTGATTCTCGCTCAATCTAATTATTATTTCCATCTACAGAAAAGTTCAGGTAGTAAGTCTCAGCACCAGAGAAAGCAATCAGTTGAGATAGACAGCTATAAACTTGAAGAAGCATTTGATTGCAATTCTGGTGGCAATGATGGAGATAGCAAAGTTCCAGATGCTGCTGGGACCCCTTCGACTTCAGTTCAAGTACAAGAAGGAACTCTTGATCAGCAAATTGCAAGAGAAGAATGGGCTGCTATACGTATCCAAACAGCTTTTCGAGGATTTCTGGTATCAGTGCTTTCATCATTTGCAATGTTTGTAGTTTGTTGAAATAAAGTAAAACAAAGTTGCTGAAGCCATGGATCTATCATGTGCTCTTACCAGTGCTCTTTACCTATTTTTACTAAATCAATCATGGACTGCATGCTTTCTTTCCATACTTATTTTGGTAATCAGATGAACAGTGATACGAAAACACGAATTTTGAATCTCAGTGATTGCTTTGGAATTTACTTGGTTTTTTTTGCAATGGCAGATCAGCAAGTTCATTTTGTGAAATTTGATTTATAATTTAAATGGAAGTTAGCTTTTGACAATGGGACTGATTATGCTTCCAGTAACTCATAAATAGTAATGAAAATACCACCTTGATCAGCTGCCTCATTTTGGACAACACCAGTAATCTCAAATTCTTATCAGTTCACAATTTGAGTTATTTTTTATTGGCTTGATGTCCATGCAAAATTGATGATGCTGAAAGTCTTGAGGTGTCTTTGATATCTGTAAATTGTGTGGCTATGAGAGTCATTTTAGGGCTTCAATTTTTTATTTTAAAAAACGGTTCCACATCCTATTGTTTATGCCTAGATGTAGCATAGAACATTGTTATTTTTTCTCTCTATTAGTGTTTTAGATTAGCACTGATCTAGTGGTCTGCCTTGTATGCACAATTAGGCTAGAAGAGCCCTACGGGCTTTGAAGGGATTAGTGAGGCTTCAAGCCCTTGTCAGGGGCCATGCTGTTAGAAAGCAGGCTGCAATAACTCTGCGATGCATGCAAGCATTAGTGAGAGTTCAGGCTCGTGTTCGAGCAAGACGAGTTCGTTTAGCATTGGAAAGTCAAACAGTACAGCAGAAGCTTCAGCAGCAACTGGCAAATGAGGCCCATGTTCGTGAAATTGAAGTAAGTTCATCAATTCTGGTTTTCAAGCCATAGCAATTTGTAAAACAAAACTCTTTTTCCCTTCAAATTTTTCTATCTGAGTAATCTGATCGTATGCGAAACAAACGAGATCTTGCAAGCGCAAGATCATCCTTTGGCAGCATATCAAGTAGGAAACAGCTTCACCTGACAACAGGCTGAGTCTATGTGCATGATGATTGTTCAGAGACTAACTGGAGTTATAATTTTATTGGTTCTTGAAATGATGATTGGCCATTCTTGGAATAGACCTGAAAAAGGAAGTTTCCTCTGATTTATACATAACCAGAAAGCAGCATTAATAGAATTAAAATGTACCTTTACTTTGACAAAGAGATGAAATCTGTTATAAATGTTTGTGTTCAGTTGCATTTACTCCATCTTTTTCAGTAAATTATTGAATATCATCGATTACATCACGAATCAAAGGCAGAATAAGAGACCGAGAGCCATCTACTATAAAAAGCTAAGTAAGTGGAAATCTCTAGCCAATGCTTACATCACAAGAGTAAAGTGATGCAGTTTTGTCCTCAAACATTCTTTGATTTTGTTCCTGCTATAATGTCCCACAAACAACTGCTTTATTTAGTTCTGTCTGCATGTGCAGGAAGGTTGGTGTGATAGCGTGGGTTCTGTTGAACAAATTCAATCCAAATTACTGAAGAGACAAGAGGCTGCAGCTAAGCGGGAAAGAGCGATGGCATATGCTTTAGCTCATCAGGTGATGACATTGGCAACCTTGATTGGTTTATGAAGCGTTAATTTGGTTAAATGTGTTGAATGCAAAGTCATGGACCAATGCAAACCAATATAGAAGTTGGAAAAAACTTGGATGTCTAAACATGCTATCTGAAGTATACTCTTAACTAGGTCTATCCTGCAAATTCTTTTTGATGCTGTCAATTCCACATTTGCCATATGTACGGCTGTGCAAATATCTATCATGTGTGATACATGTCAAACGTAGATATTCTTGATAAGTCAAAAGCAAAATCATTCATATTATCGTCACTTCCCAGATGCCCTATGCATAGGTGGCATCTCATGAGATGCTATATGGAAGTACTTTGCTTTTGCATTCATAAGATCTCGTAAATTTAGTTCTCAAACATGTGCACTACTTTGCCCATATAGATAACCCTGGGGGGTTGGCTTCTCATGAGGACTATGAGATAGCATGACAGCAGCCACATACCTTTGCAGCAACACGCCCTTTTTTACGAGTTTTCCTAAACTCAAGCTCTGAAGCTTTTGATTCATTTTTACCAGTGTAATTACCTGGACAAAAATTGGCCAAACTATGATGACAGCAACATGCCTTTCCTTTTCTAGTAAATGGGCTTGCTTTTCCCTCAGAGAAAACTTACAAGGACTTTACATCCTGTAGGACTTTTAGTCTGATGGGCTGCTGATATCCATCAGAGTTTTTTTTCTTCACAAGCTAATTCAGTGTATGGCCTCTCAGGGTAGCTTCTAGTCTTCTTCTCATCTGCTTTGAATATAACCTGTCTGTACACTCTGTAATGTGAAACCAAAGGTTAGCTTGCTTGAATTCCCATATGTTGTGGCCATACTAATATGCATTCTACCGCATCTATGTAAATGCGTTTCGGAAGACACGGATGATCTTGCTGTCTGCACTTACATGCATAGAGACACTAGAATAAGCATCGGCACAATCTCAGGCATCTGAAAACATTGGAAGAAAGTTTTATAGAAGTGGAGGGCCTTTTGTTTTCAT